>JAJHZJ010000324.1:4816909-5538833 GCA_023548195.1 Bettongia penicillata ogilbyi | reverse complement strand
CCCCATGTCTTTCTTTATAAAAATAAACAATTTCTTATACACTATGGTAGAATATTTCTACATGGTCCTATTGGATGAAAAGATCTGAAGTGCTTTCATATAATCACAGAATCTCAGAGCTGGAAAAGACCTGACTGGCCATCTGGCCCTATTCATAAACGGAAGGAATCCTCACTGTCATACACTCAGTGAACGGTGGCAATTTGGCCTCCACTTGGAGACAACCAAAGAAGGGAAGCACCCCACACCGCCCCCCCAACCCTGCTCTAAAGGTAACCTGCCCTGATGTGGAGCAGCTCTCTTTATGAGGATGCTTACCCTGGGGTCAGTGTTCTACAAGCTTGGTCTGAGTCAACAGTGGAATTAGGCAGCCAGAAACTGATGTGAATGTGGGCTGTATCATGAGTGGCAGAGCTTCCAGGGATAAGAAAGACATTCATCTTAGCTACTCTGCCCTCTTACATCTGCTCATCTCTGGAGAGTTGTCTTCAGCCTAGGGCACCCATTTAAGAAGAACAGTGATCAGATGGAAAGTTACCAGAGAGGGCCATCAGGAGGGCAAAGGGCCAAATTGATGGCACTGGAGTGGAAGGAACTGGGGGAAAAGATTCATGGGGGAAAGCTATGTAAAGTGTCTGAAGTGTCTGAAAGGTTGTCAAGAAGAGGAATGAGAATTTTGTTCTGCTTGCAATTATCTGCGTGACACAGTAGACCAAGTGCTCAGCCTGGAGTCATGAAGACCTGAATTCAAATCAGGCGTGGGACGCTTACAAGCTCTGTGACCCTGGGCAAGTCACTTAACCTCTGTCTGCTTCAATGTCCTTAACTGTAAAACAGAGATAATAATAGCACCTACCTCACAAGATTGTTGGGAGAATCAAATGGGATAGTTATAAAGTTCTTGGCAAGTGTGGGGCCCATAATAGGTATTTAATAAATGTTTCTTTCTTCCCTTATTTTTTGTCAGAGGGCAAACCTAAGGAAAAGGGTAGAAGTTCCCTAGTAGCAAATTTGGGGTTGATTTTTTTGGGGGAAAGGACTGCCTAAAATTAGAGACATCCCTAAATGGAAGGGCTTCCTTCGAGAAGCACTAGCTTCTCCTCATTGAATGACTTCCAGCAGAGGTTGCCTGACCATTTGTCAGCCTTTGCCAAGCTCTTTGCAGGCAAACTTGTAAGCCCTTTCAGGGCTATGGGGAGTCCTGATTGGCACCACCTTATTCTCATATTGATTATTGTTATCTATGCTTCATGTTCAGCTAATAATTGTGCAGGTGTATAAAGGGATTGGCTTTTGTCGTTGAATAATATCACCGGGACAATGCCAGGAGCTGCCAGGACAATCAGGATGTAGATGATGGTGATGATGATGGTGATAAAGATGATGATAAGAAAGAAGATGATGATGATGGGAATGATAAAGAAAGTGATGAAGATGATGATGGTGGTGGTATCCAGTTATGTTTTGAAATCCATGATCACCAAGGTCCCTTCTATCTCTGATTCTGTGATGATAAAATTAAATAAACACAGAATCAATAATGGAAAGAGATGTCAGGGATCATGCAGTCCAACTACGTCCTTTACAGATGAGAAAATTGAGGTATATTAGAGGTTAAATGACTTGCCATTGTCCAAACCAGAATTCAAACCCAGGGCTTTTGATTCCAAGGGCAGTGCGTTTTTCATTAGATTCTAACTCCTTCCCCCAATGAGAGCAAATGATGGTCGTGAATTTTGATTGGAATAGGTTTTGTAAGGGATTTTTTGGTTGGATTTGTTCTGTTTTGTTTTTGTTTTTTTGGTATCCTACACAGTAGAAAGTGCTACAACAAGAAATGTCATTTTAAAAATGATCCAATTTTATTTTGTGATGGTCTCTTCTACATGACTTTTTGAATTATGACTCACATGCATTTCTAGTTCCCACTCCTGATTCATGCTCTTCTTTCCTCACTGTTGGAAACACCTCCAGAAACAATGCTGTACATCTGCTGCCTAAGCACTGTAACAAAACAAGTGTGTGGATTTTTAAAAGTGCCTCCCATCCTCTTCCCACTCCTGCCCCTATTTCCTCCCTAGATATTTTTATGTTTTCTACTTTAAAATGTTACCAAAATTAGCAAATTCAGTAAAAGGACAATTTTAGAAAATGAAATATGCCCCAAAGAAGGACTGCTGGAAACCATCACTAGCTTTATTTGTGATGGTAATGGACCCTAATGTGAATCATTGGAGACTTACTGAGGGAGTGGACCATGAAAGAAATGTCCTACTCCCCACTCACTTCCTGCCATATGCATAAATATATTTAAGCAGCATCACTCTCCTTGGGACACTGGATAGCTGAGCACACCGTGAGGAGTGCTAGATGATAGCTGCCCTCTGAGGACAGGGAGAGAAACATCCCTTCTTTCAAGAGGCAATGTACTATGGTGGATAGGGGAGGGAACAAGTATTTATTAAATAAGCACCCCTTTATGTGATCCAACACTGTGCTAAATGATGGGCATACAGTCACAAAAACAAAACAATCCCTGTCTTGGAAGAATTTTGATTCTACTTTGAACCTCCTGATTGAGGCTTATGAACAATTTCATCATTTTTCTTCCATTATTCAAAATTATCTAAAAAGAGGAAGCACACTAGGCATGTGGTGGCTATCTTCAAGTATTTGACTCTGTACAGGGGAAAGAATACACTTGTTCTGTTTGGCCCCAAAGGGTAGAGCCAAGAGTGATGAAAGCCTCAAAGAGGCCAATCTGTCCTTTTAAATTTTTTATTATTTAATTATTTGGAACATTTTTAAAATAGAGTTCCAAATTCTCCCCCTCTTACCTGTCTCTCCCCCACCCATTGAGAAGGCAAGAAATGTGACATCAATTATACATATGAAATCATGCAAAACATATTTCTGCATTAGCCATGCTGCACCCAAAAAAGCTGGAAAAATACAGTTCAAAAATATGCATCAATTTGCACTCAGAGTTGACCATTTCTCTCTCGGAAGGTAGATAGAATTTTTCATCACAAGTCCATCCAAATTGTCTTGCATCATTGTATTTCTCAGAGTAACTAAGTTTTTCAAAGTTGATCATTGCACAATGTTGCTGTTACTCCGAACAATGTTCTCCTGGTTCTGTTTCCTTCAATTTGCATCAGTTCATAAAAGTCTTCCCAGATTCTTCTGAGACTATACTGCTCATCATTTCTTATAAAACAATAGTATTCCCTGACAATCATACACCACATCTTGTTCAGCCATTCCTCAATTGATGGGCATCCCCTTGATTTCCCATTGTTTGACACTACAAAAACAGGACTGTAAGTAAACATTTTTATACATCTTTAATCTCTTTAGGATACAGACCTAATAGTGGTATTTCTAGGACAAAGGTTATGCATAGTTTTATAGCCCTTTGGGTATAGTTCCAATTTGCTCTCCAAAATAGTTGGATGAGTTCACCACCAATATTGCATTAGCGATCCAATTCCTAATATCCCTACCAGCATTTCTGTCATGGTAGCCAATTTGATAGGTGTGAAGTTGTTCCTCAAGAAGTCAATTTATTCTTGATGAAAGGGAAAACCTCCCAATAAGAAGAGTCATGCCAAAGTAGAATGGACTGTCTTGAGAGGTGGTCAGTTGCCCCTCTCTTGAAGTCTTCACATAGAGTCTAGATGAACTCTGGTTAGAGTGTTATAATCAAGATATCTCTGGTGATTTTGTTCTCCAGTCCCCTTTCAGTAACAGTGACAAAAATATATTGTGAACTACCAGAATAATTTAATATACCATTTATAGTATGCTTTACCATTATTTATTGCTTAACCTGTCTTTAAAGAATTCATAAATGACTCTCAAATTTTCTCATCCTTTGATTCTGTGATTTCCAAAACTGTTGACCAATTTACAGTTTTTCCAGCAATGAAGTTGCCCTCTCACAGACACTCCAACTAAAAGGGTTCTGTTCTGTTTATTTTTTTATTTTTATTTTTTTAGTATGTCCACTAACTTGACCAGCAGAGAGAATCATAGTCCATTCCTCTGATTATTAGGGTTTTGGGACATTTTTCCAGGTGGCCATTGATATTCTACATTTCTTCTTTTGAAAATGGTTTTTGCATATCCTTTAATTGCTCACCTATAAATAGCCCTTGGTCTTATATGACTGTAGAAACTTGTAAGACAGTTCTTAACAATGACATGAATGCGCTTGTCTTCATGCAGACAAGATGGCATTAGATTACATATCATTTTCCCTCTCCATTGGGCTGGCCTAATTGTAATGAGAGCACTTGGCCCACTAGATGCAATCTAAGCAGAAAATGAGGAAGAGGACAATTTGAACTGATCAGTTTAATTTAAATTTTAAAACGCAAAGAAAATAAGGAAGAGGAAGGCAACCAAGTGAGTAGCCCCTGGCACTGAATTGGAGAACCAAAAGGGAAAAGTTATGCCTGGGACACTCCTGTGCCTTTCACTAAGGAGAATTTTGGAACCTAAATGCTCCAGCCCCATGCCAATCTTTTTTCCAATTCACCCATTCCATCAATCCTAATCAAATCACTTAAAATTAATTTTTTTCTCTTCTGAAATTGCAAAAGGCTGTTCCTTAGCTCCCCCTGAGGCTTGGGCTCAAATTTCGACCTCCTATAATTCAAATTCTATTTCAGGTTGTTAAATAAGGTAGGGCTGCCCCTTTTCAAGGCAGTTGGGGATGTAGTGAATAAAGTGATTAATTTTCATTTGGGAAGATCAGAATTCAAAACTTGCCTTAGGCACTCAGTGACCAGATATTTTGTTGGTTACCCGAGTCCGGAAGGAGATAAGTAAAGGTGTGGATCTGGCATGTCCAGGAGGCTTTAGAAGCATCCTAAGTCAGTATCTCTCAACCTTGTACGTGTTATTTTTCAAAAAGGCCTGATGTCCTTCCTCTCTCCAAAAAAGATGTAAGAAATCATGAATCTAATGTCAACTAGATGAGGGAGAGGACAGAGGCTTGGGTATTTGCATTTCATGACCTGGACAGAGGCTCTCTCCCCGCATACACCAGCTCCAGTTGCTCCCTGTGCCCCCCAACAAAGGACAAAATCTATCTTGGCACATCTAGGATTGAAGAAAAATGCCAATACCACTGTCAGAAGTAACACTGACTTAAATTACAGCTGGGTGTGAATGATTGATGTCAGCAATCATAGGTTTTGAGGTAAGGTTTTTATTCAAATCCAAGTCTCTTGATGCTAATTCCAGCCATCTTAAGATTTTCCTATATTGCCTTCCCTATGGTAATCAGAACAAAAGATCTGAGATTGCATCATCAAAAGGCACTTCCAGTGTGAGACTTTCCTCCTTCCTCCTATAGCTCACCTCAGCTATAACTGATAATAGATGATATTTATTATATAGCACTTTAATGTTTGCAAGACTGTGAGAGGGGGAGAGAGAGAGGGAGGGAGAGGGAGAGAGAAACAGAGAGGGAGAGAGAGAGAGAGAGAGAGAGAGAGAGAGAGAGAGAGAGAGAGAGAGAGAGAGAGAGAGAGAGAGAGAAGAGAGAGAGAGAAGAGGGATCAGATATGATCTTCACATCAGCCCTGTAGCTGCGGTTATCCCCATTTTACAGATGAGGAAACTGAGGTTCAGAGAGGATAAGTGACCTGTCCAGGATCATAGGACCTGTAAGTATATGAAGTAGGAACAAAATACAAGTCTTCCTAACTCTTAGCATTCTATCCTCTTCTCTTTCTACCTTCTTGAGAGTAATATATTTATTTGAAATGTAATGAACATATTTCTTTTCTTCTTCTTTTCCTTCTTCCTCTTCCTCCCCCTCCTCTTCCTCCTCCTCCTTCTCTTCCTTCCTCCCTCTTCTTCTTTCCAGCAAGGATCTTAGACATTGTCTAGTTCAATCTATGCATTTTACAGATAAGGAAACTGACTGGTGCAGAAAGAGTACTAATTCTGCAAACAGGAAACCCAGGTTCAAGTCTTACCACTGACTCAGGCTAGCTGGGACTTAACCTCTTAGTGTCCCAGGCAAATTTTTAAAACTTGAAGTCACAGAAAAGTGACTGATCTACATCACTGAATGGAGTTTCCACACTGGGAGATGAAATCACGGCTCTTCCCCCCAAAAATATGTATGCCTACTCCATAGATGTGAACATACATATACATACCTGTTTGTATGTTTACCTATACATATGTATGGTAGGAAAGGTCCCTGCATGGGTCCCTGTCGAAAATGAAAAGATACAGAGGAAGTATTTATGAAAGGCCATGGACAAGGCTCCTTCCTTGAGATCCCCCTGCCATGTACCAGAATCACAAAATTCCCAGTCATCTCATTCGTGAAGCTAGCTTTTCTTTTTTGTTTTTCAGATAATTTGGGGACTTCTGGTCTTGCTCTGGTCTGGTTTGGTCTGGGGGAGCTGCCTCACTGCAGGGCCAGCTCTGGCACCTGGGTGACCCTGGGCCAAGCATTTCCTCTCTCTCATCTTTAGTTTCCTTGTCTGTAAAAGGCCGCGAGATGATCTCTGAGGTCCCTTCCTGCTTGAAATTCCTCAACCCTTTGATCCAATGATGTCATGCTCAAAAGTTCCACTTTCAGGCTGGAAGGCTTCTAACGTTCCCCTGGCTCTGGAATCAGCGCCTCTCCCTATGGAACAATTGTGTAGGAATTAGCCCATTCATGTTTCATCCCAGTGAACTGGATGTGCATTTCATAGAACGGGGCTTTGGACAAACAGAGCTTTGTTTGTTGTGAATGTCCAGGGAGGGTCGCCCAAAAGAGAACACAGGAAGTGGTATTATAGAGGTCACTGCTTTTTAACAGGCAGGAACAACAGACCTTCTCTCTGAAAATGTAATGAGCTTTCAGTGAATGGGGCCTGGCCTCTGACCTTGTAGCATTACCTAACACCCCAGCCCTGAATGAGATGTCATGTTCCACTTCCTCCAAAGGAGGAGGCAGGAAGTTCATTCAAACCCTGTCCTCTCCTGGGCACCAGACCTACTTGGACTCAGGTACCTGTGATGAGGAAGGGCAAGCTGTTCCATCCTATTCAGTAATCAATTATTAAGTACCTAGTGTATGTCTGGAAGTGTGCTATTTGAGGAGTATGAAAAAGTAAAGAAACAGTCTCTACCCTCAAGGATCTTACATTCTGTAAGGTAGAAGTAGAGAGAGACAATGCTCCAAATGTCTAGGTAAGTGAGCCCCATGTCTGGAGTCCTGGGCTACTCTCGGGGAGCCACGTGAGGTGGCTTGGTAGTGTTGGGCTTGGTGCTTTAGGAGTCATACACGTGTTGCTTAATTCTTGGAATGACAGCTGAGGGAGGGGCTTTATCTAAGATCAACTAGTAAGCCAGAAAAGAACTGCCTCCTTCATAAACTTCACAGAGAGCCCATTTGCAACAATCTCTCCTTCCTTTCTCCTGAATGTGAAATTTGTGGTTTGGAATGATCTGTGGGGCTTCCTTTTGTGGAGAGGAGGGTGGGGACAGCCTGGCCGCCATGGCTGATGCTCCCATGCGGCAGCAGGCACATCTGTTACTTCTACTAATGACCTTGACACTGCAGCAACTGTCTAACTGATGTGTGTGTGTGTGGTGTGTGCGTCCATTAGAATATAAGCTCTTTAAAGGCAGGGACAATTCGTGGTTTTGCCTTGTATTCCCAGCGCTGGAGTGGAGTAAGCATTTAATAAATATTGACTGAAAGTCCCCACAAAAAGGGTCAAGGTTCTATTTGTACAAAAATATTTGTATAAAAAAAGCTCTTTTTGTAAGTGGCAAAGATTAGACGTCAAAGGGATGCCTATCAACTGGGGAATGACTGGACAAGTTGTGGTGCATGAGTGTGATGGAATACTGTTGTGCTCTAAGAAATGGCAAGTAGTGTGGCTTCAGAAAAACCTGGGATGGGGCGATCATTGTCATTCATCTTTCATTTCAAAGAGAACCAATGACATCACAGGGCGAAGTCTTGATGCTCTTATGAATTAGATTTAAGTAACGCAGAGCTGCACAAAGCCGTGCACTCTCTCCTCCGGTCATCTAAGTTCAGTGACAAAAGTCAGAGCCACTGGTGATAGTCCAGGTTGCAACGGATGACGTTGAAAGGGCACAGACAAGAGTCATCAAGTCACCAAGAAAAGATGTGTGGGGTGGGCTGCAATCTGCACTAGTGAATAGAGTCCTCACAATGATGAGATCACAGATCCGTCTGGTGCTGAGAGATTTGGATAATACTCTTAACATATGGGTGAATCAAGGATTTCATTGTTTTGGGCAGAGCAGTGTTAAAAAAAAAATACATCCCCGGAAGCTGTCACCATAATGCCAGACACCTAGTAGGTGCTTAATAAATGTTTATTGAATGACTCACACTGTACATTTCCGCTGAACTGGAAACAAATTTGGAAACAAATTTTATATAATTGTAACTTCTGATCATTCAAGCTAACACCTCCCTTCATTTCCTTCAAAGAAGCAGATGGTGACCTGTCCCCAGCTTCTCACCCTTCAGAGTTCCAGCTAACACAGGCATGGGGGAGGGGCTTCCTGGTACCCTCTTGGCATTTCAGGGATGCCAGTAAAGAGCGTGAACTGGCCAATTATCCCTCATTCTTTCATATCACTCTCTTGTCCAGTCCTACATCTCTCCGATGACAACCTCAGTCTACACACCTTGCATCCCACCCACTCCACCACATGCCTCACCACTTCTACCAACCATCTTTTGGGAGACCCCCGATTTCAGCTTTTCAGAAATGGGGCTATCCCCTGACCCACAGTCAGACAGCATCCTTCTAGGACCCTTGATGATAATGAAGATTGTGTCATTAAGAAGTTTGGGGCTATTTGAAGTTATAATAATTTTCCAAAGGCAATCTTTCCCTCCTTAGTTGATGTGGTCAGACAAAGGTGCCCCAGGCAGTTCCTGCCCTCATGGAACTCACACTGTAGTGTGTGACCAGTTCCTTCTGTTTAGATCTGGCATATATAGCCAGATGTGACTCTTTCTCTCACCTAAAAACCATAGGAGGAATGGGTCTAGAAACAACATCCCTGCTATAGAATGTATGGAATGGAGCCTATTGAACTAAACTGAACCAAACAAAAACCTGCTTCCTCAGTGGATGAAACTGGGCCCAGCCGTCTAGAAGGAGCTTCAAGCAGGAGAAAGAACAGGATTCTTGGACTTCAAATGATTTAATTCAACTGGAAAAAGCAGAGGGAGCGTTGAATGTGTTGTCCAAACACAGGTTCCAAGGCCAACTTGGCTGTGTTCTCTCTGTGGGACAGTGGGTGAGTCACTTCCCTGGGTCTCAGTTTCCCTACCTGTAAAATGAGGGCTTTGGCATCAGTGGCCTCACGAGTTCTTTCCACCTTTAGATGGTCCCACCTCTTACTGTCAATGTGCTGATGGGGAAGTCACTTCTCTATGAGCCTTAGTCTCCTCATCTCTAAAAGGACAGTAAGTGTACCATCTGCCCCAGACTCTCTGTGAGGAAAGCATTTTTGGAGGTGCTATTAAAAAGGGAGCTGCTCTTACTATGACTTAGCTCTCTAGTAGCTAAGTACAGCCGCGTTGTAATCAGAGGTAGCCTTGACATATGAAGCATGACTGGCGTGGTGTGACCAAGCCCACCTGGACACACTTTCCGGCCTCCTGCACATGAAAGAACGGTTCAGTTGGCAGATGGGGCCTGTTTCCAGATGCCTTGAAAGCGAGGAGATGCCAAGGGAGAACATGGGATCTGGGGGTTTCTCTCTCGTGTTACAGGAGCAGCCTTTTCTGCGGTGAATGGCTAAGTGATGGAATGGGGGGGGGGGGGGAGAGTAGAGAAGAATCCTCTCATTGTGTGCCAGGAACTGTGCTAGGGCTTCAAACACAAAACAGCAGGCTGTTCCTGCCCTCACAGGGCTCCCACTCTAACTGTCCGGACAACTGATCTTAGGGCATCAGAACAGTGGGGCTGTGAGGGCGGCAGCGGCGGGGTGGGGAGTCCTGGCTCCGGATGGGCAGACACTCGGGGGCGCGGGCACAGCCGGGATCCGCTGCCAAGCCCGCTCCAACGGCCGCACCGGTGAGCGCACCCGGGCCGAGCAGCCCAGGCCGGCCACGGCCAGGCTCGCCAAGGGAGCCTCGAAAACCTGCGGAGCTTGTGCGCCGCCGGCCGGACGCCGAGTCATCCTTTCCAGGCTCGCGCCGAGACACTGGACCGCGGCCTTCGGCGGGAGGGAGGCGCTGGGCTTTCTCCGTGGTCGGGGGCGGGGGAGGAGGGGAGGAGGGGGGAGGGGAGGAGTTCCTCTCGGAGCCCCGCAGCCACATCATCTAGCCGGGTGCCCCCCGCGGGGGCGGGAGGAGAGGCGGATCGGGACGGCCCGGCGCGCCTGGCGGCCTTCCTGGGCAGGCGCGCGGGGAAGGAGGGGGGCGGTCCTCCGAGCAGCTGCTGCGACCCCCCAGGGCGCGGGTGGGGGGGCCAGGAGGCGGGGGGGCCAGGGGGCGGGGCCTGCAGGCGGCCTCCTCTAGGACCCCGCGGCCCGAGGCCACTAATTTGTTCCATTGTCGAGAGGACCGTAAAAGTTGGCCCAGGTCTGCGAGCTAGGCGGGGCCCTGGGGCTCCTCCCCATCCTCCTCCTCCTCGCCCAGCGCCCCTCCCAGTCCCCATCCCCATCCTTCTCCTTCCCCGACGGGCCGGCCCGGCCCAGGGCTCCGCACGCCGCCCGCCCGCCGGCCACGGTGCTCGCCGCCCGCGGTGTCCAGCAGGCTCCCCCGGCCCAGGCGGGCGTGCGCGCCCCGCTCCCCAGGCCCGCCGCCGCTCCGGGACGCAGACAGCGCTTGCGGCCACCCAGCCGGGCCGGGATGCGGGCGTCCGCCCGGGCTCGCCGCTGACCGCCCCCCGCGCCCCATGGCGCTGCGCTCCCTCTGAGCCCCACAGGCGGCCGGGGGAGGTGAGCGTGCGCCCCGACGATGTGCCCTCTGCCTCGGGCACCCGGTCCTCGGACCCGGAGCCGGAGCCCGTGCGGGACAGCGCCGCTGCCGCTGCCCCAGCTGCTGCTGTTCCTGTTGCTGCTGCCCCCGGCGGCCTGCGCAGCCCAAGGTAAGTCCCCAGGGACCTGCGGCCCCTCGCCGGCCACCGGACGTCAGCCTCTTGCCGGCCGGACGCCTGCCCTGCCCTCCCCTGCTCCTCTGGCCCCTCAGTTCCCACCAAGTTTCTTCCCTCAAACTTTTCTCCCGTGCAGCTGCCCCGAAACTTTCCCGAGCGCGCTCTTAATGCCTCCCTTGAACTGCTGCCGCGTCCACGCTGCCTCCCTGGACTCAGTCCCGGACTGCCCCGGATCGAGGAGGGCTCAGATTCACACCAGGAAGAGACTTTGGGTGGAACTCTAGTCCTCCTCATCTGACAGATGGGGAAACTGAGACGTGGGGGCTGCGGGAGTGACAGGGTTCAGTTCAGGTCCCCCAAAACCGACTGGCTTCATCTTCCTCACCCAGACACTTGAATGGGTCGGACGTAATGATGCCTTTCTGGATCTCTTTCACTTGGTGCCAGGTTTTGGGCTTTGAGCTCCACTTACAAAGGCCAGTCATAAGACTAGGATTCGAATCCCTGCTTTGCTTCGCGACCACAGGAAAGTGCCTTCCCCTCTCTGGGCCTCAGTTTCCCTATCTGTAAAATGAAGAGGTTAGATAAAATGACTTCTTAGTCCCCTTCCATCTGTAAAACTAGGATGGCTAAGTGTCATCCCCGTCTGACCCCCAGTTTCCCCCTCCATAAAATGAAAAGGTTAGCCAGGATTCTGCAGTCCCTGCCTGAAACTCTTAAACGATCCTCCTCAAACCAAAAGTTGCACTTTTCGTTATCAGCTGTAGATATAGAAGGTTTCCCTCCCCCCCCCCCCCATGGAGTGTCGCACTTGAAAAGGACAGCCTCTGGTAATCTGGTCTCCTGTCTCTTCACCCACCCCATTCTTCGGATGGGGCAAATGAAGCCCGGGCGGATGAAGGGGCTAGCAAGGAGAGCCTCGGGGAACTTTCCACCAGTCTGAGCTGTCCAGGAGGGAGGGAGGGAGCATCTCAGAGACGTCTGGGTACGGGGACCCACAGTGAGAGGACAGCCAGAGTGCCCCTGGGGAGGATCCATCTCTTCCTTCTCTTTGCCGCCCGGGTGAGCAGAGTGACACATGGCAGGGGACCCTGGAATCCCCTCTACCTTCCCTCCTCCCTCCCCCACAGCCTTGGCCCTGATACCTGCCCCCTGAAAAACAGGACAGCCGCAACTTCCTCCTCTGGAAGCCCCTTCCTTCCTATCAATCAATCGACATTCATTCATTTGTTCTAGCCCTCGGTTCCTTCCACCTCCTGCCCTCCTTTCCCCTGTCCTCCCTCCTTCCCCGTCTTCCCTCCATGCCTCCCTAGAGTCTGGAGACGGCAAAGTTTCAGGCTGCTGGATTCATAGTCACGATCTCTGCTTTGAGAGTGAGTCCCTGAGCAAATCCCATTTTGTCCTTTTGTCCTACCCTTTTGTCCTTGGGCAAGTCACCTCAACATCCTTGGTCCTCCCTTTCCCCCTCTGTAAAAGAAAAGGAACAAACATTTAAATGCTACTCACTGTGTGCCAGGCCCTGTGCCAGGCACTTTACAAATATTCTTCAGTCTTCACAACAATCCTGCAAAGTCGATGAGGTCACTATCCCCCTTCAAGCTAAGAAAACTGGGTCAAACAGGGGTCAAGTGACTTGTCCAGGGTCAAACGCTAAGTATCTGAGGCTGATTTTGAACTCCAGTTTAACTGATCCCTTCCATCTCTAGAAATGCAGATTTCAAACCTCCTTGACTATGGACTTCCCTTGTTGGGTCTTAGAGGTTCGTGTCTTTCAGCTCTGGATCTGCGATCCTTTGCCTGCCTGTTTCCTCCACCCTATTCGTCCATTAGAGAATAGATGCAGGACCCATCCTTGGCCAAGGGGATTCCTGGCTTTGTCCCACTCTTCCCTCCACCCCCTCCCTGCCCCCACCTATGTATCGAGCATGCCACCTTCTTTACCTACAGCACTTTGCACAGTAATTCTGGTCTTGAAGGATGCTTTTTTTTTTTTTTTTAAGTATTTTGGAAACTTGAATTGCAGCTTTCCATTGACTTGAATTATCAACTATTTCTCAAGTTATCTTCATTTCCCCTTGGCCTTTAGCAAGGAGTAGCTTCCATCATTTCTGCTAAGTTCCCAGACCGCTTGGCCTTTCCCCATAGTCCCTCTCAACTCAGTCCAGCACCTGGCTCAAAGACTTCTGGGTTTGGAAGCAGAAGACCTATCTTCGAATCCTAATTCTACTATATGACCATGGCCAAAGTCCTTTTCCTCTCTGGGCCTCAGTTTGTTTATCTGTAAATTTGGGGGGAGGCTATGCTAAATGGTCTCTAAAGTTCACTTCAGTTCTAGATTCCAATGTACTATTTGAGGCAGCTTGGTATGGGTGTGTGTAGGGGACCCCTAGTATTAGATCTAGAGGACTCACGTTCAAATCCCATCTCAGTAATATTTGTGTGATCTTGGGCAGGTCACCTAACCCCACTCAGATTCTTTTCTGTGAAATGAAGAGGTTGGACAACATGGCCCCTAAGGTTCCTTTCAGACCCCAATCATTCATCTGTAATTTGAGCATTCAGCCCAAAGTCATTTGTGGGGAACCCAGAATGTTTGATAGGGTGAATAATATTTTGGGGGGCAAGCTGGCCTGGGTGTGTGTGAATAAAAGAAAAGACAGACAGAGACAGAGATAAGGGGAGAAGCAAAGACGGACAGGTACGGACAGACACGCACGCACATGCGTGCGCACACACACATACACGGGATCAGAGAGATGAGTTCTTCCTAAAGGAACTCCTGGCCCTAGTAAGGAAGGGGCTAGCTCTTGAACCACAAAGGAATAGACTTTCAGGGGACTCAGCCACAGACTTTTGAAAAATAAATACACTTGGGAAAGGGGGCAGCTAGGTGGTGCAGTGGATAGAGTACCAGTGCAGGAGTCAGGAGGACCTGAGTTTAAATCTCACCTCAGACACTTGACACTCACTAGCTATGTGACCTTGGGCAAGTCACTTAACCCCAATTACCTCATCCTGGGTCATCTCCAGTCATCCTGATGAATATCTGGTCACTGGACTCAGATAGCTCTGGAGGAGAAATGAAGCTGGTGACCTGCACAGTCCTCCCTCACTCAAAACAAAGTCAAGTGCAAGTCACATCACTATTTCTCTGATGGCATGGTCTTCTTTGGCAATAAAGGACAAACACACACACTTGGGAAAGGGATCCCATTGGAAGGAAGATATTTTGTGAGAATTTGTCCTTTAAGAGTTTTCTGAGAATGACTTTCCACCCATACAGAAAGCCCACCAGTGGATGAGACCACTCCAACCTCAGCATCATTTTTGAAAATATCCATTTGGGATTTGACCTCTTTATGGGAGGCAGGATGGTGCCCCCTGGTGTAAGAGAATGTGAGCTTAAATCCCTGTTACTACCTTGTGACCTTGAGAGAAACTTGTTCTATCTAGACCTCAGTTTCTACATCTGTAAAATGAAGGAATGGATAGATCCTCTCTTGGGTTCTTTCCAGTTTTAAATCCTATCCCAGGGAGGAAGCTGCAAAGAACCTGAGGATTCATCTAGTTTCCATCTCATTTCCATCTCATTTAACAGAAGAGAAACCACTGGCTCCTGTACTGGACCATAGTGCCTCCCATGGGAGATTATTTGGTACAACCTTGGAAGGTCTTCATTGGATCCTTGGGCCTCACTGTTTGCCAAATGTCCTGGTTTTGTGACTTTTTTAGTTTCCTCCTCCTCCTAAACTGTCCACAGTCTAACTGACAAGATGGGTTTTAAAAATGTCTTCTCTCTAAAGATTGGACCCTTGGCCCCCAAATGTTGGGGACATCTATCCTTCAATCAAGTCAAGGTTAAGACATTTCATCCCAGCCCTTAAGAGCTGCAAATCAGTAAACATCCAAATGCTCAGTCCCAACTTTAAGAGGAACAGCAGACTAGATAGGAGCTTGCTCCCAGAATCCAGAGGCAGGCTTTAAGTCTGACTTGGGGACCCTACACAAGCTACGTAGCCAGTGGGAGCCAAAGGCAGCTCTAACACAAGAAGATATGAATTCCTCCTTCATGGAGGAAGTGCTCCCACCCTGAAGTATCCATTCCAACAAATTGCCAGCTCCCTAATGGCATGTATATCTAACGTGCCTATATTCTCCATCATGTATTTGTGTTCTCCTTCTGCCTTAACTGGAGACACTTTCATCCCAACCCTGTGCATTGTCTGACTGAACCCTGCTTGCATTGTGACGGGAGCTCTTTGGCAGATCGGTGAAGTCTATGGACTCCGAAGAATCCTGATTTCAAATACATAAAATAAAATGTACAGAATTATAAAGGAAACAAAATATTGGCAAAAATAAAAATATATTTTTTCCATCCAAATTCATGGACCCCCTGAAAGACTCCATGGACCACTTGGAATCCATGGCCCTAGGTTAAGAATCCCTGTCTGAAGTCTAAGGAAACTCCCACATAATTCTTGTAGAGCCGTTGTCATTGAGCCAGCTCAGGATAGAGTTGAAAGAACCTCAGAATAGAGTGAGGAGGAAGACTGAGGTTGCTGAATGTGACCCTGGGCAAATCGGAGACCCTCTCTGGGCCTCAGTTTCCTCATCTGTAAAGTGGGGAATCATCATAAATCTACTCTAGAAATGTCAAGAAACATTTATTATCTAACTGCATGTATGGCAGCATGCTGGGGGACATACTGAGTTTATATAGAATATTAGCCCAGGCCTCATGGAACTCGCCCATAAGGATGGCTCTATGACACAATGTCTCATGATTTGGTCAATAGAGGGGGAAGAAAAGAGAGCATCCCTGGAAGACAGAGGGAAATGTTACTGATGGGGAATCAAGGTGAGCTCTTGGAAGGAAACTGGAGAGCGGAGGTGTCTAGCACTCCTGAGTGGCTCTGAACCATATTCAAATGAAATTTGGGTAGTGCTTTAACAAAATAGATAAAAATGCAATGTCACATCCATAGGTCATGGTAATATGGGGTTTTCTAAGTCACTTTGCAGCCTGCCGGGGTCCTTGTGAACAGTTAATAGCCCTATTTCTATGTGAATTTGTCACTGCTGTCAGGCGCTGTGGAACCGTGGAAACGCAATTTATTATTGTTAAAATTTGTAGCAGTAGAGGACACACAGGAAAATGTTTGTGTACTTAGAGTCATTTCGTCGAAGGAAGAAAAAATATTTGTATTGAGTCACTTACTGAACTTTTGGACACAATTAGGACTGTTTGATAAAAACAGCTTAACTTTCTGTATCCGAGTCCCAGAAGTGAGTCTTTCTTGAGCTAAATGGTTCCTGTATCATCAGTCATTTGTAAAGACAAGACAAGCAGGTGTGGGAAACATTTTCAGATGTTTCTTTTATAGCAAATGTCTGATATGGAGGCTCTTTGGCTGCCCTCCCTAGGGAGTCTGGCTAACTGGTATTCGATGTGCAGGGTCTTTTATATCGGCTCTCACTGGGCCTGAGAAGGTGAAAAATGATAGGATGGACTTGGAACGTTTTAGAAAGGGTTTCTGTATATTATCAGACCACCTTTTTCAAAGACTTTTTATAAGGGTTATGCCTCACTGAAAGGGCTCTCAGACAGTGGGTTCTGATGGGGCTGCTGAGGGGAAATAACTTTGGGTGACAGTACAATTCAGAGTCACTCCCTTAGGGTGCCTGTGAAAAGAAGGTATAAATAGCTTTGCTATTATATACACTGTATATATTATATACACTGAATTCTTACTCCAAATAAATATTTATCTGCTGTCCGACTTGTGCGTGTTGATTATTTAACTCCTTACCATCTCATTTACAAAGTTTCATTTATGTCCTTTGGGCACTTAGTGACTTTCTTTCTTGTTTCTTTTTCACCAGGTCATTTCTTATTCCATTTTCATTACAAAGATCGTTTCGTGCATTTGAATAATTCAGTCATTCAGCAAATATTTGTTAAATGCCTGTTGTATGCAGAGCGCCGTGTTGGATGATGGGGGAGATACCAGTTTAGATAAGACACAACGTCAGCTCACATGGAGCTTATGGTCTAGAAGGGGGAGAAAACCCAGACTCAGATAACTATGAGATGTGATGTTAAAAGGTGAGAATCTTAGGATTGGGAGCTGGAAGGGTACTTAGAGGTCATTTAGTCTGTTTGCCTTATTTTACAGTGAAGGAATCTGAGTGACAGAGAGGTGATGATTTTCCCAAAGCAGCACAGGTAGGAAGAATGATGGGGTTTGAACCCAGCTCCTGTAACTCTAAAGTGAGCCCTTTTTGTACTTCATCATAGTATAACATTGTTTTGGGGGACAGAGGACCTTGATTCAAATCCTTGCTCTGACCCTAAAGGCAACATGCTGAAAGAGTATGGTCCTGGAGGGTCTCAGGTTCTGACTCTGCTTCCTCTGGGATCTTGAGCAGGTCAGTTTCCTCTTTGGGGCTAAATTTCCTCATATCCAAGTTGAGGGAATTAGTCTAGATGATCCCTCAGGTTCCTTTTAGCTCTGAAACTTTGCTTTCAATTTGCTTTCTATGAGTCTGGTAAACTTTACACTATATTTCAGCAGCAATTCAGGTACAATTCTAATTGTAGAATATGTTGGTGCCCTTGGGAAATGCTGTAGGTAAAAGGAATTTCTGCATATCAAGCCAACTTTCTTAGGAACACATGTCCACATGCAGCCAGCACACTGAGCCTGCTTGTCCCTAGATCCAGAGCTTCCTCCATCATGGAGATGCCACCAGACAGCTGGCTTTCCTGCAGGCCTACCTAATCTCTGCTGTGGCAGCTGCAAGACTGAGGACAGCATGGCTGAAGTGGGCTGAGGAGAGGAGGTGAAGATTATGGTCTTTGGCTCACTGTGGGGAGAGACATAGAAACAGCTGCAGAATGAAGCTGCGCCGCATTCTGGAAGCCACTTGTTTGCCAGCTGAAGGGCTGCCTGGACTTGATTAATGGGGGGGGTCTTCCTGGCACCTTCCCATTCTCCTCTGATGCCTCCTTGGGGTATTGAGATAATCCTTATGCTAGAGGCTCCACCTGCACCAGCTGGTCCTACCTAGTGAGAAAGGTAACCAAGATGGCCCCTGAGGTGGATGGAGGGTCTTCCTGCTGTCTGGTGGAAACCCAACCTTAGTGCATCAGGAAGGTTCCACAGCAGATTTACTAGAAAGGGTTGGATGTTTGGCAACAGCAAGGAAACTATGGAGGCTAGCCCCCAGATCATTTTGTGATTTGCAAAACCCTTTACATTTGATCCTCATGACAACCCTGTGAAGTAAGTGCTGGTTTTATTATTGAAGCTGTTTGGAGATACATTGGTGAGAGCCCTGAGGCTGGAGTCAGGAAGACCTGAGTTCAAATCTTGTCTCAGCCATATACTAACTCTGTGATGCTGGGCAAGTCACTTTTCTCTCAGCTTCAGTTTCCTCATTTGTAAAGCAGGCGATAATAGCACCTTTCTTCCAGGGTAGTTGTAGGGATCAAATGAGATAATATTTGTAAAGCTTAAAGCATGATATCAATGCTAACTCTCATTATTATTCCCATTTTACAGTAAAGGAAACTGAGGCAGGCAAAAGAAACTGAGCAGTAACTTTCTCAGGATCACACAGCTAGAGGGTGTTGGAGGGAGACTTGGAATTGGTATCTTGCTGACTCCATGCCCAGTAGGCACTTCCCCACGTCCTCAGCCTGCTGCTCAGGAAGTTTCTTTCCAGATCACAATGGCTCCTGACCCTTTCCCATCCTACTCAGCTGGATTACATAACGGGGCTCGAGCCATCACCCCTGATGTCATTTATCCCCTTCAAAAATAAAGGAAGAGCAGCCCAGTGGGGCCCACCAGCAATGGAAAACTTCAAAACACCTTTGTTGTTTGTGAGATTAACATCCCAATGGCATCCAGTCTAATCTCTTACCTCCTTGCTTGCTTGCTCCCTCTGGGTAAACGATCCATGGGACTTGTCCTTTCCCTTTGGGTCCTGCAGGATCTCCAGTGGGGTGTTTGCCTGGGCTCTAAGTTTGGGGGACAGAATAACAGGCAGAGATCTGTTCCACTGGATCCCAGAGTGCAAAGCTTGGGGCAATATAGAGGCTACTCTGGAGTTGTTAATAAGGAAGGACTTCCTAGCAGATAGAACTATCCCAGATTGGAATGGACTGTCTTGTGAGGTAATAGGAACCTTTTCACTACAGATCAGCAAAGGAAAACTGACTGATTGGCCTTGTGATTGGATGCACCAGAGCACAGGTTCTCAGTCTCAGAGATGAAGGTTCCTTGAGCTTCCTGCCATCTCTTTAGGCCCAAGGCGGAGACCCATGGTGGAGTAGATCTTACCTTGCTTACTATTTATCTAGTGGGTTTCCCCCTCCATGAGTGGCTCAGTCTTTTCTCTTTTCCTAATATTTCTCCAAAGTAAAAAGGTCCTACTACAGTTTGAAAAAGCTGTGCTTTTTGTTTGGTTTGTTTTGATTTCCTGGGATGGCTGTGATTGCTCCCTTCAGCTGGTCTGATCTTTCTTTTCTGACTTTATTCTCAGAAGGAGCATCGGTAGTAGGGAGGCCTCTCTGTCTTGTAAGTTACAAACTTCCTGACTCACCTGTCCTTGAATGCAGAAGAAGAGTAGTCAGATCTCCAGTGTTCCCTCATGTATGTGGTGCATCCACACTTCCTATGATTTCTAAAGTTTCTAACCTACCATTCCTTGTCCTACATTCTGGGGCCAAGCAAAAAAATGTCTCAGGGGCAGCATTACAAAACACTGAATGTAGCTGCTCGGTGGAAAAGCATCGGGAATGCTTGGAGAAACTCAGAGTTAAGTCTGTGGCCTATAGATTTCAAGTCTATACTCCTTCAGGAAAGCCCTGCATGTGGGCTGACACAGACTTTGCCAAGGAATGGTTCTGTGACTTTGGCCAAATCACTTGACCTCTCAGCCTCAGTCTCCTCACTCCACAAAATAAGAATTTTTCTGTACTCACAGGATTAGCATGAGGATGAAATGAGGGATTTAGTGACATTTCCTTTATTTCTTATGAACATGTAGAAATAGAAACTTTGATTATTACCAAAAAGGCTCTATCCTTTCCCATTTCTCTGTGTAGTTAAACATGAGCTGGGGCCATGGGGAAGGATTAAAAAACACTTCCTAAGATGGACATTTTCTTCTAATTTTCATTGGATACATGTATCATCAAAGTCCTTTTAGGGTCCCTTGGAAAGAATAAGCTTATGAACTGGTGAAAAGCTTTGACATCTTTCTCCAATCTTTTTTGGTCGCCCATTTTTGCTATCACTCCATCCAAAAAGTAGATGGTACCTGTTACTAAAATGGGTGCCTGGGCACTAAATTTACCCAGAATGTGATCTGTATAAAATACATTTTATCCAAATGAGTCAAAATTTGACTAAGGTGTGAAATGATTTCAACTGTCTACTTTTTTCTTTAAAAATATAATGAAATATTCACTGATATTTGTGGTCTCCTGGCTACAATAGTGAAAGAAAAGACAAGTGTAGAATTTGTGGTCTGAAAGATGACTTTTATTGATCTGCTCATATTCCAGCGGGTGAAATAACATGTAAGTACAGTTTCCACTTGGGGTTGATGGAGATCATTGGCATCTGGCAAACGCACACTTCACAGAGGAGGATTCTCTAAAGTGAATCCTGGTTATCCCTTCACTCGTGTGGGCAGGATGCTAAAGCATCAGAGGGACTGGAGAAAAGCCTTTCTCTGTCATAGAACTAATTGTAGCCTTACAAACAATGGACAGCGCCATTCTTAAACTGATGATGTTAAGAAAATTGACTCCACCCCAGATTGCTGCTTCAAACAGGGCCACTCAGTGTGTTACCCAGGGACTATGGCATTGGAGTCTTGAAGCATTTTAGAAATAACAGAAAGGTAGGGGGCAGAGGGGTGCTAGAATCTTGTCCTGTATTTTCCTTTAGGAAGTTCTGGAATTCTTCAACTTGAAGAAGTTTTCATATAAATAGATGCCCAGTGGGGCTGACTGGTTCAGGCATAGTCCTGGGGGTGACCTAGGCCAGTGGTCATAAACTCAGGTTTCCTGCTGTTTTCAGTATGGAGAAGGCCTCTTTCTATTTGCAATATAAACAGCTTAGTCATTTCTCAAGAAAGCTTGTTAATGGACTTGGAGTTGTATCATGTAGGAAACAGTTCTGTGTGGACCATCCCTCAGCTCCTAAGGTGAAGAACCCTGCAGTGGATGCTTCATTGCAATTCCATCTGCTTTAGGATTTTATATCTTTTGGATCTAGGTCTGTGATTTCCCGGGTAGATAGAACTCCTAGTGTGGAAAGGCCTTCCAAGGATGCAAATCAGTTATTTATTTGGAATTCTTAGTTTATAGCTTTTCCAGGGCCACTGAGAATGAATAACCAGCAGCTATTCTGAGTCCTGGTTAACCCTATTTCTAGCCTGCCCCGGGATCCCTCACTTTATAATTATACTATGTTCTTGTATACTCTAGTGCCTTGCCCAGTGACACATAGTAGGTGCTTAATAAACACTTTCCCATTTATTCCTTTGTTTATTCATTCTTCTTCCCCAATATTTTGAATCCACCCAAATTACATTTATTTACCAGAAAAAAAATACCAAGCTCCCCCATCTGATTACACAGATCATTTCAACTCAATTTCTACTTTGATATTTCATGGTAATAGTGAGAATTTCTAGTTACTATTTTGATTTACCTTGAAGACTTGTGAAGCATTTTACAAATGTTCTCTGATTTGATCCTCACAGCATCCCAGGGAGGTAATGAAGGTGCTGGTAACCACAGAGGCAGAAATAGCAGTAACAACAGTCATCGTAGCTAGCATATATATTGGTCTTTAAGGTAGATGCTGTTATTATCCCCATTTTACAGATGAGGATCCTGAGGCAGACAAGTTAAGTGACTTGCTTACTTTCAGGATAAATTGATCACCTGAAATCTCATCAGCTTAAGATGTTCACCCCCTTCTCAACACCCTCAGCCTTCTCTCCTCTCTGATTGGTGGGCTGGAAGGTGGAGCTCTAAACATCCCAAGGTTTTCCTTAGTAGAAAGCAGGATCTTGACTCTTCAGCTAACTCTCCCCTTTCCATCTGCAGCTCTGCTTGCTATGGGCTCCACAGGACAGGATGCTCCCAGGTACCCTCCATCCCTGCTTTCCGGCTTTCATTTTTGTATTGTTTCCCTGCATTAGATTTGTAAGCTCCTTGAGGGCAGAAACTTTCCATTTTTCCCATTTGTATTTCCATCACTTAGCACAGTACCTGGTGCTCTATAAATATTAATTTAATTAAATTGAACTTGCCCAGGTCACGCAGCTAGTGTCTATGCTATAATAAATATAGACAGAATCAATACCATACAGAACAAGTCCCCAAAGAAATACCAGGTGGTTAGGAAAGGGAGTGCTAGCACTTAGGGGATCTGGAGAAGGGGGCCCTTGAACAGTGACTTGAGGAGGGAGGGATTCCAAGAAGCAGAAAAGTAGAGAAGGCAGGACATTCCAAGTCAGAGGGCTGCCCAGGGCCAAGTACAGAGGTGGGAAAAGTGTGAGAAATAAAGAGGAGACCCTACTGACTGGACCACACAAGGCAGGAAGGGAAGTCATGTATAATGAGCCTGGGACAATAGGCTGATACCAGGTTGGGAAGGGTATCAAAACCCAAACGTGGAAGTTTGCATTTGATTCTAAAGGTAATAGGAACCTATTAGTATTTATTGAGTAGAGTTGACCTCAGACGTGCAACATTTAAGAATACCACTTTTGATATTTTTAAATGATATTTAAGGATATCACTTTGACAGCAGTGTGGCAGATGGACTGGAATGGAGAGAGCCTTGAAGCTGAAAGACTAATTTGGAAACTGTTGTTATAGTCCGTATGTATGTCATAAGTCATAGCCGTAGTATGGACCTGCCCCAAGGTGACAGAGACACCAATTTATATACTCTTAATCAAAAACCTTTAGTGGCTGCCTATTTCTTATTTTATACATTTCTCATCTCCCTAGTCTGGCTTTCAATATCTTGCCCTCACCAGTTGTGTTTCCTGTTGGTCCCTATTGCCATCCTCTACACATTCATCAAAGGATCAATAGCTTTGCTCTCCACACGTTTGCTGTTATTATTCATTCGTATCTGACTCTTTGTGACCTTAAATAGTTTTGTATTTTTTTGTTTGATTGTTTGTTTGCTTGTTTTTTTGGCAAAGATACTGGTTTGCCATTTCCTTTTCCCATTAAGGCAAACATAGGTTAACTTACTTGCCCAGTGTTTCAGAGTTCATGAGTGTGAGACAGGATTTGAATTTAGGTCTTCCTGACCCGAGGCCCAGCCCTCTAGCCACTGAGCCATCTAGCTGCCTCCTTTCAATACCTTACCCCTCCTGATTCCCTTTCCCCAGTCCCAGTCCCTTCATTGCATGATTTAGAACGTGTACATATCATACAGGCAAAGATGAAATTTGATGCTGTCTCATTCACTGACTTCCTCATGGCCATTGATTTCATGCCCTCAACCAGATTGATTCCTAGAGGTCAAGACCATGTTGTAATTCTTTTGCTCTGTTTTCCTCTATCCCCCTTCAAGTGCCTGATAGTAACAGCTCACAATGATGCAGGGTTTCCATGAAGCAGATCTTTTAGGAGGCTGAGGTTCAGAGAAGGGAGGCAATTTTTTCCACCATCACACAACAAGGCAAAGTTGGAGCTGGGATTGGAGTCATCTTTGACCTTCAGGTTATATATTTTCTCCTCCTCCTCACTGTTTGTATCATCTTCTACTTGTGCACCTGACTCTGTAAGATAATTTCCCCCAGTTTTCCTTTCCCCTTATTACCTTCCCCAAGTGTGCTCCTCTTCAAAGTCTCTGTCCAAATAGACTCCCTCTACGACTCTTGATGATGAAAGTGTTCAGGGGGGACACACATGTATTACTTCTCCATTTTAGAATGTGAACACTTTATCTGTTTAGTCCTTTCTGATTATCCACTCATCTTTACCTTTTTATGCTTTTCAACTCACGTTTTCTCATAAAATTTTCTGTGTAGCTTTGGTCTTTTCATCAGGAATGCTTGGAAATTCTCCATTTCATTAAATGTACATTTTTTTCCTTTTAGGATTGTACTAGGTTTTGCTTGGTAAGTTATTCTTAGTTCTATATTTATATCTTTTGCCTTATGGAATATTATATTCCAGGTTCTTCGCTCTTTTATGCCAGTGACTGTTATCTTTCATGAACCTGACTGTGACTTCTTGGTCCTTGAATTCTCTCTTTCCATTTACTTACAGTATTTTTTCCTTTGACCTGGAGACTCTGGATGTTAGTTATAATGTTGCTTGGACTGGTGGATGTTTTCTATTTCTAACTGTCTTTGTGTCTAAGAAATCTGGATAGTTTTCTTTTAAAATTTCTTGGAATATAATGCCAAGGCTCTTTTTTTGGTCATGGATTTTAGGTAGTCCAATGATCCCTAAATTTTTTCAATCTATTTGAAATGATTGATTTTGATCTGGCATACCTTGTATTTTCTTCTTTTTTCCTATTTTTAATTAGTTTTTAATATTTCTTATAGTGTCATATAGCCCTTTTCTTTTATTGTTATCATTTAGTCCACTATAATTTTCAGGGAGTTTGTTTCTTAGACAAGATTTTGAACGTTTTGTCTAAAACTGTTAATTCACTTTCCAATTTTTTCTTCTATAACTCACGTTTCTTTTCCAACTTTTTCCTCTAGTGTTCACATTTGCTTAAAAATTAAAAAAAAACTCATTTCATCTCTTGCAGAAAATTCTAGCTGAACTTATACTCAAGCAGTGGTTTTCTTCAAAGTTTTGCTTGCAGATATATTGGAGCCTTTTTTTTTCCCTTCTACTTTTGTAGCCTTTTTTCTTCTAGTTTTGTTCTTGACTTTCCATGACATGCCAATAGTATTTTTAATGGTGGGGTTCTTTTTTGTTTGCTCATGTTTCCAGCCTACTTCTAGACTTTAGACCTTATGTTAGGGATGAGCTCTGTATACTACTAGAGGGAATGTCTAGACTGATTCTACTGGAACTTTCCTGAGGTGTTAAGTTATTTCAGGCCCTTGGGTTCAACTCAGGCTGAGGACCTGCAAACTTTCTTGCTCATAGAGTGTTGTGATCCTGATCAGAGGCTGACCTTTGAAAGTTCCTGACATAGGTTTAAGTCTGAGCAATACAACTGTGGACTTGCTCCAGTTAGCTTTCTATTAGACTGTTGCTGGACTCAGCCACTATTAGCCAGTTGAAAAACGATAGGTTCCCTTTTGTTCTGAAAGTGTTCTTCTGGTTATTCTGTTGGAGGCCTCAGATTGACATGAAAACTACTCTGCTCCTAAGATCTAAGTCACAGTTTGGTCACATGTTTCTGAATGCCTTCCTTTCCTGGTATATGGTCTAGTCTCAGTGCCCACTCCTTACCTCTGAATACTACTCCTAAGAGCTGGTCCTCTTTTCTCCCTAGATCTGTGCTGTGGAACTGGGTAGTGAGTAACAGATGCCAATTGACAAGCATTCCTAAACCCTGCTTGGTTGGGCCCCTTCTGTTGAATCTAGAGCCACTTCTTGACCTCATACACAGCCCCCCCTCCTCTCTCTCTCTCCTAGAAAAATTGTTATTCCATCCAGTGGCCACAGACCTCTCTGTTTCCCTATGCTGACCTGGACTGGAAAATGACTCACTATGATTTTCTCTTGGTCTTACCGGGAATAACTTGGTCTGGTACACTGTGTAGATATGTTTGAAGGGGTTGGGAATGGAGGGGAGGCATAGCTGTACTTCTTACTACTTCACTATCTTGGCTCAGCCTCTTTGACTTCTCTTTGGCTCATTTTCCTCCTTTTTGTGTATTTTAAATATTTTAGTAAGGTTCTTTTGCCCTTTAATGCATCCTATTATTTTCCATCAACTCATCCCCCCCAAAACAATATATAACCCTATTATGAATAAGCATAGTCAAATAAAACAAATCAACCTGTTGGCTACATCAGAAAATTCATGTCTCACTCTGTACCTTCTTCTGGGAGGTGGGAGGCATGATTCAGCCACTTCGTTTTCCAGAAGAGTTTGGAAAGAGATTTGGCTAAGTTTGAGGCCTATTTTGATTACCTCAGAGAAAATTGCACTTTACAGAAATCCCAGGGTGACTTGTTTTGCAAAAGTGAATGATCACCCCTTCATTTTTCTCTTCTTTGAATCTCGATTTCCATCTGTTGGGATTGCTTAAGGTTATATTCACACAGGGAGTCAGCATGCCAGAACTGGTCCAGTTTTACTCATTTTCATCAGCTTTGTTGGCTTCCTCTTCATTTCCTTCCTCAATATGCCTTTCCCAAGGTCCCAACTAGTCTGATTATAATAGTGAAATGACTCTGCTTTGGAAACACCCATGAAAGTGAGGAGATATGGGCTTGCTGGCTCTTGACCCATCCAGAAACTTCTCAAGACACCTGAGCTGTCTGGTCTCCTTGCTGCCCCTCCCAATTGAGCTATTATGGCAACAAGTGAACATTTCCTATCCTGTTAACCATGGCTGGATCATATACACACAGAGTCAGGGAAAACTGAATGCAGAACTTGGCACAAAGGATTGTCAGCTGGTTAATTCTGGAGGATGTTTGTTAATGGAAACTAAGGAGCTGGCCCCCATTAGGAAACATTCCCACCAAATACATGCAAAAGAGCCGATTCTGATCGTATTCACAAAGTTGTCTGCAGTTTGACATTTCCACTTGCTCAATGGAAGACTATTGACTTACCAATGAAAAAACAGTTCATGGGACACTGAGGAAGATGAAATTGTCCTCAGAACATTGGGGCACCCAACTAATTCTGGGAATTTTGATATAAATACACAAAACACCCTTGTTCTTCTTGTTTTTATGGCACTTTAAACAATAGAAAGGATTGAGATTGGTAAATGGGGGTAGTCCTCATTCCTGGATTGGTATTTTACCTTCTACCCAAATAGCAATTCAATAGAGGTTGGTTGTGAGCATAAACTTTTAATGTTTATAATTGAGATTCACTTCTAAATTGAAAAGAGTAACAGTAGACATGTTTTTGTAACAGATAAAAGTCCAAGACATTATAATGACATAATTTTCTTTTCAAATGGTACCCGGAATCTGTTTTACCCTGAGAGGTCAATATGACTTTAATTACATGAGTACAGATAATAATCTCCTTTGAAATGCATGATGGTAATTTAATTTTTATTTTAATACCAAGGTTGCTAGCTGCTGGACCTGGAGCTTGTCCATGAGTCTTAAAATGCCATCACCTTTATGAAGGAATACTTTGCTCTGGGACATGGTTCTATTTCTTCTGAAGTTTCCCTGTATGTGAAACTCCTAACAACCCTCTGTGAATGTTCATTGGAATTTCCTTAAGAAGAGTGATCCTTTATCCAACAATGATTATTTTTCAATGAGTATTTCAGAGAAGAGTGATAAGGGTACTGAATTTGAACTAGAGGACCTGGGTTCAAATTTTGTTTCTATTATTTGTAATTTCTAAGTCACTTTCCCTTGGTAGGAGTCAGTTTCTTTTGTGCCATGTGAGAGATCTCAAAGAGGAAAAGAAGGAAATAAGAATTTAATGTGCCAGGCACTGTACTAAGCCCCTTGCAACTTTTCTTTCCTTTGATCCTCACAACAACCCTGAGAAATAGGTGCTATTTTTTATCCCTGTTTTACGAATGAGGAAGCTGAGGCAAAAAGAGGTTAAGAGATCTACCCACGGTCACACAGCTGGTACATATCTCAGGCCAAAACTGAGGTCAGGTCTTCCTGACTCTAGGCCCAGTGCTCTGTGATGGCTGCCTAGGTTAGACTGGCTTGGTCACTGAGGTTTATTCCCAGTTGTAATTCCTAGGAATGACTCAAATCCCTTGTATTATTTGTTTTACTTTGGGAGAAGAGTGGATGGAGAGCTAGTCTGAGAGTAGGATTCTGGTTATTTCTCTGTCACTCACTGGCTTGCTAAACCTTGTTCTTCATTTCTGCTCTCTCCATCACCCATGACCCCTAATTTCTGGACCTCCCCAATCTCTCCCAGGCCATGTCCCCCAACACTAGCTGCTCTCTCTTCTTCTTCCCATCTTGACTGCTTGGTGAACCAATTCCATCTGCATTGTTCTCCCCTCTTGAGTCCCTCCACCCTTTATCATATCACCACTTATGTCTCAGCTTTGGATCACTCCCACTATTCGACACCTTTACATCTACTCACAGCTTGCTAAAGGAAGATGAAGAAAATCACTCAACCATTATCATTTGGTCCATTACAAATTTGTTATACAACCTCAACTGGGGCCTCGCTGCTGCTAGGCAAGTCCTACCCTACATCCCTTATCAATTCATCCTCCCTCTCTCCAAAGTGGCTCTTCTACACTTTTTATCTTGCCTCCAACCTCCCACGACTCTTCTTCCTCCATCTTCTCAGACAAGATTTTTGCCTCATAATTTACTGAAAATAAAGGTGGCTATTTACTCTGAGTTCCTTCCTCTTCCTCCTTCATCTCCCATCAAGTAGGTGCCTTCTGCCACCTCCTCCTTCACCCCGTCTCACCTAATGAAGTGGTCTTACTCTTGACCAAGCCCAGCACCTCTATCATCTCCTCCCACACATTGCCCCCTCTGTCATCCCACTCTATCATTTATTGGCAGTTCCTCTTTGTCTACACCCTCATTCCCTGTTGCCTACATACATGCCCATGACTCCCCATTGTAAAAAGCCCTCACTGGATTCTTCCATCCCCACTATCCCCCTATATCTTTTCTACCCTTTGCAGCTAAACTCCTCACAAAGGCTGTCTACAAGAGGTACCTGCACTTTCTCTCCC
This sequence comes from Bettongia penicillata ogilbyi, assembly GCA_023548195.1. Classification (NCBI taxonomy): domain Eukaryota; kingdom Metazoa; phylum Chordata; class Mammalia; order Diprotodontia; family Potoroidae; genus Bettongia; species Bettongia penicillata. The sequence goes on along the minus strand of JAJHZJ010000324.1, from coordinate 5,509,812 downwards.
CCACTCTTTTCTTAACCCCTTACAATTCAACTTCTGACCTGAAACTGCTCTCTCCACAGTGACTGCCAATCTCCTAGTTGCCAAATCCAATGGCCTTTTCTCCATCTTCCTTCTCCTGGATCTTTCTGCAGTCTTTGGCACTACTAATCACTTTCTCTTCTCTCTAGGGTTTTAAGGCAACTCCCCTTTCCCCCCTCTCTGCTTCCCTATGTGACTGCTCCTACTGTCTCCTGTGCCAGATCCTCTTCTGGATCACGCCCTCTGACCTTAGATGTCCCTCAGGGTTCTGTCCTTGTCCCTCTTCTCTTTTCCCTACTTTACTTGGTGATCTCATTGCTTTCCACGGATTTTATTACAATCTCTTTGCCCATGATTCTGTATTCTACCTGTCCTTCCCCAATCTCTGTGCTGACTTTCATTCTCAAAATTCCAATTGTCCCAAAGTCATCTCTAATTGGATGTCCTGTAGACATGTAAAACCCGGCATGTCCCAAACAGAAGTCACCCTTCTTCCTCCCTTGTGACTCCCCATTGTCTCCACGATGAAATTCAAAATGCTATTTGGTGTTCAAATGACCCCATCCTCCCCAGTTCCCTCCTGCCTTACTCCCTGACATGAACTCTTCAGTTCAGTGACCCCAACTTCTTGGCTGTTCTGAGAGAAAGTTCCCTCTCTTGGCTCTGGGCTGCACTTGCACCCAGACCCCCCAGACACATACATATACATGTGCTCACATACACAGAGACATGTAACATGCCACATACACATGCATGCATATACATCTATATCCATGATGAAGGAAAGGACCTGAAGTGAATTCTGAGCAGGATTATGCCAAAAAGTCAGCTAGGGTTGGTATCAGGCTTGTTTTTGGTTTCAATCGTGTCAGCATCCAAAGAATGAAGATGAAGTGGGAAACCAGTTGCAGATCTGGCAGTTCAAGTTGGGGGAGGGGGTTGGTCATTAATGGGTTAGGAGGTCAGATGCTTCCAGGGAGGTTGGACAACATTTATGATTCATTCATGCCCTGGCCCCCACCCCAACTTGGCACCAGGTTGGATCCACCTTGCTTTGCCCCTGATCCTCTACAACTGGGTGGCTATAGGGCTTGCTCAAGGTGAGTCCTGCCTCTTTCCAACACCAATAAGCCAAATGGTAGAGGCAGAAGGGCCCTAGAATCAGGTGGGAAGACTGTAGTAGAATCTACCTTGCCATTTGCAAGACCTTGGGCAAGTCACTTAATTTCTCTGATCTACTGTTTCCAAATTTGTAAATTGAAGATAATGATAGGTACGTTATTCACTTCACAGAGTAATTGTGAGGATGCAATGGGATAATGCATGTAAGGGGACCTTGGTAAAGCAGAAAGCTGCCTGTAAATTTAAGGTATTGGAGCCTAATGCCTTCTATTTTCAAGGCATCTTAAAACACCATGTAATTAATCTACCCAGTATCACAATGCACTCTATTGTAATGTCAACCATTATTCTCATTTTCCCAGATTTTCAGACTAAGGAAATAGTGGTAATAAATTGTTAGTGGAAGTTAAAACCCAAACTTACACCTCCTAAACACAGCTAATAAGGCCTGGCTTATGGGAGTAATTTGTGACTAAGAAATATGTTTTATCTCCATCGCATAAAGTTGGTTTAAAGCATAAACCAGAGAAGCCAGAGCTACATCGGAGAACGTGCTAAACAAGACCAGCTATTCAGAGATGCCATTAAAAAAATCCCCCTTGTTGGTGTCATGCTGTAAATTCCAAATAAAAAGTCAGCTCCATCCATGGAGGCCTCATGCAGGTCACAGGGAGTACTTGGTGGGGCCAGGCCACTGTACCCCTCCTGTGGCAAACCTAGACTATGGTCATGTTGGGCAGCAGTCAATAGTCAACCGACTGGGCTTTCCTTGTGTACCCATGACACTTGAGAGTAGATCTTCCAGTTGGAATGTTCCCCATTTTGGTCCCATATCCCTAGCAGAGTGCATGCGCCTTGACTGATGGAGACATAATGCTGGGGCTTTGTCCAGGGGGTGAATTCAGAGGCTGATGAGGCCTTGGTCCCAAGTCCTGTGTCCCCTGCCCTGGCTGCTCCAATGGCCCTTTGTCCTGCTTTCCTCCCTCAATAGCAGCTGCTGGCCCCTGGGCAGTGTAGAAACCAGGAGAAACTTAGATCCTTGTTGTAACTGAATTTTTCATTCAAGCTTTCAGACCAAGTGAAGGCTCTAATTCACAGAATGCTAGAGCTGGAAGACACCTAAGTCATCCTTGGCCAAGGAGAGAAGGACCTCAGCATCCATCTAGTCTGGACCATACCTAAAATAGAATCTTCTCTTCAACATCCCTGTTCTATGGGCAATTGACCTTTTCCTGACGACCTCTGAGGGGAGCCCCTACTTCTCCTCTTCAGACAGCCCCTGCCATTTTGGGAAGGCTCTCATTATTAAGACATTCCTCCTGGCCTCAGACCTCAGTTGGCCACTTTGCACATTTCCACCCATTGTTCATGGCACCAGGGCCATCTAGTCCAAGGCTTCAGTTTATAACCAAAGAAGTAGAAGCTGAGAGAGTTGCTCGAGGACAGAATAGTCCTGAGCTAGAACTGGAGCCTGGCTTCTTGGACCCCAGAGTACTAGCCACTCACATTTATCCAGCCATTTCAGGCTTACCAAGGGTTTCCCATCCATCATCTCACTGGATGCTCACAACAGCCCTGAGAAGAAGGTATAATTATTAATATGGATGGGAAAACTCAGGGAGTGACTTTCCTAGGGTCACTTAGCTAGCAAGTGTCTTGGGACAGGATTTGGACTCTTTTTTTTCCAGACTTGCCGGTCAGGCACTCTCTCCAGCACACTATCTCCCCAGTAGCCTTAATTCCATGAGTTTAGCCTGCTTCCTTATCAGGACTATGTTTTATACATCCTGTCCCTTGGGCCACCCCAGGAAAGCTGGATTTTAAATGACAAAGAAATACCAAGCCCTGGAGAGTCTGAAGATAGTTAAGTGCTGTGGATAGAGCCCTGGGCCTCAAGTCAGGAAGAGCCAAGTTCAAATCCAGCCTCAGATAATTACTAATGGATTGAACCAGGACAAGTCACTTCACATAGTTTGCTTCATTTTCCTCACCTGTAAAATAAGGTGGAGAAGGAAATGGCTCCTATATCTTTACAAAACCTCAAATGCAGTTCCAAAGAGTTGGATGCGACTGCAGAAGAGCAAGGGTCCAAATAAAAGCATTGGTCCATGGGAAAGTCTGCATTTATGGCCCAGGAAGCCTCAGTCCTCCTTTCAGGCATTCTTGTCCCCTCCTCAGAGAGATGAAAACCAGGAAAGGATCTAAAGTAAGACAAGGCAGCCCTGAGCCACAGAGTGGGCACCATGCTTAATAACTCATCATCAACAAGCAAACTTGTGATTTAGCTCTGAGTTTCAAGTCCGGAATTGCTGATCCAAGTGTACATTGGGTGTTAATGGGCTAAGAAAATAAATCTTACCTTTTTCCACATGGAATTGCAGTTACTCCAGGAGCCCAGAGCAGAAAGGCTTTTTGATAATTCTCTCAATGTAGCCTTAATTCTCACTGATAACAGAACCAGAAAGCTCTGCGTCCAGTTGGAATCTTAGATCCATCACTCCCTAACACAAGGCCTGCCCTCATTTTACAGATAAAGTAACCAAGGCTTAACTGCTTTCACTTCTGCCTCATGGCCCTACTCAAGAAGCTGCTATGGCTCTCCAGTGCCCCTAGAATAAAATACTATGTCCTCTAGCATTGAAAGCCTTCAGGGTTTGAATCCAACCTGTCTTTTCAGGCTGATTTACAGTGTATCTCCTGATATACTGTACCTGAATCAAACTTACTTCCTTGCTGTTTGTTCCCCATGTACCCCCTCTGCACCTTTGCACATACCTTTCCCCAGTATCTGGAAGATGTTTTCTTCCCAACCGTGCCTCTTAGTATAGTCTCTTCCTCAAAGCTCTCCCAGACAATTCCTTTGTCTTTATCTGGTCTGTAGTTTATACTTATTGATCTGTACCTGTGTTAGCTTCTCCCCAGTACAGATTCTTATATCCCTAGTCCTAGCACAGCTTCTGAAGTGTGCCGACTTGGGCTTTAATCCAGCCTTGGATGTTTGTAACTTGTGTGGCTTTGGGCAAATTGCTGAACCTCTCTGAGCCTGTTTCCTCATCTGTAAGATGGGAGGGGGTTGGATCAAGTGCTTCTGTAATCCCTCGCAGCTATAAACCTCAGACCCCGAGATCCTATATTCTAGTTGGCATTTTGGTTGATACTTGTCCAGTGAAGGCATAGAGAAAGCCTAGGTCCCTCACCTTGAAAAGGGCCAGGGATGGTTCTAAGTTCAGGAACTGCCCTACCTGACCACTTCTCAGTGCCTCTGGAAGTCAGGGTTTGGGAGACTGGCTTCCTTTTTAAGCAAAGCATTGCTCACATATTTGGCTCTCTGCAGGAGCGCTTGACTACCTATCCCCTGTTTTATAACAGTTGCATACTTGAGCAGACATCTCTGGCAGAGGCTCTGGATGCTTATACACTCAGTGTTGGGCACCCCTTCCCCCGCTACCTGGTGCAGCAGCAGCAATCAATGGGTGGAGAGCCATCCCAGGCTCAAAATTCCATCGCTCTCACTTCTGTCTGTCCAGTAGCTAAACCATGTACTAGAGAGATAAGTTCCCTTATGAAACATCTGTGAGGCTGCCTGGGGCTTTTGGGCAGTGCCCAGGGTGTTCTGGGATGAAGGCAAGGCAAAGTGGATCTCCTCTTGAAGGCTTTTCTCGGCCTAGCATATTTTACCACAGTTGCACTTCCAAAGCCAAAGATTAAGATAATCCCCCATTTGGGGAGGAGGTTCCCTGTAGGATGGTTATCTGGGGGGAAAAGACTTTCATTCTTTTCAATTTGTCACTGGCCTGGGCTCTGGACTGCTCAATGCACCAGGATGTAATCTACCATCCTTGGGAGCTGGTGAAATGGGAGTGAGGGTTCTCCTAGAAACCTGAAGCATGGGACTGAGATCATTTCCAGATGTCACTTGGTTATATGACCCTGGACAAGTCACTTGACTTTGCTCAGCCTCAATTTCTTTATCTGTAAGATGGTGGCATCTGTGGCTCCTTCCAGCAGTAAATCTTTGATTCTGTTGACCTCTGTGACCACATGGTGTTGCTTAGCTTCAAAAAAAATTGTGTCCTGAGTTGGTCTATAGTAGTGGAGATCAAGTCCTTGCAAAGGCCCTGGTGAGGAAGGGTGAGAAAGTGAGAAGAAGTCATGCAGTACGAGGCTGGCCAGGAAGGTTGAAGGGGCTGGGTTTGAATCTCACCTCTGACCCAGAGCTAACTGGGCAACTGAAGGCAAGCCAGTTAATCTCCCCAAGCCTCTGTTTCCCTCTCTGCACAACAGGGATGATTGTACTTAAAGTGCCTCCTGGATGTTGAAACTAATGAGATAAGGTCGTAAGTTTTTGCAATCCTTAACCCGCACTCCCCCCAAAATGCTGGGTGTTATTATCAATACAACAATCCCTCCTTTGTGTCTCTGAGTTGAATTGATTTTTCCAGTCTTGCCCCCATTCAGTGTTGGGCAGACACAGCCTTAGGAAACTGACATTTTTGTTGCTCTAGTCACCAAACACATGTTTGTAGTCCCCGTGATCAAAGGACATAATGTATAAACAGTGCTTGAATCCAATAAAGTGCCAACTGGCATCCTGGCAGGGTAGGTACAGGGTCATGGGACAGCTGGATTTAGAGTGGGAAAGACTCTGAGATCACTGTGTTCAACCTCTTCTTTTTACAGAGGTGGAAACTGAGTCCCAGAGAGGTAAAAAGCCCCAGAACTCTTAGTAATAGAACTGTGTAGGGCACAACTCCAGTAGGTAGGTCTGTCATTAAATAGCCATCCAAAGCTACAGACTGCAACTCTTTCCTGCCTGCCAGTACTGTACCCCTCTCATCCTATTAGTTCACTACAAGGGGATCCATGTAATCTCCTGGGGTTGTTCCTTAAGTTCTCTTGACATCAAAAAAATACCAATGGAGTACACTGGTTGTCTTCTGGTAATCTCTCACTCTTTTTCTATGATGCCCCACCTTGTTTTCTCTTCAGACCTTTCCTGGATGATGTCTTTTATCCCACTTTGGCATAGCTCTTTGTTTATGATGCCCTGTAGCCTGCTCCCCTGACCCCACCCTCCTATGTCACCCTTTGTGTGATCCTTCACTTCAAGTCTTTGGAGATTTGGATTCTAGGATTCCCTGAAGAATACTGATCAGCTGGGACTTTGAGAGATCTTAGAGTTACTAAGAAAACTGTCATTTCCTGAAGACGATCCAGCCTATACCTTCCTCTGCTGAGTTCTGGGACGAGCTAATTGTCTTCCAGTGGTTTCTGTCCAAGATGGGCGATCTCCATGGTTAGCCCATCCAATTGTAAATTATTTCTTGAAATGTAGGACAGTAGAGAAGCCTTTGAGGACCCTCTGATTATTATCATCAAGTGAGGCACAAAACAGGAAGGTGAGTGCCCCTGCTTCAAAGGTCATCACCTCTACCCTGGCACCACAAGGTCCCAAGTAGAAGAGGTATTCCTTGTCTTCCTCCCCTGATGGTAAGGTCCTTCAGATTTTCCTTTCTGCAGATGACAGTGTACTGATTGCCTCAAGCCCTCCCAGAAATGAGGCAGTGCCTCTTGTGTGAGGGCCATAAATATGCATATACATTTTTGATACACGTGATTAAATATTTTAGAGCTAGAACTAAGTAATATCAAAATGTTCACCCGTAGCCTTAATTATTGGCATGGCCTGGAAACTGTCTGGGAACACAGATTTAGATTCTACCTAGATTGAATTCCAAATCCAGCACTCATTTTACTGTAAAAGATGTGTTTATGTGCACCTACATCCTCACCACATGTTACAGGATGGTGGAAACATCCTAACAGAGATTTGAGTTATCAGCACAGGCCATTCCTCATCTGCCTCTCAGGATCTGAAATCCAGAGCTATGGAGGTCATCCACACCTTCTCTCCCCACTGCACAGATGGGGAAACTGAGGCCCAGGAGCTGAGATGACTTGTCCACACACATCTACATACCCAGGTCAAATCCTGGCACTCCTGTATAAAGCCTTCATGGGCCTCAGTCTCCTCATCTGTAAAATGAAGAAGTTGGACTCAGTAGTCTCTGAGGTTCCCTCTCCTCTGACCACTGACCTCTCCAGCTTCCTTTAAGTCCTAACCAAAAATCCCACCTTCTACAGGAAACCTCCAAGCCCTCTTTTTTCAAGTGCCTTCCCACTGTTAATGATTTCCTATTTATCCTGGATAGACAGTTTTCTACATATCTAAATATGTGGTATAGAGAGACATAGAGACAGGCATAGAAAGCTCCAGAGATATTGCTTTGTCTGTATTGGTTTGTATGTTGTCTGTCCATTAGATTGTGAGTTTCTTGATGGCAAGAACTGTCTTGTGCCTCTTTTTGTATCCTTAGAGCTTCCCACAGTGCTTGGCACTCAATGAATATTTATCGAATAGAATGAAATCGATCTGGGATCCTCTGATTCATTCCCTGGGCCTGAATCACAGACCTCTCACTTACTGCTTGGACAAGTCCTGAGCTTCAGTTTCCTCAACTCTAGATGGGTGATCCTGGGAGCCTTCTATACATTCTTCTCTATAGAAGACCTGTCCAATGAACTAGAGAGCTTTCTCTTCTGCCCATTTCATGGGTGCCGTTATAGAGTGCCAAGTCCCTTGTCTCATGAGAAGATGGACTCACCCACTTGCCCATCTTTTGTCTGTATCTTCAACCATGTCCCTTGCTCTACTTCTTGGGCAGAAGTCGTCCATGGAAAGATGTTGCAGACTGCTTACAGCCTCCACAAATCTTTGTCACAAAGCGGTTTGATCTGTCAAAGATGGTAGGGGTCTGAGATTCACACCAAGATAGCATTGTGTTAGAGAGGCTTACCTAGAATAATCTATGCCCAGTGTAAAACCAAGTGGCAATGAAATCTCACCAATTTCTGGCCAATACCTTTTGCAGCTCCTTCTGGGCCATGGGAGGGACATATTTTCAAGCCCACCTCGATTATTATCAGGGGATTCTCCGTGCCTCGTCCCTCTCCTAGCCTTCTCTAAATCCCTTGAAAGTCCACCTTTGGGTCTCTCTCTAACCCGGGATCCTTTCAATGTTACAGTTGCTGGGGTAGGATTAGAAATTGGACCAGCCAAAGAGACAAGGTGATAGCTACTGAGCATGGTCATTGCATAATACCTGACATTTGGATGCCATATCAGCAGAAGTCATTAGAGCAATGACTGCATCATCAGTGCAAGCTGCTCCAAAGACAGCCTTGGAAGCGGAGCTGGCTGCAGAATAGCATTGGAGAGCTTCCTTCTGCTCCTTGGTGTGGCATTGAGCAAGCCCAAAGAGACGTGGGGAGAGATCCCGATAAGGCAGGAAATTGTTGACAGCAAACTGTTTGAAAGTTCCCAAACTGAAATTCCCCATTTTTGACATCTTAGGAGGTCAGATCTACAATAAACAAATGGAAGATTTAAATGTAATTCTTCAGCCCCTCCTCCTAGAAATACTTGTTGGGGCCAAAACTGCCCCGGCTACCCACTGACCTCCTCCCTCGAGTTCAGTCTGTCAGTACATAGCTTATTTTCTGAGGCAAGCTTACTCTGATATTTTAATTCCATGAAATGTCACTGAAACCAGATAATGGGCAGATTTTTGTAGTGCCAAGACAGGGAGTTCATAGGATCATAGAGTTGGATGGGACCTACGCAGAGGCTGATTTGTCCTCCTCCTAGATTTGTTCTGTTGGAAAAGCAGAATATGTTGACTCCTTCTTGTACATGAAAACCCTTCCAGTGCTGGAAAATGATTGTCCCTACTTTCCTAAGTCTATTTTCCAGGCTAAACAGCCCCAGTTTCTTTCCCATCCTCAGAGGGAATGATTTCAGGCTTTCTCATATTGCTGCTCCTGAGAATATAATTATCTCCTGACTCCAGATGACAGTTCCAGCCCATTTTTCCTTTGATAAGTGGGACAGAGAAAGATCAACGGATTATGGAGTCAAAAGAGCTGGGTTCAAAACCCTACTCTGTTACTTGTTACCTGTGGGACCTTGTGTGACAAGTATTCAGTGAGACACTTGGACTGCATAGCTTCTGAAATCCTTTTCAGACCCAAATCTCCGAGTGAGTCACTTCTGCTCTCAATGTTCTAGGCAGATCTCTAAGATTTTCAGTTATAGAGGAAGTGAGGATCTGCATGGTAGAGGACTTCTTCACTTCGCTTCACCTCGCACTGATTAAATTAGAGGTTCAGCCCATGCTCCTGCCTCCTCCCATCTGTCTCCAATTCTTGCACCTCTTGGCTCTGAAGGAGCAAAATTTGCTGTTAGTCTTTTTTTGACATTATACAACAAAACCAAGCCTAGATTGGTTAAACCAGGACTTCTTCAACCTTACTTGAGTCACAGGCCCCTGTGGCTGTCAGTCTGAGAAAGCCCATGGACCCCCATGAGATGGAAGTTCCTTAAGGCTTTTCCAGATTATGCCTTTCTGTGTATCTCCAGTGCTTAGCACATAGTAGGTGCTTAATAAATGTTTGCTGACTGACTGACTAAATGCATAAAATAAAATACATAAGATTACCAAGGAAAAGACTTCCTTTGTAATAAAATAAAGATATACTTTTTCTTTTCCATTCAGGTTCACAGACCCCTGTCCTCCTCCCCCCAGTCTGTCCTTTGACTCTAGCTTAAGAACTCCTGGGTTAAATACAATCCAGCTGATCCGGCAGATATCTGTTAATTGTCTGCTCTATGCAGAGTCCCATGCCAGGTAAACAATTCCCAGAGAGCTGATTGGAAATATTATAACAATAATTCACATTTCTTAAGTGCTTTTATCTTTTTCAATTTTATTATTTATTTTTAAACATTCTTTTCATTTTAAATTTTGAGTTCCACACTTTCTTCCTTACTCAAACCCCCTCCCCCACTCATCAAGAAGGCAAGTAATATGATATCAATTACACATGTAAAATCATGCAAAGCATATTTCCATGTTAGCCATATTTCAAAAATAAAGCAAGAAAAATAAAGAAAGCAAGGAAAATTATACTTCAATTTGTGCTCAGATTTCATCAGTTCTCTCTCTCTGGAGGTGGACAGCATTTTTTCATAATGAGTCCTTTGAAATTGTCTTGGATCATTGTGTTGATCAGAGTAGCCAAGTCTTGCACAGTTAATCACTACAACATCACTGTTACTGTGCACAGTGAACTCCTGTTGCGTCTCACTTCACTTTGCATCAGTTCAAATAGGTCTTGCCATGATTTTTTCCAAAACTATCACTCTCATCATTTCTTAAAGCACAAAATCTCATACTGCAACTTGTTCAACCATTCCCCAATTGATGAATACTCCCTTAATTGCTAATTCATTGCCACCACAGAAAGAATAAAATAAAATAAAAAATTTTTGTACAAATAGGTCCTTTTTCTTTGTCTTTAATCTCTTGAGGATACAGACCTAGAAGGGGTATTGTTAGGTCAAAGAGTATGCATAGTTTACAGTCCTTTGGGCATAGTTCCAAATTATTCTCCAGAATAGTTGCACCAGTTCACTACTCCAACAATTCATGTGTTCCTATTTTTCCCTCATCCCTTCCATTTATGGTAGGTTTAAAGTGATACCTCAGAGTTGGTTTAATTTGCATCTCTCTAATCAATAGTGCTTTAGAATTTTTTTTCGTATGATTCTAGACAGCTTTGATTTCTTCTTCTGAAACATACCTGTTTATATCCTTTGGCCACTTATCAATTGGGGAATGACTTTAGTTTTTATACACTTTATTCAGTTCTATACGCAATATATTTTTGAGAAATGAAGTCTTTATCAGAGAAACTTACTATAAAATTTTTTAATATTATTTATTGTCTATGATACCTTATAGCAAAAATGTCATTTCCCTGATTATCCTTTTCAATTAGGCCTATTTTTGCCTTCTCTTTGTCTGAGATCAAACAGTGAATTCTTATCCCAGATGCTAGATTCTTTGGGTTTATCAAACAGTAGATTATTATAGTCATTTACTCTTGTGTCTTGTGTACCTAGTCTATTTCACTGATTCACTACTCTATTTCTGATCCATCAAAACAAATAGTTTTGATGATTGCCATTTTATAATTTAGTTTTAGATCTGATATGGCAAGGCTACTTTTCTTTGCATTTTTTTCATTGATTCCCTTGATATCCTTGAACTTTAATTCTTCCAAATGAATTTTGTTCTTTTTTTTTAGCTCTATAAATAATTTTTGATAGTTTAATTGGGTATGGCACTGAATACATAAACCAATTTAGGTAGAATTGTCATTTTTGTTATGTTAGCTTGGCCTACCCAGGAGCAGTTGAATTTTTTTCCAGTTGTATAGATCTGATTTTGTTTGCTCAAAAGGATTTTTTAATTATGTTCATATAGTTCCTGGGTTTGTCTTGGCAGGTAGACTACAAAATATTTCATATTGTCTACGGTTATTTTAAATGAAATTTCCCTTTCTATCTTTTGCTGCTAGACTTCGTTGGTAATGTAGGGAAATGCTGATGAATTGTGTGGGTTTATCTTATAACCTGTAATTTTGAAAAAGTTGTTAATTATTTCCAGAAGTTTTTTAGTTGATTCTCTAGGGTTCTCTAAGTATGCCATCATATCATCCACAAAGAGTGATAGTTTTGTTTCTTCATTGCCTATTCTAATTTCTTCAATTTATTTTTCTTCTCTTATTCCTAAAGCTAGTACAATATTGAATAATGGTGGTGATAATGGGCATCCTTGTTTCACCCCCAATCTTGCTGGGAAAACTAACATCCCCATTACAGATAACGCTTGCTGATGGTTTTAGATAGATACTATGTTTTAAGGAAAGCTCCATTTATTCCTGTGCTCTCTTGTGTTTTTAATAGGAATGAGTATTATATTCTATCAAAAGCATTTTCTGTATCTATTGAGATAACCATATGATTTCTTTTGGTTTTGTTATTAATATAGTCAATTATGTTGATAGTTTCCCTAATATTGAACCAGACCTGCATTTCTGGCATAAATTCCACCTGGTCATAGTGTATTATTCTTGTGATAAAGTATTGTAATCTCTTTGCTAACATTTCATTTAAAATTTTGCATCAATATTCATTAGGGAAATTGGTCTATAATTTTCTTTCACTGTTTTGGTTCTTCCTGGTTTAGTTATCAGCACTATATTTGTATCATAAAAGGAATTTGGTAGAATTTCTTTGACACCTATTTTTCCAAATAGTTTATATAGTATTGGAATTAATTGTTCTTTAAATGTTTGGTAGAATTCACTTTTAAATCGATCTGACCCTGGAGATCTTTTTTTCTTAGGGAGTTCATTGATGGCTTGTTCAATTCTTTTTCTGAAATGGAGTTAAGTATTTTCTTCCTCTTCTCTTAATCTGAGAAATTTTTACTTTTGTAAATATTCATCCATTTCACTTAGATTATTATATTTATTGACATACAGTTGAGCAAAATATCTTGCAATTATTGCTTTAATTTTCTCTTCATTGGTGGTGCAATTACCCTTTTCATTTTTGATACTGGCAATTTGATTTTCATCTTCCTTTTTTTAAATCAAATTAAGTTTTATCTATTTTAATGTTTTTTCTCAAGGACCTTCTTGATCCCATGGACTTCCTTATTCATTTGAATTAGCACCTGAGACACTGGACAGATTCCTTTCTCATCTTCTTCCTTGGCATACCTCCCAGTCACTTGAGACTTCATTAAACAATTGAATTTCCTGGGCCTGTCTGGCCCCATGAACTTTTTCTCATTTTGTACTTTTCTTTACAAATCATTTTTCTTACCTTGAGTAAGAAATACTCAAGTATTCCTACTTGAGTAATTGACAAAGAGATGGATTAAAAACTTGACAATCTTATCTTGCTGAGATTCTAGGTATGAATCGCAAAAAACAAAAACAAAAAAAAAACGGATTTAAAAAAATGTTTTTGTTCTCAGCTGGCCTGCCTTTATCCTGGAACTGCCCTGAATAGATAAGCTCCCTTCTCATGTCCACAGAATTTTTATCCAGGGCTCAGCGAGATTGTTTGGCTGAGATGAGTGAGTTTTTCAGGCCATCCTTGTTTTTGGCGATTTAAAGGTAATTTGCCACTTAGAGTAAACATCTCCATGATTCTCTTCCATTGTTGCAGAGATGTTGTCTCTCTGCAAGGGAAGCTAACGATGAGTCCTTTCCCTCTCTTCCCTCTGACCAGCTCTTTCTTGGCTCTTTGAAGGGACCCACTTCCTGTCCAACACTCAGGAAGTATTGTGAATGATTTCCTCTTCCTAATTTGATGGCTGATTTTTGTCCTCCCTGGCAATCTCCTGGTCATGTGTTCCCCATGACCTATTGAAATCCACCAGGGTTTGACTAAGCAGAATGTCAGCAGGAACAGTTATGTCCTCAGAGGTTTCATGAAATTGGGACTGAGACACAGTTATAGGGAACAAAGCAAAATAAAGGCAGAGATCACGCCCTCTCTCCCATAATGGGTTTTGTGTCAGAGAATCTGGGTTTAAATCCTGCCTCTGCTAATTCATGAGTAGTTTGGTTTAGATGGCCTCTAAGGAAGGACTCTCTAGCTCCAAATGAACAATCTTTTAGGAGACATTCCCCATGTGCTTGGGTAGAGAAAAGAGGGAAGGAACAGGATGGAAGCCAGTTGCTGTTGTGATGGTGCTCCAAGACCCTACAGTCTAGATGGAAAGTGAATCAGGGCACAGATACATTAGGAAAGTTCATTGTTCAAATTTCATGATGAAGGAAAAATAAAAAACAACAGGAAAATGAACTGAAAACCAAGAGATAAATCTATAAAGAATCCAGGAACTATTGGAAATTGGAATGAATGAAAGATCTGGGATATGGTTATGAATAGGATCCAAATGGAAACTTAGACTTACTCCTAAGGTCAAGCCCCCAGCCCCCCAACTTTCCAGTTGTTTTGTAACAACCCACCATGCAAAAAGCCTTGAGATTTCCCTTCTGACCTGACTCAGTTCTGTCTGAAGAGAGTCAGTCATATCAGAGAGGAAGGATAGTGAAGTAGACTCATGCTACCTATAAAGGAGACAACTGATTGTTCTGTGAGACATCAATGTTAGAAATAAAAATATTTAAGATGCTGTTTCCTTTATGAAGCTAAACGAGTATAACACTAAAAAATTAGAAATGCAAAAAGAGTCTATTTCTGTAAATGTGTACGAAGTGGGACTCCATTGCTAATGTAAACTGTTACTTTCTTTGTTGAGCCAACTGTGTTCTATTGGTGCCCAAATATTATAAAATATAAAATGTATGCAAACTGTATATTTTATCAGGTCATATTTTCTTTTGTGTGCCTGGTTATCTAGGACTATGTACAAATCATTCAAGATTTGTGTTTATGGTTTGTCACTGACATGACTCTATAAAATAAACCCTGATATCTCCCAGCTGTGTGGAATCCATTCTGTCTAGCCATGGAGCACAAATAACATTTTTATTTGCATCATGTTAAAGAAATACTCAGCATATAAATACATAAGCAAACCTTATCACAAAAGGGATTGTGACGGCAAACACCTCTGGGAGGATATTGTACCACTCCTGATTCCCGAGAGCTCAGACATGGTCTCATGATCCACGTACACTGAGGATAAAGAAAGAGCTCACTCTGATTCAGTCTCTAAAAAGGGTTGTGTATAGTCTGACAAAGATCATCACTGTCTGCTACCTAAGTCCTCTGTGCATATTCAGAAACAAAAGCATCTTCAAGGATCTTAGGCCTGGAGCTACAAGAGACCTCTGAGGCCATCTAGGTAAATATCATTTATGAGGAGGCAACTAAGTCCTAGAGAGGTTAGGTAACTTGCCCAGGGTCACAAAGATAGTAAGTGGCAGAGGCACGATTCACACTCAGGTCCTTTGACTCCAACCAATATCAGTGCTCTTTCCACTGTATAACCCTTAAGTGAGAGTGGAGAGGGCAGTGCCCAGGTTTTGCTTTTCTTTGTTTCTCTGGCACTTAGGCCAGTACCTGGCACATACTAAATGCTTAATAGATGCCTATTGGTTGACTCAAGTGTGTTGCTATTTGTTGAGTCCATAAAGCACCAGATCATATAGTTCAAGTGTTCAGTCATCTACATATTTTCTCTATATGGTTCTAAATATTTGGATATTTGTACATGACCTATAACAATCAGAGAAACATCTGGCCAGTTAAGAGACTTTTTTCATCCTTGAGATGGGATGTATAGATGCAGCTTTTGTTTCAATCCAATATAACTCACTTGAACTTCACCCATGAACTCCTAGCACTGTGAAGAATGTAGACAACATTCAATGGCTCTTCAGACTGAGTTTGGATTTGAGTATCCTTTAGAAATACTCAATCTGCTGCAGTACCATCTGCTTCTTGCAAAGTTCATATATAGTTCATCACAAATCTGCAAAGAAAAGAAGACTTTTGGAGCTAGTGAGTGCAGCCTTTACCTCACTGATTATGTTAGATCCCCCAAATTGTGAGGACCAGCTGAAGAAAAGAAACTCTCAGAGCTGGGATCATCCTTTACCTTATAGGATAGAACAGGATGTGATGAAGCTGGTTTAAAGGATGTTGACAGCTAACACCCTTTCTTGAGTAAAAATGGACATTCTTATTTCATAGGAGGTGAGAAGGTGAATGATCCTAGCCATGACAAAAAGAACATCAACATGAATATTGAAGTTTCTAAGTATGATAATCAGAGATAGTGTGGAGAAGACTGAAAGCCAAGTGCTACTTATTTTGTCTGCTCTCTTAAGAGCTAAATTTGTCCATTCTTTTGCCTGCCCATGTCTTGTGCCAATTCAAAGCCCCAGATAACTCTGATTTAGGGTTAGAAAATTCTTGTTAACTTTCACTTATGCCCTGATGAGGCATGTCTGCTCCCAAAAACCTGTTTTGAGAACTGACAAAAAATCCCCACAAAAGCTTTGTTTAGAAAACTAGAATGACCTCAGCTAATATCTAATCCAACCTTCTTATTATACAGATGAGGAAACTGGGGCTCAGAAAGTAGAAATGAACCACAAAACATAATAGGTTCGTAGATGCTGAACTGGATGGGATTTTAAAGAACATCTGGTCCAGCCCTCTCATTTTACAGATGAGGATCTTAAATTCAGTGAGTCAGGTGTCCTGCCTAAGGTTACATGAGTCATAAAAGGCAGAATATGAGACAAGTCCTCAGACTTCAGAGCCATCATTCTTTTTACTAAACTAAGTTGTCTTGTAAGCATGCAAATAGTAAGTAACCGAGAGAGGATTTGAACCTACATTCTCAGACTGCAAATCTAGTATTCTTTCTAGCTTTCAACATGGCAGGAGTCTATAGATAAGAGAAAAATTCAGATAAATTTGCTTGAAACTGACAATATATCACTCTCAGTTTTCATGATTATTTAATTTGATTAATGTTTTACTTTGGTAATGAAAGATATTCCTTCTTAATTGTCCCATACATGAATTTTCCAAAGGGTGAAAGTTGAGTGGTCTGCCCTTTGGGGTATGTGGCCCCAACCTCAGTTTTTTCTCAGTTTTTTCTTTGTTTTTGGACACTTCTGATGAGACATATTATACCTAGCCTGAGTTTCTGGAGAGACAATTAATTTCAGACCGCCAACAGTTTTGAGTATTAATCCTTTGTAAAATCTTCGTCTAACTTGTTAAACTGAATATAACTGCAGACTTCCACCAAAAGAATGATACAATGGTGTGGCTTTAAAAGTATTTGGGGACCTGTAAAATGTCTAGGATTAAAATTTCAATACCATTTGTGCCCAATAAATGTGCAGTCCTTAGTAACTTAAAACTGCATGATTATGAGTCAGACCCGAAAAATTATGAGGACCAGCTGAAGAAATGGAGCTTGCAGAGGAGGAAGTCTGGGATCATCCTTTACCTTATGGGATAGGATAGGATATAATGAAAAAGCCAGGAGCTGACCTCATCAGCAGAATTTGTTTAAAAGCTAGAACTGGATTTAAGGAAAAAAAAGATAGGGGCAACCTCGAGGAAAGAAAAAGGTTATGTTGACATTTGGCCTATTTTGATGGAGATGAGGTTAAACAGAGGGTGTCTTTATAGGTAAAGACTGAATTCAACAGCCAGCTGGGGCAGCAGAAAACAGCATCCCACTGGGTGGACCACATGCTCTTGCCTTGACTCGCCTGGTTGGTCAGAGCAGCCAAGACTGAGGATGTGAATAGACTCACCGTGAATTTAAGTGAGTCATTGAAGCAGCTCAAATTAGTCTCAGTAAAGTGTGGCCAAAAGGAATTAGCCTAATTTTGGCTGCTTGCTGCCCAGAGGGGAAAATGTACATTCTTGGCCTGGCCTTTCTAGCCAGTCTACCCCAACCTGGTTCCTTCTTATCTTTCCAGGGTTGGTGAGCACAACTGCCTTCCTTGCCCTCAGTATTCCAACCATATTGGCCTATTGGAGGATTTTGTTAAGCTTGAATTTATTTAACTTTGTTTTTCAACTAATAAGCATTTATTTTCTTTCCCTTCCATCCTACATCTCCATTTTACAAAAATAGAAAAGAATGCTTGTAGCAAATTTACGTATTTAACCAAAACCAATTCCACATCAGCCATGTAAAGAAGCGGGGGCAGATTTCATTCTCCATTCTCTCTTGGGAAGGGGTTAGGTGGCATACTTCATCACTGGTCCTCTGGGAACATGGTTTGTCATTGCACTGATTGGAGTTTTTACATCAGCTGATGTCGTTGGTCTTTACAAATGTTGTTATTGTATCAGTTGCTCACCTAATTCCACTCACTTCCTTCTGCATCAGTTCATAGAGATCTATGAGGCTTCTCTGAAATCATCCCTTTTGTTCAGTAGTGTTCCACTACATAGTTCGATTCAACCCTTATGGTTCAATAGTGTTCCACTACATTCATACAACATTATTGGTTCAGTCAAGGCATCTCCCCAGTTTCTAATTCTTTCAAAAAATAGCTGATGTGTCTATGTAGGTCTTTTCCTCTTTCTTTTATTTCTTCAGGGTTTAGAGCTAGTAGATATATTGCTGGATGAAGAGGTGTATGCAGTTCAGTGATTTGGGGAGCATAGTCCCCTTCCCTCTCCAACATCTACACACTTGTGTGGGCCACACTTGCTCCTTGTTTTCTCCTCCTTCAAGGCCCAGCTTAGGGACCCTGGGGGAGACAAGGGTGGATTAATGGAAGGAACACTGGATTTGGAGCCAGAGGATTGGGGTTGGAATCCCAAAAATGCCATTTTAGGGTAAGAAACCTAACTCTTCTGGACATCACTTTTCTTTTCTCTAAAATAAGGAGATTGGACTTCCTTACAGTTCTAGTCCCATAATAAGCTGCCTGTGCAGGACCGTTCCCCATTAAGACATAAACCTGTGGGCTGTCTGTCTTTGACTGCAGGTGTGATTGTGGGGAGCCCCTTGGGAATCTCTGAACCACCAACAAGAACGAGAGACCATCCTGGCAGGTCCAAGATCGTCAGCCCCTCCCTTCTGAATGGAGAACCTTGGAGTCCCTTCAGTGGCATCCCACCCAAGGTCAGTTCTAAATATTTGCTGAATTTTTCAATTGACTTTACTGCACATTTTAGAATGCCTACTTTACATTATTCCCATTTAATATGGTTTTCCCTGGCTGTGATGCATTTCCACATGTGGAATGAAGGCTTTATTTGTAAAAAAGATAGAGTTCATATTGTTCTGGTAACAGCATAACTTCTGTAGGACCATGATGCTGTAGCATTCTTCACATTTATTGACCATTCATTTGTGTCAGAAAGTCCGTTATTATATGCTTAGATATAGGAGTACTGAATTTTTCACTAGAAATTTTTCATTTAAAATAACCCATTTTTGTCAATTTCATTAATGTTTAATTTTACTGACATAGTTACTAATATCTTAAATTGAAAACACCTTTTATAAAAAAAATCTTATGTCATTTCTTCCATTAAAATTCTTTGAGAATATAGATTTTTAATTTGTTTCATCCAATTCAAATTAATATTTGATACCTTTCTATATCTATAGAACTGTGTTCTCATCCACATGGGCTTTTATTTCAGTAGTGCTGGTTGTAAGTCACTTTCTCATCATGAACAACTCTTGTCTTTATTCTCCCATGATCCTCCATTGTGGGATCTAGCCAGTGCTCTGGGTCAGGCCTTCTTAACCATGAAGAGATTTTACTGGGTCTGTGAACATGAATAGGAAAAAATACATCTTTATTTCCACATAATTGAGTTCTTTTTGCAATCTTATGTATTTTATTTTTCACATTTAAAAACATAATTGTGAATTAAGGTCAGAAGGCTTCCTAAGGAGGCCATGAACAACAAAAAATTAAGAACCCCTGCTCCAGAGCGCTTGACACTGAACCCATTCTCAATATTCAAGTAATGTGAAGAGTGTTATAGCTTCATGGTCCCACCCAAGGGATTGGAGAACATGGGCTGTTCACCAGTTATCCCTGGCACTAATCATATGGGTAGCCCACCTTCTTTTCCATTCATGTATCCCTTTTGTAACATCTTTTTGGGTTACTTCTCCTGTGGAATTTTTCACTGGTAACAGGTTACTCATGTCCACCATATGGTTCTCTGTTACCCTTTGGGTAACGTTACTGTTAAAACATATTATCAGTTTGTTCATGGACACTTGAAGGATATGTTGAAACTTCCTATCTAGATGGATTTGGCTTAGACTTTCCCAATTCCTGTTTACATGGCTTGGAATCAGTTTTCCTAAGTGGCCTAACCCATGGGATGTGACAAGGAATCTATAGGAAGGAACATGAGATCTTTGGTGAGATAGCACAGAAGGCTTTGCCCTCATTTTCAGAGGAGTTATTTTTAGATCATGTCCTTAATTGAAACCAGGCATTCTCCTTGCTGAAGACTCAAGTTTACCCAAACCAGAGGCCTCTTTCTGAAGGAGGTACACTGAAGCACCTTCACATGAGGAACAAGAATGGGATTGATGCCATTGATTTGGTTCCCAGATAGCCTTGTGATTTAAAGTGAGCTTTAAGACAGACTGGGGGCATACTACAAAGATCTGAATCAGTACTTTAGGATTCATTTTTTTCATGCATACTCTTGCAAGTTGAGTATATATTGTACAAATTAGGCATGAATATAATAATAATGTCAGCCCGGCTTGGGAGAAACATTCATATGACATTTTAGAGAAACTTTCTTGTGCCATGAGTCATCAAAGGCAGAAGCAATGTGGCAGATGTTGGGAGAGGGGATATACTGTTTTACACCTACAACATGACTGTTTTGGTACCTTCTTTGTAAAGAAATGTTAAAAAACCATATAATTCAATTTAGTGGTAAGGCTCAATAGTGATTCTTACCACATGTCTTAGAGGTTGCCATTAGATAGCAGAGAAACTTATGTTAGTCATGGTGGCATTTTGGTTAGCACACAGAGTTGCTGATGCCAAGGTCGTGGATCTGATTCTTGTGTGGACCACACAAGGTGGTCTCTCTTTTTTTAATGGCCATAGATGATACCCTTAATTCCAGTTAACCAACTTGCAAATATGGAAGTGGGAACCAGGGCCCTGAAAAGCCAAGCATGGGGGGAGAAAGAATGTGGATCCACTACTAGGAAGACTGATAACTACACAAAGCTATAGCTAATCTGTGGATATAGCATCCTTTTCATGTGGAAGGGACAATGGCATCATAATGTTGGCAAGTAAACTTCAAATATCCCCTGGAACCATGTGTCCAGTGTTAGAACTATTTGCTTAAATACTTTGACAGAGTTATCACCTCACTATGTAGGCATTCCTCCATCAGTGGTGATCTCAAGCTATTTCTGCCATGTTCTCCTGGGCATTTTTTTGTCCTTGTACTGGCTTTGTAAGCAGCAGACTGCCTTCATTTGCCATCACTGATGTTTATTGCCCATGAGTTCCTTGGCAAGACACAATCTCCCAGCAAAGGAGAAAAAGAGCAATTGGGTGAGGTAGAAGAAGACCTGAGAGAGTGGCACCAGGAAAACTCAGGGAAAGGAGAATATCTTGCAGGAGAAGATGGTGAAGGGTGGCAAAGGCAAGCAAGAGGTCAACAAGGAGAAGGATTGAGAAACAACCATTACACTGGACCATTAAGAGATCACTGGTAACTGGAGAGGGCAATTGAGTAGTGAGGACAAAATCTGGTTTACAAAAGACTAAGGAGTGAGAGAAGAGGAATCTCCGAGTATGACTGAGAAAGAGGAAAACAATGCCATTGGACACTCCTCTAGAGGAATAAGAAGGCTTGCTAAGGGTATTTTTTTTAAGTATGGAGGAGAAGTAGAAGTGTTTGTAGATAGTAGAGAATGAGCCAATCAATAGGGAGAAATTGAAGATTAGACAAGTCAACATGTCATATCATTGTAGGAGAGCCTGAAACTAAGTCAGAAGAACTGGGGAAATCCTTTCTCATGTGACAGATGAGGAAACTGGTGATCAAAGACTTAAGTGCAACAAAGCAAATCTAACAGTCACCAAGTGACCCTTTTAAGATGCCATTCACATCTATTACTAAAATTAGTGGTAATATCATGGCTTTGCCACCAGTTACTCTTAGAATAACAGGTGATATTTAGATAGTACCTTAAGATCTACAAAAAAATTACGTAGACTATCTCATTTGATTTTCATAACAAACTTGATATGAGGACTAGAGCAGAATTCTAACCTTTGTGGGAGCCATGGGCAACTGTGGGCGAAAGAGGAAGGTAATAAGCATTAATACAGCACCTACTGTGTGCTAAGCATCTTTATATTTATTACCTCATTCAATCCTCACAACAACCCTGGGAGGTTAAGTATTGTTATTATCCCCATTTTATAGTTGAAGAAATGACTTCTCCAGGGTTACACAGCTGCTAAATATCTGGGGCTGAATTTGAACTCAGTTATCCCTGAGGGCAGGCTCTATCCACTGCACCACTTTTACTGAAACCCAAGGACCCCTCCTCCACATAATATTTTTACATGCATAAAATAAAAAGCTTAGGATTACAAAGGAGACAATTATTTTGAGTTAAAGATGTACTTTTTCCCGCCTATGATCCTAGAAACTACTGAAATTTGTCCACTGACCTGTGCTGTTTGTGGACCCTCAGTGAAGAACCTCTGCACTGAAGGTATTATTCCCATTGTTTAGATGAAGAAACTGAGCCCAGAGAGGTTTAGTGACTTTTTAATGGCCATAGAGTTAGTGAGGGTCAGAGACAGATTTAAATGTATTTCCTAACACCAAATTATACATTCTTTCTGGCAGCCTGTGCTATTGTCACTGTTTTAACGAACATAATTTTCATAATACGCTGACTTGGCTTGCTCCTTCCTTCCACATTGATTGAAAGTCCTCAAGAGGGTAGGGTCTAGGCTTTTATTGTGTTCAGATGTGTGCCTATGTCATGTTCAAAAAGCCTAGTTTTCTTCCAGATGTGAACATGTGATTTCCCTAAATATGACCCTAGAGAATAAGCGTGACTTCCTTGGCCTCAGATTTCTGTAACTGCCTCCTTTGTGGTAGTAAGGGCAAGAGATGGATGTCTGAGTGTTCAGGGGAAAGGACACCTCCTTTTTCTCCTGATACTCTTTCTAGTATACTTACAGACCCCCATCCCAACTTCAGCTGGAGCATTTTTTACAAATCCCTAGCTGACTTAAGGCCTCCCCTTTTCCAATCATCACTTTTTATGAAAAGATCTACTTTGTTCCCAGAATTAAGGATATAGGAAGATGCCATGGGAAGAACACAGACTCTGAGTTAGAAAACCTGGGTTCTCAGCCTACCTCTATAGAATGGGGCCCTCGACCTGCCCCCGAGACAGGGCAAGAAGGACCTTCAAGGTCATAGCGTCCTGTTTTGCAGGTGAGAGCAGAGGGTCAGGGATTTGCCCAAGACCACACATACAGGAGCAGCGTAGGTATGAGAGCTTTGAGCTCCAGGCCTAGTGGGTTCCCTTGTTTCTCACTCAGTTGCCTCTCAAAAGTAAGGATAATACTAAAAAAAAAAACGAGACTACAGACACTGGGTGACTTGCATAATATTTTTGAGAAAAGTGCTTTGTAAGGCTTCTGTTTTTTTCTTGAAATGGGCACTGGAATGATGAGAATGATGAAGATGACAAGGAGGCCACCTCAGGATGGAAGCGATGACCTTGGCCCTGAGGATTGGGTCTCACTCGGCAAAACCAAGAAGTCAATTCAATCTGGAGAACTGGCTAAGTACATATTGATCACCAAACCAGGTGCTTCTGGTCCTTCCCCTTGAGGCTTGATTAAAAAGTGAACTGTTTTTTAAATCTCATTTTTCCAGAAACTTCCTCAGCTCCATAACTTTGCATTACCTGAGCAGATCTGTTCCTCCAGTCTAATGTAAGGTAATTACTTGAAATTCATTTCCCAGAGTTTTAGCCTGTGTAATGGCCTTAATGGTCAAATAGTTTAACCCACCAACATCCTCCCCTTTCCTCCAAAATACTCTGTAACATCTGCGATGGGCTGTCACCCAGCCTTTGCTTCAAGATCTGGCCAAAGGGACCCCCCTCAACTCGTGGGGTGAAGACCCCCTTCCCTCCTGATAGCTCATTGGCATGTAGTCTTCTCCAGCATCCAGGCTCCATTTGCCTCTTTCCCACTTCAAGCCCTCATTCCCTGTTCTGCCCTCTGGAGATCAGGAAACCAGTCCTTTCTCAACACAGCCATCTTTTGAGATACCTGAGCCCCTAGATATCCTTGAACCTTCTTTTCGCAGGCTAAGAAGGTTTGGTTCTTTCAAGGTTTTCATTTACCTACTTTCCAAAGTGGTGTGGAAAAACTTATGAGCAGTTAGCGTGAAGAGCCTTGTATTTCATTTTGACTGGGAGAAGACACTCACTATAGGTCTTCCTTTTGATCAAATACCGAATTGCCCAGAATTCCATTGGAAGACATGGCTATTAACCTGGAGCTTCATGCTTTTCTGCGTTTGGAAGTAATGAGGCTGAGGTCACAGATTCAGTTATGGTTCCCAGCTCAGCCATGACTTCAGACTGACAGCTTTACCCAAGCCAGCCATCCCGTCTCACATGGGCAGCCAGAGAATACTGTGATGGGATCAGCAGTAATCCATCACTAAAAGGGGAGGGAAAACAGTATCCAAGATCTTCACTGATAATGTTGCCAACTTTGTATAAAGAGGCTACATAGCCATCTCTGAGAGGGAAGGGGGAGAAAAAGGACAAAAAGAAATTGACATGATTACTTTATTACAACTTTAAAATGAATAGCAAGCTGTACATAATAGATTTGGAGTTTCATGTGCAGTCATTTTTTTATTATACTGTGTTATGAAAATTCTTGTTTTATTCCATAAATTAAAAATGAAATAATAATATTTATAAAGAGGGTACTTGGGGCTATAGGTTTGGAGCCAGAAAGATGCACAGTCATCTAGTACATGGGGTGTCAAATTCCCAGACCACAGCTCTCAAAACTTCCCAGATTAAAATGGCGTGGAGGAATGATTGACAAAGAAAATAAAAATATAAACAAGAAAGATTATGTTAACTTGTGGTTTTCTGCTTAATTGAATTAGACACCATTGATCTGACCCACCTCCTATCTTTAAAGAGGAGGAAACTGAGGGCTGGGGGTTCCCTTGTGTCCTGTCCAAGGTCACACATATAATAAGTGTCTGAAGCAGTATTTGAACACAGGTCCTCAGACTCCAAAGTCCTCCAAAGCTTCTTGGCTCTCCACCACTCTGACTGCCCTATTTCCACCTTATGTGATAATTAAATCCATGTGCTCCGAAAATTGAAGTGGGGGGAAAAGATCTCATTTTTGGTGTTTTGCACTTGGTCTCTGTTTCCACAAAGCATTGGTTTGGGTGCATTGGGGTCCAGTGTACATCTAACTCAGTCTCCTTTCAGAGTACCTTTGAACCTTTCCCTAGACAGAATGGGAGAGCAACTGCCTCCTTCAACAGGCTGGGCTGGAGGAAGAGAGCAGAGCAGACCAGTAGTTGAGAATTTTATCACCGTCCTTTTGAAACCCAACCCCACTCTCCTTTTGTAGTTCAAAATAAGACCCTTGGGCCACATAATCTCCCATAGTTCCTATTCAGCTAATAGGAATGTGCTGCTGTTGCCAAAGGTTATTACCCGTTGGTGTGTTCCTTAACACAGAAAAGTCCCCGAAGTGGCCCACATGGAACAGCTCCATCTTACGCTGTGTAAGGTCTGCTGTCTGCTAGTCTGTTGGCTTCCTACAGGTATATATGCCCCTGTGTATGGCAGGCCTACACACACACACACACACACACACACACACCCTCTCTAAAGATGAAGACTTGTGAATGTTCATTCAAGAAGCTCAACTCTGTTAGGCACTAGGGGCATGCAATATATGCATTTTTAATTTTTGCACAAGACATATTTTTATCAATACTGCTAATTCCTTGGAGGAAACCCTCCAGGGCAAGCATGATGACATAGGGCATAATGTGTCAGACTTGTGGGGACAAATAATGATTTTTTTTAGACATTTACTAGCACTGTGACACTGGGCAAATCCTGTAACACCTCTGGGCCTCAGTTTCCTCATCTGTAAAAGGAAGGGATTAGCCTGGATGTCCTCTGATGTCCCTTTGGGTTAAAGCTATGATTTCATGAAACTCCCTCTATTAACATATATTAGCAATTGCTCTGCTCTCTATACATTGGGAGGTCCTGTCAAGGTGAAGTGATCTGTCTAGGATCACACAGCCAGTTTGTACGGCGGGGTGAGGATGCGGGGAGGATCTGAACCCAGGTCTTCCTTTCTCTGAAGCAAGTTCTGTGTAACACCCTACCACTCATCACATGACTGTAATTGGGGGTCTGTGAACTTGAAATTTAGTATTTTGGTAACTATTTTGGTATGATAGTTTATGCATTTCAAAACATGATTCTGAGAAGGGGTTCAGAGGTTTCACCAACCTGCCTGCCCAAGGGAGCCAGGACACCCAAAAGTTCTGGTCTATGGACACAGATGGACACACACCTCTCTATCTGTGTTTCCCCATGTTAATGGCTGCCAGCTTTCGGTAGGTCAGTAATTTCCATCCATGGGATAGGTTTGCCTGTGTGTGTGTATGTGTGTGTGTGTGTGTGTGTGTGTGTGTGTGTGTGTGTGTAAGAGAGAGAAACAGAGAGAGAGAGAGAGACAGAGAGACAGAGAGAAACAGAGAGAGAGAGAGAGAGAGAGAAAACGTGTGTGTCTTGCAAAGATGGAGCTTCCAGATTCAAAGGCATTCCTTCTTCCTACTTTAGGTTGACAGAATGCAGCCCTGGAGGTTCATCACCCAGAAAGGTCTCAGTGGAATATTCGAGGCTGAGTTTTCCAGCCTGCTGTTTCATTGGCAGGTATTGAACCCTGTCTGGTTCAGTCTGGAAAGGTTTCTGTCACAGGAAAGGCCTGTAATGGGCCCGGCTCAGTCTGGCCCTCCTCTCTGTTCCAACGGCCTAATATTCAGGTTTGGAGACACATACTTCCCCTGCCCAGACAGAGTTAGGACGCACTGTCAGTTAGGAAGGACAAGAACAGTATTCTTAAATCAAACATGTAATATTTAATCCGTTTTCCTTGGTTATAACAGACAGAAACATTGAGACATTTCTTTGGCCCTCACGGGTATTACGAGGAAAGTTGGCAGGTAGAGAAACGAATTGGAGAAGATTTAAAGATATTTTTCTGTAAAATAAATGCCCAGAAGCTGTGTAAACGTACATCTTCCGTTAAGTAAATACTCTTAAAAGACAACAAATGTGCATTTTTCAGTGAAACTCTAATGGTTACAATGGCCTGTGGCCTCTGATTCCAAGAATTTCAGCAAACATGTAGAATTGGATCCCACCGAAATCCAGCCGATTACATTCATTAACTTGCAAGGAAACTCCTTTCAAGAAATTCCTCTGGCCCCTGACAGCAAATGAATGGAACTATTTTATGGGAAATGCTTGAAGATTTTTCTCCTGGGGCTCCTCCTCTGTCTGTATTTCTGTTTCGAGTTCTAAGGAGCACAGAGACTCTCATTAGGCTGCGTGTCCTTGGTCCCGGGCAGAGATGAGGACTTGGTGAGAGCCTCACCCTCTCACTTGGGCCCGGGAGTGGCTGTCTCAGGCGGCCCTGAGACTGAATTCTCATTGTCTGGGCGATGAGGGATCCAATTTCCACTTCTTGACTGTTTATCAAATATCCTTCAGCCTTGTGCCTGTGGTGGGTGGACCCATCACCCAACAGATGGTGAGATAGTTGTCAATGTGGCCAGAGAGCACTGGGGGAGATCATTTCCCACCCATAGTGTGTCTTCTCTTCCTGGGGAGGTGTCTTGGGACAGAGACAGAGTCCTCAGAGAAACACAGAATTTTGGAGTTGGAAGGGATTTCAGAGACTTGATTCTAGTCCAGCCCCTACGCCAAAGATAATCCCCTCTGATGTAATGATAAGAAGCCTACCATGTGCCAGGCACTGGGCTAAGTGCTTTTTACAATAATGATCTCCTTCTGATCCTCGCAGCAATTCTGGGAAGTAGGTGCTGTTATTAACCACATTTTACAGATAAGGGAACTGAGGCAAACAGAGCTTTAAGTGACTTGCCCAGGGTCACACAGCTAGTAAGTGTCGAATCAAATTTGAACTTGGGTCTTCCTGACTGCAGACCCAGCTCTGCACTACCCCACTGCTTTATGTACCCAGAGAGTGACCACCCTGCCTTTGCTTGAAGACCACCTTCCAAGCATCCTGTTCCACTTCACGTTAACTCTAAACGTTAGGAAAGTTTTTCTTAAATTTAACCTAAATCCATCTCTCTTCAATTTCCTCTCATTGCTCCTGGTTCAAAGCAAATCCCTCTCCTTTTTGTCTCCTACATCATTACTGTTTCTCTTTTGAAAGATGGTGCCCATGAAAAACCACTTGCTGTCTTATTGTGTAATCATCTAAACAACCGCACTCAAATGATGCTTCTGCGGGTACTTGAATTCCTTATGATGTGAAATTATGTGGCTTTTTTAAATGTCAAAATACAGCATAGGTTTAAAAAACTTGGCTTAGATACAACTGATGAGGAAACTCTACCAGTATTGATTAGCACTGCTACCTACTGGCTGTATGATTTCTAGACAGTGTCACCCAAGTCACTGAGGGTGATGTGACTTGTCCAAGGTCCCACAGTCAGGGAACCCAAGTATTTCTGGCTAGGAGACTAGCTGTCATTCCACTCTGCCCTACTGTTTCTCATTATAAGATAAAAAGAGGTGAATCCATGGAGAGCATTGGACCTAGAGGCAGAAAAATTGGATTAGAATCCCAGCTCTCATACTTTGCTCAAGTTATCATATGAGTATTGCAGAGGAACAAGTCTGACCTTATCTGACTTACCTGACTCCCCAGCTCAAAAAGCTTCCATAGCTCCCAATCATCTGATGAAATACACCCCTCGGTCTGCATTTTAACTGTTTTACTATCTATCTCCAATCCGTCTTTCCAGAATACAAAGGGATTCTGCTCTACTTCAGGACATGGAAGCTTATTCATTCCTCCAGTTTGTCCTAGAGACCATTGTAAACTATATCCTTCATATGGGCATCAATGCATTAGGAAAACTGAACACATCCTGTTGCTCATATTCCAGCACATGCCCTGTGGTATTCATTGGTAGCATCTGGGAGCTGTCCAAGCTGACGCCCATTCAGAGCAATGAAGTGTCAGATTAGCTCCAATAACTGTGCCTTAAGAGAACACAGATATGACTGTGTTGGGTGAATCAGACTGTCCTCAAGGTGATCTGAACCCTGCATTGCACTCTTTTCTTGTCCTCAAACCAGATTTTGCTCTTGGTCCTTTGAACCTCTGTTGTACTGCCAACCAATTCTTTATCTCTGTCCCCAGGGCCTAATTCAGTGCCTGACACATAGTAGACCCTTAGTAAATATTTGCTGATTCGTTTATGACCTCAGTGTATCGCTGGTTCTCATTTCTATTTGTTGTTATTTCATGATAGTTCTCTGATAACTGACTCTTTATCTCTGAACAGTCTTCCTCCCAAATTCTCCAGTTCTATCTGTGCTACCCTCCCCTCAACACTCCTCTTAATGAAGGCTGGCCTGTCAGCACCATTGTGCAGAGCCTGGAGGACTGTTGTCCTGTCCAGGCCTAGGCCAGAACATCACACTAATAAAAAGAAGACATTTCATTTCTTGATACTTTTATTGATGTAGCAGTTTATTCAAGCTATGTTCTTCCTTCATCTTCTTTCCTCCTAAAAAGTGAATGTCCATTTTCCAGCCTCACCCCTACATGTGTGCCTTCTATCACATCTTTTCCCAATTCCTCTGAGTTCCTGCTCTATCAGGAAACCCATCTTACTCCCGACTCTTCAGTTTTTTCCTCTCCTTTCTCCCTGCCTACACACATGCTTAAATCTCCCTTTGCCTACAAAGACCCTCCCACACACATATGCATACACACTCTATCGTCCCCTAAAGTGCCACTATAAAGCTTCACTTCACTGTGAAACTTCTGTGGAGAGTAACCTACACACATCATTCGTCACTTGCTAGAAGACATCTTCTGTCCCTCCTCCACTTTGCTGACACAGCTCTTCTAGGAATTACCAAAGATGATATGCACAGTCATGAGGTAGAAGAACTTTGTTCAACAACTCATTGGACATGGGCATGAAACAAGACATAAAACAGGGCTAATGTGGTCACCTAAGGAATTTGCCAGCATGATGCTATAGTCAGTGCTAAAACTCTCCAAATGTTCCCCTTGGCAGATGACGTGGTACTGACTGCACTGAACCCCAGAACACAACAAAGCCTCCTTAGAGAAATTCATTTTTTTAAGAGATGAGGTTAACTAGCCACACAAGAAAAACAAATTGAAAAAACAAAAATCAACAAAGTAAAACATCTCCATACCTCTCAGAAACCCCCTTCCTTCTCTCTCTCTCTCTCTCTCTGTCTCTCTGTCTCTGTCTCTCTCTGTCTCTGTCTCTCTCTCTCTCTCTCTCTCTTTCCATCCTGCAAATGACCCATCAACTAGCTCCTGAGTTGAAGAGGCAAAGGCTACAGTGTAAAGTTCTAGAGTGAAGGGTCCTGGTTCAAATACTACTTGAGGCTTACTCCTTGTGTGACCTTGGCCAAGTCATTTCCCCCTTTATGGTCTCAGTTTTTCTTTCTGTCAAATGAAGGTGTGGGACAGGAGGGCCTCTGAGGTCTGTTTGAGATGAAGGAATCTGTTCTTAATTGGAAAAGATTGCATTGGGTTCCATAATTACTTGTAGATACATCATTTCTTTTGGCTTCATGAGACTTGGGCTTCTGATTTAAATCTTGTTCTCCCAGTGGTCCCAGTGCTAAATAACATGTCCTCATGGATGGGGTGCTAGACTAGGAGTCACGAGGCTGTGGGTTCTAATCCTGCCTCTGATGCTCCTGAACTTGATGACTCCAGCCTATGGCACCCCTTACTTACCTCTTTGGTCTTAGGCCAGATCCTTCCACCATCTTCTAAACAGACTTGAGCTGGGGCTCTGTCACTTAGAGAAGAGTTCAGAAGATTGTATGAAAACTCTAGGGCATGGCCCCAGAGCGTGGCCCCCCAGCACGGCGGCTACTCCTGCTGCTGGCTTTGTTTAGATATCACTTATGTTGTTATTTTATTCTGTGTTTCCATGTCATTGGCTTTTGTTTCACAAAACGTGCTGTACAGTTGTGGTTTCCTATTTAGATGTGAAGAATGTGACCCATGAAAGGATCTTTTTCATAAATAGTTTTGGGAGCAGACGCCTCCCTCAGGCCCTTGAGTTTTAAGTGACTGCAAATAAACAATGGCCTTCTATGTAAATCACATTTCCTTTCTAGATGGACTTTTCCTGACTTACTCAGGTGAGGCCTATTATGCAGATGGATAGTGTCCACTTTATGAAGAATTTTTGTTCCCTAAAGGTCATGGGTGAGCTGTCTACTTAGAAACCTGGGACATGTTTTCTTGTAGGAAAAATGTTGTAAGTAATTGTGAGGAGAGAAGAAAGGCAAGTGGGAGGAAAGTGGACCAAGTCAACAGCCTGAAGGGCAGTGGGCAATGCACGGGTTCAAATCCCACCTCAGACAGTCGCCAGTAAGTCAGTCAAACTCTCTGGGCCTCATATTTCTCAGGTATCAAGTGAGGGACCTGACTCAATGGCCTTTCCAACTGTAAGCCTGTAAACCTGCTAGTTCTGAAATGCTGCTGAACCCACTACGGAAATAGTGGGTTAACCCCTTCCCACAGCCCAGCCTGAGGCCTAGGCTTCACCACTCCATCCTCTGGCTATCGCCTCTCAGAACTCAAGCAGGATTCTGTGGGCTAGCCTGGGACTCAAATCTCACTATCACTCACAACATTTTTATCTATAGGAAGTTCGTAAGAAGACATCCATCACCTATGAACTTTAGGGAACAGACACCATTCCTAAATTGGACACCATCTGTACCATAGGCCTCCCCGGGGTGAATAAGTTGAGAAAGGTCAGCTCTACTGAGGAAACTTGATTTGTCTAAAAGCTCCTCTATGTGTTGTTTGGCAATCACTTAATTACACCTAGCCTCAGTTTTCTCATCTTTAAAATATAGTTGTAACCACATAGGGGCTTCAGAGAGATGGGCTGCAGAGAGGAGGGAAGGAATAAACATTTTTATATGGTGCTTGTTAAGGGCCAAGTACTGTACTAAGTACTTTTTAGGAAAAAAGAAATTATCTCACTTGATCTTCACAACAACCCTGCAAGATAGGTGTTATTTTATCCTATTTTACAAATGAAGAAACCGGGTGAAGTGACTTGCCCAGTGTTGCACAGGTAGTAAATGACTGAGGCCACGTTTGAACTGAGGTCTTCCTGACTCCAGACGCAGAACCCTTTGTGACAGATTTCCCTGATTTCTCTCACTTTTGAAATATGATTTTTAAAGTTTCAACAATTTTGCTTTAGAAATTTTCTCTAAAAACACAGCAAACCCTACAGTTCTGCGATTGAAAAAGAAAGCAAAGCTCCCATGACTGGTCAAGAGGTTGTTTTAATAGCAACCTTCTAGAAATACTTTGGCCTATCCAACTTTATGTAAGTAGAAAGGTAGGGTTGAAATCAGTCAATTTTAGCCTTGATATCTTAACTAGGAAAGAATATATCTCACCATAGATTAAGTTTAAGAGCCATCTTTGCAAAACATTGGATGAAATGAAAGGATTTCAGAAAGGAAATCTGTTCTAACTGTCTGGGAAACTTGATCATGCCTCCAAGGGTCATTGATAAATGATCAATTAAGTCAAGAAAGGAGAGAAAGTTCAAAAATTGGAAAAGAAAGTTTTCTACCACACCTCTGAGGAGCACAGTTACCGCAGAAAAGGGAGGGATCATGGAGATCATTGACTGTATGGAGATCTCAGAACAAGAGACCTAATAGGGGAAGTCTCAAGAAAAAAATCTGCTCTTTTCTAAACTGCTTCTCATGGTACTTGTTTATCCATAGACACTATGATATAATTTGCTGTTTTATGACACAAGTGTTTACAGTAAATAACCATAAGTAGGCCAGGGGTTAACTAGAGACCAGTATAAGCATAAAGTTAGGCAGAAAGTCCAACATCTGTCTACATGTTAGGAACTGTGCCAACTGGGGGCTCAAACCTATTATTGAGCTTAAAAGTTTTTGTCTAAAATAAACATCCCTAAAACTAAATAGGGAGAAACAGTTCCATTTTTAATTCAATAAATATTTATTAATCACCTATTATGATGGGCCATATACTATGCTAAGTATTAGGGATACAAATAATAAAAACTGACAGTCCTTGTCCTCAAGGAGTTTAAAATCTAATGGGAGAAGACAATCCATCCAAAGGAAGTTGAAAAGTGAAAGGCACAGTGGGCTCCTGGCATGGGGTCACGATATTCCCATGAAGTCAAAACAAAACAGAACTGCCAATGAAAAATGGAGTTGCCAGGAAGGCTGTGAGCCCGCTATAGAGGAAGGCTTGAGTTGGGGAGGTGTTGATCTGTATGGGATCGAGATTTTAGGTAATCAGCTTAACTAGGGTGCAGAGGAAGGGGTTGATGTGCCCTTGGAGCTGAATCAAAGCCAAGCAGACCCGCTGATGGAAAATGGACCTTAAGGGCCTTTATATTGAGCTCAGGCTTAAACGAGTTAATTACTATACCATGGTACCGTACAACTATAGGAAGGAGTGTTACCATGACCAAAAAATTAACACCAGCAATTTATCAGTATTGTTTTATGACAATGAATTATTTCAAAGAATTTAAAATGCCCATCACCTAGAGGACCAAAAAGTAAAACAAATAGAGTATAAAACAAATAGGCAATTATAAAGGAAGACAAGGAATAAAGAAGATCATCCAAGAAGCAACGGGCAGGCCCTAGAAGGAACTGGAATGTTAGGAAAGTCCCCAGAATTTTGGTAGATATATAAGTGGACATGGACAAGAGTCTCAAGGCCCGGACAGTCAAGGAGGGCTTAGTATCTGCATTGTGGGAGGGAACATCCACATGGACAAGATTGCATATCCAGTAGTAATTCCTTGCAGGAAAGAAAACAAGAAACTTTAGTTCTAGAAATTTACTTTGAATTTTTGGAAGTCTCAAGTTATATAACTATATTCCTTTGATTTTTAGAATCTACTGTATTCCCTTGGATTTAGAGTTGGAAGACCTGGGTTCAAATCCTGGCTTTGACTTTGACAATGATAAGTCTCCTTTTAGCTTTGTATCTTTATCTAAATACTTTGAGATATTAAGATTACCTCATTCTAAAATATTTTATTCTTAAAATTAAATGAAATTGTTGTTCTCCTGAGAAATCAGAAAAAAATCCAACTGCCCATTCCAAGCCTTCATAGGCTTTGGCCCAAAGGAGCTTCTGCTTGGGATAGACACAGTAGTCTACTTGAGAACCTTAGGTATATTAGGATAGTCAGAAACCTTAGAGGTGAGTAAATCCCCCCCAGCTCAGGACAGTGAAAAAGTCCTGCCCAAAATCTGTAATCAGATTAACTGGTGCTCATTCCAGGATTTCTGACTCTACATACATTATATTCAACATCATGCCAGTCCACCACAAGGAAACTGTGCTCATGATCATATGGGCTACAGTGAAATCCTGTAACTCCATTGCCCTTTGCCCTTCTTTAGTGATAACTCGTCTCTTGTTCCATTGAGAGATAATTGACTAAATGTGATAAAGCGTTAGAGAAGGTGGCTCTTCATTAGCTGTGGATTCAAGATATGGTGGAAGCAGAGGGAGACAGATCAGATTGGAGGTCAAGGTCAATTCAGATCAATTCAGTTCAGCTTTAGTAGGGGTGACCTCTTTGAAAAGGGGGGTGGTGGTGGTAATTGGATTGAGAGCTAGAGAAGCCTTAGCAGCCATTTGGTCCTAGTCATTCATTATATGGATGAGGAAACTGAAGTCCAGAGAGGACATGTGATTTTTCTAGGGTGACACAGGGGACAATGACCAGAACTAGGATTCAGACCAGGTCCATTTACTCTAAGAATGTTCAGAAGAAGAAGATCGTAATAGTGAGGGAACCAGAGGCCATGTGGCTCTAAGAGTAGGGGCGGAGGTCAATTCCCCTGACCCTGCTCCTAGACCCTATGTCACAAGAGGATTGGGGGAAGGGACTGAGGATACTTAACTTAGAGGGAAGAAAGACGTGATTTTGATGCCTGCATTCAAGGTGATAAAGGCCTCCTGCTACATGAGGGAGGAAATAGACCTTCGCTGTTTGGCCCCAGAGTACAGAAATGAAGCAGCGGTGGTAGATTTCACCCAGTATTCAAAGGAGATTACAAGGCATGAGAACTATCCAAAAATGGAATGGGCCATCTTGGAAAGCAGCACACCCCCACCCCCATTGGGTAAGAGACTGGATGACTAGTTCTTTGAAATGGGGGTAGTGCTGGGGGGCGCATTTTTCAGGCACAGATTTGGTTAGGGTCCATGGAAATCCCTTCCAGCTCTGAGAGTCAGTGCCCAGGAGAAACCTACTAAGCAAGCCTCTCATCTGGAAATTTAAATCTTAACAGGAGCTTCCTATATAAGGGTTTGGCCAGGAAGGCCTTCGCTGCCACAGTGAGCTGGCATTGGATCTGTATGAGCTATACAGCTAATAAAAAAATAACATTCATGGAATGTCAACAGACTAAGATGGGAGAAGATAGATCTCAGAAAATCCAAATAGAACCAGCCTTCAGGTCTCATGTAGAAGAATAATTATTTTTAAATGAGTCAGAATTGGGTAATAAAAGAGAAGAAAAGAGCCCATTTCCAATTATCTTTGTTAGAAAGGTAGATCATATACTTCCTCTTGAAGAAGGCTTTATTCTAACTCAAATCCCATTATTTTTCATTTGGTGAATGCACTGGTGAGCAGCATTAAACAATTTAGTTAAAATTTATATGGAAAACATTATTCAAAGTAAAGCTTTTTGTCAATACCAGAGACCTTGATGATTTTTCATGCTAACAGCCTTTGGGGAGTGAAACAGGGTTGGACTCTGAAAAGACAGTCACTGGTATTCTTTTGCTGAGGCAGTAGAAGGCTTGTGTGCTTTGTTGGTCACCTCTCAATGGGATGGGGCATCAGAATAGGAATTTATTGAAGCCATAAAATTCTAGATTCGAGTAGTCAGGGACCTGAGAGATCCCCAAGTGCAACCCTCTGGATTTATATTTGAGGAAAAGGGATACCAGAGAAGTAGACTGACTTCTTCAAGGTCACATAAATCCATACTAAGCCACAAAGCCAGGGCTCTATTCTCTCTCCTCCAACTCTGAATCCAGCATTCTTTACCATCATAGTGTTAGAGCTGGAAGACATCTCCGATGCAATCTATTTCAACCTCCTCATTTTCAGAGGAAGAAACTGAGGAAGAGGAATATCAAGGAGTTTGTCTGAAGTCACACAGCTACTAAGTCACTGATGTTGGACTGGAGATCATATCCTCTGACTTGAAATCCTGTGTCCTTTACAATCATGAACTAGAATGTCCCATAGCAACCATCTATTTATTCCTATCCCTCAATTGGCAAAGTAGGAAACTGAGGCTAAGGGAGGTGGAGGAAGTGGAAGAGCTGAGATTTGAACTCAGGTCCTGTGACTCCAACTAGAATACTCTTTCCACTGGATCATGCAGATCCAGTTTCATGGTTCTTATAACTATTGATTTTTATGTGAGCCTAATAATTGTACAATATTAGATCCATAAAAAGATATAGGAACTAGAAATAAGAAATCACATTTGTATATTGCCTTAAGATTTGGAGAGCCATGTGCTGAGAAGAGCTAAGTGAGGGAGCATTTCCAACTTACAGACAAGGAAACTGAGGCATTGAGGCACCATGACTTGCCTTTGGTCACAGTGCTATTAATTATCTGTGGCAGGATTTGAACACAGTCCTCTGAACTCCATGTTGCCTTTTGTCCACTATTGCCCATGCATTTTATTCACATGGAAGGAGTAGAGTGAAAAGTGCCTGCGAACCATTTATTTTCATGTAATGCTAGGGCTTTCCAGGGATGTTGGAATAATTTGTAGATAGTTCTGAAATACCTGAAAAATGTATCATTCCACCCTTTTATGACCATTGTCATCATCCTAGAACTTAAGGAGTAGAATTTAAATCATCCATCAACAAATATTTATTAAGCATCTCCTGCATGCAGGGCACTGTGCCACACAGTAGAAAGAATGAAACTCCCCTTACTCTTAAGGAGTTTCTATTATCATAGTGCCCAGTACACGCGAAGTGATTTATAAATACTCTATGTATATATGTATTTATCTATCTATAACAGGTGAGACAATGTGTATGTATATGTGTGTATACACACATATATGTATATACTCATATATAGATAGATGTGTATATATCCTTATATATTAAATAAAACCTTAATTTTATTTATTCTGTTTTTCTTATGTAATACTTAAGAATGTGTAGATATTTAATCTATTTATTTTTCTGTATATTATTTATTCTGAATATATTCATATATAAGCACAGGTATTTATATGTGGATATACATCCACAATAAACAAAACTTTAGCTGATTAACCACTAATTTATTAATTAATTAAATGATTTAAATATTAATTTCATAATAAACAAAACTAAGGTTTCACGTTCAGGGAAGTTCTTGCTTCCTCCAACCCTCACAAAAGCAGTAGCTGAGGCAGTCCCATGCTACAGAATCCCAGTAGAAAGTAAACTTCTGGGGAACAGGGTGGAAGGATCTCTTCTTCCTTTTGTCTTTTCATCCCCAGCCCTTGATTCAGGTCTTTGCTCCTGGTAAATAGAGACTTTATAAACACTTGGATTAAATTGGATTCTCCTGACTTGTCCTTTAGAGCGGGTGAAAGCTTGCCTCTGTTAGGCTGCCTCCGCTGGTGGCATGACAGCCGGGCCGTCCAGATGGGAAGGGGGTGCCAGCTCAGCTGGGACAGCTCCTGTGGACAGGGATAGATTGAGCTCAGTACTGCAGTTTCCTTCCTCTCTGTGCTGGTCCACACTGGGTCTGTGGGCTTCGAGGCACTATCAGGTCCTATTCCTAGACTCATGTGTGTGGTTCTGCCCCACAGGCACTGCAGGCATGATTCCAGGACAAGGATGTACACCAAGCACCCACTGCCTGCCCGGTGCCTTCAAGTTTCCATTTGTCTTTCCAACAGACTGGTGCCTGTCCCCACAGAGTTTATCCTCTTGTACCAACACTCCATTATTACCTTCCTCTCTGTACAAAGATTTCCCACTCCCAAATGATGGCTGGTGTTGGCATGACCATCACTCCTACACCAGCACCCTCCCTTCCAACAGTAAAATTTTATAATAACAGCAACACAATTAAATGTAGCACCTACAAGCCTGCCCATCTTTCATTCTTGGGGCATCTGGTCCTCCTGACGGTCATACTCTAAGATACACTATTTACAGAACAAAACAAAACAAAAAAAAAATCTACAGCTTATGTCAAAATTATATCCTCAACATTTAAGTTATTTACAAATAATTCTGATAAATAATTCTGTTTCAGCAAAGGTTGCTTTTTTCATTTGTTTTGTTACTGGAAAATAATAATTAAAATTATCCCTGAGATGATCTTAAATACAAAATAAAATCTTTAAGGATTTTAGGGAATTGTTCCATAAAGTCAAGCTGTTCTACATACCTAAGTAATGGTATATTGGAACCATTTATAGGCTACTGTAAATATCCTGGGACCACAGATGACTTCTTCCCATCTAATAGGGTTTTTTTCCCCATCCAATTATAATGTATCTTTTTTCCTGAAACTCATTTATCATGTACAAAATATCATAAAAGACCAATTACAGTGGAAAAGATGCTGACTCTTTGCTTCTGGCCTGAATTCTGTTAGTTTGCATGCAAGGAGAGCTTGGTGCCAGAAACACATCTGTGATTACAATAACAAATTAGCAAAGGAGATTTCATCAGAGCCCCCATCTTATAGAAGGATGATCGGAAGCCTTGGAGATTAACTTAAAGAGTTTGGCCTGGGAACTTTCCCTGAAGCCGAACAGCCTGAGTTTGGAAGGATTAAGGGACTAATTAAGGAGGGAAAGACTAAGAGAGTGAAGCCAAATAATTGTTTAATTTCAACATCAAAACTGGATGACCCTGAGAATCCCTTTGGAGAGCAAACTCCGAGTTCGTGGGCCTCCAGAGCATGGAGGAATTTGAGATAAGCCCAGGATGTTACTGCACATTTATCTGGATGGGAAAGATGTCCAAACTGCTCACTTGGTCCCAAGGTCACACACAAGTGATTCTACCCATCTGCATTCTGCAATAGCTTCTTAAATGGGAAGGTCTTGAAATTCGAAAACCAAGCCAAGAGATTAAGTCTCTGTCCCAGTGCACAAACTGAAGTTTCAAGGGTGCTGGGTTGAGGCTGAGTGGATTTGAAGAGCATGATATGAGCCTTGAAGTCTGCAAATACAGGAAAATGGAATCGCATTTGGAAAAGGCAAACAAAGCAGCAATTTGGATGAGAATTCATGGACAACTGTGTTTTTATCATTGGAATTTCTCTCCATAGACTTATAAAACTTCCATGCCTTTTCATCACTCTGGGATCAAATACAAACTTGTGACCATCGCTTTTCAATCTGGGTGCCAGCTGGCTTTACCTGCCTTTTCTGTAGTTATCTCCCAGATACGCTCGCCATCTTGGGCAAATATCCCCCTTTTCTGTACCTCACCACCTTTATCTTGGCTTTTCCTTACCCTTACTACCTCACTCCACCCTTTGCACATCTTAACCAAAACTGACCCAAGTCTGTGGAATGCTCTTTCCCTTCTGACAAAAGTCACAACAATAGTAACAAACATTTATGTACAACTTTAAGGTTTCCAAAGTGTTTTACTTACATCATCTCACTTGATAATGCTTTCTCTTTCGTTAAGCCAAACCTGAAGACATGCCTCAAAAAACTTTCCCAGCTTAAATCAATTTTCCAACCAGCCACCATATCGTCTAGCATCCAGAGAATTTTTTTACTTCTATTTGAATAGATTCATGAGCTTTTAATGGATTTCCCTCAGCCAGGCCTGGTCACAATCTAGCTGGGCCTTTTCCTGTAAGGGCCTTATTCATGTTCTTCCATGATTGCCTCCAAAGCTGATCCAGCTGGAAGGCTTAGAGAGCACTCTCGGCTTTTTCTTGGGTGTCAGAGAAGCCCATAGGGTAGGTGGTTGTGATTCAGCTCTCTTAATACATGATGGACCTACCCCCTTGACACCTCTATGCCCAGTTTACGCTGCATATAGATCCTGTTTGTACATAGTTCTTTGTGTTGACTCCCTCACTAGACTGAGAACTCCTTAAGAGAAGGAACTGGTTTTTGCCTTTTGTTATATTGTTTGATTTAGCACAGTGCCTGTTGTATAGTCAGTGCTTAATAAATATTCATCAACTGACTAAGTGACTAACTGGAAATATTAGAATATTCGTGAATCAACCATATATATTCCCATTGTCCCTTGGGGAAGAGACATTTGAATTTTTCAGAGATTTTAGTGTGACGTAATATTGATCATATAGGTTGACTGAGAGGTCATTTGTGTTTAAAAAAAAGGGATGAGGCTTTGTACCAGGAAAAAACTTTGGATCATTGAAAACCATTACCCATTTTTCCTATCTGAAGTCTTGGGCAATTCAATTTGATTTAATTCAATTTAGTAATTATTTATTAAGTGCTTATTAGATGAAAAACACTATGATAAACACTAAAATACAAATGTGACATTAGAATCAAGCATCTACCCTCATGGAGCTTTCATAGTATTAGGGGAGGAAAGAGCATCTAGGAACATGGTGGCCAGAAAAGAATGTTCTGTACAGGGAGCTCCAAGGGGGTGGTGAATCAGGATGTGGTGATGCTGACTTGATTCTCATTTTCCAAACTGGAGTTGGAAAGCATGGCGATTCCTCTTTTTTTTTTAATTATATCAAACAATGTTCTTTCTCTTAAAAATAGCTTCCACATATTGGTGCTTTATTTCATCATCATTTATTCTTTCCTTGGAAAATGTATTTATTTACCTTTCTTGAATCTCATGATTGAAAATTGAATATTCTGCACAGCTTTTTTTTTCAAGAAGATCTCATTCCTTTATTGAGTAAGCTTTTTACTGATGATGAGGCACAGGTTTGCAGGATATGTCGCTTTAGGTTGTATCTTGAGCCCTTTTGTTTTTGGGAACATAAAATTTCATTCCCTGGTAACATTCAGATAGATTGAGCAGTAGGTGCAGAATACTCTGGTATTATTTTAATTTCCTTCCCTTTATATTTGAAGGGATTTCTCCAACAAACTTTGAAAATTCATTGTTTGTTATCAGAATTATTCAATTTAATGACTATGTGTCTTGGAGTTTGGAGCAAGGTGTTTTTTGTTTTTCCTGAAGGCAAACTGTAGTTTCTTTCTGTTGGGGCTGTTTTCTGTATTCAGAAATTCTGGGCCATTTTCTTGTATTCTCTCCTGCTTGCTTTAGTCACTCGTGCTGGCCACCTATCCCAGTTTCCCTCTTGGCTCTCTTTTTCTTTGGCTGGACTGAATTGATTCCTGCCAATTATTATAAGGCTGGGAGATTAGGAATGTTCCAGCAAAGTCTCTGAAGAAGCAGGGGCAATCCCAACATGGACCCAAGGCCCAAGTCTCGAGTGGCCACAAGCATGGAGATTCTTGGAAGAGATTCTGAGGGAGTGCCTGGAGACTCAGTATTTTGACAGTATTAATTCATCAAGACTTGATCTTATCAGGAATCTCCTTTTTTATCCTCTGGATTCAGCTGAAATGTTCTTTATCTAGTGCATGATTCCTCTTTTGTGTGCGTGTGTTATGTGTGCGTGTGTTATGTGTGTGTGTGAGTGTATGTGTGTGTGTGTGTTGAAGAGTTAGTCAAGTCTGGGGAAAGTATTTAATCTACCATAGTATTAGTCTCATGACTTAAAAATATCATCCTTTCATTTTGATGCAACTTTTCTTTTTCTTCTAATTTCATTTTTTTAAGAGAATGCCAATGATGATAGTTGACTTCTTCCAGTAGTGCTCTAATTTTTAGGTTATTACACCAAAATTTCACATTTTGAACAGGTAAAGTCTGGAGTTCAGAGTATTTTGATATTTCATCTAATGACCCTTCCCTGCCCTCTCACTAAATCACCCTATAGCTCTTCTGTTCATGAATGTCTCCCCATTAGAATATAACCACTTCAGGGACTTGTGATTTTTCTTTTACCACCAGTACTTACCATAGTGCCTGACATGATGTTGTTGCTAAATAAATATGTGTTATTGATAACTGTAATTCTTAGCCCCCTTTGCCCTGTTCCTACCATTCCAGCACTGTAGTACAAGAGGACCACAATGGACTGAGGGTCATTTTTAATTTTATTTTTGTCTTTTAATCCCCAGTACCTAGAAAAATGTGTGGAACACAGTAAGTGATTAATATATGTTTGTTGATGGACAAATTTTCTTTGTTTCAGGGGTTTCTGATGAATTCTTTAACTGTAGAAACTCATGAAACAAAGAAAATTAGCCCATCAACAAACATATATACTGATGATGAATCTCTCTGTACTGATTCTATTTCACACTATCATGGACCTTTGAGATGTTCTTGTCCAAGCCCTCCATTTCACCAAGCAGAAAATAAAGATCCAAGGATGAGAAGGGAGTCATTGTAGGTCATATAATCAGCAGCTGGACTTTGGACAAGGTTCTCTGACTCCGTGTCC
Organism: Bettongia penicillata ogilbyi; assembly: GCA_023548195.1. NCBI lineage: Eukaryota > Metazoa > Chordata > Mammalia > Diprotodontia > Potoroidae > Bettongia > Bettongia penicillata. The sequence continues at coordinate 5,467,274 of JAJHZJ010000324.1, read as the reverse complement.
AGTGCCTGGAAGCCATGACATGTGAGATATTCCTTACAGAGTGGGGAATATTCAGTCCAGAGAGAGGTTTAGAAGATGTCTGATATAAGATAGCAGGATCATAGATTTAAAGCTCAAATCACATAAGTGGGCATCTTGTGCAGCACCTCGAGTTTAGAGATGTGGAAACCAAGACCCAGAGGATGCCCTAAAGGACAAGGAGCGGGGCAGGGTTGACTCCAGGTCTTCTGAATTCAGAGCCTTCTCTTGACTCACTGTAATATGTCTCTAAGTGACTTAAAGACCACCATGTGAATTACAAACTAGACATAACTCTGACCAACAGGTAGATGTTACAGGTGCTTAATTATGGTACGTAAAAAGGAGGGCCTTTCAAGTCTTTGTTGTTCCCCATCCATAGTGATTCAGAGTATTTCTGAATTGAGTGGGAAGCTGGGCTAGACCTTTAAAGGCCTATTCAACTTTCAGAATTGATAATCAGATTTCCTTTTTTATATACTTAGCTGGGATTCTTGGATTAATAGGCAGCTGAGAGGCCCAGTGCCAGAGTGCTGGGCCTGGAGGCAAGAAGACCTGAGTTCAAATCTAGCCTCAGACACTTAACTAGTTGCACAACTCTGGTCCAGTCATTTAAACCTCTCTCTGACTCAGTTTCATCATTTGTGGAATAGGGATATGATAGCCCCTACCCTTGAGGACCGTTGTGAGGACCAGATGAGATGACAATCATTGTAATTATAACCGTAAGTGCTTAGCATGTGGCTGGTACTTAAAAAACACTCTTTTCCCTCCCCTCTACCCTTAAAATCTTTCATTCATGGCTAGTGGAAATGGGCCCTGAGCTCAGAAATTCAAATTCACTTATATGAAAGAGTTAAATTTGTCACCTAGACCTTTCTTCATCTAATACTGGTCTTTTTGGAACACTTTGGCACTGATTTTGGCAGAGCTCCTAACCGTCCCTAAAAAAAGAGATGGCCATCTGCCCGTGTTCTTTTTCTCCTCGATTTTTTACATAAACTACCTGCCAAGGTTTTGAACACATTATACCAGACAGGCCTGTCCATCTGTGCCCTGCCTGAGTATGAAAATGTAACCCAGTTGACCCCTCCTTTGCCCTCAGCAGCCCTGGAACATGTGGTCCCTTGTTCAAGCCTCTGTCACATGAGGAGGTTACCTTCTCCCTTGCTGTCTGCCTTGGCGAAAAAGAGTCACTTTTTTGCTTCTCATTCTGCCTGCAAATGCTCTCAGATAGCACACGTCTACGGCTGAGCAGAGAGAGTTGTTTGGGAGTGGTGATAGAAAAAAATTGGTTTTTAAGAGAGTGACAGCAAAGATGATCTTTCCTTATACAGATAATTGTTCATGATTGAGAACATTGGGAAGAGATTCCTGGGAACTAGCTCATCTTTTTTCGTATCCAGTGCAGTGTGAATATTGAGGTTATAGAATGAGAGGGTAGTGGAGGGGGGCATATTGGGGGATGTGTCAAAGATGAGCGTATTAAAAGAAGTATTTTTCTGACCTGGAGAGAGAAGAGAGAGGAGGCACCATGGAGCCCAGTAAACAACTCACTGAACCCATTACACTTTTAATTTTTCTAGCCTATGTTTGACCTTGATTTACCTGTTCTCTATTTCTGCAAGGATCTTTCTTCTTTGCCAGATGTAGTACACAAAGGAAGCATTGTCTGCCTTCTGTTATTTTTAAAGGAAACTGAGCTTCACTTAGGAAGGCTATATTCTGTAACATAGAGTTTACTAGAATTACTCTCAGGAAAACCTGGGTTCAAATCCTGCCTCTGACACTAATGAGTGGGCAAGATAAACTCTCTAAACTTTACTTTTCTCATCTGTAAAATGGGGTTAATAATACCTGTGTTTCCTCACTCATCAGGTTGTCATGAAGATTAAATGAGATATGAAAAAGCGTTTTATATGGCATCTACTATTATTTGTTATGATCATTAAAGCTATTAAATTGAGGGCAGTGTTTCTTTCCCATGACTTTGGGATTAATTAATGAATAAAAAATAATCTATTAAGCCCTTTCTTTGTGCCAAGTCCTGTGCTAAGTATTGGAGATGCAAATATAAAAGCAGCAGCGATCCTTGATCTTAAGATATTTATCTCCTAATATGGGAATAACACAGGACAGAATGATGTTCAGGGAGGATCACTTTGGTCTCAACATTTACAGGGATGATGAGTAAGGCCATATGGGAATGCCAGGGAAAAATGATAGAGCTAATTTGATCATGCTTCATGGTTCTAGATCTGGGGAGAAGAAAAAGAAGGAAGGGTATAGCTGGATCTTTCCTGAAATGGTGCTTGAGTTGAGGTAATTACCAATTAAGGGAATAGAATTCCTGAGGATAAATCCCTTTAAGACATAGTCTTTGATGTGGGCATCTGGGCAGTTGGGGAGGTGGTAGCCAGAGAAGAGAAAATAAAATAAAGCATGAGTGGGGTTTCCTCATCAATTGATTTGGTTATTGTCCTTCGTTCTTGAAGAGGACCAAAATGACATCACCATGATAAAGTGAAGTTTCAGTGTGTCCAACTGTGGCTGATGAGACCAATAAGAGCTTGGAATGCTCTACCACAGGTTGGGCACAGATAGTCCATGTGAATATTTGGGGTGGATACTCCAAATTTGCACATCCTATGTTTACTTTTTTCTGTCTCAATTTTGCTTTGCTCATAGAGCACCCTTTCTGATGGGGGCACTCCATGCGAGTTCTCCATAAAATAGTCTTTTTTTTTTTTGACAAGTATATATTTTGCATTTGAACAACATGGCCAGCCTATCAGAGTCATGCTCTCTGAAACATAGTTTGAATGGTTAGCAGTTTAGTTTGAGCAAGGACCTCAGTGTCTAGTACCTTTTCCTGCCAGGTGATCCTCAGAATCTTCCTAAGACAGTTCAAATGGAAGTGATTCAGTTTCCTGGAATGATAGTGGTAGACTGTACTCATCAATACAGCTCCCTCAAGGGCAGAATTCCAAAACTGGGTGGAAGCTGTTATTATAGGTAAGAAGAGGAAGACAGCATTATGGGGCAAAGGGTAAGATGTCTGGGGCTGGATGGATTTATATTCCCTTTCTCCAGATACCTTGTAAAATATATTCTCAATGTTCACACAATTGTGTCACCTTCAGTAGAGATCCTCACTATGTGCACTTTATCTCATAGGAATATTTTTCCCATATTTGTTTTCTTTCATGATATTTTCCCCTCTTTTATAAACTTATTCAAGACTTTAATGTTAGAGGCCAAATATAATGACTCTACTCCCCTTTATGGCAAAAAGAGTTTGTTTTCTGCAGATCTTTTCCATCTTTTTCCCATTCATTGTCCTCATCCCAATTTCATCCTTAAATACCTTGGGTGATTTAGTTTATTTGGTTCTCATTAAGTTTTCTTAAAATTAGTGTTATCTTCCATTGTTTCCCTCTGTTTTGGTACTTATAATCTTCCACTGTCCTTCACTATAAGATTTTGCAAGTAAGTTTATATTCTATGTAGGTGTGGTCCTTGACTGCTCTATTTCTCTGTTTAGTAAGGTCAAGAACTTGCTAACTAAGGCAAATTGGGTCTCTTTCTTATGTCTCTATCATTGAAGCATCATATGAAATTATTCCAAATTGTATATAGGGCCTTCTGACTATATCTTATTTTTTTCAGCATCAGAAACCTGGTTGAATAGGTCAAGTTGAAGTTATTTGGATACCACATGATATCATATTTCTTAATTGTTTTTCTTTTTTCAAGTTTTGTACTTATTTTGATCTTTGTCCTAACAAGTCAGTGGTCTGACTGTTCACAGACAGTTGATTCAGGAATGGTTCCCACAGCATTAATGAGGCATTTCCTGTTCATTAAAATATGATCCACTACATTTTTATGATGTTATTTGGTATTTTCTGTGTATAATGCCTTCCAAATTGAGTATTTAAGTTTATGTATACCCACACATACACCCAAGCAATCATATGACATACAGAGATTTGTTATTTCTATTAACATGTTTCTCATGTCAGTATGCCCTACCAGTAAAGAGCTGTTTAGATATGGGGCATACATTTTCTAGGGGCAATTTGTGTGGGAATTGAAAATGAAATGTAAGCTTTAGCTGTAATTCTGTTTGCTACATTAAATTTTCATTTGTAACTGAGTCTTTGTTTGGGACACAATGGCTTAACTTGTATCTCTGTGATACAGAAGATGATTATGTTTTCAAGTGTTTATTACATTTAGGTTGTGTTTATTTGAAAGAGATTATAGATTATACTTTAGGAACAGTTTGGTAAACAAGGGAAAGGGCTTTTCCTCTGGGAGAGATCATTTGTATGCAAACTAATGGGAGGCTTTGGTTTTCACTTCTGTCGAATGACAGCTTGGAAAAATGGTTGCAAATGAAGTAGAAGAATGAGTATTTCCAGAATCAAACTAGATAGAGGTCAAATCAAATGCCCAATTAAAAACCACATTCTAGGTTATTATTATTATTATTATTAAGAAAGGATGGATGATATCTTTCTATAACTGTGTGTGCATGTACACACACACACACAAACACATACATATATATGGGGGGATTATACATTGAAATGTCTATCCGCCATAGTCATCCAATCTATACAATAATGTTGCTCAGAGAGACAGTGTATTCTAGTGTAGACTTGGCTTCAAATACTGACCACAGAACTTAATAACTGGATGATCATGGGCAAGTCACTCAACGTCTCCAAGTCTCCGTTTGCTCATCTGTAAAATGGAAATAATGATCCTTGCATCAGAGAGCTAGTCAGGACGAAAGGTGTCAGTCAACCTTGGAGGCAGGAAGATCCAGATCCATCTCACATATTTGTCTGAGCCTGGATAAGTCATTTCCCATCTCAGTGCTCAATAGTCCTCTAAGAAGGCATTTCCTCATTAGAGATTCCCACACAAATGAAGTCACAGCTCCTGGCCAAATAAACAAACACAAATCCCTCCATTCCCTGCCACACTGTGTCTTTGCCAGGAGGGCACTTTGTAAACCTTCAAGCATGAGAGAAATGTTTAGATATGTATGAGATGTTTAGATATGTATGATATATAATAAGGAAATCCTGGGTAGGAAAGTCCTTCTCCCAAAGCAGATCAGCATATTCTCTGCCACAGATAGTTTGAGAAAATTATTTACAGAACCAAAAAGTGACATAACTGCAGAGGTGAAGCCCAGGGTCATATAGACAATATGTGGCCAAGGCAGGACTTGAACTCAGGTCTTCCTGATTCTGAGGCTAGCCTTCTATTCCCTATGTACCTCATTTCCTTGCAGCACACAGGCTCTTGGGAACCATTAACCCAACTCCCACTTGTACTACTAGTAAGTCATGTTTGCAAAGGGCAGTTCCTACTTATCCCCTCAGGCTTCTAAAGTTAGTGTGCTGCTGGGTAGGCCAAGCAGGTATTGGCTCCTCATTGGGCTAAACTTGGCTGCTGATGCAAACTGTCCTGGAGACTCCAGTTGCTGAACTTCTTGTGGTGCTCTGGACTTTTATAAACTAACAAAGTCATTTTCTGGTCTATTCTGCCTTAGAAATACATTGGGGACTGATTGAATGATAGGTCTCTTAGCCACCAATGAGAGCACAGTTGTGTCCAAAAAGACTTTCCATCCTAGTCAGACCACATCTGGACCACCTTCCTTGGCTATGGACATTATATTTTAAGAAGGACAATAATCAGTTGGAGAGGGTCCAGAGGAAGGCAACTGGGATGGCCAAGGATCTTGAGTTCATGTGCATATAAGGGCTGAGTCACAGAACTAGGGATGATGATACTAGGGAAGAAAAGACTTAGGAAGAGCATGATACTGCCTTACAGTGTCTGGCAGGCTGTCATGAGGAGGGATTAAATTTGTTCTATGGCCCCAGAGGAAAGAATGAATGAAGAACATTGGGTGGCTTTTGTGAACAGTCTGATTTTAAGCTCTTAGTCAATCAGTTAGCAAACATTAAGTCCTGTGTTCCAGGCACTATGTCATACATTGAGAATATAAAGAAAGGCAAAAACACAGTCCCTGTTCTCAAGGAGATCACATAGTAATAGAGGAGAGGGCATTCAAACTATTGTACCTCATAGATATATTCAGGTAGATATGGAAGGTGATATCAGGAAGAGCAAGACCAATTCCTAACAATGGGAGCTATCCAGAAGTATAAGGGTCTCACCTATCCTCAGAAATTTTCAAGCAAGACTGAATGGCTGCTTCTCAGGACTGTTGTGCATGAGATGCTTGTTAAGGGCTGGGTTGTACTAGATGGCTTCTGAGGAATTAGGATCCTCAGGCCAACTGTGGGATTCAACTGTGGCACAATCCTAAGCCGCAAAGAGGCTAGGTTTCATATGCTGTTGGAAAAACAAGTTGTATCAAAATAATGTAATACTAATGAAAAGATAGACCTCAAAACTCTCTGAACAGTTTAAGGATGGGTGGCCCTTGGAAGAGGTGAAAGAGTCACAACTCTGAGAGAGTGTAGTTAGGAGCTCTCCAGCATAGGAGGACCCCACAAATACCCTTGGACAGGATACTCCAAGAAATGCTTGTGAATCTGTGTTTACCTATAAGTTTTGCATCCATACAGATCAAGGAGACATCAGTTTCTGCTCTGAGTAAAACTCTAGGAATGAGCTATCCCTGATCTTACAAACTGCCTTCCCTCCTTCTGTTTCTCTGTTAATCTGAGTCACTTCCATGCATTCAAACCTACTTCTTCCTGTAGGAGGCTACTTTGGTTAACCCTGTTCTTTCTCTCCTTGGATTATTCATTGTATATAGTAGCATAACAGATTGAGAAATGGACTTGGAGTCAAGAAGGCCTGGGGTCAAATCTTGCCTCAGAATTATCTTGAAGCTTTGTATTCCTTTATCCAAAAAGAAGGACAATAATTGCTCTCTGACCTACTTTCCACACTTTCCACAAAGGATCATTTAAGAAGCATGAACTTAAAAGCTTAGAGATTCTCAGGTTACAATGAGCATATCAGATAATGGAAACAAGAGTGATTGTAAAATCCAAATGTACCCCAACTGGGCAAAACAGGGTTAGATTGATGGAAAAACTGGTGAAGCTTCGACTACATCCATTGGGAGAACACTATTTTAGAGACTCCCTGAAAAATCTCTGCCTCATGTGGAGATAGATGACTGTCTTGGAGACTGCCTGGGGCACTGAGTGAGGGTATGGGACCTGTCCAGGGTCACAAAACCAGGATGTGCCAGAGAGAAAACTTGAACCCAGGTCTTCCTGACTCAACAGCTGGTGCTCTATTTACTCTACTGCCCTGCCTTGGTGGGTCATGTTAATAATGTTTGTATTAATAGTAATTATAATAACAAGAATTCTGAATGGAAAAGGTTGCTCCTTGACGCAAGAGAGTGTGGCCTCTGGCCTTCCTAGGCTGGCTGGGTAGAATTGAGGTAAATTAAATGAGAACTATTAACAATGAAATAAGACCCTAAAACCTCAGCAAAGATAAGTTCAGATACATTGTGCCTCTTACAAAGGCAGTTTTTTCCAGTTTTTTAAAATTATGATTGATAATGTTTTACCTTCAGTCAAAAATTCTCTATGAGTCATGAACATACATATTAATCGTTTAAGTAGTCACTAAAAGGCCCCCAAGCTAGTGCCAGCCCATGCAGTGACTGCCAGACATGTACCTGCCATCTTGGCTACATGGTGCCATCATTCTCCCTAGTGTATCTCCTCTGGATGCTGTAGAGTGTGTTTCTTCCCAGCATTGGCACCAGGGCACTATTATTCTATGGGTAATCAAGATGGCATCTAAATTCACAGAGTAATGAATGTGTCTCACGCCTGAATGTGCACCCTGAATGCCAAGTCTGGAGGTTGAAGCATTTAGTTAGTCCTGGAGAGGGATCAATTTTATTTCTTAGATCACTTGATGGCAATATTTCATTATTATTCTTTGGCTTGAAAGATTAGACTCTTTGGAGTTTACACTGTTGGCGTAGATGGATTGCATCTTCTGAAAGGAGAGCTGTGTTAAAGGGTAGGTTTGGGGCCAAATGATCCCCAGTTTTTTTCTGATATTCCTTCCTTTCCTTCCTGCCACTCCTGCCTTCTCCTCCCTCACAGACCCAAGGTCCTAGTGTCATGGTTAGACTTGGATTTGGCTTCAAGCTTATAGAAGCATCTAAGTGCTATAGTGGGTAGAGAACTGGACTTAGAGCCAGGAAAACCTGTGCTCAAATTCTGCCTCAGACACCAGCTGTGTGGCCCTGTACAAGTCACTTAACTTCTGTCAACCTCAGTTTCCTCACCTGTAAAATGAAGATAATAATAGCACCAATCCCCAAGTGAGGATCAAATGAGATATCATAAAAAGTACTTTGCAAACCTGGTGCCATCCTTCATTCTCAAAGAGGACCAAAATGACATACCATAATAAAGTCAAGTTTCAGTGTGCCCTGTTGTGGCTGATCTGACCAACAGGAGCTCAGAATGTTCCACCTCAGATTGGACACAGATAGTCTGTGTGAATATTTGGGGTGAATATTCCAAATTTGCACATATTATGTTTCCTTTGTGCTGTTTCTATTCTTCTTTGCTCATAGAGAACAGCACCCTGTCTGATGTGGGCATGCCATGCTGAGCGGTCGTGTGCCATTGTCTCCCATGTCGCACAATCAAATACAAAGTTCTTGAGAGTGTCCTTGTATAGCTTCTTCTCACCACCATGTGATCACCTGCCCCATGTGAGTTCTCCATAAAATAGTCTTTTTGGCAAGCATACATTTTGCATTCAAACAATGGGACCAACCCATCAGAGTTGCACTCTCTGAAGCATAGTTTGAATGCTTGGCAGTTCAGCTCCATCAAGGACTTCAGTGTCTGGTACCTCATCCTGCCAGGTGATCCTCAGAATCTTCCTAAGATAGTTCAAATGGAAGCGATTCAGTTTCCTGGCACGGTGCTGGTAGACTGTCCATGTTTTTCACAAGCATACAACAATGAAGTCATCACAATGGCTCTGTAGACCTTCAGTTTTGTAGTCAGTCTAATACCTCTTCTCTCCCATACTTTTCTTCAGAGCCTCCCAAACCCTGAACTAGCTTTGGCAATGAGTGCATCAACTTCATTGTCAATGTATACATCCCTGGAAAGTACACTACCAAGGTAAGTGAACTTATCCACAGCATTCAAGACCTTATTGTAACCGATGGTTTCACATATGGATGGTGTGGAGGTGGCTGATGGAGCACTTCTGTTTTCTTGGTGTTAATTATTAGGCCACAGTTAGCACAGACAGCAGATAATTCATCCACCCTTTGTTGCATCTCAGCTTCAGAGGCTACACTGAGTGCACAATCATCTGCAAACAGATCATGCACCAACACTCCCTCCACTTTGGTCTTGGCTTGTAGCCTTTTCAAATCGAATTTACCATCAGAGTGGTAGCTGCCCTTAATGCCATGTTCATCCTCTTTGAAAGAATTTGACAACATGGCCAAAAACATCATGCTGGAAAGCATGGGATCAAGCACACAGCCATGTTTCACTCCATTGGTAACTGGGAAGGCAGGAGAACATTGTCTGCTATCCAGAATCTAAGCAAACATGCGGTTATGAAATTAACATGCAATACTGATAAACTTCTCTGGGCAACCAAATTTTGACATAATTTTCCATAAGCCCTCATTACTAACAGTGTCAAAGGCCTTGGTCAGATCTGAAAACATTGTGTATGATCTGTTCTGCTCCTGACATTTCTCTGGAGTTGTTGGGCAGCAAACACCGTATCAACTGTTCCTCAGTCCTTTCTGATGCCACACTGGCTCTCAGGTATATGACCATCTTCCAGGTGAAAGATCAGCCTATTAAGGGGGAATCTAGCAAGAATTTTGTCAGCAATGAGTAAGAGAGGGACTCCTCTGTGCCTGTCACAGGACGATCTCTTTCCTTTACCTTTGAAGAGGTGGAGAGTGTAGGCATCCTTGAACTCCTGGAGGATAACCTCCTCTTGCCATATATCCTGGAAAATTTCAGTCAGCTTTTGTATGAGCAATCATCCCCCTACCTTGTAAATCTCAGCTGGAATAGAATCAGCACCAGGTGCTTTGCCACATGAAAGGAGCATAATGGTACTCAAAACCTCTTCTTCACTTGTAAGTTCAGCTAAGGAGAGATTGACTTCAACCTGAGGTAAATGGTCAGTAACCTCAGCATTGATTGATGATGGTCTGTTGAGAACACTGTTGAAGCATTTAGCCCATCTCTCTCGAATCATGTCCTTATCACTAATCAATGTGGCTCCATCAGCACTGAGTAGTTGTGATGCACCATAGGTTTGTGGTCCATAAATAGCTTTCAGGGAATCATAAAAGTGCTTTGGATTGTTACTAGCAGCATAAAACTGAATTTCATCTGTCTTCTTACTGAGTCAGGAATGTTGCATCTCTCTAAGCTTTGCTTGTACTTTACTTTTTATGGAATTAAATGGTGGAGAACAAGCTAATAATTCTGGGTGACTTTAATGCTAGAGTAGTCTCAGGCTACCAGGCTTGTCAGGGAGTCCTAGGGAGCAATGGAGTTGGAAACAGCAACAGCATTGGTTATTTACTGCTGAAGACTTGTGCATAACCTTCTCATCACCAACACTGTTTTCCCTTTACCTAAATGCAATAAAACTTCATGGATGTACCCTTGCAGCAAACATTAGCATCTAATAGACTACATAAGGAGAAGAGACAGACAAGATGTGAGTGACAAAGACAATGTGTGGTGCAGAGTGCTGGACTGATCATAGACTTATCTTTTCCAAGCTAAATATTCCCATTCATCGAAAGTGCTTCTCCCAAGGCAAAATGACTACCAAAAGAATTTATGCAAACAAATTAGAGTTCTCTGAGCCTGAACTGTTGGTTGCTACATTGGAGGGAAAGTTGAGCCAATACACAGTTGGCAACAGTGGAGCAGAAAAGGAGTGGGCAGCTTTCAGAAATTCAGTGTACAGCACTGCATTTGCTCATCTGCATCAGGACACTTGCAAATACCAACACTGGTTTGATGAAAATGATGGGGAAATTCAGGAGCTGCTCAATGAAAAATGAGAACTCCACAGGATTTACTAGCAGGATAATTTATCCACCTCTAAGAAGGCAGCTTTGCAAGCCTAAGGGCTAAATCAAAGGCAGCTATTATTGGTCATCAGACTGTAAGCCCCTTGAAGGCAGGGACTGTCTTTTACTTCTTTCTATATCCCCAGCATTTAGCAAAGTACCTGATACACAATAGTCACTTAATAAATGTTTATCCATTGATTGGTTTGATTCTCCTTTTAGGAGATCATCTCATTGCTCAAGGGAATAATGCTACTCTAAGCCTACCACCAAAACTTTAAATGAGCATTCTTCTATCCAGTTTCCTTTGGTTGGCTGATCCAACTCTCCAAATCAATTCTCAGTTATTCAAATTATTTTATTGTTCTTTTGTTTCAATGGTGTCCGATTCTTTGTAACCCTATTTGGAGTTTTCTTGGCAGAGATATTGGAATAATTTGCCATTTCCTTCTCATTTTACACTTGAGGTAACTGAGGCAAATAGGTGAAGTGATTTGCCCAGGGTCACAGCTGGTAAGTGTCTGAGATAGATTTGAACTTATGAAGACAAGTCTTCCTGATTCCAAGTCCAGTGCTCTATCCACTATGCCACCTAGCTGCCCAAGATAACAATTGGGTCAACATAGATAATATCAAGTTGTAGACAATCCATATATCATTTATTCTCTGGAGATATTTTTTGGTGCTCATTTTCAGACATGGTGTCCAGGCAACTCACAACCTGCCATTACATAATTTTGCATTACTGCATATAGCAAAAACTGGTGTTAATGTGGCTTATGTTATCTAGTTCAGGTAATAAAATCAATTCTCCTTCAAACTAAAATAGAAGAGGACTTCATGGGAGCTCAAATGCTCTTTGCCTTTGCTGTATCTCTATCCTTGTTCCCCCATCCATGTGAGAAGTAGATCATATCACTTCTCAGACCGATAAAGCAATAGTCTAAAGTAAAGTTGATCTAGCTCAGAGAATTTGTTGGTTGACCCCTTCCTTGTGCTGGCATGGTAATTGTTTTGATTTAAAAAGCCCATCGTTCCCAGCTCCAGCTGGACTTGAGTAAATAGAGATACTGTTTATGTCAACAGGGTATCTAAATAGCATAGGTCAAAATGTTAATAAGGAGTTGAAATGAGATTTGCCATGGATTACTAGTTATGGAGCTATCTGTCCCACAGATAATTGAGAATTTACCATATACATCTTTGCACAGAGCATACAGACACTTTTCAAAGAGGAGAGTGTTATCTAGCAATCTGTTTGAAATAACAGGATATTATTTCAGAAAGTCGACTAAAGATAAATGCTCCTAAACTGGTGTTAGAAATAAACTATTTCCTTCCTTGATCCCTGATAACATTAGCAAATGTCCTCAATACTTTCTTGATTTAAAATCATGTCAAGAATCCTATTGATACACTTTCAGCTTATTGATTGACTCAGCAAAATGCAATTTTTAAAGTATTCCCTAAAATACTTTATACCTTAGAGGAAAATATCTAGGAGACCTGAAGCAGTTTGTGGTCTTTTAATCCAAGATCACCCTGTCCTTGGCCCCTCTAGCCCCATTATTTTTTCCTATAACATAAGTATATTGATTTTCACATAAAGATAAGATGAAATTAAGGAGATGAAGGAATCAAAGGAATGAAAAATGAGCTGGCCACATGGCAAGAGTGAGGCATGACCAATGAGTAGTCTGTGTGTTTGGGCGGGGAAGAGGCTCCATTGGTCTCCTCAATGTAAAAAGAATTTGAGCAATGCCCCTACCACCACCTGAGTTGGACCATAGGGGTCAAACTTATGGAGGACATGGATGAGAGTTCCAGAGGATGTGCAGATCTGGTTGGGTTCTGCATCCTGACATTATTACCAGAATGAGGGATAATGACATCACATGTCTCTTGGAGTATAGGGAAGCTTACCTCTTCCACTCTGATACTTAAAGGCAGTGGTGTACTGGCAAACGTTTAACAATTGTCTCTCCAAAGCAACAATGACAATAATAGCAACATTTGCATGAGAACAAGGTATGCAAGACACAGTTCTCAATTTAATATTCATATTATCATTATCTCTCTCACTCCTACAAGTCTAGACAACCAGCAGAACAATAAATTGAACTCTGATTTGTGTTGTTTGCTGATTTCCAGGGTATCAATGCCCAACTGAAAATTTCACAATTTAACAGACAACATTTAAAGGAGTTGATCCAAGCAGGCTTCCACATAAAGGCATGTGGGAATATGTGTTCCTTCAATTGGGACTCCTCCTTCCACTGCATACTCAGTAATCAAATAAATATGGAAAGGATGAGTCAATTAACTACCCTATAACTGTACTCCCCATTCCTGTGGCTCCCCAGACCCAAACTCCCTCCCCTGGTCCCCAGTTACCTGTATATATTGTCTTCCCTATTAGAAAGGAAACACTTTGAGGGAAGAAATTGTCTCACAAAGAGCCTACTAAGAGCTTACTTCCTAGCACAAAATAGATACTTGATAAGTATATTTTCATCCATCCATTCATTCATCTCTCCATTCTAGAGATGTGGATTGTGTGTTACTGTCTTTTTTAGAATCACTTTAGATCTTGCCACAGATAAATTTCAGGAAAACCATAATAAATCCTATGCAAAAGAATTCCAAAAATAAATAGCCTCTCCTCCACTGGTGATCTGATAATGACACTCATCTCTATCTAATGCTCAACCTTTTAATAACAACGCACATTTCTATTAGACTTTATGGGTTACATCCGAGGTGTCCAACTGCAAAAGAAAGGAATCCCTGCCATTGAGAATGCATGTGGACTTGGGAACCACAAATTAACATTATCTCTGTTTTAATGAGAGCAACTAGATGATGCAATGGATAGAGCACTGGGGCTGGAGTCAGGAAGACCTGAGTTCAAATCTCTCCTGTCCTAATCCTGCCTGCCTCAGTTTCCTCATCTGTAAAATGACCTAAAGATGGAAAGGGCAAATCACTCCGGTAGCTCTGCTCGGAAAATCCCAAAGGGGGTCATGACAATGGAAAAATTACTGAAATGTTTTATTTTGTTTTTATTTATTTTATGGAACATTTCCCAAATACATTTTAGTCTGCTTCAAGTTGTGCTGGGAATATGACAGCTTTGATTGCCACAAACATTCCTTCACAACCCTGTTATTATATAAATTATGCCAATGTTCATATCACCATTTTATAGTTAAAGACGCTGAGGCTCTGAGAGAAATGACTTGTCCAGGGTCACACAGCCAGTAAGTGGTCTACCCAAGAGTCAAGCCCATGCCTTGGGACTTCAGATGTGGGATTCTGTACTGTACTGCGCTGTGTATGGGAATGAGAGCTGAGGGCTCTTGGGGCAGTTATGTTGATTTCTGTTTTACTCTGAATGTAACAAATGCTAAGTGAAATGCATGTACACAACTCAGGTGGTACCATACACAATCTGTGGTGCTGATGACAAAGGTAATGATGAATCTTATTGGGAAAAGAAAATAACAATATTAATGATGATGATGATGATAACTAGGCATCTTTTGAGGTTTGCAAAGGACCTCCCATTCCTTCCCTGGTTTGATCCTCCTCCTGACTCTGGGAGGCCATTATCACAGATACCTCTCCTTTACAGATCTGCTCCTCCAGGGGAGCAAAGAACCCCAGGCAGGTGTTGAACCTAGGGTTCTTCAGGCTAAGGGCTCTCTCCACCAGTGGAAAAACAGAAATAGAGACCCTAAGGCCAGAATTGGTGAGGATGGGGGATTATGTCTAGAGATTTATAGTAGAGAATCTCTGGGGAGATGAGCTTTCTGACTCCTGCAAGGCTCTCCTTACCACCCACCCCAGAGGAGGACTTACAAGTTGTAGACCCCAAAGAGAGAGGAAAGAGAATGTCACATCCCACCTTCCCTCAACAGGCTGGCTAGCAGGAAAGCTGTTCATTCCTTCAGGGCCAGGGACAGTAACAAGGAAATCCTATACTGTGCTACTGGACTGAGTTAAAGAGTGGCTCCTCCCTGCACTGGGACGTGCTCCCCTCACCCCCATCCCAATCATCACCTTCCTGATGCATTGGCTGGGATGCCCATTATGGCACCGACTGCACTGTTCTCTGCCTGGGTAATGATAGACAAGTGCCTTCCCGACTCTGGGCCTCAATTTCCTCAATCTGTAAAGGAGGAGAAGGGTTTCTGTAATCACCAGGCTCTCTTCCAGTTAGGTAGTACAATAGATAGAGCACTGTACCTGGAGTTAACAAGATCAATTTCAAATTCAAGCTCAGTCACTTCCTTGTTGCATAACCACTAACTTCTACCTGCCTCATTTTTCTCATGTATAAAATGGAGATTACAATAGCATCTCCCTTCCAGTTTTTTTGGGAGGATAAAATGAAGCAATATTTGTTAAGTGCTTTGCCAACTTTAACATGCCATGTAAATGTTAACAGTTATTAGAAATGTGAGAGGAGGAAGCCCAGTTCCTAGTTGTAAGTGGCAGAGAACTAAACTGCATGTCCAGGTATGCAACAAGTGAGTGTCCAGCCTAAAAGGAAACCAAAAAACATTTTCTCAAGGTAAATTTGTGTTCTTTTTCCAGGGTCACCCAGCACGACTGAGTTTTCGAATCGAAGTGAGCAGTAAGGAGTTGATCATACACCTGGAGAGAAATGAGTAAGTGATCCAGCCACACAATGACTTCAAATGACTGGAGCAAAGGGGAGGATGCGATGAGGGCTCATGGAGACTTAGAGAAGAGAGCTCAGAAATGTCATTTCATTCTCCAATCTGGAGGCTGGAATTGGGTCCTCTGGAATTCTAAGAGAGTTTTAATAAAGGGAATGAATGATGGAGTCACTGGTTAAGGACTCCATCCTCCATTTGTCATTTTTAGGTGGCTGTTGAATGGACTGATTTTGTTTGGTTTAATTTTTGACTTCTCTTACTCTATTCAGCTGGAAAAGTCCTGAGTTGGTTTTTCTGACTTCTGAATTCTCTAAGGAGCATGAAATGCAAATGGAGAGAAACTTTGTCCTACATGGGAAATGTTAGTTCATTTGAAGTAGTGTAAAGTCCCTTTCCACTTGTGATTTGATTTTTTTCCTAATGACATTTTAATTTGGGGGGCAGGTAATCTGTTACAAAAATCTATATTTTGTTGACAATTGTGACTAACATTAAACATGACTTTAAGATTGGCAAAGCATTTTACAAGTATTAGCTCATTTGATTCTCATGACAACCATGGGAAGAAAATACTATTATTTTTCCCATCTTACACATGAGGAAACTGAGGCAGACAGAGGGCAAGTGACTTGCCCAAGGTCACAAATCTAGTAAAATCACAAAGTAGGATTTGAACTCAAGTCTTTACAAAATAGTAAAACACTTTTATTGGGAGTCAGGAGGAGGAATGAAATACCACTAGACAAAACTGATTGGTGAGAACAGTAATCTCCAAACATTTTTGATGGTGCAGTCATATCAGTAAAAACTTTGTGAACCACATCCTCAACATATGTATATTTATAAATTTTTTATCTTTGTTACTGAACTAATAATTTTATAACTTATAAGTCACATATAAACGTTAAAGCTGAAAAAGACTGAGATAAAGATAAAATAATGTTTTAAAAGTGAAACCCTTTTTCCTCTCACCAATACTTTATTAATGACAACATTTTTAGTGACAGATAATATTTAATTTCACCTCGGACAAATCATCATTTCTCTGAGACCTAGGTGGACCTGGAGTCAGGAAGACTTGACATCAAATCCACCCTCAGATGCTTACTAGCTGGGTGACCCTGGGCAAGTCACTTAACCTCTGTCTGCCTCAATTTCTTCAACTAAAAATGAAGATGATAACAGCACTTACTTCTCAATATTGTTGTCAGATAAGCCAGTATTTGTAAAGAGCTTAGCATGGTACCTGGAACATAGTAAGTGTTCAATCAATGCCTGTTCCCTTCGGTCTTCTGAGTCTGTTTCCTTTGTACCTACCTCCTGCGGTTGTGATATTCCAATTTCAGAATAAAATGGGTCACCTGGGCCTTTAGTTCCTTCCCAGGTGGGGTGACAGAATTAGTAGCGGGATTTCACAGTGTTAAGTCTCCCCACTTCAGACTTCTTTCTTAGAAGCAAAGTGAGCATTATCAGGCCTTTACAAGAGTTCATTTTTAATGACAGTTAACTAAAACTCTGAGAGGAATTTTTTAGGGGTCTACTTTGTTTTCTGAGAGGTATAAGATGGTATTTTCTGGAATGCCCCAGGGGAGGGTCTGAAGTTCAGAGATTTAGAATTGGTGAAGATTCTCAGAGGTCATTTCTTCCAACTCATTTATTTTTTCAGAAGAGAAAACAAGGGGACAGAGATCTAACTTGACTAAGGTCCCAGAGGAAGTTACAGAGCTGGATTTGAGTCCAAGAATCCTTGTCCTTTTGTTCCAATCCATCACTTGGTTCTCAACATTCCTCTTAACAGATGATATGGAGCCTAAGAATGCCTCATTAAATCTGACTGGCATTCCAGTTGGGAGCTGGACTCCATTTATCCATCTATTCATCCATCCATCTATCCATCCACCCACAAGTACTATTAAAATAACTTACCATGCATCAAATACTATGATAAAAGCTAGAGATACAAAGAGAGTGCAAAGACAATCCCCTCAAAGAGCTTACATCCTAATGGAACAAAAAGATATAAATAGCTACATCCAAGTTGCTTTCCCTACTGAAATTTCCACCTAAGAAGAGAGAAAACCTAGTGACTTACTGGAGGGAACAGCTAACTTAATGAAATCATCTATCGATTTGAGTATTTTGTTTTCTGAATCAGCAAATAGAGTAACTGAGTCATACAACCTAAAATGTGAGTGGTGAAACCCCAAGCTCTTTAGAACAGAACACCTGCAAGGTAGGGAAATGGACCCAACAACATCATGGCTTCCTTCCTGGGATGGCTGAGGTTTTAACAAGGCGTTCTACTGGAGTTGGAATTAGCCTCAAAGGAAAACAATACCCTCATTTGACAAAAGAATTGAAATGACTTGCCCAAGGTGATTCAAGGAGTGAACACCTCTGGCAGGATTTGCACCCAAGTTCATTGACTCCAGGTCTTTTCCACTGAACCAGACTACCTCCAACAGAAATGATTTAATAGCAACATGAATCTTTCTCAAAGAAGGAGATTTCCATTTCTTTTGCAGTAGATATAGTATTCTTGGCCTTAAGCTGTAATCTGTAGTGAATTTCCATAAAAGTAGCATCTTACCATAGGCCCTACTTTTCTCCTTTTATTTTCTGGATCTTGAACAAGACAACCTCCTAATAAAGATAATTGAGACTATAAAGCTACACCCTGCTAATTGATTTCAACTCCCAAGTAACCATCTACCTAATGTGGGGAAAGAATCACAAAATATTTAGCTTATATCTAAGAGATTTTGTAAACTTTTTACCTAGTGCTGTGGGTATAGACCTTGTCTGGGCCTAAGTTTCCTTCTCTGTGAAATGAGGGAGATCTTCTCAGAGAGCTATCCCTCATAATAAAGAATGAATCAAAGACATTGAAAAAATGAGAAGTTAAATACAACGTTTCACACTCATAATTCCTTATCACTGAACAGTGTCTTACATTTCTTCTTGGGACCAAATTTATTCATTATCATTTTGAAGTGTTAAGTGTTTCATTTTTGTTTTTTGCATTTGTGTTGTTGTAATTATTGCAGTCATTATTTTCCTAATAATGTTTAATTTATTCTGCATCAGTTCATAGAGCTCTTCCCTGGCTTCTCTGTATTCATTATGAACACCATTCTTACACTAATATCCCATTACATTCAAGTACCATAATTTGTTTGACCAGATGAATGGACATCTACCTTGTTTCAAATTCTTTGCTGCCATAAAAAATAATGACTATAAATATTTTGGTAAATATGGGACCTTTCTTTTTGCCGTTGGTCTTCTAGGAGTGTTTGCCTAAAGAGTACACACATATTAGTCCCCTTTTTTGGCATTATTACAGATTGCTTCCAGAATTCTTGCACTAATTCACAGCTCCACCCAAAATACTTTGTGCCCCTATCTTTCCCCAACTCCTTCACCATGAGCTCTTTTTATCTTTTGTCACTTTTGTCAATTGACTGAACATGAGTTGACCCCTCAGGATTGTTTTCATGTACATTTCTCTTATTATTAGTGATTTGGAGTTTTCTTTCATGCAGCTGTGAATAGTTTTCAATTATTTCGCAAATTATACATACCCTTTGCCCACTTACCTCTTGGGGAATGGCATTTAGTCTTTTATGCTTTTGTTAATTGTCTCTATATCTTGGATATGAGACGCTTATCAGAGATATATGATACGAAAATTTTTTTCCCCAGGTGACTTGCTTCCCTTATTATCTTAATTGCATTAATTCTGTTCATGCAAAGTCTTTTGATATTGTGTAATCAAAATTTTATACTTTGTAATTGCTTTTATCCCTTGTTTCATTAAGCTGTGTTGTCCTATTATTCTACTATGAGCTTTGGAAATCATGCTCCAAATTCCTGAGATTAATTATCATTCACTCTCAACCAAAACATAGCTGGTGCTCTGTCCTGGCACTAGCCACCTCGAAGATAAGACTTCAGGTTATCTTAGATATCACTGTGGAAACAACAGGATTAGGGATCAGTAAAACGATGGTTTCATTTTTTTGTCTTTGGCTAGCTAGTGCTCAGCACAGTGCCTGGTACAGATAAATAGGCTTAGGGACTAGAGCCATGAATTTAGTAGTGCTGGAAACTCTAGAGTGAGTAAATACCCTCTATGAATCTCATGGAGCCATCCAGAGCACCAAGAAGGTACATGACTAGCCCAGCATTACAGGACTAGTGAATGTCAGAAGGGAATTTGAGCCCACGTTCTTGCTACCTTTGAGCCTGACTCCCTGTTCTGTTGCCTGGCACATAAGAGCTGATTAACAAATGGTGGTTGCTTGATTGATGAAATTGATGGCTACTGTTGCTATTAACTCTCTTTACAATTAGGAATTCACTTCGGCTTTATTCTGTAGTGATATGCATGGTATGTGTTAGACATCATGCATTATCTACTCCCTGCTTTCCTGACCTTTTGGTAGTCTTTGGCCTCAAGGGTCAGTGCGTGACTGACCTGATTTAGAAACCATGAGGAGTAAATTTAGTCCTTGCTGTATAACAATCTTCATTTGAAAATTCCATTCCTCTTGGCATTGCAGTTTTAGGCAAAATGTTGTGTGAGTGTCGACTGTAAATCCCATTTGATTGTGACCCTGGGGATTGAAGCCGCCATGAGTTTATGGCAGGGTGTAGGGGGAAGGTTTGGGGTAAGAAGGTTTGACCTCCAGTGTATCGGATGCTGAGTCATTGAGGCCATACGTTAGCCAGTTGTTTTCTAGTAGACAGCAGTCTCCAGGTCCTTGAAGGGTTCATGTGTGGCTGTGGGATCTACCTTGTCCAGTTTGGGCCTGGGGGGCAGAGCCAGGAGTAACAAGCAAGGGTTGTGAATGGATCAGTTTGGGCTTGAGGTCAGGAAGAGCTTGCTAACAAAGAAAGTCATCCCAGAGTGCTGTGAGCTGTCTGGGGAGGAGGTGAATTCCTCCCCTCCTGCCTCCTTGTCAGGGATGGTGTAACCAGGAACCTTGTTTAGACGTGGCTTGGTCACACTCAGGCTACTCTCATTCCAAAAGTCAGGGATTTTGTATTTCAGTATCAGAGTGAAGTGCTGAGGGCTCTGGAAGGATAACTAAGTCAGGCAGAGGGGAATAATGGCCAGAGAACTGCCTTTCTCTCTAAGATCTAGATTCTAATCTTTGCCCTGCTACTTACCTTGATGCTGGGCTCATCAGTTTCCCTCCCTGGGCCTCAGTGTCCTTCTCCATAAAATAAGGGACTGGACTAGAAGTTCTAAGGCATCTTGTATCCCTCAATCCTATGGTACCATGGCAATCTCAAGTGTCCTCCAAGATAAGAGGATCCTTGTTCCCTTTCATCACCATGAGCTGGAAGGTGACGTTTGCCAGCAAAGCCCTGGCCAGCTCCTTCTGTTAGTTATCTTAACTTGAAAATGAATTGCTTGGTCTCATTTGCCAGATTCTCTTTCCCACCTAAGACCTAAATTCCTGTGAGCTTGAAGGGTTTTCTTGCTTCCTCCAAGTCATTTACATTCCACAGATTTGTAAAAAGGTCAAGGTGACATATGGTTTTGAAGAAATCTTTTTTCCTTCTCATGCATAACTGAGAGATGCTCAAAATAAAGACTTGCCACCTTCTGGAAAGATCACGTTGGGTTTCCAAATTTGGAATATTGCAGCCCCAAGGAAATGTACAAAGTAAGGGTATTTCATAGGAGAATGGCTTTTCATCTCTCCTTGCAACCTTGACTACTGGCCACTTCTTGTGTCCAATGTTTACCTGTGTCTTCATTTTTCCTTAAATCCATGCTAAGGCAGCAGTATTCCTTTCCCAGATTTTGTCTCACAAATGCACAGTATAGACAGGCATATTCTAGATGATGTTGTGGTTGCAGGGAAAAGGGGGATCAGATTTAGAAGCAAAGAACCCAGGTTTACACTGTGACTCTGCCTGGGACCCCCAGCAAATCCTTTCACCTTGCTGGGCCTCTTATTGCCTTATCTGTAAATTGGGTAGTGGCAGGGGAGGGGGATCTGCATTAAATCATTTCATTTCTCAATGTATGATCCTTTTAAACTGGAGGATTTTCTGTTGAAAGTTAGTGACAGTTTAGATGCAATGCATAGGGTTGACATTTGAGTCCAAATATTTTCCATCAAATCCTTTCTGGTGACAGAATCATCAAAATCACAAAAGCATAGAGTTGGAAGGGACCCATCTGGTCCAACCCACACCCAACAGCCATTATCCAGCCTTTGCTTGAAAGCAGCAGTGAGGGGGTACCACCCAAAGGACTCTATTCTCAGCTTTTGTGGGCTTGTCAGGGGATCCCTTGCAGGTTGTTACTTTCTCTGCCTTTGGAGTTGGTAAACCACCCTCCCTTTTCCAATGCAAGTTGGAGAATGTCTCAAGGCAGAAGTTGAGCCCAAATCTTCTTGGCTCTAAAGCCAGGCCTTTATTTTCTTGTGCCTCTTCATTATAATGACTAGTATGTATATAGAGGGTTGTTTTAAGCACTTTACATGTACTATTTAATTTCACCCTCACAACAATGTTATTTGCCATTATCCTCATTTTACACATTAGGCAACTGAGGCACAGTGACTTGCCTAGAGTTATACAGCTGGTAAGTGTCTGTTGTGGGATTTGAATTCTGGTCTGCTTAACTCTAAATCCATTACACCAAACTACCCCTACCTAAAGAGTTTTTCCTTTCATATTTTAACATTTTGTGACTGTCAAGTAAGACTTAAATCATCCTTCAACCTTAATCTTGCTTCATTACTGTACTGTGTCTTTTTCCAGCCCCACATGTGCTTGGATGAATCTTCTGAGTTATTTTTTGCTTATGAGGCATGGTTGGAGAAGCCCTGTTACCCACTCATACCTTCCATATATTTCATCATTGGCTTTTGGATTTAGATTTGAGATTTAGATTCTTTTGAGGTTGTGGTGGTCCATGATTCACAGCCAGATGGCATTGCTATGAGCATATTGGTATTAAAAAGATGACACATTTTATATCAGGGAGCATTTGTTGAGCATGGAGAATAGCAAGCAGTGTCCCAGATTTAATCCAGCCTTCTGTCCTTCTAGCATTCACTTCTGTGCCCAGCTCTCTGTCTGTCCACAGTGACTGGCCAAGACAAATGTGCCAATGAACCGACTCAGTGAACTGCCATCTACATGTCATCATCTGTGAAAACACCATTCTTTGCTCCACCAAAGTCGTCAGATGGTCCACGGGGGGATGGAGATGATTCTGGCCTCTCCAAGATTGTCAGGGCAACCAAGCTTGAGGACAGTGTCAGTGAGAAACTGACACCCAAGGTCCCCTGGGCCTTGCGGCTGAGCCTGGGGCAAGCAGAAGTTTGGAAGCCTGTTGCTGAATCTCTTCTGTTGGTTTTCCACTTGTCCTCCCCTAAACCTTTCCAACTGTACCCAAAAGTCAAGATTCTGTTATTTATGTAGGAAATTAAGAGAAGCCCCTTGGATAACTAAAATGACAAAACTGTAGAGGTTTTTAAGTGCATATAATTTAAAAATTACAAAATTGGTTTTAGTCTTGTAATTAAAACAACACAAGTTACCCCAAATGTGAAATTCTTAGTTCACCTGAAAGAATGAAAGATATCAAATTCTTGAAAAAAACATTTAGCTTTCATATAGCACTTTAACAACGACAAAGCACTTTGAACATGTTATCTTACTTGATACCTCGTGAGGTGGGCGCTATTGTTATATTCATTTTACAGGCGAAGAAACTAGGACAGACAGATTAAGTGACTTGCCTGGGGTCACACAGCTAGTAAGTGTCTGAGGTAGGTTTTGAACTCAGGTCTTCCTGATTCTATCTTCACTTTGTCACCGAGTTGCCTAAAGAAATCAGGTGTTATTACCACCTCTGCATCTCCTCAAAAAAAATTTAAAAAGCATGTTAGATAGCAGTGGGTCAGATGCTTCCTTTTACATCTCTATAAAATTATGTGACTCCCAAATATCTGTGTGCTTTATTCCTGTCTAGAATCTCATGCATTAATATAGGATATGGTAGGAGGCAGCATGAAGTTTATTTTTTATGATACTTCCAAACAATAAATATGGAGGAGGTGTATGACACAAAGCATCACCCGTGATTGCAGGAGGGTCTGGTCATTTATGGGCCCAATTAACTTGCGGAGAACTTTTGAGGTCGGTAGGCAGAGGCTCTCCCTGTCTGGTTTCAGCCCAGTGTGCTTTTTGCTGGCTTTTCACCTTGCTCTGAACATAAAGAAGCTTTCTCTTCCTCCCCCAGTCCCCTGCGTTATTGGCTAGGGGCAATCTATCCTAACAAACCCCACTGTCATCGAAGTCTCTTGGGAGTTACCCAGGAGATGTCTGTTTACTGTTTCGTCGAAGTGGAGTCTCACCGAAGACCAGTTTTAGGAAAGTCCTGATAGCAGGACTGGCTTCTTTCCCAAATACACCCTCGGAGCAAAAGAATTGTAGTTTGTTTATTGTGGTAGAAATTAGAAGACAGCTTTGGAAACTTTCATAAAAGTATCAGTTGTCATGGAAGAAACATTTTAAAGAGAAAACAGAAGTGCCCCAAACTGGGAATCAGCATGCCATGATTCTAATCTCAGCTCTGTCCCCTAGGGAACCCGGGCAAGTCACTTGATCCCTCACTCTGTGCCTCGGTTTCCCCATCTGTACAAGATGAAGATTAGATTGAAGTTTTTGTATATCATGGATTCTTTGGACAATCTTGTAGACCCCTTGTCAGAATGTCTTTAAATGCATAAAACGAAACATATAGTATTACAAAGGAAATCAATTATGTTAAAATATGGCTATTTGGAAGTTCTTTTGTGCATGGAAAATTTGTATTTTTGCTGGTGGTTGTCTGCCGTGAAAAAAAAATTCAGTCGGTTTGTGAAGGCTGTAGTCATGAAAACACTCCCTCTCCCCCTCCCCCCATCCCCTACCTCCACCCTTCTGCCATTGCCAAAGAAAAGACATGGTCAAATTTGTTAACAAATTGACATACTTGTCTATGGTCGTTGGCATGAGATCTTTGTCAGGGGAGCTAATGAAAACAAACAGTCGTGTGAAAAGAGCCAATGGGACTTCCCAGAACCAAGCTGCAATTAAAAGGCAATGCTGAGGCTTTCCCCAAAAGACCCAAGTCGGCAGCCTTTCTTCAGGAGGCCCCAGCCGGCAGCTCTCACATAACATTGACCTGGGAGCTGAAAGTACCTTCAAGGTGGTTTTATCCAACTATGTCATTCTGTGGAATTCTGTAGGGGGAGAAACTGAGGACTGGGGGGGTGAAGGAACTTTGCCAGCTCATACAACTCACTGGGATGCAGACTCTGGCAGGACTCCTGACTCCAAATTCTATGTTCCTTGGGTATTTTGTTTCTTTTATTTTTTAAGAAAGCCAACAAGTGGAGCCACGCAAAATCAGAAATCTAGAATGTCCGAGATGCAAGAGATCCCAGGAACCATCTGTTCCAATGCATACCTGAAAGTAATTCTGTCAGTTACACACTCAACCTCCAGCCTTTGCTCAGCAACCCCTACTGAGAGGCAATTCAACCTTCCCAAGACAGCTCCTTCTACCTTAGGAGAGCTTTACCTGTTAACCAAACAATAAATCCATCAATAAACATTTATGAAGCACCTGTTGTATGCCAAGCACTGGACTAAGTATGGTTTAGAAAGCTTTTCCTTGTGTCAAGTCTAAATTTGGCTCTTGGGAACTTCCAGGCATTTTTCCTGACCTGTGGGGCAAAGGAATAAACACAGCTTTATCAAAACGAATCAGTATTAACGGGCGTATCTAATTCCTTTTTTCTGATGGCAGCCTGCTAAGTACTCAGCACGGCCCCTCCACTACATACTGTTCTCTTGTCTGTAACTTATAAAGCCTTCCCTTCCTGCCCCTTCCCCAGCCTGGCTTCCTTGCTTCCATCCTGGCTGTTCTCCAGGTAGGCAGGCTCTGAAATCAGCAGACCTGGGTTCAAATCTCACCTCAGACCCTTAGTCTCAGTTTCCATACGTGTCAAATGAGTGGGTTGGACTAGGCAGATGGCCTTGAAGGTCCTTTTAGTTCTAAATATATGATTCTTTTGAGTGCCCTTATTGAAATGGGGCCAAAAAAAACCCTTAATATTCTATTCTACACATGATCCAACCAGAAAAATTATTTATTAATCACTCACCATGTAGGGGGCGCTGTGCTACCCTCCCCAACCACTTCCATGGTCCCTGGTCAGTAGACTTCCTTAGCACATTCTGAGGCTACATTGACTTTGCTTGGCTGCGTTATCACACCATTGATTCTCATTAAGCTTGTGATGCACTAAAATCCTCCAGAACCTCTTTTTTAACTGATGTCAACCCTTGCCTCCTCCATCTGGTACTTATGAAGTTGATTTTTTGAACCCAAGTGTATGATTTTGACCTCATCCCTATTAATGCCCATTCAACCAAGTGTTCTTGTGCAATGTGAAGAGCAGAGTTTTCAGCAGCAAATTATGGCTTAAACTCTAAGCAGGAAATGCAATCATAGAAAAACAGACGATTTCCTCGAAGTGGAGCCAAATCAACTAGCATTTCCCATCAGTCCGGACTACTGAAACCACTGAATGATCAGTCTTATCAAGGAAAATTGAGGAAACATTCCCTGAGCTCCAGGAGTTTGTGACCTCACTGAAGAGAGGAGACTGATATATAGAGAGGATACAAGTCAAACCAGGTGTTATGGGGAGATGCTACATTTATTTGGGGGAGAGAAAGTGGATGGATGGTTGGGAAGGCTTTATTTGAATCATCTTTTAGGGCTTTTTTATTATAAACAAACACAACCATTCCAATATACAAAGGAGAATAAGAGAAATCATGAACTTCTGATATTAATTTTGTTCTTTTAAACTATATTTAAAATGTGACATGGTAGTAACACGATCATCCTGGTTATGTTAGCAGCATTTTAGCTGATCATAAAGACTAGGAGGAATTTTGACCAGCAGAGACTGATTGAGAAGCAGAAACTGTTCTGCCTGCAGAGTCAGGAAACATTGCGGCATACTTGGAAATTAGCGAGGAGCTGTGTAGGACTTGAAATACGTCATGGTATTGCAAGTCTTAGTAAGGAAGGAATTTCAACTTTATTCAGTGGGGCATGAAGAGTCCCTGAAGATTCAGAGTAAGGTAGGGTGGTAATCAGGGCTTTATTTAGGGAGATTCACTGGAGGAAGAGCCTAGAGGTGGGAAACTGGTTATGAGACCACTATGCAAGGAGTGAGACCTTAGTGTTATGGTACTAGGAGAAGAAATGGAGAAGGGATCAATTTGTGAGATAAATACCTGTCCTGGTTCCACTTCTGATTCTCAAAAAATCACCACTAAGTCTCAGCTCTCTTCTCCTCTCCTCTTCTCCCATTAGTGAATTCTTCTAGAAACACTCATTCTGACGAAGATCCCCAGTCTAGCTAGCCTTCATGACTCTTATTCTGTTTCTTATTCTCAGCATTTCACATTTTCATCTCACCTTTATGTGTTGTCTTGACTATTAAAACGTGTTCTTATTATCATCATAAGCATCCTTATAACACAGGTTGTTCCAGAAGCCTTAGTGAAGTTTCAATAGCTTAAACTTGCACTAAGACTTTTGGGAACACCTTGGATTTGTATCCTCAGCAATGACCTCAGTGTCTAGCACAGAGTAAGTGCCTAAACGTGTGCTGATTTGACGGTTGACTGTGAGGTGAAATCAAACTGACTTGGAGACCAGATGGAGAGGTCGAAGTAAACCTCCAAGATAACTCTGATGTTTCCAGCCTGGGTCCTTGGAAGACCAACATGAACACACATAGTGAATACTCTTAGAGAGGTGGGCGGGTTTGGGGAGAAAGGTGGTGGTGTTTGTTTCTCTTCCAAGGAGGGAGAGAGATAGGAAAGTAGCTTGAAGTGGAAGGAAGGTTGAGGGAAGTTTTGTTTCAGTTTTAGTTTTTAGGATAAGGGAGACCAAGTCTCTTTATAGGCCAAAAAGGAGGGAGTATTTAGGGATTATTAGTAGTAGTATATATTGGGAGTAGTAGTAGATTTGGGAGATCATGGTCCTGAAAGAGCAGGGCAGGACCCCAGTCATGCCCAGTGGAAGAAGGATTAGCTTTGATGAGGAAATGGAACTTCCCCTGCTCCTCACAAATGGACATCCCCTTGCTGGTTGGCTTTCATGGCCTCTTGGAAAATGCTGGGGTGAAAATAGCAGATACTGGATGTTAAAATAAGAAGTAAACCCCATGACAGCTGATGGCTCTTCAATCTTCTTGCCGCTTGTGCCTTCTCCCAAAGTCCCTTCCATTCCCATTGCCTTCACCCAGTCCAGTCACCCATGTTCTACTGCCTTACGTTGACTGGAACACTCCTGACTGGCCCCTTCATTTCCGATGTCTCCCTTGTAGAGATCCCATGAGGTAGTGGGCAAGGTCTTCAGCTAAAGAGTGCAAATATCGGCTCCCTCAGCAATAAAGGAGTAGCCAGGACATCCCCCTGAGGTTGGTAACCAGTGGGCTAGGTAGGGGGAGCAAACCAACCACCCTAGAGAAGTTGTTAAAAGTGGGCACAGAAACTACTTTCAGATCAATATTGATTACTCACTTATAATGCATGCAGTCCTCTTCAAGGTCCTTGGGCATTTGGTTAGAAAATGACACCATCTCAAGGAACAAAATCATACAATGAATCCTTCTTCCTAAAAATGTTCATTCTCTTATGGCCCTGGGGAAACAATGTTCTTAACTTCCAAGACAGTAGGAAATACCTTTAAAGAGCAACATATATCATGTGCCATGCTTTATTGGTAATTTGGAGATTGATGGCTCATGCCCAGAAAAGACAGTATTTCCTATCTTCTCAACACTACCTCCCAACTCATAAAATGGTTTTAACTCTGAGAATCATTCTGATCAAAGTCCCTGTGATACAAATATAAGACAAATGTGATAAAAAAAATAGTTTACCATACACCAAAAACCAAGTTAAACATTCCCAAGTGTATCATGCAAAAGCAAATGACTTAGAAAGGTATACACATTGGGATTGGGACTAAGTCCTACCACATTTATTTTTCTCATATTTTTTCCCTTCAATTAAAACAAAATGTAACATTTTATTCCATCAACACACTTTGCCGCCAAGAGTCAGATGTTAAGGTCACAGGTTAGGAGGTCTTGATGCATTTCCTCCATTGCAAAGTCATCCACTGTCTTCTTGATCCCAGACAGTCATCTCATAGATGTCTCAAGTGCAATCAGGTTGGGAAGTCTGACAGGATCAATACAGACCTATCTTCACCACTAGGAAAAAAAATTGGAATTACGTTAGTATGCCTAGTGCTGGATCAGTAGAGCCAAGTTCCTAAATAAAGTACAGTAGATTACTGTTTCTGTTTTTCAAATTTCATCTACCATTCCTGCCTCTTTTCTCAAAGACAATATAGTGCACAAGATAGAGCACTGACCTTGGAATCAGGAAGGCCTGTGATATCTTAGACACTAGGGGTATGACCTGAGTAAAGCACCTTATCTCTTTGTGCCTCTGTGTATTCATCTGAAAAATGACAGAATTGTACTTAATGGTCCATTCTAAAATCCACTTCAGATCTAAACCATGATCAAAAGTTTGAAAAAGCAGTATCAGAAACTACTCCCAAAGAAGAATTATTAACTCCTAGGTTTGGACTCAAAAGTAAGTGCAATGTATACTTTTAGATTTTATTTTTTGCTTTTGGTTTCAGCTTGAGGGGACTTCTCAGAAAGGCCCTAAAACAATGCAAATAAATACATTTACTCTCTCCCAGGAGTTAAAGGAAGCTCAGACTCAGGGTTCATTAATTAGGAAGGATTGTGTAACCATTCCTTCAATTGTTTCTGTTATTGCATATTCAGCAATCTCATTGTGGCCTGTCATTGTGAAAAATCAAAATCAAAATCTTAGAGCAAAGTCTAGAAGAAGGCCTTTGACTTGTGTCCTCAGACTTTTGCCTGGGTCTTGGGATGCCTTGGTATTGAAAGTCTTAGTGTCCAGCCTGCCTGGGGTAATCACTTATATTATCTCCATAGGATCACTTTTGTAGGGAAGCCAGAAAGGTATCTGAGTGAGAGAAAAGCACAGATACTCATGTAGTGGGGGTAAATAACCAAACTCATCCACATCCATATGAAGCCCTTAGGTACAGGCCATTATATAAGACAATGAGGATATAAGTTCTATCATCATTATCCCCATTATGATCACTTCTACCACCACCGCCACCATCATCATCATCATCATCATCACCATCATCATCATCATCCTCACCATTATCACCATTATCACCATCATCATCAACATCACCACAAAGGCAAAAACGAGATTGTCTCTGCTTTCAAGTAGTTTACATTCTATTATAAGAAAGGTGGTATAATAGATAGGGCTAGGCCTACAGTCAGGAAGACCCGAGGTCAAATCCTACCTCAGATACTTCCTAGGTCTACAACCCCAGACAAGTTGCTTAACTTTTATTTGCCTCAGTTTCCTCAACCATAAAATAGGGTTAATAATAGCACCTGCTTCTCAGGGTTGTTTTGAGGATCAAATGATATAATATTTATAAAGTACTTGGCACATAGAAGATACTTAGTAAATGCTTGTTTCCTTCCCATTGGGAAATGAATCAGAAACCTTCCTGGGAAGCTATTTCTGGGAAAGGAAGACAAAGCCTCTATTATATCTTTCTTATTCTGTAAACCTAAAGCAGATTGAATAGAACAATCACATCTTACCATTGCTCCAATTGATGCATTTCTTTTTCCTTTGGACTTATTTTGGTGTAACCCACTGTAATCTCCATGTGACTTTTGCCTACTTTGGTCCTATATTTTGGAAAAGCTGCTCTATTATTTCTGGGGAGTGAAACCGTCAAAGATACTCAGGACTGTTCTCGTTTGATTTTAAAGGATGATTCTTGTGTTACCATCATAGATTAAATGATATCTTGTGATCAGTCATCATCTAATATCAACTAATCACATGACTTTGGGGGTCAAGACTTGAGAAGGCAAAGGGAGCTGTCACCTCATCCCAAAGAGACAGAGATTTCTAAATACAAATAAAGACATGTTGAAAACTAGGGATCCACTTGCCTTTCAAGAATCTTCTGCTCCATATTTTCATTTTTATCCTTTACCCAAGAGTCCGATTCTTCTAAATGGGAAACAGAGATGGAAATAGTCCTCCTGCTTGTTCAGATCTTCTTGTTCTTTGTGAAGTTTCTTTGTTTTCCATATCGGATGTTGGGGGCAGTCCCAAAGACTTTTAAATAATGTGGATTCTTTTTCATGAGACTTCTAGCAGAAAATGATAGTAGCTCCTTGAATGTGAATTTGTATTCCATTAGACTCAGCTAGTCTGATTCTCTGAATTTGCTGTACTGTTATTCCCTCTGGTCAGATACTAACTCAAAAATTTATTTCCTAGTTGTAGAAAGTAGGTGATCAGTTCGGTAACTGTTACAGCTACTATGTATTAGGCATCCTGAAAATATGACAAATCAAAAAATTCCTGCCCTCACAGAAATTACAGTCTACTGGGAGCTCACAAACATGGCAACAGTACAATCTGGGCTCCGGCCCCTGTGTATGATAGGGCTTTAATAAGTGTTTATTGAATGGAATTTCTATACTGTTTACTCAGATATGTGTAATTGTCCAGAAATAAGCAATGGGAGGGGAATAGCTCCTTGAGAGCCCCACACAGAAAAATCTATCCTTATAACAGTAATGCCTCATAAGCAGATGTTTAATAGATGCCTACTGAATTGAATAGCATATGGATAAAAAGAAAGAAGGAAGGAAGGAGACCCATTTGGCTTAAGAAATCCTTCTCTACATTTATTACATAATCCCCTATAAAATACGACACTTAATATGAAGTGCTTAAATGTAAGGTCCTTCCCATAATATACACATATACCTACCGCATAAGCTGTGTTTTTAGAGAAGAAAACGTTTATTAAGCACCCATTCTATGCAGAGTACTGTGGGAGTGCAAAGGGATCTTCAAAGCTGAGACAAGATATGGGAGCTGCCCTCACAGAGCTTCCTGTCTAATAGGGAAAAACAAGGTTACCTCAATATGACTTTTAAAATACTATAGAAGATGATTCACTAGACAATTGAGCTTTCAGACGAGCTCCCCTGGAAAACTAGACATAGAGTAGCATAGCATTCTCCATGGTCAGGGAGGCTTCACAGCCTGGCTAGACTTGGAATCAGGTGTACCTGATGATGACACTTCCCAGCTGTATCTCCACAGGCAAAGGCACTCCCACTGTCACAATGAAATGCAGTGGAAATGCAATGCAGTGGAAATCCACTGGGATCTTTGATTTGCAGGATGTGAGTTCAAATTCTGACTTGACCTTTTTCAATTTGTGTGAGTCTTTTCACTTTACTTGGCCTCAGTTTCCATATCTGCAAAATAAAGGGGCCCAACTACATGACTCTGAGTTCCTTCTAGCCTTGAATCCTGTGATTGACCTTGGGCAAATCCTGTTACCTCTCTGGGCCTCAGTTTCCTTTTCTGAAATATGATAGGATAGAACAAAATCCCCTCTAGGGTCCCTTTGGTCTCTAGTTTTATCATTCTGTCAACCACTCAGACCCTGAGTCTCTTTATCTATAACATCAGGCTAGTAATACTCATATTCTCTTCCTCTCAGAGCTATGAGGACCAAAGGTGCTCTCTTGGAAGGTCAACCACCAGCAACCACCCCTGTCCCCAATTAGGACTGACTGCTCTTGCTTCACCTAGAGTGTGCTCTGGTGTCTGGACTCCCCTGGCCCAAGGAGGAGAGTTGAGTTTCCAACAGCAACTTGGTGCTGTGGGCCAGAAAGTCGATGACAGACGGCAGTTCTAGAATGTAACTCAGGCTGTAGCATTTTATATGCTGGGTAGTTTTTACATGCTTGCCATGACAGCTCATATTTTTCTCTACCTCCTTTATTGTTGTAGGTAAATTTTTATTCAGAAAGTGAATAAAAGTGTTCTTTAGCACAGTGTGAAAAATTCTGAACAGCTCTCACTCCCTGACCCACTTTCTTTCAGAGGGGGATTCTGCAGGCTTGCCCTGCTCAGCTCTCATGCCAGATAGCTGAGTCAGAGGGGTGGGTCTGCTGAATCCTCTGTGGCTTCTGTGGGGTGTCAGGGATTATCCACAAAAAGGGAAGAGGTGACCAAGCCAGCCAGGATCTTAGGATCCCAGGACAGAGCTGAAAGGGGTCTCAGAAGTGACTTCATCTGATAGACTCTAAAGTCTTGGAGGGTAAAGACTTTCATTTGGTCTTTGTATTCTTAACATGGTGCTTGGCACACAGTAGGCATGATGGTAGAGGGAACAGAGGCCCCTCTAGAGAAATTAGCTAACCTACCCAAAGTCACACAAATAGTAAATGACTCTAGGTTAAGGAAGAAGGTTTTCGAGATTCAAGACTGAGTTTTTTCATCTCAACTGAACAAACAATGAGTGATGGCCTAGATCCTATAAAGAAGAGAGCTGGGAGAGATACCAAGATATTCTCCTTCAGAAGGCTACAATGTAAAAGGGGTGCTGAGGTATGTATGAGCATGGAGGATGGAACTGAGGAATGATCTAGCCAACCCTCTGGTTTCAAAGATGATGATGAATTCTCCTCAAGCCATGCTACCCTTAGCACCTACAGAATCAAGGCACTACCCCACCCACAAAACCCCTAAGAGAAGCCCAGATCATATTACAGTGCAATTGGGAAGTGTTTAACAAAATATGTAAAAATACAATACAGTCTGGATGAGGTTCATTTGTAGTTTTCTAAGTCAGTATGTTGCTGGAAGGGAATCCATGGCTTTCTGTTTCTCTTTGAGTTTGATACCATTACTCTAGAAATTAGGCAAATTCCTCAGTCTGATGCCTAAAATCCTTCATAATCTGGTTCTAGTTCCAGTTCCAACTGCTACAGAAGGATTTCACATTATTCCCCTTGGACATTCTGCATTCCAGCCAACCCTCACATACGAGCTATGTTCTGAGCTTATCCTTCCATCTCCTGATTCCCAGGAGTGGAACTGGCCCCGTCTTCACCTCCACCTCTTAAAATCTTTGTCTCCTTTGAAGACTTAGCTTGAATGCTGACTCTACTCTGGGAGGCCATGAGTCCTCTATTGTTCTCTATATGTAGCTTTAAACTGCCTTGTATTTCCTAACCTTGGCACATATTGCATCTCAAACTACACAGTACAGTCATTGAAGGCAAAGATTGCCTTTGTATTTTTGTGTCCCCAGAACCTACTTGTTGGTTGATTAAAATAATGTAAAAGTACAAATAATGTACAAAGTACAACAACGAAAACAAATACTTCTCAACTATCCCGAGTCTAGAGCACTTGATTGGAACCTAGGGCAATACAGAGTTTAACTAAGGCACAGTTCATACCTCATTGACCCTATGGGCTCCAATACTGTCTCCTTCATGGACAATCATGGACACCCAGTTCAATTAAATGAATAACTGTTGAGCACCTAGTGTGTGCAAATCAGCATCGTGCTCTGTGCTGTGGGTTCAAAGATACAAAAAATTCCTTGCCCTCAAAGAGTCTACTTTGGGATCCAGTGTGTCCAAAGGTAAGGAAATACAAGGTAATCTAGGTCGAAGAGTAGGTATGGAGTGAAGGTTAAAATGGGGCTGCACGCCAGAGGAGTGGATGGCAGATATTTTCAAGGGAGTGCACTGGGAGCCCTGAGGGACCTACATAGGGCAGACTAGATTTGCTCTCTGTGTTGGTGAAGGGAGTTTCAATACATGAAATGTCCTATACTGATGAAATCACAGGTTAGGATTCCGTTGTTAACTATTGTTAACTGTAGGTGTTAAGTAGCTGTCTTAGAGTATAATAACTCACATGACTCATGCCTACATTTAATTACAAGCTCCTTGTATGCATGAATAATGATAACTGAGCACCTGAGAGTGTATTGTGCACAGTAGGTAACAAATAATGCATCTTTGAAAGAATGGTTGTATTAAATTAAAAGTAATCGACAGAATAAGAAATTTTCCTCCTTATATCAAACAGGCTGATGACCACTACTCTGGGATGTTGTAGAGGGGATTCCTTTGGATGTGGGTGAAATTAACCAATTGAGGTTACTTCTAAATCTTAGGATCTGTTATTCTGGTAAGATAATGAAACCTTTCCCAGAACAAGATGGCAGCCATTTTTTGTATTTCTGTAACATGAATCCCTAAGCGAGAGAATCTGTCAATTCCAGAAAGGAGGGGGTTTCCAGGATGGCCCAAGATCTCATAGGCCAACAATGCTGGGAAACTGAGTTGTGAAGAGCTTAAGGGAATTGTTCATGAAATCATTCCAAGAGAGGTTCAAGGGAACATGAGATAAGTTGATGATAAACAGAGACACTGATAAAAGTTTCTCAAAGGGGTGAGGATGGAAGAAACCAAAGAGGAAGACAAAAGCTAGAGGAAACAGACCCCAGAATGTGCAGATGTAGGTTGGCCAACCAAGCTATGAAAAAATAAGTGAGACATGAGCCCTTGCCCTGTAATCAGGAGGAAACTGAACTGTTGTCCTAGGGGTGGTGGCCTCAGGCCCCGGAGGGGCTGGGGCAGGCAAAGGAAAAGGCTGAATCAGGGGATGCCTGAAAGAGCTGTGTTGACCAGAATGTACAAGGGAACAAATACAGCACCAGAAAAGAAGCCAGTGCTTCTCCAAGGGACTGAGGAGCTTGGATTAGGGCTGAAGTAGAGGACACAGATTTGAAGAAAAACAAGACACAGTCCAGGGAAAAGGACACAGGAGGCACCTGGGACGGACTCTGTGGTGACATGAGCTTTTGTTTTTGTTGTACATTTATTTAGATCATGTCCAACTCTTCATGACCCCATTTGGGGTTTTCATGGCAAAATTACTGGAGTGATTTGCATTTCCTTTTCCAGCTCATTTTACAGATGAGGAAATTGAGGCAAACAGGATTTGTTGACTTGCCCAGGGTCACAGAGCTAGTAAATATATCTGAGGACAGATTTGGACTAGGTCAAGTCTTCCTGACTCCAGACCCAGTGCTCTATTCTCTGTGCCACCTACCTGGTCACTGTAAGTCTGGACTCAGCTAATGGAGGGGCAAAAGACTGCATTTGGGTTTGGGGGCTGAGGAAGGTAAAATGGAACTCTTGTCTTCAAATAGCCAACAGTTCCTCTCAAATTTCTCTCTGATAATCTATGAAAGTCCTCTTTCAAAATGTTTTAAATACATAAGATAGAATATATGAGATTACAAAGGAACCCAATTATATTGAAGTACCATTATCAAAATATTTATTTTTAAAAAATCACAGCCGAAGGTTAAGAACCCCTGATCTAAAGTGATATTATTCATAGTACCTTAATATGTTAGATAATACTTTAATATTATCGTTAATAATACTAGAAGGGACCTTTGAGGTCCCAGGACTGCCATTATATAGATAAGAAAACTGAAGCTGAGAATTCAAGCCCAGATCTCAGACTTGGATGAGACAAGGAGTCATCCAGCCTTGATTTAAAGACCTCCAATGACAGGGAGCTCACTACCATTTGAAGCAGGCCACATCTCTTTAGAGCAGCTACAATAGGAGGACAGGCTTTGCTCCTGATATCAAGCCTAAATTTGCCTCTTGGCACCTTTGACCCATTGCTCCTGGTTCCATCTTCGGAAGCCAAAGAGAACAAGCTTAATGTCCATCAAATCCTTGAAGTTCCTGTCATATTCCCTTGAAGTCTTCCCTCCTTCAGACTAATCCTTCCTAGTTTCTTGAACTTCTCTTCAAATGACACAATCTCAAGCAACCAATCAATAGGCATTATTAAGAGCCTACAGTGTGCCAAGCACCATGCTGAGGACAGGAAGACAAATAGAAAAGTCTCAGCCTTCAAAGAGCTTACAGTTTGGAGGTCCTTCCCCATCCTGGTTGCCCTAGAAACTCCCCATCTCATTTATGTTCTACCTAAAAGGGGCCTCCCAGAGTTGGGACACAATACCCCCAAGGTGGCCTGACCAGCAAGAGTACAGCTGAATGGTCCTCTCCCTATAGATCCTCCATCTCTCTTAATGGTTTCTATGTTGTCCATTAATTCCATATTCAATGCACCATCCTCTAGAATTCCCGACTCCCTCGCTGAGCAAAACAATGAGCTCAAGGGGGCTTCTCTGTGCTTTGGGGAAGGGACATGCAAGGCCTCACAGGTAACAGGCAGCAGAAGTGGGAACTGCACCCAGGGTCATTGACTGTACAGTCAGTACCCCCTTTCCTTATACCATGCTCTTGGCTCTTGTGAGACTACCATCTTACACGGAACAGGTAGAAAATAAAGAAATGCCCGTTACATTGAATGGAAGAGCAGCCCTGAGAGCTTAGATTGTCTATCTTCTGTTCTCCCCAGCTGCCCCAGATTTTAGTTTCTGCCCCTTGGGCCCTGCGAAAAGTCCCTGTGGTGGCTAGTATATGTGTGGCTTTCCCTATTTGATTCTGCCATCACTACCTGTGAATGTAAAAGTAGCTTATGGAAAAAAGAACCATTCTGGAGGGGAGAAAAAGAGGTCAGTTCTCTGTGGTCAGACCCTCACTGTCTCCTACTGCGGAGGAGCATTTCTTTTCCAGCAGAGGCCAGGTGAGCACCTGGCAGGATTGCTCGTGCCCAGGAATTCCTGTGCAGGTGAGGGTTTCTACTGAATGTTTCCTGGGATCCTCTAGCTCAGAGAACCTTTGATTCTGAGAACTGTCCTTGAAGTACCTGGAAGAACCCAGTCCCTGAGGCCAAGATGTAGCATCACACAGTGGCCTACCAGAGCAGAAAGGAAAATGGAGAATGAAAATCAGGAAACCTGTCTCTAGAATAGCCCTGTTCCCCTTCCCCTTTTCATTCCCATGAGGTGGGAGCAGATTTCGGGCTGGTCCCCATCTGGGGAGGTGCCCTGTTCCTTCACAGTCCATCAGACTCAATGCTAAGCAGATGACTCTGCGGTTCTAATCACAGAGCTTGGGCAGCCTGAGGAATCGATGCTCATATAACGGAGAAAGAGAGCAAAGAAGGATGGTTCTGAGCCATCTCTCGATGGGTTGGACTTCAGAAGAACAGCTTCCCCCTAGAGGACATGAAAACGATAAGCCAGGAAAAAACCACACTCGCTACAGTGTCTTCCCGATGAGTAATTAGAAAGGATGACACTTTGGCTGGACTTAAAAAGCCTCTGATGAAGCCCAGTTGTAAAAGCAGATCTCATGTTTCAGAAATGCAGCCTGTGACTCACCGGCTTCAGGGAGGCTTCTCTTCCTCCCCAGGAACGGCCCAAAGTGCTAGAGCAGCATTTCCTCTGCTGGCCCAGGGCCAGGAGATGGGCTGAGAGGGACACTTCGAAGCAGGGCCTTCTCTGAGTGCTCTTGCCAGGAAATTTGGAAACGTGTCAGACACGGAGAGTCTAGTCTTGGAAACCAACGAGATTCTGATGTGTAGGGCTGTTTTTCTAAAGTTACCTTCACAAATCATCACCTCCACCAACAGCCTGTGATGGCTCATCCTGGTATGGAGATGACCCAGCATGTCCAGGGTTATGTCAGCCTCTGGCAGGTCCTGCTTGAGCCTGGAGAGGCTCAGTGTGGGTACCTGGTGACAGGCTGGATTTTTATTGTCTCAGAACCAGCCCTGTTTTGTTCAAAGAACTCCAAATTGGCCTCAAGGTGACAGACGTTTCAGCCCCAGAAACTCCTTGCAAACATGTTGCCAAGTCATGGAGAGGTTGTACTCTGTGTCTGTGAAGGAGCTGGCGAGGTCATAGAGGCTAGAAGGGTCAGTTTGCTTCTTGAGGAAGAAATCTTTAATTTTTAAGAATAGAAAGCATGTCAGAGAAATAACAATGAAATCTCTTTCTTTACAACACCGTATTTTACAAACGAAGTGACTGAGGCTTAGATTCTACACTGATCTGTCCATTGGCTTCCTCACCTTCTATCTGTGACGCTAGATTTGAAGAATAACCAATGTTGGAAACATGGGGACTTGTCTCTGGGGAACCCCATGTAGGGGGCCCTAAGAGCCCTTGCTTGTCCATCACCCTGGGACAACATAGCACACTACCTCATTTGCAAAGATAACTAGTTAAAAACAAAAGTTTCCAGCTTGTCTGCACTCCCTTCTCCCATTGGACTTCTTGGAGTTGTGTTTTTTCTTGGGCCCAGCCCTGCTCCCCTTACCCTGGAGCAGCCTCCACAGGTTATGTTTTACACCATTTGTACCACGCATGGCTTCTGCTACTTGCCTTGGATACAAAAACTGTTAGTTACAGCACTGCTCCATCATATTTAGTCACTGTAATCATAACTTGGAATCGGATGTCAAATTAAGGAACAGAGATGGAACTGAGAAAGGGGCTAGTGACTCCTTTATAGCGCTCACCATGTTTCCCCCATTAGAGCTTGGAAATGATTGCCAGAAAATTGTCAGCAGCACACTGGCCCCTTCGAAGCACTCAGAGTCCTACAAGGTCAGAAACTCTTGTTAAACACTCAAGAAACTTGAGAAGCTAAAGAACTGCCCTCAAGAATATAAACCAGACACATCATTTTTCAATACTTCAAAAGGGCTGAGATTTCTGTGGCTTGGGTGCTCAGGCACCGTGCCGAGCTCTGCTCCCCCGTGTCTTGGATCCAGTCTAGTGATCCTGAGCCTTGCCCCATTTAGCTGCACTACTTTGTGGAGGACTGAGGCACAAGCCATCACCAGTCAGCCTTTCCAGATTGGTCGACCCTTTCATAGCTTGTGCTGAGTGGATAGAGACTTCGAGTGCCTGGTCCACCCTGTACTGCAAGGAGGGAGCTGAGGATGAATAGTGATGTCATTGGTTCACCATGTCCCATCCCCAAACTCCAGGGGCCCCTCAGAACTCTCTCTCTCTCTCTCTCTCTCTCTCTCTCTGTTTTTCTCTCTCTCTCTCTGTGTTTGTCTCTGTTTTCATCTCTCTGTCTCTATCTCCCTCCCTCTCCATCAGGTCCCATGGGTTCAGAAAGCTCTGTGCTGGTGAGTCCCAGATATATATATATATATATATATATATATATATATATATATATATATGGGCATGTCTATTCTTGATTATTCCCAACAGCCACGCCCCTGCACACGTCCTTATTTCTGACTGGAGCACTGCCAATTCTTCTTGTCATCTAGCATGATCTCAGTGTCATCTTCAACTCTTCCCTTTTGGTAACTTCAAACAGTGACTCAGTTGCCAAATCTAGTTGAATGCACTCTGTTGCATTCAATATCTGTTGCATCCTTCCCCTCCCTTCCACTTCCATGGTCACCCTCCTGGGTCAGGGCCTCATCACCTCTCATTTGGAGCTCTCCTACAATGCCATACTTGGGCTGCCATTTCCAGATTTGTCCCTTGCCAATACATCCTCCTCACAGCTACCCCTACAGTCTTAAAGCACAAGTTGGATCCTGTCCTTCCTCTGATCAAAGAACTAAAGTGAGTCTCTATTGAATAGAATACAAATTCTTATGCTTGGGATTCAAAGCCCTTTGCAAGCTCTCTCTAGCCCCCCAACCTGGCCTTAATTTACATTATTCCTCTTTATGCCCTCTAAGTATGTGCCTGGGCATAGGCTGTATCCCATCCTCCCTCAGTTCTACCTTTTAGTAGACCAAGAAGCTTATGTATCGTCTTTGAAGAGAAGACTTTCCTCCTCCTCCAAGTTGTTAGCAGACTTTTCCTCCTCAATTGATCTTGTATTTATCTATTCTAGATTGTCTTTCCCAAACTGATGCGTGCCATCGAGAGTGGATGTTTTTCATTTTTCTCTGTGTATTCACAATGGGTATTGCACCATCAGCTGTCTCTCTTCTCTCCTTTGTGGCTGTGGGAAGGCACATTAGACCATTGTGTCTTGAGGTCAGAAAGCACGTTACTCTTGACAGACACAGGCCTTGCAACAGCCCAGAAGTCACCAATGGCAGGGTTTCTGTCAATTCTACTAATTCTTGTGCCAAGGAAAGGTATGGGAAGTTTCTTAATATGGATATCTTGATAAGGGTGAGATTAGGGAAGCAACTCTGCTGTGGCTCAGTGCTCCACACTGCCTGCTGTGCGGAGATTGGGGTGAGCTGGCTCCAACATGCCGGTGTCTGGGACTAATGGGAAGGAGGAGGGGCCATCTTAGACATGAGTCTTGACTCAGTGACTCAGCGGCATTTCAGAGCTCTGAGCAGACTGCCTCCAGGATGTGCTATCTTGACTTAAGTCTTTCAGGCAGCCGAGTGTGATGGGAAAGCCAACAGGAAATACACCGGTCATAGAGTGACACGAAAAAGAATTCCTTAGGGATGACTTTTTGATCTCTTGATGCAAAATTGAGGTTATTTTACAAAGGGAAGTGATTTATACAATTTCAAAGCCAATTTCATCTAAATATCAAGAGACATTTCCTCTTTTTAGGAAAAAAATAGTGCAAATATTTATGAGAATTGTACTTTTGAGAATTGGCTCAAGATGGGCTCAGTTTGCCAAATGTCCACGCAGCAACATTTTCTAAAAGAGAGACATGATGTTCCTTTAATGGGGGGCAAGCATTACCACAGATTGGGGCCAGATCCAAGATCCAAGGCTGAGAAAACTGAGTAATTCCCTTTAGGTTTTTTTCTATTCATGGTAGAAGCTGCTACTTCTTGTCAGGCCCATCTCTCCTAAGCACGCTTTCCCATCTCTCTTCCAAAGAAATAATAATAATAAGTAACACTTATATAGTAGTTACTGTGTCTTAGGCATGTGCTAAGTGCTATACAATTGTTATCCTATCTGTCCTCATGACAACCCTAGGAAATAAGTATTATCCTCATTTTACAGATGAAAAAACTGAGACAGAGGTTAAGTGACTTGTCCAGGGTCACACAGCTGGGAAGTATCTGAAGTATCTGAGTTTGAACTCAGGTGTTCCTGACTCCAGGTCCAGCATCCTATCCATAACCAGATGCCTCAACTTCTTGGCTCCTCTAGTTATTTCCTCATGGGTTCTGATTGCTTAGTCAGGCAGTCCATCTGCCCTTCCTCATCCATGTACCATGACTTGTACAGCATCTTTTTTTTTTCAGAATCTTCTATATGCCTGCTTTTCATGACTTTCTGCTTAGATAAAAACATAACAGCAACATCAACAAG
The DNA here is from genome assembly GCA_023548195.1 of Bettongia penicillata ogilbyi. Classification (NCBI taxonomy): domain Eukaryota; kingdom Metazoa; phylum Chordata; class Mammalia; order Diprotodontia; family Potoroidae; genus Bettongia; species Bettongia penicillata. The sequence goes on along the minus strand of JAJHZJ010000324.1, from coordinate 5,425,192 downwards.
AATAATTGATACTAATGGTTATTTGCAGGTGTAATATGGAAACTCTCGGTGAGCCTATGAAGGATACACTTCCATTCTCATACTTGTATTCCACTACACAGAGCAATGATTGTGTCAACTTGGGCAATGATCTATAGAAACATTGAGTATAAAGACATAAGAGAAGCCTAAATGGTGACTTGTCTGACCTAGGGCCATTTCTATCTATGATCCACATGAAGACGATGAGAAAAGAGTGTGGGTGAAACATTTTAAAAAATAAACAGAGGAGAACAGAAGGGAAATGGTGCCAGTATTGTGATAGTGAATTTATTTCATGCTGAAAACATACCAGAAATTCAGGATTTCATATGAGGAAAGGAGAAGAATGTGATGATTTTATCAGCAGCCTATAGCTCCTCCTCATTTTCACCTCCAAAAAGGAGGAATTTCATCTGCCTGTTCCGATAGAATATTGATCATAAAAGAATCATAGAAGGACAGCCATTAGTTCCCAAGTCATTTCTACCTGAATCCCAATAAACAAGATGAGAAGGAGGAGATACTAATCATCAGTATTGCTAGAATGGCTCCACCAGAGGCTGTCACAACTCCGTAACCTCCTTCAGAGAGGCTGCCATTATTGCCACGCTTGGTAATGATCTTCCCCCTTGAACCTCCCCAAGCATGCTTATTTGCTTTTCTATTGGTGTCACGTAATGTTGGTTGAGTATTACAGTTATCTCTGTAGATGTCTGTATACACTATGAGTAAAACCATGCTTCATCTAAACTTCTTATCACTTAGCACCGTGCCTGATACATAGGAAACTCTTAATAAATGCTTTCTGACTGGCAGTACCCAGCCTGGGGCTCTTCATGCAGCAGGCATCTATTATACATTATTTTTTGGAAGTGGGGAGGAATGGAGTCCAAGAAATGAAGCAAAAGAGGGGAGAGAAATTGTAGTCCTCAAGGATTCTGTGAGTCAAAGCAAGGAAGGTGATGAAGGAGAGCACAGAATTCTGAGGACAGAATTAATGGGCACTTCACTCCTATAATGATCCCTTCTCTCTCGCTCATGTTCTTTGGCTTCTCCAATAGTGATTCCTTCCTTTCCATCCTCAGATATGTTTACCTCAAAAAAATTCTTCTTCTGCACATCACACAAGGTTATCTTATAAAATATTTACCTGCATAGTTGACAACCATTCCTCCCTCCCTAGCAGATTACCCCTTGAGGGTAGTAACTATATCATTTTTCACCCTTCAGTTTAATTTGAGCAATTATTAAATGCCTACTGTGTGAAAAGCATTGTCTTACACACTAGGGTATACACAAACAAAAATGTGATCATTCACCCTCTGTGAGCTTACTTTCTACTGTAGAGACATAACCCATACACAAGTTAATAAATGCAAAGTGCTCTCAAGAGAGTGAGAATGCATCTAACAGAAGACAGATCAGAACCCAGAATAGCTCCTGTATGTGTGGAGGTAGCAATGAGCTTCCCTTTGAAGAAAGCTGGAGATTCTCCAAGAAAGAGGTGAGCAAGGATTCCAGGCAGAATAATTCCAGGCAGAAAAGACCACCTGGGCAAAGGCCCACCTTTCAAACCTCAGCTCCTAGCACAGGGTCTTGCCTCTAAGACTTCCATTGTCTAATTGTTTGGGGTGTGTCTCCTGGGTCTTCTCAGGTAGATTATAAGCTCCTTATGAGCAAGAATTGTTGGATTCCCCCCCCCCCGCTTTTTGTATGCCTCACAATGTCTGGGATGTGCCCCTCCAGTAATCTATGATCATGTACATTTGAAGTCTGGTTGGGGCATAGTTGCCTTCCTGCTCTGACCCTTAGCTTTTATACCACCTGTCCTTATCCACCAAAAAAAAGTCCACAAATAGTTAAGGCTAAATTCCTGATTGATTACTGGTGTGCCCAGGAGTACTCAATGCCGGGCATTGAAAATGAGCAGAGTATGAATAGTGCCAGCTATATCCCTGCCCAGTTTCATCAGTTTGGCCTTTTCAATGTCACCAGATTTTAAATGTCACCCAATCTCTTTTCCCAGCTCATTTCAAGTACATAAAACCTTTCAGTGGAAAGTGCTTGGAATTGGCCTGGAATTACCTAGTGTGGTTATGAATGCTTCCTGGACCATCTCTGGGCCCAAGTCCTGGCTTTCTGAGGAGGGCTTTGTAAGAGTTGACATGAGTGTTGCTGGCCTAGAGGCTCATGGGAGCCATGAATTTCTTCACTGCCTTCTCCATCCCTTTGCAAGCTAGGCACAGGACAGACTATGATTGTGTACCACACAGCAGCTGCACACAGGGCAGTGTTGTCATCCTGGCCTGCTCAGCACAGCACCAAGCTGAAAGCACAGCTGCCTCGGCAGCCAGCAAGAGATGGATGTGTCTAGAAAAAGAAAGTTAAATGACAGCCCCATGTGGGAGGAAGGGTGAGTGCCTGTTCAAATGACAGAAAGCTTCCTGAGTCATTCCTTTGCCTGGATCAGAGATCCTCATGGGAGGAGAACATGAAACCAGATACAGAGTGACCCACCCTCCCATGAAATCATACAATTCTCCAACAGATTATGATGTCAGAGAAAGGAATGAGAAGGGGCAACAAGATGTTTTTGCAGCAGCTCAGGGAGAAAAGCCAGGGCCAGGAGGCATGTTCTTCCCTGGAGCTAAGTTCTCCCATCTCCCAGGCTCTGTGACCCTAACCCTGGTCTCATTGGTTATTTATGTCAACACTCCTTGGGTACATCCTTTCCAATTCCAATGCAAATAGAACAGAATTGGACTTCATCACAGAGGTTTACTTAGCATGCAACCAGGGGCTTGTGGGAGTGCTCCTTGAAGGCCAGCAGGGAAGGCTTCTCAGAAAATATGCTGCCCTTGCACAATCCCTGAAAGCAAAGAATCATCCCTCTGGATCTTTGTCCAACCAGAGCTTCCTGCACTGGGCTTCATTTGAATGGTTTTGATTTGATTTTGAGGTTCTTAAGGGAATTTCATCAGGAAAACAATCAAACCAGTTCATTGTATACTGCTCACCCAGGAATACTGGCAGGCTCTGCTTTAAGGAAATTTGATCTGGGCAGATCAGCATCAACCAACCAAATTGCATTAGCATTCTCCAAAGAGGAGGCTGTCTCTTGTGATGAAGCTCTGAACATCCACATCTTAGACTACATCTGATCTGTCTTCGGCTGACTTTTTGAGCCTTATTTCACATTATGCACTTTACATTCATCCTTTCACTCAGTCAATAACCAAATTAGACTGCTAGTTGCTCCCAGAAAAGAATTACACATGCTAACTCCCAACACTGTGCATTTGCCCAGGATGGCTCTTGTGCCAGTTCATGCCATCAAAGGACTTTTACTTTAGAGGATAACAGACTTAGGACAGGTACAGACCTTGAAGGTCATTAAATTCACCCCCATCATTTACATATGAGAAAACTGAGTCCCAGGAAAGTTATACAACTTGCTCAGAGTCACACAGGTCATAAATAATTGAGTCAGGATCCAAACCTAGCCCTTACTGCCTCAAACACCAATGTTCTTGTCACTATTCCATGTAGCAATAGTGAGTGTCAAGCCCTTCTCTGGCCTGTCCTCCCACTCCCCATTGAAAGTATTCTCTTTCTCCCTCAGACTTTCTTAGAATGCTTTGTCAGGCTCTCTTCTTTGCCTCCATCACACTGCTTTGTATTTGAATCATCTGGCTTTCTATTTCCATGATTTATCATTCCACTCAATAAGTTCCCAACTTTCACCAAATTCAATCATCTGATTTCTTTGTTCTCACTCCTGGGATTTCCAGGAACTCCTGGAGGGTTAATGTCACTTGAGATTTCTTAGATTTTGTCCATTAGAGATGTTTGTTGTGGAAGTAACTTCTGTGATGTCAGCAGGCATGGACTGAGTACTGTCCAGGGTGCTGACTCTACTGGCCTAGTAGGAAATGGCCACTGTTGACAGTGCTGAATCAGCCTAGCTCCCAGATGAAAAGCCTAGGTGGGACAAAAGGTAAGGGTACTAGGTTTGGAAGTATGAATATCTGAATTCAGATCCTACCTCAGATGCTTACTAGCTATGTGACTTCGGGCAAGTCACTTAAGTCCCCTCACCTTCCTTTTTCTCATATGTAAAAAAAGGGTTGGATTCAGTGGCCTCTGAGGACTCTCCAGTTTCTAAATCTATGCGTCTTTGAGCAGCCTAGCCCACTGAGTTTTAATAGCATATACTTCAGGTAAAAAGTGCAGCTAGGGGGTACAGTGGGTAGAATGCTTGGTCTGGAGTCAGAAAGACTCATTTTCCTGAGTTCAAATCTGGCCTCAGACACTTACTAGCTGTATGACCCTGGACAAGTCACTTTAACCCTGTTTGCCTCAATTTTCTCATCTGGAAAATGAGCTGAAAAAGGAAATGGCGAATCACCCTACTATCTTTGCCAAGAACACTCCAAAATGGGGTCACAAAGGTCAGATGCAACTAAAACAACTGAACACACAAGTAAAAAAAAATACTCCACAGTGTAGCTGGGACTGCTTAAAGCCATATCCTCCCAAGGCCCAGGTAAAATGGCACCTACTGTGGAAAGCCTGTCTGATCTCTCAGTCAGCAACAATCTCATCTTCATTTGAACTCATGTCCCTTCATTTGCCTCTGACTTGTGTGTACTTAGAATTGTTGTATTTGTATTACAGTTATTTGTCTACATGTCTTATCAAACCAAGTTATTTGTCCTATCCTTGAGAGCAGAGAGCATGCCTCATGTATCTTTTTATCTTCCCCAGTGCCAAGCACAGGCCTTGTATGTAGTAGGGACTTAATAAATGTTGAGTGAATGAAAGTCTTTTTAAAAATAAATTTGAATGCATTTGATAAGGAATGGGAAAGTTGTTGGGATGGGGGGATGAAGCTCAAGATGACATGTTGGAAATAGCTGCCCATTGAAGCCGCGTCATCTATGAACATGAGTGACCTCAGAAATGATCATGTAAACCAGTAGGAAAATGGGATTCAAATTGCAAATATCAAATTTTCATGGCTCTTTTCAGAAGAATATATCTTTTCCCAAAAGTAAGGGACAAGGATGATTGATTTCTGGTTTTTAAAAATCAGAACAAAAACCAAAGAAGTGTATTAGGGGATGATTATTTTCATTACAAAAGATTTATTGATGATATAGAATGGCTTGCCATGGGCTATTCCCCTTAAATGCCTACTTGCCCAAGTGCATTTACAAAAATGTTTTGATTTATATAAAACTGTCAGTTTCATCTTTGCCTCCTCTCCCACTTGACCTCCATGTCATCCACTTGGGTTGTTTCTGCCTTCACTACATCCCTCTCAATTCCCAAAATCACCACGGCATACGGACCCATATTACCTCTCACCTGAAATACTGCAATTGATTTTTAATTGGACACTCTGCCTAAAGGTACTTCTATTCCAATCCAGCCTCCCCTCAGCTGCCAAAGGCAATTTCCTAACATACAGGATGACTGTGTTACCACCCCTACTCGATAAAGTCTAGTCTCTCTATGTTATCTGCAACACCAAACATGAAGTTCTTGATTTGGCTTTTAAAGCACTTCACAACCTGGCCCCTTCTTTCCTTTCTAGTCTTCTTGGATTTGACTCTCTTTTTCATCTTTGATCCAGGGACACAGGTCTCTTTTCTTACAATACACACAATACTCTATCCTCTGACTCTATATACCTTCCTCATCTTAATAGCTAGCGTTGATATAGTTCTTACTATGTGGCAGGTACTGCACTGAATACTTTACAAATATTATCTCATTTGATTCTCACAACAAACCTGAGAGGTAGGAGCTATTATTATTCTCTTTTAGAATTGAAGAAACTGAAGCAGAAATTAAGTGACTTACCTAAGGTCAGACAGTGAGTATCTGAGGCTGGATTTGAACTCAGATATTCCTGACTCTAGTCAGGATAATAGCACTCCAGTGCTACATTCACTGAACCACCTAGCTACACAAAATTCAACTTAAATCCCACCTTTCCAGGAGATGTTTTCTAGACTCCAAACATACACCCCAGTGTTAGAGCCTTTCCTCTATGGCATGAGTTCTTAACCAGTTTGGAGGCAAGTACCCCTTGTGTGGTTCTGGTAAAGCCTATGAACTCCTCATAATATTTTCAAATGCAAAAAATACACAAATTACAAAGGTAATTTTAAAATTACATTGAAATGAAGATGTAATTTTTCCCATTACAGTTCAAGAACCCCTTGAGATCTGTCCTTGATCCAGGTTAAGAATACCTTCTGTAAGGTTACTTGTATCTATTCTTTATGTATCCTGTATGTAGCTAGTTATTTGCATGTTGAATTTCTCAATTAGAATATAAGCTCCCTGAGGGGAAAGAGTCTTGTCACCCTTCTCTGTATCATCCTTGCAGACCACAGTTTTTGGTACACAGTAAGTATTTAATAAGTGCTTGTTGGCTGATTGCACAGATATTGTTCAAAGTGAAACATGGTGAGAAATCAATGATGCTTTTCTAATCTTCATTAGATTAGCTCCAATGTATCTCCCAAGATGGAATTGCTTGGGAATGGTGAGCATCATGGAAAGTGTAGTGGAGGTCAAATTTAGAGATAACAGGTTTCTGGTACTGAGACATGGAATGATTCTCATGGGAGAGAAGGAGACAGAAACAGTTCCTGTTTCTGGGCTTCTGGTCAAATTTGTGTTGACTCATATCATGTTTACTTCTACTATCTGTTTTCTTGGGTAGGGGATCACTTAATGCCATTTTCTGATTGTGTCTCTCTGTCCTCACCATCATCTCCCTCTGTGATTAGCAGTCTTTTCTGAGACTGCAAATGCCCATGAGTGTTTGGGTGATGCTGGCAGCTGAGAGAAGAAACTTGAACTGAGCCCACCTCTTACCCTTGGAGGGACTGTCAAATGGCATGCCAATGTTGACTCCCAGTCAAAGTTGGGCTCAAGTTTCCTTCAGATTGCAAACTGGCAAGGGAAAGGGGAAGTGAGCTGATTGCAGGTAGCTCAGTGTTTCAAGAACCCATTGTGGGGACTCCTTCGCTGAGTCTGGCCATGACTGCTCATCAATGAGATCATGCTATCTTTGAAATGAAGGGCAGTATAGAAGTGTCAGTGCTCTTATCAATGACTAGTTAAACCTGTCTACTTAGTCAACATGGACTGACCTCTGGGATATATTTTTCAGTGGAAAAAAATCACTCAGTGAGTGTCCATATTAAATTCAGTTGCTAGAAAAAGCATCAGGGAACAATATATACTCATAATAATAAATAACCTATTCATTTGTATGTTAGCCCTGCTCAGGTGACATCTTGATGTTGGATCCACCACAGAAAAGATTTTTTTCGCAGGACATGATAGTTGTCTTGAAGTATCTGAAGACTTTCATTTGGAGGTAATTTTAGACTCAGTTCATTTGGCTCCAAGAGCAGAACTAGGAGCAATGGGAAACTGGGAAGTCACAAGGAAACCACTTCAGATGGTAAGCAGGAAAACCATTCTGATAATTAGAGCTCACCAAAGGTAGATGGGGATGCCTTAACAGGACTTTACTCCAAGACTGGAGGACCTTGTTTGTTAGAAATGCAACCAAAAGGATTTTTGATCAGTTTGGGGTTGTGGCCACTAGGGTCCCTTCCAACTCTGAAATTCTGGGTTTCTCAGGAGAAGAGGGAAATCCTTAACACTGGTATGGATGGAATTGGTTTTGATTCTGCTACCACCACCCCCTGCCACAACTATTTCAAATCCATCACTTAATTACTGCTTAATTTTTCATTCTGTTCTATCCTCAATGGATAGTCAATGTGATGAAAGTCAGAACCTGAGGACATTTTGTTTCAGTTACTGCAACACTCTCCTTTGTATCTCTTATTTGGATAATTTACTCAAATGTGCAGCTTCTGTAGATTCTCAAAAGAATCCTCATTTGAGGTTTTATGGATCTAAGTAAGTGCTGGTACCAAGCCATGTCTGCCCTATGAAACCATCTTTAGGTTTTACTGGAGGACAATGTAAGTGAAGAAGACAATTCATAGTCACATATCCAGGGAACAGAACCAGAACTCTCTTCACGCATCATTTCTGGAAAGACATACTATATTACATGCTTAAACATGCATACCTTCCTCTCCTTGAAGTATACACTGTGGTTAATCTCTAGAAGGTCCTATGTATATTAGGGTTGGTTCCTTGCACTTTCAGAGTATCATTGAAAATATGGTGACTTTCATGCTATTAGGACTGTTCTCTTTATGCAATAAATATCCTCAGCAGGGTCAGCAGGATGATAAGCACAAGGAAGTTCCTCTCCTGGGAACTTCTGAGAAATGGACAGAAGTCCGGAAGGTTGGTGGGAAGAAGTCAACTATTTTCTAAGTCCGAATAGCTGGGAAACAAAGCATGAGAGTCTGGGACTAAGGCTAAAACAGCAGTCTTACTGATAACAGCTTCCATTTGTACAGAGCCTTCAGGTTTGCAAAAATGTCTCCTTCACAATAATCCTGTAACGTAAATAGTGTAAGTTTTAGTATCATCATTTGACAGTAAAGAAACCAGAGCACACAGAGTTTAAGTGTCTCACCAGAATCCCAGGGCTGGTAAGTTTCATAGGTGGAATACGAATCTAGACCTTCTGGGTTTCAAAGATGGAATATGAATCCAGTACTCTTTCCACTCTGACAAAGTAACATAGAACAGACAGTAAGAAGGATATGCAGAGTGGAAGTATAAGAAGTTACTCTGGAAGTAGTCAACTGGACATCAGAAAATGGCAGGTTGACCAACTGGCTCATGCAAGGAATTGTTCTCTTTCCAGACATTCAGTTTGTGGGAAAGCAGTAATAATGAGCAAGCATGCACATGGTCAGGTCTGGAACAGAACAATTCATTTCATTAACCTTAAATAGTTTGCAAGTGAAAGAGAAACCATGGTGAATTCTTTCTCTAGGCTAAGAATTATCACTTAATTTTTCTTTATTATTTGAAAGAAATATGTATACTGAATTTGCTGAAAGAAAGGGTGAATCTGTATGGAAATCCCTATTCTGATAGCATATTCTCTACAGGCTCCCTGCTTTTATAGGTACCTCATCTCAAACCAGCATCTTGGTTATGTGTCCACCCTGTTTACTTTGGGTCATTAGCAGAACGATGCAGTGGACAAAGCACTGGTGTGGAGTCAGAGGAATTGGTCTAAAAATACATCTCTACCAGTTGTGTGACTTTTGACAGATCTCTGACCTTCTCTGGGCTTCCATTCTTCCTTTTTTTAATGAGGTTAGACTAAATGAACTCTATAAACCCTTTCAGCTCTGATCTTATGATGGTCTGTGGCCAGTCCAACATTCAATGTGGTTTCTACAAATTATTTCCATATGGTCACTTTGAGATGTCAGGTCATATTTTATTGCTCCTTTTCCAATTTCTTGGTATCTCAGGGGCTGTCAATATAATCAAAATCCCTCCCAAAGTATATAGCATAAAATTTGCCACAAAGCCTCCAATCCATGGACCATCTAGCCCAGTAGCACAGGGATCATGGTTATTCTCGAAGATGTCAGTCATTTCCTTTGTCTTACAACTCTTTCTTTCAAGCTTCAAGGCAGGAAAAACATGAGTTCCAGCATTCCAGGATTTGGTGCAGAATTCAATGTTTACACTATACATTTTGAAATTCATACTATTTCATGATTCACAGCCATATGGCATCATAGAGAGAATCTTAGTGTGAATAAGATGTGTTTTTACCATAGTAAGCAGACAGAATCATTGAAAAGAGCATTCTGTCTCCCAAATGCCATCCACAGGAAACCACATGATAGTTGGTCAATCAACAAACCTTTACGGTCTAGTGCTTACTGTGTGCCAGGAGTTATGCTAAGTTCTCAAGATACCAGAAAAGGTAAAAGAAAAAACCAGCCAACACAAAACCCATAAGGTAGCATCCTAGGTGGAGAGCTGGAAGGGGCTTTAGACGTCATTGAGTCCAATCTCCTCCTTTCACAGTTGAGGAAACAGAGTCACAGCTTGGACATGTCAGAGGGCTGGATTTGAGCCAAAGTCTTCCTGACCCCAAATTAGTCACCCTATTCTACTAAAAACTTTCAAGTTTTTGAAAGCAAGTGCTTTTGTTTCCATTTATCAATGTTGATAAAAATCACATTGTTTTCATGGCAGATTTCTGTATGGATATGAGACACTTGGTGGCCATGTAACTTGTGGACCTAAGCAGAGCAAAATATCTCTAAAACATAAAACGTTCAGGAATATCATAGATGATGCCTTTGTTTTCAGGAGGAGGAAGCCTCTTCCAGGTTTATTTCGTGACCCTTTCGTGGGATCAGGGTTTATACTTCTTTAGAATACGATCATATTAGCAAGCACCTATGGAAATAAAAATCCACCTGCCAGACTGATAATCGGGACATGAACGTTTCAGAGTTAGCAATCAAACTTTCTGACAGATCTCTATTAACTGCTTGACTTGTGGACTCAGAATGCAAAATTATTTGGATGTGCTTTCTAAACTGATGTTTTTGTATTGTGTAGACTAATATTCCACAGAGATTGTTAGCATTTGGCAGATATTGAGCAGTCATTTTGTTACTGCTCTTTGGAGGAGAAGCTAGCACTGACTTCAGCTTTCTCTTGCCATGTAACATCCACAGGTTTATTTTACGAGAATAAAGTAAGATAACAGTGATTTATTTCTTCTCTCTTAATCTCATCCCTTATCCATCCTAGAACATAAGAGAGTCAAAACTGTTTTCCCTCAGGACCATAAAACAGTTGAGTTCTAATATAAACATCATAATTATTTACCATCTTATCTGTAAGTCAAACTTTGAACTTTGACTCAGAGTAAAACAAAAATCACAGGAGGGTGTGTCTCTCTTCTGCCAAAGCTAGGAAAGGAAATCTGTAAGTTACAAGGGAGAGCTCATGCATAGTGTGGCTAGAAAGTGGCATCAGAGCCAGATCGGGTTTCTGGTCCCATTTCTGATCCATGTTGGCCAGGGGATTCTGCAAATCCCTCAACTTCTCAGGGGGTCAATGTAATTTACGAAGATAGTAAAAAGGAGACAGTAAAAAGGGTGCCAACTTGTATTGGCAGAAACAGTTTCACACCTAGAAATTCCCTGTACTAGTGAAATCACAGGTTCAATAAGTTATAAACACTGGCCTCAAAATCTCCCAACCATCCATCCATCCATCTCATGCACATCGACATGGGTTATACAAAACTGCCTTTTACTCCCATAACCTTTCTTCTCCTGGAGGGGGCTGTGCACATGCCAGTCTCACCCACCAGTCTCTCACTACTCATAGCTCAGTTCATCCTACCTGGAGGTTAGGGGGAACGGTATTCAGAGTCAAGGTCCCTCCACATCCTTCATACATGGATCTTCTCCAGTTTCCTCCTTTCCTAGTTCTTCTAATTTGTTTTCAGGAAATGCTTTCTCTGAATACCTTCTTTCTTCCTCTTTTCATTTCATTAGTAGGCTAAAAAACACCATCTTCCCTCAAAGCATGCAACAATTATCATAATAGCTGGTAGATGGAAAAGCAATGGTATTGATACAGTAAGGAGAGGAAAGTTGCAGGTTTGGGAATGAAATTAGACTCAGCATAAAAACAATGCCAAGAATTTGGATCTGGAGCCAGATGTCCTAGGTTCAAATCCTGCCTCCCAACCAGTGAAATTTAGATTCAGTCTCACTACTCCACTAGCCCCTTTAACATTGTACTCTTTGAGAATGAACAGATCTGGCCTAAGGATAATTCTCCAAATGGTCCTAATGCTAGCAAGTCTGGCTGATGAGTAATCAGGTTCATCAGCAAAGGATGTCATATTTTGGCTAAATTCAAACTCATTTAGTTTAACAAGCATTTCTTCATTCCATGACTTCTTTTTATGAGATGAGTAGCAGTATAATGGCCTGGGGAAGGTGCCATCCTCAAAGTCAGGAAGGTCTGGATTCAAGTCAAGATGCTGGAGACATACAAATAAAAATAAAACTATCCCTGCCCTCAAGTCACTTCCATTCCACTGAAGAAATCTTGAGGTCACACTGTGATTTAGAGCAGGAGGCTCTTTAGACATCATCTAATTCAATCCACTTCTTTTCTAAATGAGGAAGCCCAGGTCCTTAGAGATAGTGTGACTTGTTTCAGGTCCCACAGGTAGTAAGGGACAGAACTGGGATTTGAACTCAGATATCTTCTAACACCAACCCCTTGTGCTTGCCAATTCTTCTCCATTAGGGGCAGACGGCATAGGATCAGAGGATCATTGTACCACACTCTAAGGGCAAAAATGGGCTTCGTAAGTCATTACTTTATAAATAAGGAAATGAAGTTTCCAGGGCCTGTGACTTGCTCAAGGTAGCAAACCATCAGAAACAGCATTTGAACCCATATTATGTCCGCAAGTAAGTAAATACAAATTTATCACAGGAGGGAGAACCTGAACTGGGAAAGTGTTCATGTGCAAAGTGCCACCAGAGCTGTGGCTCTGGGGGATGCTTGAATCCTTGGAATCTCAGCCTTTCTGAGCCTCAACTGGAGAGTCAAAAATACCTCTCTCTTCAACTGTTAGCATACTGCCCAACATCTTCTCTATGGGCCATCACTAACTGACCTTGGAGAAACCAACCCAAACTGACTCCTGGTAATGATGAGTTTTTCAAAAAATCACCTCTCTGGGTTTTTGTAGGTTGGTTTATTATGAAAGGGAGCCTTTGCCATGGACAGAAATTCATGTGAATCAAGTTTCTGTGGTATGCAGGCTAATGAGTGTGTTGTGGGTGTTCAGTGGCAAATCTTGGTTTACCAGCAAGAAAATGAGTAAAAAGCCTGCTTTTCCCCGCTCTTCTGATAACCAAGAATTAAAAGGAAGGACTAAATATTTGTGGCTAAGAATCCAATTTGGGAGGAAATCATAACATATTGGGAGGAATCAATTCTACTAGTAACATGATTTCTAATGATCTAGTTTCCTTCTGGTAGGAAATAGATTCTTACAAGTAGGATGTTTTTCATTTCGCTGTTTTTAAAAAAGCATATGTCAGGGAAATATGAGCAAAACTTTGTAGAGTTGTTTTGTTTTGTTCTATTCTGAAAATAAAATGCTGGCACATCTGAGGCCAGAGGCATGCACTTGAAATTACACCCTGGGAATTGGGTATGCTGCAATTTTAAAAGGAGTTTTGAATGTTGGACCCACCAGAAATTGACTGGAAAAACAAGTAAGTGAATTGTGGCTTGTTAGAGTCATGGCACTCAATGCTCATCGTGGCTCATAAGAACATGGACCCTTGTATATAGTAGATATCTAATAAATGCTTATGAAATTGAGCTAAATTGACTTCTTCTATTATTTGCCCTATTATTTCAAGCTATTCTTAAGATACTGTGAAACATTTTTTAAACTAGATTTGTGATATATCTGTGTAGGGAACTCCAGTTGAGGAAACTCTACACTAGAGCAGATTGCCAATTTCTCTGTGATTTAGAATCTTTAAAAAGCGTTTCCAGGGCACTGAATGGCTAAATGACTTTTCCAGTTGTCAAAGCAGGATTTGAACCCTGGTCTTCTTGAATCCAAAGTCGACTTTCTGTCCATTGTCCAGGGAAGCCTTCATCAACCATTATAGAAGTTTTCATTGGTGAATACAATTTGGCTTATCTTCCAGGGGGGATGTGGGAGGTTGGGAGGATCTACCATGCTTAAGGTAGATTTCATCTACCAGTTTCATCTATGGCAAATCATCCCTGCTACTGCATCCCAGTCCCTGGCTCTAAAGCTGGAGAGTTCTAAGATTTGGTGCTTTAGTCCCACCATGATTTTTCCCGGACCCGTGATTTCATCTCATTTGGATGCTCTTTTCACGACTCATTCCTCTTCTTCCCTAGCATTTTGAACAAGGAGAATGGGTGCCTAGAGATTGTCAGACAAGTCCCTTATGCATGTGAGAAGAACTCAGTGCAATGTCCTTAGCACTCTCCCTTCCTGTCCCCAACCTGAGCTCAAGACATAGATTGATGGGTGATGCAATGAATAGAAGGAAGATCTGAGCTGAAGACTTGTGCACAACTCCTGCTTTGAAGCTTAACTAACTGTGAAACCCTGGGCAAGTCACTGAACCCCCTGGTTCTGCACATCTGTAAAATGGGGATAATGATAGTACATTCTTCTTTGGGGGTGAAAATGAAATGAGATATAAAGTGCTTTGTAAACCTTAAAGCACCATAGAAATGCTAATCATTATATTAATACTATTTTTCTTGTTTTTGGAAGAACTTCACACAAAATGGGGCTCCATGCCCCACCAGACACATGTGCATTTAATAATGCCCACTTAGTGACTCCCTTCTGGGTGGGCAACCTTTGCTCCTCACTGCCTATGTGACTTCAGGCCAGATGCTTCCCCTCTAGGCCTCAGGTTGCCCATTTGTAAAATGAAAGGGTCAAAGGAGATGATATTTCGGAGGTCTCTCCTAGCTTGAAGTCTTATGACCTTCCCTGATATTTCCTTTTCAACTTCTTTTGGCATGGACACAAAACCTTGTTTGTTATATTTTCCCCTTTCCTTCATAGTCTAAGCCCAAACAGATGCATGAACCAGTTGTAGAGACAGAGGTCTCAAGGGGTGTTGGGGAATGTTCTCCATCCCTGTTTCCCCTTATCTCTCTCTCCCTCTTGTCTTTCTAGAGAAGCAGCAGCCTTCCTGAACCCCAGCCTTTAGACCCAAATATTTAGCTTGTAAATTGAAGGCACAGAATCTGTTCTCAGCAGGGCCATGGTGGATATAGCTTGAGATAACAAGCCCATCACGAGTCATTTGGAGGACAAATCATCCATGGTAGTGAAGGATAGGGCCAAATTCAATCGGCATCTTGTGTCTTTATTACTAGTCTGTTACTCAGATGCTTCTGGAGCACCACTCTGTAAAGACGGACCACTGTGTTCAGCATTACAAAAAGGACAAGACATGGCCTTTGCTGAGCCTCAGGGAGCGTCTAGTTGGGAAGCCAATGCTTGTGGATAAAATAAAAACTGCATATAAAGTTACTAATGTAAGACCGTAAACGAGGTGTGCAATTGAATGGTGTGGAGCAGTACCACGAGAGCTTGCTTTGGATGCAGAAGCTGTTATTGTTCAGGCATTTTCAGTTGTATTCAGCTCTTCATAACCACATTTAGAGTTTTCTTTGAAAGGTACTGGAGTTGCTTGCCATTTCTTTCTCCAGCTCATTTTACAGATGAGGTAATTAAGGAAAACAGGGTGAAGTGACTTGCCCAGAGTCCCACAGATGGTTAAGATCTGAACCCAGAACTTTCTGACTCCAGTCCTGGTACTCTATCCACTGTAACATCTAGCTGCCTCTGGAGTCAGAAGGCTGAGTTCAAGTCCTAATCCTGATCCTGGTTCCCTGAGTGATCCTGGACAAGTCATTTAGCTATCTAAGCTTCCTCATCTATAAAATGGGAACAGTAATGTTTAGAACACCCCTCTGTCAGGTTTGTTTTTGGAAAAGTGATTTGTCACCCTTCAAATGCTATAGAAATGGGAGTAGTTGTTATTATCATGGCTATTATTAGTATTTTCAAATTAAGTTTTATGCATGTTGATGAAATGATGGAGACAAAGTCCTCAAACAAAGGGAAAAAAATCTCTATTGTGGAACTGCAGGAATCACTGAGCTTGGTAGGGGAAGTATTGAGGTTTCACAGAGTTTTTCCAGAAGCTGCTCTCCACACCCTGTTCCCAAGTTCGTGGACAATGACAGTCAACATTCTCCTGCCATAGGTGAGTCCTATGACCTTTCTCAGTTTGTTTCATCATCTGTAAAATAAAGGAACTGTGCTAATTGTCCCCTGAGGCTCCTTCTAGTTCTAGATTCATGATCCAGATGGGAGAGGAGAGTAACAGAAACAGCATTGGATTCTGAGTCAGAAGACTTGGGTTTGAGTCCCACTTCAGTCACTCTGGGCAGATGCGAGCAAGTTACTTCCCTTCGGAGACTCAGTTTCCTCCTTTGTTAAATGAGGGAGTGCTTCAATAGTTTCTAGGGCCCCTTTTCAGCTCTGGATCTCTTTGACTCATCAAAACTCTGGAATCTATCCAGCACTCCCAGGATTGTGTACAGGGTCAGCTGGGCTCCAAACACCCTGGACATATCTGATGATGATGATGATGATGATAAGAGAACATGAGCAAAGAAAGCAGAAACACTTTTCAACAGAGCCCTCCTTTCCTGTCCTCCCAGAAGGCTTGCCTGCCCCCAGTCTGTGCCCATGTGCTGGCCAGCAGCTCCTGCCTTTCTTTCCATCCCCCTTCAACTCATGCCATTGTCTTGGAGCACATCAGTGTGCTGGCCACATGGTTTTTATTCAGCCCTCAAGTGATTGTTCAGGCAGACATCCAGTGGCTGAAATAACAGCATCAACCCCCCCAGGAGCCAGGCAGAGATCATTTTTTGAGTTGTTTGGCCCTTGTCTTGACTCCATCTGTTAAACGTGCACAAAACACTGTACATACTGGCCTGGAATGTGCGGACAGTAGTGCCCCTGGGTGTGGAGCTCTATCCCGCCTGGTTAAAGGCTCCTCCTCCCACTCATTGGAATGGACTTGGACAGTGACTCCAACGAGCAAGTTCTCATTTCAAGGTTAATTTCTCATCTTTTCCCTTTTTCTGAATTATGGGCAGTTTCCACTTGGTTCTACTAGTGATTTCAGCAGAAATGACTGAAATGAGGTTGTTCCTACATCCTGTTGATCTCATCCTATCTGTACTGCTACCAGGGGATTTCCAGGTTGAATTCTGGGAAGGTCATAGAAGTCTTCTCTAGGGCCATGAAATTTGCAGAGCCTTCAAACTCCCTCTGGTGAAAATGATAGATTTCTACATCTTCTCTGGTTAGCACATTGGCAGACAATCCCAGAAGGCTTTGTGGAATAGAATTCCATGTCTTTTCTGAATTCGGAGAATCCCTAAATCACTGAGAAGAAAATGAACTCTAAAGGCATCTAGT
Source organism: Bettongia penicillata ogilbyi (assembly GCA_023548195.1). Classification (NCBI taxonomy): domain Eukaryota; kingdom Metazoa; phylum Chordata; class Mammalia; order Diprotodontia; family Potoroidae; genus Bettongia; species Bettongia penicillata. The sequence continues at coordinate 5,408,124 of JAJHZJ010000324.1, read as the reverse complement.
TCCACTCACATCTGACAATGAATCCTAATACAGCCTTTTGTTTTAATATTTTATGTTTTCAAATTAATGGAAAAACAATTTTAACCTTCATTTTGTGTAAATTCTCTCCTATGCTTCCTACCCTCTTTCCTTATTGAGAAGGCAAGTAATTTGATAAAGACTGTACATGTGTTGTTGCGACTCAGTAATTTCATTCATGTCCAACTCTTCATAACTCCTTTTGAAGTTTTCTTAGCAAAGATATTAAAGTTTTTGCCATCTCCTTCATCTCATTTTATAGAAAAGGAAACTGAGGTAAACAGAGGTAAATGACTTGTACAGGGTCACACAGCTAATAAATGTCTGAGGCTGGATTTGGACTCAAGTCTCCTTAATTCCAAGCCCAGCACTCTATGCACTATACCACCTAGTTCTCCCAATACGGGGGCAGTCATTTAAGACATTTCCATATTAGTCGTTATGAAAGAAAATACAGACCAAAACAGAAAAAAAAGAAAAATAAAGAAAGTTTTAAAAAAAAACAACTGTTCTTTCTTTGGAGGTGGATAGCATTTTTCATCAAGTCCTTTAGAATTGTATTGTGCCAGTCATTGTATTGATCAAAATAACTAAGTCATTCACAGTTACTCATCATTACACTTTTGCTATTGTTGTGTACAATATTCTCCTGGTTCTACTCATTTCACTTTGCATCAGTAACTCTTCACAGGCTTTTTCTGAAAGCATCCTACTCATCCTTTCTTATAATATTCCATCACATTCATATACCACAACTTGTTCAGCCATTTCCCAATTGATGAGCATCCCTTCTATTTCCAATTCTTTGCTACCACAAAATAGCTACTATAAATAATTTTGTACTTGTGGGTCCTTTTCTCTTTCCTTTGTTTTTTATTAATTTCTTTGGGATATAGGCCTAGTAGGGATATTGCTAAGTCAAAGGTCAGTGCATGGTTTTATGCTTCTTTGGGTATAGTTTCAAATTATTCTCCAGAATGGTCGGACTAGTTGACAACTTCACCAACAGTGAATTCGTGTCCCAGTTTTGCCACATCCGCTCCAACATTTGTCATTTTCCTTTTCTGTCATATTAGTCAATCTGATAGATGTACATCCAGCCTTTTAGAGAATGTCAGTGAGGGGAGTCTAGCCCCACCTGAAGCAGCCCATTCTTCCCCAGAACAGGTCTTCTTGTTAGGAAGATCTTTTGACATTGAAGCCAATTGGTTTCTCTGTAATTTCCCCACTCTCCCTGGTTCTGTCCTCTAGAGCTATAATCCCCTACTTCTATGGCAGCCCTCAATACCTGAAGGCAGTTGTTATATCTTCTTATTTTTTTTATTTATTTTAAGTTTTCAACATTCATTTCCACAAAATTTTGAGTTCCAAATTTTCTCCCCATCTCTCCCCTCCCTCCTAAAATGCTGCGTAATCTGATTGCACCTTCCACCAATGTGCCTTCCTCCCTTCTAACACCCCTCCCTTCCCTTATCCCTATCTTCTCTCTTGTTCTGTGGGGCAAGATAAATTTCTATACCCCATTACCTGTATTTCTTATTTCCCAGTTGTACGCCAAAACAATTCTCAACATTTGTTCCTAAAACTCTGAGTTCCAACTTCTCTTCCTTCCTCCCTCCTCACCTATCCCCAATGAGAAGGCAAAGCAATGTAGGCTATATATGTGTAGTTTTGCAAATGAGTTCCATAATAACCATGTCATGTAAGACTAACTATATTTCCCTCCATCCTATCCTGCCTCCTATTTCTTCTATTCTCTTTTTTGACTTTGTCCCTCCCCAAGAACGTTTACTTCTAATTGCTCCCTCCTCCCATTTGCCCTCCCTTCCATCCCCACCTTGTTTATCCCCTTCTCCCCTACTTTCCTGTAGTGTAAGATAGATTTTCATACCAAATTGAGTGTGCATGTTATACCTTCCTTGAGCCAAATGTGATGAGAGTAAGCTTCACCTTTTCCCTCTCACCTTCCCACTTTCCCCCTTCATTGGAAAAGGTTTTTCTTGTCTCTTGTATGAGAGACAATTTGACCCATTCCATTTCTCCCTTTCACCTCCCAATATATTCCTCTCTCACCCCTTAATTTTATTTTTTAGATATGATCCCTTCCTATTCAACTCACCCTGTGCTCTCTGTCTCTGTCTTTCTGTGTGTGTAATCCCTCCAATTACCCAGATACTGAGAAAAGGTTCAAGAGTTGAAAATATTATTTTTCCATGTAGGAATGTAAACAGTTCAATTTACTAAAGTCCCTTGTGATTTCTCTTTCCTGTTTACCTTTCCATGTTTCTCTTGATTCTTGTGTTTGGAAGTCAAATTTCCCTTGCAGTTCTGGTCTTTTCATCAAGAATTCTTGAAAGTCCTCTATTTTATTGAATGACTATTTTTTTCCCCTGAAGTATTATACTCAGTTTTGCTGGGTAGGTGATTCTTGGTTTCAGTTCTAGTTTCTTTGATTTCTGGAATACCATATTCCAAGCCCTTCAATCCCTTGATGGGGAAGCTGCCAGATCCCATGTTATCCTGATCGTATTTCCACAATATTGAATTGTTTCTTTCTAGCTATTTGCAATATTTTCTCCTTGACCTGGGAACTCTGGAATTTGGCTACAATATTCCTAAGAGTTTCTCTTTTTGAATCTTTCAGGAGGTAATGAGTGGATTCTTTCAATATTTATTTTTCCCTCTGGTTCTAGAATCTCAGGGCAGTTTTCCTTGATAATTTCATGAAAGATGATGTCTAGGCTCTTTTTTTGATCATGGCTTTCAGGTAGTCCCATAATTCTTAAATTGTCTCTCCTGGATCTATTTTCCAGATCAGTTGTTTTTTCCAATGAGATATTTCACATTCTCTTCCATTTTTTGATTCTTTTGGTTTTGTTTTGTGATTTCTTGGTTTCTCATAAAGTCATTAACTTCCATCTGTTCCCTTCTAATTTTTAAAGAACTACTTTCCTCAGTGAGCTTTTAAACCTCCTTTTTCATTTGGCTAATTCTGCTTTTTAAAGCATTCTTCTCCTCATTGGCTTTTTGTATCTCTTTTGCCAGTTGAGTTAGCCTATTTTTTTTCTATTTTTTATATAAATTTATTTATTTAACTTTTTACATTCATTTTCACAAAATTTTAGGTTCCAAATTTCCTCCCAATTTATTGCCTCCCCCCACCCCAATACACTGAGCATTCTAATTTTCCCTATCACCAATCTGCCCTCTCTTCTATCATCCCTCCCTTCTCTTGTCCCCATCTTCTCTTTTGTCCTGTAGGGCCAGATGACTTTCTATTCCCCATTAACTGTATTTCTTATTTCCTAGTAGCAACAACAATACTAACCAGTTGTTCCTAAAACTTTGAGTTCCAAATTCTCCCATCCCTTCCTCCCCACCCGTTCCCTTTGGGAAGGCAGGCAATTCAATATAGGCCATATCTGTGTAGTTTTGCAAATGACTTCAATAACCGTCGTGTTGTGTAAGACCAACTGTATTTCCCTCCATCCTATTCTGCCCCCCATTGTTTCCATTCTGTCTTTTGATCCTGTCCCTCCCCAAGTGTTGACTTCAAATTGCTCCCTTCTCCCATTGCCCTCCATTCCATCATCCCCCCCCCACCCTGCTTATCTCCTTCTCCCCCACTTTCCTGTACTATAAGATAGGTTTTCATACCAAAATGAGTGTGCATTTTACTCCTTCCTTTAGTCAAATATGATGAGGGTAAACTTCATGTTTTTCTCTCAGCTCTCCTCTTTTTCCCTTCACTAAAAAGTCTCCTGCTTGCCTCTTGAATGAGAGATATTTTACCCTATTCCATTTTACCCTCTCTCTTCCCACTACATGTCTCTCTCACCTTTTACCTTAATTTCTTTTAAGATATGGTCCCATCCTATTCAATTCACTCTGTGCTCTCTGTCTCTGTGTGTGCACGCATGTACGTGTGTGTGTGTATGTGTGTGTGTGGTCCCACCAACTACTCAGATACTGAAAAGTTTTAAGAGTTACAAATATTGTCTTTCCATGTAGGAATGTAAACAGTTCACCTTTGGTAAGGCCCTTAAGACTTCTCTTTGCTGTTTACTTTTTCATGCTTCTTCTCATTCTTGTGTTTGAAAGTCAAATTTTCTTTTCAGCTCTGGTCTTTTCATCAAGAATGCTTGAAAGTCCTCTGTTTCATTGAAAGACCATATTTTCCCCTGAAGTATTATACTCAGTTTTGCTGGGTAGGTGATTCTTGGTTTCAGTTCTAGTTCCTTTGACTTCTGGAATATCCTATTCCACTCCCTTCGATCCCTTAATGTAGAAGCTGCTAAATCTTGTGTTATCCTGATTGTATTTCCACAATACTGGAATTGTTTCTTTCTAGCTGCTTGCAATATTTTCTCCTTGACCTGGGAACTCTGGAATTTGGCCACAATGTTCCTAGGAGTTTCTCTTTTTGGATCTCTTTCAGGTGGTGATCGATGGATTCCTTCAATACTCATTTTTCCCTCTGGTTCTAGAATCTCAGGGCAGTTTTCCTTGATAATTTCATGAAAGATGATGTCTAGGCTCTGTTTTTGATCATGGCTTTCAGCTAGTCCCATAATTCTTAAATTGTCTCTCCTGGATCTATTTTCCAGATCCGTTGTTTTTTCCAATGAGATATTTCACATTCTCTTCCATTTTTTGATTCTTTTGGTTTTGTTTGGTGATTCTCTTGGTTTCTCAGAAAGTCATTAGCCTCATCTGTTCCATTCTAATCTTGAGAGAACTATTTTCTTCAGTGAACTTTTGAACCTCTTTTTCCATTTGGCTAATTTTTATTTTGAAAGCATTCTTCTCCTCATTGGCTTTTTGAACCTCTTTTGCCAATTGAGTGAGCCGATTTTTCAAGGTGTTATTTTCTTCAACATTTTTTTGGGTCTCCTTTACCAAGGTATTGACCTGTTTTTCTTGCTTTTCTTGCATCTCTCTCATTTCTCTTCCCAGTTTTTCTTCCACCTGTCTAACTTGATTTTCAAAATCCTTTTTGAGCTCTTCCATGGCCTGAGCCCACCAGACATCCACCTCGGATGTCTGGGATAGAGAGGCCCCAACCTCCATGTCCTTCCTGATGGCAAGCATTGTACTTCCTCATCAGAAATGAAGGGAGGAAGGAGCATCTCTTCCCCAAGAAAGTAGCTCTCTATGGTCTTATTTTGCTTCCTTTTTCTGGGTATTTTCCCAGCCAGTTACTTGACTTCTGAGATTCCTTTCCACCCCTGCCTAGATCTGCCCAGCTAGTGCTTGGGGTCTGACATTCAAATGCTGCTCCCCAGCCTCAGGGCTATCCACGGCAGGCTGCTATTCAATGTGAGCTTAAGTTCTGGTGCTTTGGTGGGGGCAGGGCCGCCTCTCAGGCTCAGTTCCCTCAGGGGGTTTATGCAGACACCTTCGGTAATGGAACTCCTGCCTGCTTTTGGAGTCCCGGGCCGCCCCTGCCTCTGCTGCTGCCTCTGCTGCTCCCTCTGCCGCTGCCTCCCAAGGGGGCCTGAGCCACGGAGATACCCCGCTCCCCTCTTGGCCAGCCCAGAAGTCTCTCACTGACCTATAGTGCCTGTGGGTAGAGGGACCTTCACGGCCCCCAGAGATTCTGTCCCTTAAGCCTGCTCGGATCTGCTCCTCTGGGGCCACATGGCCAGGGCAGCGCAGGGGTGGGCTCTGCTTTCCAGGGTGCGACGGACCCCTGGGGATGGCTTTCCAGGGCTCTCTGGACCAGAAATCTCTTCCACTGTGTTTCTGCGTGGCTTGCACTGATCCAGAATTTGTGGGGAGTTCTTTCTACAGGAAATTTCTGGGCTGTGGATTCGGAGCTAGCATACATGAGTCTTTCTACTCCACCATCTTGGCTCCTCCCCCGAGTTAGCCTATTTTTAAAGGCGTTATTTTCTTCAGCATTTTTTGGGTCTCCTTTAGCAAGCTATTAACTCACTTTTCATGGTTTTCTTGCCTCACTGTCATTTCTTTTCCCAATTTTTCCTCCACCTTTCTTACTTGATTTTCAAAATCTTTTTTGAGCTCTTCCATGGCCTGGGACCACCGCAGATTTATTTTGGAGGTTTTGGATGCAGAAGCCTTGACTTTTATGTCATCTCCTGATGGTAAACATTGTTCTTACTCATCTAAAAGGATGGGAGAGAATATCTGTTCAACAAGAAAGTAACCTTCTATAGTCTTATTTTTTCCCTTTTTTGGACATTTTCCCAACCCAACTTTTGGGTCCTTTGTCAAGAGTAGGGTATAGTCTGGGGACCTGTAAGATCTCAGTTCCACCAAGGTGGCATAATCAAGGGAGAGGAGTTTACTGCCTGGCCTGACTCATGGCTGAGATACAGATCAGCTGCTCAATTCCTAGGGCTGCCACTCAGGACTGAGGTTCAGATCAGCTGCTCAATTCCCCCAGGGGCTTTAAGCTGAGGCTCCAACAATGGATACTGGCTGCTGCCTACCACAGCCAGTCACTGCAGCTGCTGCTGCTGCTGCTGCTGCTACCACCTTTGCCTAGAACCGAGGCTAGGGGAAAACCCTGCTCCCTTGTCACAGAAGTGAAAAAGCCCTCTCACTGACTGTTGAAGCTGCCTTTGTCACCTGTGGGTTGAAGAATCTGAGAACCTTCACTGCCACTGGGGATTCCACCCCAAGGCCTGCTTTCGCCCTGCTCCTTCCAGTGCTGCATGGCCAATGATGGGCTGTGCTCTGCTCTGTGTCCAGTGTGACAGACCTTTCCCATCCACCTTCCAGGTCACCCTGGGCTGGGAATCTCCTCCACTCTCTCTTTCTGTGGCTTCTGCTGTTCTAGAATTTGTTGAGAGTCTTTCTTTACAGGTATTTTATGGGCTATGAGGGAAGAATTAGAGTATGTGCATCTTTCCATTCTGCCATCTTGGCTCCACCTCACTCTCATGTCTTCTTGCTAAATGCCCTGTTTTTTTACCTGCTCTTTATTCAGCATCATCTCAAGGCTCCTTGTCATCCTCCTCATCCTCTGGTTGTTTCTACCTTATCAATGTCCTTCCTAATTGGACAGACGGCAAGAGATTCAATTGAATTGCAAACATTCAAGAAGTGACCACTCTGTGCTGAATGCTGTCCTTGGTCCTGGGAAAGAGACAAAGTTTAGAAGAGATTTACTTCCCTGTTCTCATGGAGTTTATAGTCTAATTGGGGTACAAACCATGCCCAGAAATAACTATGGCTGCTATTGAGTCATAATAAAGGCAAAATAGACTGCTAGGTAGCCCAGGGGATAGAGGGAGTTGGACTTGGAACCAGGAGGACCAGATTCAAATTCTGCCTTATATATTAACTGGCTATGTGACAGCACAGAACCTTGAGCCTCTGTGTTCCTGTTTTATAATCTGTATAATGAGTATAATAACAGTACCTACTTCTCATGGTTGTTGTGAGGATCAAAGGAGACAAGAAGAGGAGTTAGTAGTAGTAGTAGTAGTAGTAATAGTAGTAGTAGTAGTAGTAGTAGTAGTAGTAGTAGTAGTAGTAGTAATAGTATGGATAAGGATTGAACTTATAATTTCATTGATACAAGGAACTGTCAAATGAAGAAACTTCCTCCTCCAGTGTAGGGCACCTTCAACATCACTTAAGACTTAGAGGGTTGCCCAGGGCACTGGGATGTTTTGCATACTGTAAGGAACTCTATAAAGACTCACTGGATTCAGTCCTTCAGATGTTGTTGAGACAATTCTTGGGTAGAGGCCAGTTTGACTCCATGCCCTTTTAAAACCTTCCAGTGAAGGAGTCCCTCCACTTTTGTACATCTCTAGTTTTTGGAGACAGCAAACCTAAATATGAAGCTTTGCATTTCTGCCCCTTGTGTTCCTAGATTTGCCTTCTGGGGCAGACAAGAGCAAGTCTAATCTCCCTTCATGTCCTTGTATTATGGGAAATCTCATTTCTAAGCTAAATGGCCTCAGTGTTTTCACCTGATCTTTCCATTGCAGGCTCTCTACTCCTCATTCATTTATCTTGGCAACCCCAATGCTTTTTTAAAAAGTGTCTTCTTTTTTACATCATCTTCATTTCCAGATGTGCCCTTCCCTTCCTTCTCCCCCTATGAGCTAGCTGTCTAGTACTCCCTGTCTAGTAACCATAAGATGAAGGTGCAGCTTTCATTTCAAGCATTTGTTAAGTATCTGCTATGTAGCCAGGACCTGCTAGGTGCTAGAAACAGAAAGACAGTCCCTGGATTCAAGGATCTCATATTACAGGGCACTTTGGGATGGGAGTAAGGAGTGCTGAAATGGTAATGGCATATACACAGAAAAGCAAATGCTTGGTCATTTAGTAAAGGGAGAGAATGTTAACATTTAGTGGGGGGGTCATGGTGGGGTGAATGGGGAAGGCTTCAGAGAGGAAGTGATGCCAGTACAGAGTTTCAAAGGAATAGACGGATTCTGAAAGACAAAGACAAAGAGGGAGCCCATCCCATGCATGGAAGACAGTTCTTCAGAGTGCTCTGTGTGCTACCTGAGAGAAAAGGCTGGGCTTAGCTGACCAGAAGAGCTTGAAAGGTGGTGACAGGAACACCAAGCACCTGAAAAGTTCCCAAATACCATCTTATGGGATAGCACATGTGAGATCATTGGCTAATTATTTATCCATGCTACCATCATCCAGGCAGGGGAATAAACAATGCCCAATGGCATATTGGTCAGGCATGGACTGCCCTCACCCAAGCAGACAGATTTTGGCCTTAAATATACCTGAGATATTTTTGAAAAGGGATGGATTGGGGGAATCCACAGAAAACATCAAGGAATCGAAGCAACAAATTCAGAAACATTCCTCAGGTTCTTTGGCTGCCTCCCTTCGAAACAGCAACTTCTCAATTCTTCTTCATCATCATCACCAATGACATACAGATGGCAATTTCTGACTGCAAAGTGCTCTTGTCTCCTACATTAGCAAATGATGAAGAATATGTTGCAGAGGTAATTTTTTTGACTATGGGAAATGACAGAAATTTCCCCATCACAAATCTCATTTCCTAAGAGATTGGAGCTTATCTCTAATAAACACAGAACTGTCAGTCTCTGACATCTGAAGGCAGGTTGAAGCCAGAGAATGTAAAATACACAAGGGCCAGGAGATTTTTCCCAGATCCCTGGTTTTGATGCTATAAAGTGTCAGCCCAGGCTCATGATGACCTCCACCGTCACTGACCATTACAGAAAAGTAAAGCTATGAACATCACGCCTACCATTTTATCTTTCAAACACACATGCAGGGAGACAGAGGCAGAGGGACAAAGATAGAATAAGGGAGAGACATCGACAGGCCTTGCCATTGCTCCCACGGGATACTGCATGTGACTGGCCAGCCCCCATGGCCAGAATGCTCTCCCTCCTCTTCCTTTGAGTTGCAGTGTCTACAAGGGATCTTTCTCAGTCCTCCTCAATCTTAGTGCCTTCCCTCTGACACCAAATCCAGTTATGCTGATGTCTATAGTTACACTCATGTTGTCTTCCCATTAGACTTGGAGCTCTTTGAGGGCAGGGTTTGTAGGTTTTGCCCTTTATTTTTGTATCCTCAGCATCCAGCGAAGTGCCAAGTGCATGACAGTTGGGGCTTAATAAATGCTAGTTGACATCCAGAGAAAGAACTATGGAACTGGAACGCAGAATGAAGCAGAATATTTTCTCTTGTGTTACGTTTTGTTTTGTTTGGGTTTTTCTCATGGTTTCTCCATTCATTTTAATTCTTCTATGCAACATGACTAATGTGAAAATATGTTTAATAAGAATGTATGTGTAGAACCCATATAAGATTGCATGCCGCCTTGGAGAGGGAGGGGGAGAAAATCTAAAATTTATGGAAGTGATTGTAAAAAACTGAATCCAAAAAAAATTAATAATAAAATTAAAAGAAATGCTAGTTGACTGACAGAGAGCGAGAGGGAGGAAAAGACAGAGATAGAGATGGCGGGAGGAAAGGAATGAGGGAGAGAAAGAGAGAGACAGAGAGAGAGAGAGAGAGAGAGAGAGAGAGAGAGAGAGAGAGAGGAGGAGGAGGAGGAGGAGGAGGAGGAGGAGGAGGAAAATTCATGAAATTTGGAGCCAGAGGACCTGGATTCAAATCCCAGCTCTTCTACCTACTGCCTATGGACTGTGAGCAGGTTGCTAAACTCCTCCTGGCTTCAGTTCCCTCATCTGTTAAATGAAGAGCTTGGATTCAATGTCTTAGGTCCCTTCTAGCTCTAAATCTATAAACCTCTGAGAAAGACACAAAGAAAAGATATAGTAGAGAGATAAAGAAACCCGGGTGGCTAGACAGGGTTCCCAGTAAAGTTAAGTACAATAGAGCTAATTAGGTGGAGTGGCTGGGGGATTGGGGATGGCAATGATAGGGATATGGAACCTATGGAGAGCCCTGGAGATAACTTGGTGACAGCCTGGGGAAGGCAGCTTTTCAAGGGAAGATGGGTTACCAGTTTGCCTACGTGAAGTGCTCATCTGTTCCCTTGGAGGCCCTAGGGCTGGGACAAAGCAAAGTCCAGGCACCAAGCTCTGGCCATGGAAAGTGTGACTGAAAAGAGCTCTCATTTGATCCAAGCTGCTGTTCTTGGTCCTCCTTTGCCTTGGAAGACTTGCATGACTTTTGGTGTCCACCTGTGAGAATTAGAGCCAGGAACGATAATGCTTTGTTTTCTATTTTCCTTGTAGAGCTTGAAAAATAGCCACCATTTATCAAGCATTTTGTGAGTTTCTGGCCCCATGTGTATTGCTAATTGGCTTTTCTTGGTACTCAGGACTTTCCTGTCATTTGGCTAATGATGAAACTATAAAAATAACACTTCCAGAAATTATTGCTAAGGGTTATTAGAAAACTTGCAGAAAGATTTTAGCCCATTTTAAAGCTGTAATAAATTTTTTTCAGAATAATTTGAAAAGTCTATTATTAATCCTCATTTAGTATAACCATCCCACCTAATAGAACTTGAGGACCTTCATGCTATGCTGCATGCTAGGAGGATGCAAAGACAAGCACAAAGCAATGCCTGCCCCCAGTGGGCTGACATTCTACTTAAAAAGTATTGGTGATAGTACAGAGTCAGTGTGAGGTGTCCTTTATCTCTGACTCACTTTTCAGGCTGGGGTGGTGGGAAAATAACTGAATTCAGACTCAGAGAACCTTGGTCTAATTCTGCTTGGTTGTTCTATGAACTTTCTCTAGGCTCCAGCTTCCTTGTCTTCAAGAGATTAGCCCAGATGATCAGTTAATCAATTAACATTTATTGAGTACCTACTGTGTGCCAGGCACTGTGTTGAGTGCTGGGGAGACAAAAAGAGGCAAAAGATAAGTCCTTACCATCAAGGAGCTTGCAGTCTAATGGGGGACAAAGCATGCAAGCCATTTTATACAAACAAGCTATATCCTGGATAAAAAGAAAATCATTAGGAGAGGGAACATATTGGAATTAAGATGGGTTGGAGAAGACTTCCTGAACAAGGTGAGGTATTAATTCAGACTTAGAGGAAGCCAGGGAGGTCAGTAGATGGGGATGAGTAGAAAGAGTATTCTAGGAATGGAGGACAGCCACAGAAAATGCCCAAAGAGAAATGTCCTTCCAGGTCTACACTTTGGATCCTGTCTATCATTCTACTTCGTTACTTAAAGAACCTTGGATTTCCCTCAAGTGGATGTCGAACCATTTGTGCAGATTGAAGCCCTCTTGCATTTGAGTATATGATCCCCAGTGGCCAATCTAGTGAGAAGGTGCTCTAAATTTGTCTTGTAGCTGAACTCATGCAGTAGAATATACACTCTTTGAAGTCAAAGGTTAATTTTCATTTCTATTTTTTTTTTATTCCCCAAAAAAGTGAAAGATCCAGAGAAGTAATTTAATGACTGTTGCATAGTGGGTGAATGGGATTTCTCTCCCACTTTTTAGGGTCAAATGGCTGTCATCAGTACATGTAGACACTGATCCTCTGAGTTGGCTCATTCTAACCTACTCTCACAGGAGAGGTATCAGTTCCCAGAAAAGGATGACAATGCAGGTATACCCAAATTCTCTCAGGGTCCTAAAGACAGTCATGTTGAAAGGAAATAAATTTCCCTTGTTTACCATTCCAATTTTCAAGCAGCCATTAATGTGTTTCTATTTGTACAACTAGTCACTAACAATAATGACACTTTTAGATCTTAAACATAAACATTTACTTACGGTAAAATGAACAATATTATTGAATGTACTCATATATTAAAGTACATACATAAATAATAACTATATCACAAGCCATATATAAACCCGGAACAAACTCTCCCCCAATTCAGAATGGGTATATACTTACAGAAACTTGCTAAGGAAGTATATGTATAAAGATTGCCCCTATTCCCAAGGTAACTCACAATTCTAGAATGATAAACTTCAGGGTCCTCTTTCTATCTGAGGAACTTTCCATAAAAGTTCTTTGGTGAATGTAACTTTTGTGTTGAATAGATCTTTTTACCACTAAACTGTGTTGGTCCACACTGTTCTTAACTCACTGTACCTCAGTAGGCACAGTCAGCTGAACTGACTAATCCCCTGAATGTCTCCTCTAATTCTTGACTTCTAACTCTTCCTTTGCTCAAGTACACTTAGCTATCAGCTGCATTTCAGATTTCAGTGCTTCAGGAATGTGCAAGGATACAAAGTCTTACTGTCTGTACCTGCCTATTCTTCCACTGCAAGCCTCTGAGACCCACACCCCAACACAGAGCTAAGAAACTGGAAGCTGGTCTCACCCTCCCCTCTCTTTGGAGGCAGGAAATGGACCCAAGAGTCAAAGCTCTGAAGACCACTAACTCCCTGCCTCTGACAGGCTATCCAAAGGGCTATTACAGGCTCATGGGCAGCTAGGATTAGTAGAGGCTGTTCGGGGCTCAGGAGGCCTTTTGTCCTAACACTCATGAGCAGTATCTGCTCAAAGGGCAGGGCACCTGAGTTGAGCTCTTTTGGAAAAGCAAGGAGCACCACTGAAATTATTCCTTCTCTAGTAGTGTTAGGGCTCAGAACCACAGACCCAAGGACTGGGAAAGCTGGGGGTGAGATAGCTATAAGTTTCTTTCCTCCAAATAATGACTCAGATCATCTGATCTTCGATGAAACCCTCCCCCAGACAGATGTGCAGAGTTGAGAGGAAGGTCAAAGTTACCATTCAGTCCATCCTAGTATCCTGTGGTTCAGGCACAGGCTTCTTAGGATGCAGGGGCATGAATCAGATGATCCCAAAGGTCTCTCACTCTGCATCAGATGGTCTGATCTCAAATGCAAAGCTTCACAATTGTAGGGGGCTTTAGGGGAAGAAACACAAAACTCAGAACTCAAAATTGCAAGGGATTTCAGAAGCCATCTTCGTTTCTACCAGAGAAAGAACCGTTGGTAAATTCTCTAGCCTCTGTTTGGTGACCACTGGAACGAAGGAATTGGCCAACTTTCAGACTAACTCCTTTCTCCTTCAGACACCTCTGGTTGTTAATAGTTCTTCCTCCTGGCGCACAGTGAGTGCTGAATAAATGTTTATTGACTAATTGACTTTCATCAAGCTCTCCGTGCTCCCAGTTTTTCCCAGTGGGGCCAAGAAGAACAAGACCAATCCTTCTTTCACATCCTTTCATGCCTCTTTCCTAACCCTTGTAACACCGGAAGGCAGCTTTGTATGCCCTTCGGGTTTTCTCATTTTCAAGCTAAGTACCCCCACTTTGGGAAGGAAGAGCTCTAGCAACTTCCTCATTAAAGTCAATAAAATGGATCTAACCATTTTTTCTCCTTTGAACTCTTATGCCTCCCTCTGGATTGGGTGAGTGGTGAACCCCTCAGTGCTTTGTAAAGGGAATGGGAGGCTGTTTATTTTGAATACTCTAGCTCTTTCTTAGAGAAGGGAATGGGAGGCTGTTTATTTTGAATGCTCCAACCCTCCCTTAGAGACCACTCTAAACATTGTCTTGCTCTTAAATATTGCATGTGGGGGAGGGGAAGCATTTTAATTCAATTTAGCAAACATTTTTTGGCATGTACCATCTGCTCCCAGTAAAATGTAAACTTCCCAAGCATTTCCAGTATATAACACAGTGTCTGGCACAAAGTTGGTGCTTAATGATTTTATTTTTTGTTAACTAAAGGATGAGTGAATGCTAGGCACTATTTACACCCTGGGGCTTCAAAGGAAAAACAAAACAGTTAAATAATTCTTGCCTTCGGGGTGCTTACAGTATATTGAGTTTTTCAGCTAAAACATTTTAACAGCTCACTGGAAAAACATTCCAGGTCTCCACTCCAGGCCTGGGGGTCTAGACCTGGGTTCTCTTTCAATTTCCACCCCTACTCTGCCCAGAAACTCTATTGTTGCATCCTGCAGTTGAGTCATTCTGCCCATCTGTGAGCCAAGAAGGACATGGAAGCAACAGGTGGTTCATTAATATTCTGGCCCCTGGGTGTTCATTGTCTGGGCAAGGATTGACTCCTCTTTTAAGCACCTGTACTGATTTCAAAATAGGCACTAAATGCATTGGGAGAAAATAGAGTTGAATGTGAATAGACTCAGAATGGTTTCATTAATCAGGATTTTAAAAATAAAATGAAGGAAGACCATTTGTGTGAGAATGAGCACTATGTTCCCATTTTCCAAGCCCTACCAAATGTTCCAATGGCTGTCTCTTATCTCGCAGGAGAAAATTGACTTTCCAAACCTATATATACCACCACCATACCAGTCCCAGTTCATTTTTTTTTAAATAAAAGGTGTTCTTATCAAAATTAAATATTAGTTTCTTCTTTAATTGAGAAGAAACAAGAATTTATGATGGGCTCATTGTCAAACCAACATCAAACTGAGTATTTGATGAATATGATGACCAAGCTTGGGCCCCCAAAAAGACATGAGAAATTACCCCTTTGCAGAGGTGGGGACCATGGGTGTGGTGCTTTGCTCATGCTGGCAGCCTAGCTAGATGTGCTGGTTAGTTTTGCTGAATTACTTTTTCTCCTCTTTTTTATTCAGTTACAGGAAATGGCCCCCAGGGGAAAGGATATATTTGGAAATGAACGTGATGTAAAAACAAAAGATACCAATACAGCGTTTAAAATAGTCTGGATAGCAGACAGGCCAAGCCAGACCTCGTTGTTTGAGCTTATGAGGCATGAGTCTCCTTCCTGCCCCATCTCCATTTTTAATCTTGTTAGTTCTGATGAGACAGATGGAGAAAGGAGTCTTCCTGGACCAGCCCTTTGAATGCCATCGAATTTAATGAAAAGAGAAGCTTAAATTCCTGGAGTAGGCACTCTTCCTCTGGGATTTCCTCTGGGCTAAATAGACAACAAACCTTTCCCTGGAAAGCCTGGGGGAGGCCAGTTTCCCAGGTTGGCTCTGAAATGGTCTTTGCCTCTTGACCTTTCACTGCCCATTTGTCCATGGAGTGTTTTCGTTTGTCCTTTCCTGGTTTTGCAGGGTAACCCTTCCTGGACAGGACAGCCTCAATCTAGGAAAGCAGACTTTGTTTTTTTCTTGTGCAATCTAGTCTATTATTTAGAAAAAATGCTTAAGTCCACAAAACAGGGGATATAATATTATGTTATATTCAGTTATATAAATTACTATAATAGATACATGGCCAGTTTCACCGAGGGCAGTTTGGGAGCACAATTCTGGCATTATGACTAAAGTTTTACAAAAACTCAGTCACCTACAAAAAATTTCAATTCAATGTAACAAACATTTTTAAATACCTACTGTGTGTGTGTGCCTTACACTATGCTAGATGCTGAGGACACAAAGATAAGACTGAGAGAAATTTCTATTCCCTTGGGGGGTAATAACCCAATTCCCTATAGCAGAGGAATCCCAGACCCACTTCATCTTTACTTCTGCATGCTTATAGAACTTTACACTTCATTTGGTCTTTCTCATCATCCCTGTGAATTAGGTAATTCAAATTTTATGATCCCTGTTTTACAGATAGGGAAACTGAAACTCCAAAGGGTAAAGAGACCTGCCTGGTAGTAACCCAGATAAGCAGATTCTGAGCCAGGAATCTGATCCATGTACCACCCCAGGTCAACTAGAAGAGCAGATTTTGACTTGAAAGTAAGGGTTGAAGTTTGCGTGAGATCAACAAATGTGCTCTGATTGTGTTCTGCATTTCTAAATAGATGCATGTCTGTAATTTCCTTTTTCAAAAAGACAAGGAAATTTCCTCCAGTCTCAAAGCAAAACATTTCTGACAGAAGAAAGGATATCAGGGATAGTTTTTCTTAATATTTCAGAAAGGAGACATTTCTGAAATTAGAAGTTAAAACAAAAAAACCAACATTGGTTGGGTTTTTATTGGAATATAATTAGGGAAATCCTGTTCATACAAGGTTAATGAGTCCTGAACTTTTCAAGGGTAGGGTGGTTGAGACTGGTAGAAGTTCAAGATGTGTTCCTAAATTCAATAATAACTAGTCCAGGAGTTACCCTTGAGGGAGGGAAAGGCTTTTCTTGTTTCACAAGCTTTCCCTGATTTCTTCTGTGGCTTCATACATATTCTGTAGGGAGCATGTTGGGTCAGCCTTTTCTGAAGGCTCCTGAATGCCAGGATGCAGCTATGTCTGACATGTATTGGCGATCACACAACTACTTAATGTCTAAATACTTCATTCTTCTTTGATAGTTACAGAGGATGGCAAATGAAAGGATGTCCTCAACATTGTGTCAGTCACCACCAATATTCTGTAGGTTCTTTCTTCAGGTTGATCATGGGAGGGACTTTGCTCTCTGATCCCAACACAAAGCAGGGATCCCATTTCTCAGATGAGTTTCTCACACTTTGCCCAATTTGAATGATGCTCTTCTCCTCAGATGTTGTACAGAGCTGTCCAAGGGATTACGGAGTCAGATAACATCTATCATTGCAAACCTCTATCGGTGATAAATATGCCTACAACTTCACAATATCGTCACACCTCTGCCTGAGCACAAATAGTTAGCATTCTCCATGAGTAGCTGTGAGGAGCAACTAAATGATGTAAGACTCACTCGAGGCTGCAGTTGCTTTAGCCTGACTTCCTTTCTGTCTTCCAGTTGGTCCACTTGCTTGGCAATTATGGCTTCTGTGGTCCTGCTACTGATCTCAGTTTGGACGGTGATGTCAGGAATAAAAATTGCATTGTTTCCCATCAGAAAAGCTCTGCTAATGTTTTCTTAAATAACGTTGTGTCATGATACAGTATTCAGAAAATATTTTCCCAGAGAAAAAGTTGGCACTTGAGTGACATTTCATTTTGTCTTGACAAAGGAGTAGTCTTCCATAGAGACAGCAAGGGAGGTGGTCAAGATTTTTCTCTTTATTTTTCCTCATTTCTCTCAGCCCCCCATCCATTCCATTAGCTGTCAGTCTGCCTCCTATAGGCAGACTTAGAGACTTCAGGGACAAATTCCTTTCCAAAGTGGAATTCGAAACCAGTTAGTACATACAACTCCTAATCAGAAAATCCAAACTCCTGGAGATTCAGGAAGACTTGAGTTCACATTCAGTCTCAGAAACTTACTAGTTGTGTGACCTTGGGCAAATCACTTACCTTCTATTTGCCTCAGTTGCTTCAACTGTAAAATGGAATAACACCACCTCCCAGGGTTGTGAGGATCAAATGAGATATTTGTAGTGTTTTCTTCTTTCTCCCTTTCCTTTTTGCTTATAAAGCCCATCTTCTGGTTGCAGATTATCTTTTCAAGATAATCAAGCTATCCCATGACTTCCCTGTGGGTCAGCTCACCATCCCTACAACTTTCTTTCTGGCCCTGCCCATGTGGCCAGGCTGATCCACATCCCTACAATGCCCTCCATCCTTACCCCTGGGATTCAGAATCCCAGGTTTCCTGCAAGGCCATGATCAGATGCTCCTCTCCAGAGGAGACTTGTCCTAAGTCTCCCTCATCTCCCATTATCTGTGCCCTTCTGAAATGACTTAGTGTTATCTGTGTCTATTTCCATTCCATAAAATGTCAGCTTTAGTTTTCTTTGTGTGTTTGTATTTCTGGCACTTACCACAATACCTAGCACAGAGTAGGTGCTCTCATTGAATGAACATCTGAAAGGAAGCCTGGTAACCTACTCACTGAATTCCTGAAATTTCACAAATCCTCTTAAAAAGTCATTGGCACTCAATAAACCTCAATGGTTCCAGATCCCAACACATTCATCATAATGATAGTAACAGAGAGGCAGCATGGAGTAATGGTGGGAGAACTGGCCTTAGAGTCAGAAAGATCCAGGTTCAAATCTCACCCCTGACTCATTCTAGCTGTGTGACTTTGGGCACTTGACATTCTAGTGCTCTGGGCAACCCTCTATAGCCTAAATGATATTGAAGGTGCCCAACATTGGAGGAGAAAGTTTCTTCATCTGACAGTTTCCTATATCAATGAAATCACAAGTCCAATCCTTATCCATAATACTAATAACAGTAGTACTAACTCCCCTTCCCGATAGGTTTGTGAAATGCTTTCCTTTCCACAATCCTTGCTCTGTGTAGAAGGCAGATGTGGTAAACACTATGCCAGTCACTGTGAAGGATGGAAGGATTCCATGGAAGGATCCATCTTGATGAATAGGGTTCAAAGATGACTCTACACCTAAAGGGCACCCTCTTGATCTGTTGAGTCAAACTGTAATTTTATTAGGCACATGACAGTAGCAAATTCCCCAGGCTATTGTTCAAATGCATTGTAAGACATTTTATCCGTCTCTTCCTAGGCATGTTCTGGGTCTGCCACTGCACTCTCATGTCCCATATGGAAGCAAAGAAGCTTGCTTTGTCATTTCTCTCCAAAAAATATTTATTGAGCACAAAGCCCTTGTACCTGCTCACAGTGCAGGAATGGTACCCACAAGCCCACTGGAAGTTAATGTTGTAGAAGGGAGGCAGAAATCAAAAGAGCTTCCTGTTTGTGAGGAAGGAAGCCTATTTGTTAGCACAGCTCAAGAGCATTTGAAACAATGGACTGATGCTGTAAAGTGGCTGAGGATGGGGCATTTACAAAGAAATGTGAGCCCAAAGCAGCTGGCCTGGGGCAAAGAGGACAAGGCGAAAGAAGGAATGAGGGGTCCATTCATGTGGCTCTGGGGAGTGGAGGCACATCCAATGCTAGATGGGTTCCTACAAGGATCAGCAGAGCTGAGTCAGGCCAACATGGATGAAAGTAGAGGAGGCACCAATGGAGTCACCGTTGTGAGTCCTGCAGTTCCTAGCTGAGGGAAAAACCAAAGCTCTTTCTCCTTTGAGTCCCAAGTTACTTTGAATCCTATTGAGAATGATAACTGGAGAGGGAGGGAAGAGCTGACATATATGAATAATGGCTTGAAATGTTCAGTAACTCTGCAAAGAATATCTGATAGAAATAAAAAAAATCTGAAAGTCCAGTTCTTATACTGGCTCTTGAGAAGGTGATGTACTTTATAATTTCTTCAACAGTAGAGCAACCAATGGCATTACTCTTATCATTTGGATACTAGAAGTCTCCATGGCAAATACTGTTTCAAAAAGCATAGATGGAGGTTGAAAATTCACAAAAAGAAACATTGGGAAAAAAAAGATTTTTCCTCATTTAATACATATAAAATAAAAAGAAAATTATAGTTATAATCCACATTATATTATTACCAGTAAATTCTCTCTCTCTCTCTCTCTCTCTCTCTCTCTCTCTCTCTCTCTCTCTCTCCTCTCTCTCTCTCTCTCCCTTTCTCTCTCTTTTTCTGTCTCTCTTTCTCATACATACATACACACACGTGCACATGTGCATGCACACACACATTTATTTCACATTTATTTTTGTACTGACCTTCAAATACTTGGGGCTCTGGAGGTCTATTCTCTACTCCTACGTAGATTTACACTCTGGAGTTGTCTCTAATTCCTCAATGAAAATAGTGGCATTATCATGGATGGGCATCTCTGGAGTTTCAGGGTTCTCACAGACAGTCTGACCAGCAGCCTCTGCTCCCTATCCATAAGTGGTCTAATACCTTCCAAACACCTCACACATCATAGATATTTTATGGGCTTAAGAGGACTCTATCTGAGGATGAGTCTTTCAGTGGCCAGTTGCTATGTGAGTCATGCGGATTAGACAAGCTTTAAAAAGGAAAAAGTCAAGTTTGTATCTGTGCCTTTTGTAAGTCACTAACTAGATTCCTTGGGGCCAACAGAAATTCTAAACCAAAACATAAGTAGAAATATAGAATTGTCTTGAAGTGTATAGTGGGGCTGGGGTAAGGAAAACCCACATTCAAATCCTGTTTCTGCACATACTAGTTAAATGACCCAAGGTAAGTTACAGAACTTCTGGGTGCCCCAGGGAACTCTCTGAGCTGTAAGTTGAAGAGGAGTTGCTAGGTGGTCCAGTGGTTAGAACACTGGACTTGGATTCAGGAAGACTTGAGTTCAAATCCTGCCTTAGATCCATAAAAGCTTTGTGACCCTTGGACAACTCATTTAACCTTTCTCAGACTCACTTTCCTCATTTGTAAAATGGGGATAATAAAAGCTTTTTCCTATAGGGCTGCTATAAAGATCAAATGAGAAAAGTGAAACTGTTTCCAAACCTTAAGGTGTTCTATATATTCTAGCAATTTTTATTATTATTATTAAGAAATGTCCATCAGTAGAAGGGAATTTCCACACCAGGAGTTTCCTACTCTGATGATGCTTTAAAGACTTCTTTTTCTGTCTAAATACATACACATGTATGTACTCATGTGCCTATTTTCAAATTAACATATATGGATGTGCTTATATGCATATATATACATATATTCTCTCTGTCTCTCTCTCTCTCTCTCTTTCTTCTCTGTCTGTCTCTCCTTGGTATCTCTGCCTGTCTCTGTCCATATCACTCTGTTTTTCTGTCCCTCTCTCCCTCCTTCTCTTATCTGTACCCGTTTGCACATTTTTCTCCTTTCTCATTTTATCTGAATGGGCTTTTATGGGCTTTGTGCTATTTTTGGGAATTAACCAAGGATAAGAGCTCTCCTATCACGCATCCCCCATAACTCATTAGTGAGATCAGGAGATGAGTCAGTGCACAAATACACATTTATTTGCTAGTCTGAGCTCTCAGGGTTTTCTGCCTGTATCTGTGTCTGTGTGTCTATGTCTGTGTGTGTGTGCACAGGTGCCCCAAGACAAGCTCCATGAGGCTCTGGAGCCTATGGGCACCACCCTTGGTATGTATGGCATGATAAAATAAACCATTGTCTTCCCTCTACAGGATGGTAGTTACAAGCAGTGTGTTCAAGATAGTTTTGAATTTGCTATGGAAATTCCCCAAACCACAATTCTCAGAGCTAGAAGAACCTTCAAAAGCCACCTCAGCCTATGCCTGTGGCTCTCTGACCTGGAAACACTGAGTCACCATGCCAGCCCCTTCTTGAGCTCCTTCTGGAGACCAGTTTAGGGAGGAGTTCAGACTGGCCAGCCTTCATTTCCCTCCAAGTCCTGCTTCCTCTCATTTCTGAACTGCCATACCTTCCCCTACCCCCCATTCTTCTCTTACCCCCATTCCCTGCTCTGGGGAGGTTCAGCTCATCTCCGGTTCTAGCTACCCCTGCTGTCTGCAGTCCAACCATGGTTCAGTAGCAGAGAATGGATTCTGATACATTAAGAGGGAAAAGCTGGGGTTGATCAAAGGATGAAAGCCCCTGATAAGACGTCTGGTCTCTACTGACCTGTCATTGTATACCATCTCTTCTTCCTCGTTTCCCCCACCCCAGCTTTTCCCTGAACTCCCCCCAACCACTGAAGCAAATGTCTGTTCTCTATTAATCTATCTACAATCATTTGCAGCAAGGATAGAATGACCAGCAATGTCTCCCAAAATGGAGTCTACATTCCAGAAGGAGAAGTCTGCCAATC
This sequence comes from Bettongia penicillata ogilbyi, assembly GCA_023548195.1. Lineage (NCBI taxonomy): Eukaryota > Metazoa > Chordata > Mammalia > Diprotodontia > Potoroidae > Bettongia > Bettongia penicillata. Next base: position 5,386,205 of record JAJHZJ010000324.1, on the reverse strand, counting down.
TAATGAACCACCAGTTAGAGGAATTTTCAGGTTGAATGGGCTTTCCAGTCTAGGCAGGTTCTCTGTACCAACCCCACAGGAGCTTAGACAAAGAACTAGGAAAGACCCTCATCCTAATCCTTGTTTGACAGAGAGGGAAACAGATTCAGAGAAGTAGAGGGACCTCTTCTAGGTCAGAAAGCTAGAAGGTGGCAGAGCTAGAAACCTTCAGTGTTTACATTTCCGTAAAATAAGCAATGAAAACATTATTATCCCTATTTTACATATTAAGAAACTGAAGCACAGAGATTAAATGACTGTCATTTAACAGAGGAAGAAGCATGGCACAAAGATCCTGTGTGTTGAAGTCAGAGGACCTTGGTCCCTGCCCTCACTTCTGGTGCATATGACCTGCATGGCCTTGGCCAAGTCACTTCCAATCTCAGGGCCTCAGTTTCTTCTCCTGTAAAATGGAGGTATTGGACTTGATAGTCTTTGTGGTCCCATCTTGTCCCAGATCTATGTTTCCAAACTCCTTAAATCATAGTAAATGCTAGAGCCAAGGCTTTCACTCCTTCCAAAGCAGCACTGGTCTTTTAGAGAGAAGAATCCTGCATGGTGATGTTTGTCTTTGTCTGCCTCTGCCCATAGGTCTGCCTTCCCCCAAGCTCCCCACTGCCCAGTTCAGGCAAGCTGAATCACCTGGGAGGGGAATGCTCAACCTCAGAATTCTGTCTTCCCCTGATGGAGATGTGAGAATTCCATCCTTTGTCTTGTACACCCAGCACCTAATATGGTGGCTGACTCATAGTAGGCGCTTAATAAGTATTGCTGATGGATGAATCAGAAATGGATGATCCATGGAACGAGAGAGGGCTCTTGTGGATACGCCACAACTCATCATTTCAGTGATGCCAAGATGGGAAAAATCAGTTAGTATTCTAGAGCTCACAGTAGGTTGGCCAACTGGGACTCCCAGAAACCCCTCAGACTTTGCCTCTACTACCTGCCCTACACCATCTCTTCTCACTTATCCCAGGCAAGTGTTTAGGAAAAACTCACATCTAGGAATTAAATTCATGAATTTGGAGGGAGGCAACAGTCACTGGCCCCCCAAAACAAAGTGGATTGGAGCTTAAGGAACCTTCACTTGGGTCTGAACCCTAACCCTCATTGTTCTGTAACTTTGATCCAGTCACTTGCCCTGTCTTGTGCCCTTAGCTCCTTCATCTATAAAATGAGAGGTCTAGTCTGGGTGATCTCAAAGACCCCTTCCAGCTCCCCAGCTTTGGTCTTAGGACTTTCTCTCCTCAAAGGCTTTGCCCTTCCAGGGCCCAAGTGATCTCCTATAGTCAAGGTCCTCCACAATTGGATTTCCACTGAGTTTTTCATTTCATAGTTCTAGAGTGGAGATTGAATCACATCTAGAACCTGAAAGACTGGACTCCCAGGGTCCTGATCCTATGATGAAGTCCATATTGACTAGACCTTCCCCAGGGCCCTCCAGCTAGGGGAATTTTTTAAAAGCATTATTATTAAATATATTGCTGCTGAAATATTTCCATTGGGGACCAGATAGCAGTGAGGGAGAACTGTATTGTGAATTCAAGATTGGGCTGACACTGCCTGCCTGGATGGATGTCTTATCAAGTACAGTGCCCCAGGCCCAGGGCTGACAGGGCTCCTGCCTGCACATTTCTCCCATTGACTCCTGGCTTTCTTTGGTTTATATTCCTATATTTGTTCTGAAAAAGCCCCTGAAATCTGCAAAATTGCATTTTTCTTGGCAACACTGCCAGTATCCATTCCATGCAGGAATTCCTTCTACAAGAGCAGGCTTTATAAAATAAATGTAAAAGTCTATTTCAGTGTTTGCCTTAAATATGAATTTAGTTCCATGTGAATAGAGAAGGGCTTTTTACATTTTTTTTGCTCACCCTGTTATTCTTCTAAATGGATATTGGGAGGAAGTCAAACAAATCTGTTATTAAACTTAGCAAAGAAAGTTGAGCTTCTGGTTTCTTGTAATAAATCCCACCTGTGTCTGCCATTGAGTTCTATGCAGAACAGTACAACAGCAGACAATAAGCACTGAGGAATGGTGGAGGACCATGCTGGGGGCAAAGATTCACCAAAACAAAGACCCTGCCCTAAAGGACCCTCCAATCTACTAGGAATCAGCTTAGAGAGAATCATAGGCTTAGAATCAGAAGAGAAGTGTGGGAACATTGAATAGAAATCCCCCCTCATTTTATCGATGAGGAAACTGAGACAAGGAGAGGGAAATGACTTAGGATCATCATTTGATGTGGAAAGGAACCTTAAAGGTTTTCTAACCCCTTCATTTTGTAGATGAGGAAATTGATGCCCAAAGAGGTGATTTATCCAGGCTCACACAACTAGGAAGTTTCAGAAGCAAGATTCTGACAATATAGACAGTAAACCAAAACAAGATCCCCCCACCTCTGAAAATAAGTAAAGGAGAAAGCATCGATCTTTTCCTAAAGATGTATGGCTGAACATCATAGAATCCAGACTCAGTTTTTTGGAGAGTACAGAGCAACTGAAGACCCCTTCAAAAGGTATGCACAGACCTGCGAGGGGTCCATGGATCAGGGTAAATGGAAAAAACACATCTTTATTTTTCTTGCTGAAATTTGATATTTCATTCAATTATGAGTGTAGGTAACAAATTCCAGTAATATTAGATTACACCAGATGGCCAGAAAAATCAATGGCACCAAAAAGTTTAGGAGCCACCATTGTTGAGGATCACCCAAAGGTCAGCAGAAAGGTGCACCCAGTGTGGGGGCTATGATAGATCACAAACCAAAGCTGATGCAACAGAGATTGTGGAAAGGATGTACCAGACACATGAGTTCAGAAAAAAAAAAAGCAAGACAGGTCACATAATTAAGGGGGAAGGAGAAAGGAGAAAGAACTCGACCACTCAATGGTCTTTCCATGTCAAGCAAACTCCAGTAATCCCCTCCCCTAACCCTGGCTCAGTGAGTGGACTCCACCATGGCAGCCTCGTGAGAGATGAGCAAGACAGAGGGGTCACTATCCTCATCACTGAAAGGAGTGCCCATATCAGGGAAGGAATATAACCATTAGTTTGTTGGCGTACACAACCCCATCAAGTCAAGCCTGAGCTCTGTGTGCGTGTGTGCACATGTGTGTGATTGCGTGTCTGTGTATGTATGTATAGGCCTAGACTTCTGACAAGGTAGTCCAGCTCAAGGATCCCCCAGCTGAAGACTATATATAATTCTGCTGTTGCCTGTGGGCCACACCAGTGGTTAAGGAAATTCGAAAGGCCCAAAGTGAAATGTGTTTTCTAGTCAGTGGTTGGAGGTTCTCAGTCTTGTTTGGACCTTGTTCAAAGTTTCACAATCAAGTTTTGGGAAAGTCAAGGTATTTGAAACTCCTGATTTCGGGGCCTTTCTGCAAGATGAAGCCATGGATTCTGTCAAGGTCAGGGGATCCAGGGGCCTGGGACGTGTTCATTTTAGCAAAATGGTTTTGGCCTTTGAACCCTCATGAAATTGAGCCCTGAGTATCCCAAGCTGGTATTTTTAGCTGAGGGCTCCACTGGGTAATCAAGGGTGATTTTATTTTCTTTGTGGTCTTACAACTGTAATTTCAAGAGAAAGGAGTTTTTTTTTTTTTGTGCTGGTTTGTTTTTTAATTATCTCATCTGCTCTTTAGTGATTATCCTGACTCAAGGGTGACCTTTCTTCTCTTCTTAAAAAAAAGGAAGAAAAAGTGCAGTGCTTTGGGTTTTTCAGCCCACAGATTACAGGGTGGGGCTTGTCAAAGTGAAAAGGCAAATTTTCAGACTTAATGGATGTCATCAGATAATCATTAAAGGCCTTCTAAATTATGGCTCAGCAAATTTAGGGGTCGAATGAGTGAGGCCAAAATGGGAGTGACCAGGGGGCCAAGAATCTGGACTCAATTAGCTGGAACGAATGTTAACCAACAATTAGGGCAGCCTTGTTTATTTTTATGAGGACAGTCGAATAATGTAAGTAGCCTCTAAAGAGACTAATCCCAAAGGAGGAAACCTCAGAGTCATCAGCCAAATCTGGTCTATTTACGAGCAGATCTTCTCCACAAGGGCTGGGTCTACTGCCTCCATGGAGAGAAAAACTGACCCAAGATCTAACAGTTTGATACATGTGCCGTTGGGGAATTCAGCTCAGTTTGCCATAGCTTCGTAAACATTCAGTAAGTCAGTAAGTAAGCCTTTACTAAGAACCTACCCAGCACTATGGTGAAATGAGAAGGTCCCTGCCCTCAGAGAGGTGACATTTTATCCTGAAAGAAAAAGTATTCCTAAGTGTATGCAGAATATATGCAAAATAAATCCAAGAGAACAAAAAAAAAAAATAGTCCAAGGAGATTTTGGGAGACAGGACACAAGTAATACTCACCATGTGCCAAGTACTAGGCATGGCATTAGGGACAGAATATTCATCAACTTAAAAATTAAAGAAGTGGTTATCAAGTACATAGTCTATGCCAGACCCCATACTAGATACTGGGGATATAGAAACAGTTACCGGTGTAGACTGCAGCCTGTCTCTACCTTCTCATCTGGTTCAACTCTTTTCTACTTTTCCCTGGAAGATTCCCACAAGGAACCCACCCCCAAATTCTGGGGGCTTTGGCTAGGTTTTTTGGCATTACCTATACAACACCACCCATCACTGTACAAAATGTCTTTGATAGATAAATGTATATATAGGCAGATAAAGAGATGAGAGAAAATAATATCTAGAATTTATAGTGCTTTAAGGATTACAGAATGCTTTATAAATGCTGTCTCATTGGATCCTCACAGCAATGGGGCAGTAAGTGCTTCTATTATCCCTACTTTACAGATGAGAAAACTGAAGTAGACAGATACTAAGTCACTTGCCCAGAGTCATGCGGCTAACAAGTTCCTGAGAAAAGATTTAAATTCAGGTTTTCCTTACTTCACATCCAGTGCTCTAGAGAGACAGACAGACAGGCAGACAGTGTATCATTTATTAAACTCTTACTCTGGGCCATGCACTATGCCATGCTAAACACTGGGGATACAAAGAAAGACAAAAACATTGTCCCCTCCCTCAGCAGGTGGAGGATGGCAACGTATAAAGGGGATTTGGACGTGGGAGAACAGAGGAGAGCACCCAGGAATGTAGTGAGGAGAGAGCCTGGAGATGTTATGGAGGCCTGGGCACTGACAAGATAAGACAGCTCAGCTATGATGGGGAGGAAGTGGGGGGCACCTCACCTAGTTCACAACCTCATATGCTAGCAGGAACTGGGGAGTATGGCCTCTGCCCCTAGCTCAGGGTGCACTCAGGACCCTTGCCAAGTGAATTATGGAGTCCCCGCATATTCCAGTTACACCCTCAATCCCATTTGGGCTTCTGTGGGGGTCATGTAATCATCGTCCCTGTCCACCTGTCATGGGTATGACCATGGTCTGTAAAACATGAGATCTTCCTTCTGATCCCACTCTTTCTTTCATCCCCATCCTTTAGGAAGAATTCTCAGTGTGCCTCCTTTTTCCACCCCCTGCTCTGTCTCATCCAATCTGCCACAGCACCTTCCTTCTGCACAATGCCTCCCCAAGTCTCCCCTTATCACCAGAAGACACCTAGTGGATCTCAGGAGCCTTCTTGCTGGTCTTGCTACTTCGGTCACTTTTCCTTAGGCTTCAATCACATGAATCAATCTTTCCAAATCTTGCCTTTCTTTCCCCATCTTGGGTTTAGCATCGAGGAGATTCCTGGCTTATGTTCGGGTTGGACCAGAGAGCCAACAAGGCCCTTCTAGCTCCGAGATTCTGTGGTTCTGATCCATGTCTGCCTGAGACCTTCACAAACTGTTTCAGGTTGCTGGTGACGGGCTTATGCTTTGTCTCCCCAATGTGATCGAAGGCTGAGAACTTGTCCTCCCAGAAGCAAGACCAAGACCTGATGGGCAGTGGGCCTTTACTAAGTATGTGCTGGGACAAATGTCAATAGTGAGAATTGCAGGAACAAGCTGGCACAGGCAAAATAGTAAATAGGGACATAGGAGTTACATGTCTTTCATACCAGAGGAATTCAGAGCCTTTGTAGGACCATGGGAAGAGCTCTGGGTTAGGAATTCGAGAGTCCAAGTTTGATCCCCAGACCTGCCATCCTGAATGTGCTTGGGTAAATCACCCTCTATATTCCTTCATTTTTTCAACTTTAGATGACTCCCACGGCCTCTTCCACCTCTAAACCTGTGACGCTCTGATCCTGTAAGGGTCACTCATACTTCATGAATTACACAGAAGGCACCACAGGAGAGATGGACATGGCCCCAAGGATTCAGATTTCTCTGTTGAATTCATGGGGTTATTGCTGAATTTTTAAACATAATACTCCCTGTGTGAACACAGCTTCAACATTCATTTTTTAAAAAAAAGGAATTACTTGAGAAAATAAATACTTTCTCCATGCCTACAATTTTAAGATGTTGCTTTCTTTCACCAATAACCATGACCTGGTCTAGTGAAAAACAAACTCAGATACCATTCTTCGCTGCTGCAAAACAAAGACAAAATGTTGATTTGCAATAGACTTGATTCTTTTCCTTGAGGGAGAAATGTGTTCACTTTGGGAAAGACCATACACATTCTCAAGTCAGCAGGGGTCTACTTCTTCTTGTTATTAAATTAAGCCTGGGTGGCCTGAAAGAATGAATGCAAAAAATACAACTATCATCCTCTCAACATGGGAGAGGAAAAAGGCTGAGACATTTCTTCTTCTGAAGGCTGCACGTCTTTTCATTTAACGTGAGTTTATTCTCCTCAGTTATGGTTTATTTGGGAGACAGCCGCCAGTATAATAAACTTTCTGCCTCTCAGCATTGTCAGGGAATGGGATCTTCTGAATGAGGGTTTCCATAGATACCATGCATGGCTTGGCAATTTTTATAGAATTAAACCATGTAAACAGTAACAACTGATTAAAGCTGATCATAATTGAATTTATGCTGATTGAGAAGACACTCTAAGGTCGTGATTATAAACATCAGTTATCATTTACTGTATTGAAGTAGAAGTTAACAATATATTCTGCTGAGTAGAATGCAGGTAATGAAGAATTAAATGATATACCATAATGACGAGTATTCATTTGTTTTATGTCATGCCTCATTGCTACCTTTTCCATGGCTGGTGGATTATATAGGTCACATATGCATAAATGACATAGGTGACATCCAGTGTTCTTTGAATATATATATATATGTGATAGTGGGTGAAATCCTTCCCCCAAACATCCTAACTTCCCAGCTGCTCTGTCTGCTCACTTCCCATGACCTACTCCCCCACTCCACCCCAGCTACACACTGGTAGTCATACCCTTAATTTTGCCATCACTCACAAATGTTCCCCTAGAATGTTCATGAACTATGAAATTACTTTATCTGATCATAACCTTTTATCCTTCTATATTTCCATTTCATGACCCTAAACCCTATACTTTGCACCATCAGTTCCATTCCTTCCAGCACTCAATTATTTCCCAGGTCATCACTCTTGAACTGGCTCCATTTTCTTCCCTTCCCTATCTCAGCTCCTTGGAGAACCAACCAAACTCTACACTATTCTCCACCCTGAAATGACTTGGAGCGGAAAAAAGTAATGAAACCAATACAAATTTATGTTATCTAATACCAACAGGGCCTTCACTGCACCAAGGCAAAACTTCTATTTCTCCTGAGTTGTTTCACTATTCTGTTTCCCATAACAATTTCTCATTTCTCCCCTAGTCTCTGTATCATCCCTATCATCATTCCCCAATTAGTGAACATCCCCTTAATTTCCAATTCTTTCTCACCACAAAAAGAGCTGCTATAAATATTTTTGTACATGTAGGTCCTTTTGCTTTTTCGTTGATCTCTTTGGAATACTGACCTAGTAATGGTAATATTGGGTCAAAGGGTATGTTGAGTTTGATTGACTTTTGGGCATAGTTCCAAATTGATCTCCGCAATGGTTGAACTAGTTTGCAACTGCACCAACAGTGTACTAGTGTCCCAATTTTCACACATCCCCTCCAACATTTGTCATTTTCATTTTCTGTTATATTAATGTATCTGATAGATGTGAGGTGGTATCTCAAAGTTGTTTTAATTTATGGTTCTCTAATCAATAGTGATTTAGAGTATTTTTTCATATGACTATAGATAGCTTTGATTTCTTCTTTTAAAAAGTACCTATTTATATCCTTCGACCGTTTATCAGTTGAGGAATGACTTGTATTCTTATAAATTTGGCTCGATTCTAAGAAACTTGCTATAAAATTTTTCCCACTTTTCTGCTTTGACTGCATTGGTTTTGTTTGTACAAAATCTTTTTAATACAATAAAAATTATCTATTTTATATTCCATAATGGTTTTTTGTTATAAATTTTCCCTTATCCATAGATCTAATAGGTAATTATCCATGCTCCCCTAATTTGCCTATAGTATCACCTTTTGTGTCTAAATCATGTACCTATTTTGCCTTTATCTTGGTATATAGTGTGAGATGTTGGTCTATACCTAGTTTCTGCCAAACTTCTTTGCAGTTTTCCTAGAAGTTTCTTGTCAATAGTGAGTTCTTGTCCCAAAATCTTGGGTCTTTGTTTATCAAACATTAAATTACTATGGTTATTCACTACTGTGTATTTTGTATCTAATCAATTCTACTGGTCCACCAACTCTATTTTGTAACCAGTACCAGATTGTTTTGATGATTACCACTTTATAATACAGACAGATAATTTATATTTTTTCATTGATTCCCCTGATATTGTTGATCTTTTGTCCTTCAGATGAATTTTGTTACGATTTGTTCAAGCTCTATAAAATATTTTTGATTGGTATGGCACTGAATACATGAATTCATTGAAGTAGGATTGTAATTTTTATTATTTTGACTAAGCCTACTTATGATTGATTAATATTTTGCTAGTTGTTTTTATCTGATTTTATTTGTGTAAAAAATGTTTTATAATTATGCTCATATAGTTCCTGGCTTTGTCTTGGCAGGTAGAATCCCAAATATTTTATATTGCCTACGTTTGACTTAAATGGAATTTTTCTTCCTATCTTTTGCTCCTGGACTTCATTGGTAATATATAGAAATGGTGATAATTTATGTGGGTTTATTTTATATCCTGCAACTTTGCTAAAGTTGATAATTATTTCAACTAGTTTTTTTTAATTGATTGTCTACAATTCCCTAAGTATGCCATCATATCATCAGCAAGGAGTGATAGTTTTATTTTCTCATTGCCTTTCCTTCAATTTAATTTTCTTCTCTCATTACTATAGGTAGCATTTCTAGTACGATATTGAATAATAGTGGTGATCATGAACATCCTTGCTTCACCCCTAATCTCATTGGGAAGACTTCTAACTTATCCCTGTTAGAGATGATTTATGCTGATATTTTTAGATAAATACTGCTTGTCACTTTAAGCAAAGGTTTGTTTATTCCTATGCTCTCTAGTGTTTTTAATAGAAATGAGCACTGCAGTTTGACAAAAGTGTTTTCTGCATCTATTGAGATAATTAAATGATTTGGGAGGGGTTGTTGTTGATATGGTCAATTATGCTGATAGATTTCCTTTTTTTTTTTTTTTTTTTTTTTTTTTTTTTTTTTTTTTTTTTTTTTAATTAATTTATTTATTTATTTTACATTCATTTTCACAAATTTTTGGGTTCCAAATTTTCTCCCTTTTTCTCCCCTCCCCCCACCCCAATACCCCAAGCAATCTAATTTTCCCTATCTCCAATCTGTCCTCTCTTCTGTCATCCCTCCCTTCCCTTGTCTCTATCTTCTCTTTTCTCCTGTAGGGCCAGATGACTTTCTATTCCTCATTAACTGTATGTCTTCTTTCCTAGTTGCAACAGCAATACTAAACAATTGTTCCTAAAACTTTGAGTTCCAAATTCTCCCCATCCCTCCCTCCCCACCCATTCCCTTTGGTACGGCAGGCAATTCATTATAGGCCATATCTGTGTAGCTTTGCAAATGACCTTCCTGATAGTCGTGTTGTGTAAGACTAACTGAATTGCCATCCCTCCTCACCTGCCCCTCATTGTTTCTCTTTGATCCTGTCCCTCCCCAAGTGTTGACTTTCAATTACTCCCTCCTCCCTTTGCCCTCCCTTCCATCATCCCCCCCCAATATCTCCTTCTCCCCCGCTTTCTTATACTGTAAGATAGGTTTTCATACCAAAATGAGTGTGCATTTCACTCCTTCGTTTAGTCAAATGTGATGAGGGTAAACTTTTGTTTGTTTGTTTGTTTTTTTTTCTTCAGCTCTCCTCTTTTTCCCTCCACTAAAAACATCTCCTACTTGCCTCTTAAATGACATATAGTTACCCCCTTCCATTTCTCCCTCTTTCCTCTCACTACATTTCTCTCTCATCATTTACCTTAATTCCTTTTAAGGTATGGTCCCATCCTATTCAGTTCAATCTGTGCTCTCTGTCTCTGCATGTGAATGCATGTGTGTATGTGTGTGCATGCGTGTACATGTGTATGTGTGGTCCCACCAACCACCCAGATACTGAAAAGTTTTAAGAGTTAGAAATATTGTCCTTCCATGTATGAATGCAAACAGTTCATTTCTGGTAAGTCCCTTAATACTTCTCCTTGCTGTTTACTTTTGCATGCTTCCTCTCATTCTTGTGTTTGAAAGTCAAATTTTCTTTTCAACTCTGGTTTTTTCATCAAGAATGATTGAAAGTCCTCTGTTTCATTGAAAGACCATATTTTCCCTTGAAATATTATACTCAGTTTAGCCGGGTAGGTGATTCTTGGTTTGAGTCCTAGTTCCTTTGCCTTCTGGAATATCCTATTCCACGCCCTTCGATCCCTTAATGTAGAAGCTGCTAGATCTTGGGTTATCCTGATTGTATTACCACAGTACTGGAATTGTTTGTTTCTGGCTGCTTGCAAGATTTTTTCCTTGAGCTGGGAGTTCTGGAATTTGGCCACAATGTTCCTAGGAGTTTCTCTTTTTGGATCTCTTTCAGGTGGTGATCGATGGATTCTTTCAATACTTATTTTGCCCTCTGGTTCTAGAATGTCAGGGCAGTTTTCCTTGATAATTTCATGCAAGACGATGTCTAGGCTCTTTTTTTGATCATGGCTTTCAGGTAGTCCCATAATTTTTAAGTTGTCTCTCCTTGATCTATTTTCCAGGTCAGTTGTTTTTCCCATGAGATATTTCACATTCTCTTCCATTTTATTGTTCTTTTGGTTTTGTTTGGTGATTTCTTGGTTTCTCATAAAATCATTAGACTCCATCTGTTCCATTCTAATTTTGAGAGAACTATTAAATTCAGTGAGCTTTTGAGCCTCTTTTTCCATTTGGCTCATTTTGCTTTTGAATGCATTCTTCTCCTCATTGGCTTTTTGAACCTCTTTTGCCAATTGAGTGAGCCTATTTTTCAGGGTGTTAATTTCCTCAGCATTTTTTTGGGTCTCCTTTACCAAGATATTGACCTTTTTTTCATACTCTTCTTGCATCTTTGTCATTTCTTTTCCCAGTCTTTCCTCCACCTGTCTAACTTGCTTTTCAAAATCCTTTTTAAGCTCTTCCAAGGCCTGAGCCCACCCAACACCCCCCCTGGGGTGTCTGGGGTACTGAGGCCCCGCCCTCCACATCTTTCCCTGATGGGAAAAATACGTTCTCGTCCTCCCCATCAGATCCGAAGGTCGGGATCATTTGCATTTGTTGGAAAAAACTCTCTAAAGTCTTATTTTTCTTCCCCTTTCTAGGCATTTTCCCAGCCAGTTACTTGACCTCTGAGATTCCCTTCCACCCCCGCCTGGATCCGCCCAGCCAGCGCCTGGCCTCTGAGATTCAAATGGGCTTTCCTCCTGCTGGCTGTCAATCAGTGAGCTTTAGTTCAGGTGCTGGGGCGGGGCCAGGGCTGTCTCCGAGACTCTGATCCCTCGGGAGGGGGGGGGGGGGGGGGCTTTATGCAGCGACTCTCAAGAATGGAGCGGGTGGGGGCGGGGGTGGGGGGGCCCGCCTCCCAATCTCAGCTCCCCCGGGGGTCCCGAGCAGAAGTCTTCAGCAACAGAGCGGGGCGGGGGCAGGGCCGTTTCCCAGGCTCAGCTCCGTCAGGTTTTATGCGGGAATCTTCCGTAATGAAGATCCCGCCTGCAGCTGGGGGATTCCTGAGTCCCGGGCCGCTGCCGCCTCAGCCCCAGCCCACGCCTCTGCCGCCACCGCTTCCTGCCCCCGTCCCCGCCGCCGCCGCTTCCTCCCGAGGGGGCCCGAGTCACGGAGGCTCCCTGCTTCCCCTCTCCTTCAGCGCGGCCTCTCTCACTGACCTGCTTCTGTGGGCGGAGGGACTTTCCCCGGCTGCTTCAGCTTCCGTCTCTGAAGCCTGCTCGGATTCGCTTCTCTGAGGCCTCGGCCAGGGCAGCGCTGGGGGTCGGGTTTACTCTCCGGGGCGCGCCGGACCCTGGGGACGGGTCTTGAGGGCTCCCTGGGACGGAAATCTCCTCCACTCTGCCTCTGCACACCTTGCACTCACCCAGAATCTATGGGGGACTCTTTCTACACCAATTCCATGGGCTTTGGTTTCGGAGCTCGTAAACGTGCGTCCTTCTACTCCGCCATCTTGGCTCCGCCCATCCGATAGATTTCCTAATGTTGAACCAGCCCTGCATTCCTAGTTCAAATCCCAACTGGTCATGATGTATGATTTATGTGATATATTGCTGTAATCTCCTTCCCCCATGTTATGAAGGATCTCTGAATGCCCCTTCTAATGTACTTTTCTCAGTTCTGATCCTACTTGATCTCTCTGCAATCTTTGACACTATTGGTCTTCTCCTTCTGAATACTCTCTCTTCACTAGGTTTTTCTTTCCTCTCCAGGTTCTCTGTCTACCTATCTTAGTGTTCCTCCTTAGGCTTTTTTGTTCTTTTTCATCCACATCATGCTTATTAACCATGGGTTTCCCCAAGGTTCTATTCTGGGCTCTCTTCTTTTCTCCCTTTAGATTATCTCATTTAAATGATGATCTCATCAATTCCCATGAGATCAATTCTCATTTCTGTGCAGATGATTCTCAGATGTAGAGATCAAGCCCTGGTTTCTCTACTGAGCATCATCAAATGCCTGAATTGTGCCACAACTCAAACTAAGCATGTCCAAAGCAGAATTCATCATCATTTCCCTTTGTCCTTTTTCCTAGTCCTTGCTTTTATTTTCTGTCTAATGAAAAACCCAAGTTGTTGATGAGTCGCTACGTATCTACTTCAATCTCTTTAGAAAACTCCTCTGTGATTATTGGAATTGTGTCTTTTAGTGTCTTCAGAATTTCATTCTTAATAGTCTCCCTTAGCTTGTGTCCCCTGCATAATTTAGTCCATGAGAGAGTGAGTATTTTTTGCACCCTTTGAAATTTGTCTTCCCCAAATCTAGGCTGCAATTCAGACTATTCCTGCCTTTCCTCTCCTTTTCTGCCACTAACTATAAGAAGGAATGGTCACTTCTCCCACAAGGTATCCATTATTTCAATTCCTGCAAACAATCCCTCTTTGTTGAAGAAAATCAAGCCTAGAATAAAATTCCAATATTTAATCCTCCAACTTTTGAAAGATGAAATTATTAGTTTCTGACTTGTGATAGGAAGAAAGAATTCCAGCAGATATCTAGATAACTAACATCCCCCATCACCAATATCTCATGGCTCTGTGCCAGAATTATGATCTGTTTCCCAAACTTCTCTTCTATTTCTTCTTTTAATCCAGGTAGCATGACTTTTATTCATCCCCCTTGACCTTCACCCAAATGTTCTCCACATCTTATTTCTTCTTCTATTTCCTAAATTCATCAAAAATATCTCTTCATACATCACCATAATACTCTGCTTTGCCCTCCCCCCGCATTTGACCTGTCTCATTTCTTTTGAGTAAGGAATCCCCTCCCTTAGCCACCTTCCATGGCTGACCCTTAACCCATCAGGTCTCAGATTCTTTCAGATGTCTTCCCTTTAGGATCTTTAGTCTATCTGACCAGTTCCTTAACTCAATTGGCCATTCATTCAAGCAGCATTTATTGAGTACCTGTGGGCTACACATAGATGCCGTCTTTGTTTTTCTGAACCACAACTTTCTCATCTGGGAAGTGGTGATAATAATACCTCACAGGGGTTTTGTGAGTATCAAATATATAGAAAGTTATTTGAAAACAACATCGACTCCAATTACATTTGGTATTATTTAATGTTTCGGTTTCATATAAAATGCTGTTTAGTAGCAAATCAGATGCTAGGAATAGTTTCATTTTTTCAAAAGTAATGATGACTTCCATCCTATCCTTTTATTTAGGAGTATAACTAGCCTAGAGGGAGGCAAGCCCACTTACACTCTCCCAGTGTTGTGCTGAACATTTTATTTGTGACTATTTTCCACATTTGCCTGCATTTACTGGATCTGCAAGGAGAAAATTAGATTGAATTAATTTATAAAGATCTGAATTCATTGTGATTCAATTTGATCATGATGACATTGTACTTACTACACTGATGCTATGAAGCCAAGATCAGTTCCACCCAAATGACATGATAAGGGGAGCATATGTCAATAGATAGGAGTGTATCTTTCTCAAACAGCTGTTGGACCCCATTTCATCTGCTCTAGAGCCTAAAAGGTGCCTATAAGTTGTATTAGGTGGAGTTGAGAACTCCCATATTACAGAATGTATCCACTGCTAGTCAGTAATCTAGTTCAAATGTAGCCTATTAATGCAACACATTCACTTCAACAAGCATTCTTTTAGGGACCTACTATGTGCAACATTCTGTTGTGGGTGCTGGGGGGAGAGATGGTCCTGACCTCCTAGAGCTCACAGTCTCCTGCGGTCATCAAGGCTGTGCCTGAGATGTCAGTTCAATAGAGCTTAGCACAGTGCCTGCACACAGTAGGCATTTAATAAATGTTACTAGCTGACAATAGAGTACACTGTTTTCTCTCTCTTCCTAGTTCCCAGCCATTTTAGCCATAATGCTTAGTCCTGAATGATGATTCTCTGTAATTCTGTACAAAGTCATAGATGGATTTTGAGACAGACACAGGTCATAGATCTGGAGCTTGAGGGGAACCTCAGCATTCATTTAACCCAACCTCTCTATTTACAGATGGAGAAACTGAAGCACAAGGATGTTGCTGTGAGTCACACAGCTAGCAAACATTAGTAGCAGGGGTTAGAACCAGGTCCTCTGATTTGCCACCCAGCATTCTTTCCACTGGGCTATTCTACTTTTGCCCAAGGTCACCTCACCCAGGTAGTCGATACATCAAGGAAATCACTTTTGCACTGTGGCCAAGAATAGCATCTCCCTCTGTTCAAGAAGCTATCCTCTTGTCTCCCCACAGCTGGAGGTTACCCAAGCCAGGAAGCTGGCAGGGGTGGCATATTCATAAATACACATTACATTGGGGTAGCAGCTTTGAAGCAGCACATTGTGAGGCCCATGTACACACACACACACACACACACACACACATATTTAATCCAGAAATGGTGGTCAAGTCCCAACTTGCCAAGGACCCCCAAGGAACTCTACTCTTCTCTGTATCTGGGGCCTGTGCTTTGCAGGTCAGAGCAAGTCACCAGGTGTCCACTGTCTAGAGTCAAGCATCTCTCAGCTGACTGGCAGATGTAGCCAGCCCATTTTAATCATGCAATGGGTCTTGTAGATCTGCTTAGCTGCCCATATTCCTGGCAAAACAGATGGTGAACATTTCAGAGTGAGAGCCAGTGACCTGCACAGAACATCTGGACACTCCTGAGACTTCCCTTTCAGGGACTGGGAGGAAATAACATTTGGGAGTTTTGGGGTCTCAGTTAAGCTCCTTCTCTCCTCTGTGAGTGATGTGATTTTGGATTCTGACACCTCATCAGATCACTCTCCAGATAGTGTTACTCATTCTCCTTTGTAGACGAGTTGGGATTAAATCTTTGAAATGGATCTGTTGACACTGTATATCATGTGGCATCTGCCAACAGTGACTAACCACATGTTCATCCAAGATTTGTAAATGATACCCACTGAGCTTGCCAAGACACCAGACAGATCTGGGGCAGGGGGGGAGAGGGAGAGGGGGGCCTATTCCCCATTATGGACATCAGCAACGATTGGCAGCTGGAGCCCCCTCATTAAGAAAGATGCTTCGCCTGTATCTTTGAAACAAGGACATTCACTTGGACAGCTGACATTAAGTGACAGAGCTGAATCATCATTATATCTTCAGCCCCTGGTCTCTTCTTCATCTGGAGCTCCCATCCATGTTCTGCAAGTGACCTCATCATGGATAAGAATGAGATCACTCAGCAGGAGCTCCCTTGTACAACCACACGTCACTTCACCACATCATCATGCCTTCATCTGTTCTTTTGGTCTTCTTTCCAGTTTCAGAAATTTCTCTTCTCCTTTCCCCAATGTGAAGTCCAGTTGTATTTAGACACTATATTTAGACTATATTACTCTAAAAAAAACCAGTCTCTTCCTCTCTGGTATCTATAATCTGTTCCTCACAGTGAATTCATTCTTTTCCACTTTTGAATAAGTTTGTTTGAATAAACAAATAAAACCCACCTTTTTCTTGGCCCTCCTACTCATTTCTAATCACTATCCAGGCTTTCTATTTATTTCTGCCAAATGACTTAATTATGTGCTTTCGACATCCTGGCTCCACTTAAGATTTCTAACTTTAACATCATTCAGTTTAGTTTCTGCTATCACCACTTGGCTGCAATTTTCTTAAAGGGTTACTACTTACTCACTTCACAGATAATGTAGTGAACTCCTACTCCAGTACAATCCAAGAGACTGTGCTCTATGCCTCTGATCAACTTATTTCTAATCCAGTGGCCTTTTCTCTATTCACTCTGCTCATCACCTGCCAAATAATATCAGTGGCATTCCTTTTAAGGGTCCTGATTGGCTCCTTTGCAAGCAGTCATATGAAGGAAATTCATTATTTCAGCATCTTCAGGGGCCCTGCAGGTGGGATTGCCTCATAGGTAACACCACCTATCTTATGAAGAAGTCCTTTGAGCCTTCATAGACTTGGCCCCTCTGAAGGGACCCAAGATTGAATTACCATGTGTAAATGTCTGTGCTTTAGAGACTTAAAGTTCCAATAAAACCAATTTCATGTGGTTTTTTCTTGACCGAGAATTTGAATGTGGTCAGCTCATGCAAATGGGTTCTTTGGTCTTATGTTATATTTTTAGTTTTGAGAAGTAGCAGTTTTGTGGCCCCTGCATTCTCCTGCCATTTTAAAGATTTGGCCATGGATCAAGTCTTGTGGTAGCGTCTACATTGCAGGGTTAAGCTATAATTATTTGGAGGACAGCTCTGTTAACTCTTCAAATCACCTTTATTTCTTTCAAACTTTACAACTATCTCTGAAGAAGAATGGAATATTATGATTCCTCTTTCACACATGGGGAAACTGAGGCCCTGAGAAGTTAAATGAGTCTTGACCAAGGTCATAAATTGATAGTTAGGCAGTTAGGGACCAGAACTGTCTCATTCCTTGGTTTTGTGTCATCTTCCTTGACATCTGTAATTGTGCTTCTTGGGACCTCTTCTTCTTCACTCTGTCCAGGGTCCTGAGGGGGCCTCTACCTTATTTCCTGGCCACCAGCTATAAGCTGAGCCATCTCTGCCCCTGCCAGCATCTTGACCTCCTCTCCATTGGAACCTGGGACGCCACCCCTGGAACTACCCTAGACCCTTAATAATAATAATAATAATAGCTAGTAGTTATAGTTATACAACTTCTAGTTATACGTATATATAACTACTAGTTATATAGTAGCTATAGTGCCTACTATGTACAATGCATGAAAGCTAAGTGCTTTATAATTATTATTTCATTCAATCCTTGCAATAGCCCTGGGAGCTAGGTACTATTATTACCTCCATTTTACATATGAGGAAACTGAGGCAGGACAAGGTTAAGTGACTTGCCCAGGGTCACACAGCTAGTAATTGTAGAAGGCTGGATTTGAACTCAGGTCTTCTTGGCTCCAGGTTCAATACTTTGTGCACTCTGGAGCCACCTAGTGGCCTCTTTCAAGAGTACCTTCTCTGCATCTTAAACTCAACATATGTGAGTGGAAAGAACACTCGATTTTGAACCTAAGAATCTGGCTTCACATCCCAGCTCTGCCATGTATTACCTCTGTGATCTTTGACAAGTCTCTTCACCTCTCTTGGACTCTGTTTCCTAATCCAGTACAATCTAAGAAGCATTTATTAATCACCTTCTTTATACAAGGCCCCATGGTAGGGCTAGTGAGACAAAGAGAGCCTTAACAAATGTTGTCTGCCCTCAGGAAGCTCCCATTCTACTGGATTGTAAACAGATGAGTCAGTATTCCAGGATAATTTTAGGAGGAGAAAGGAGAGGAAGCCCCATTAACAAAGGGGAATAAAAGGGTGTCATAAAGGGCATGTCCCATGAACTGAGCCTTGAAGAAAGTGGATGAGAGCAAGAGGGGAAACAGAGGAGGGGGGCATTACAAGTACAGCAGGCAGTCTATGCAAAGTCAGACAGGTGGGAAACGGAGTACTGAACTTGGGATATGGTGGCGTAGGCCTATTTGGTTGGAATGTGGAGTGCATGAAGGAGAGTGATGGGAAATAAGTCTAGAAAGGCACATGGGAGCCACAGAGAAAATGTGAGGATGAAGAGCCTTTACCCTCCTCTCCCAAACTACCTTAACTTGAGCTACTCTGTCTATTTTTGTAACTGCTATCTTTGTATTTATGCTATACTAGTTTAGAATCTAAGTTTTAGGAGAAAAGTTCCAATCTTTGCGCACCAAGCACAGATGGATGCTTATTGATGGATTGAAAGTTTTGGTTGAGTGGTAATGAGGACCTGGACTAGAGTGATGGCCATGTGAGTGGAGAGAACAGATTAAGAAGATGTTGGGAACTGGTGAGCTTGGAGAGCAACAAGCCAAGAATGAATCCAAGGCCAAGACCCTGGACAAAGGGACGAACCCTGAGCTCCCTTCCAGTGCCAGGTCTGTGATCCTGTGTACTTGCCCTTCCTCCAATGTCTCCAGCTCTGCCGTGGCACCACCATCCATCCATGGGTCAACCAGGCTTTTCCCCACTGAATCCTCTTCATCTCTTCTCGCACCTCTGAGCAGCTACCAAATCCTGTTATTTCTCTCTTAGTAACCTCTAGCTTCTGCCTGTCTTCAGTCTCACTGAAACTACTCATCCCACCCCTTAGCTCTGTTCACCTAACTATGAAAATAGCACACCCTCCAAGCCATAATCTGCATCACCATTAGAACAGTATCCCTAAGGCCATCTTCCCATAATATCATTCCCCATAATTAGAAGCTTCCAGTGATTTTCCATTGTCTTCCAAAGAACTGATCCCGGCATTCAAGTCCTCCACCATCTGACCTATTTCATTTTACAAAACTTTCTTTCCAAACAACTGGGACTAAGCAGAATTGCATGGTAGGAAAAGAATGGGATTTAGAGATGGGGTCTTGGGTTTGAATGCCCACTCTGCTACTTACCACTTAGGTCTGCTTGGGCAATTTACCCCTCTTCTCTTGGCACCAGTTACCTCCACTGTAGAATGAAGTATTTGACTGAATGAAGTTCATAAAATCTTATATCTGGAAGGAAACTTAGGGGTCATCAACTGTAATCTTCTCACTTGACAAATGACTTGCCCAAGGTCACACAGCTAGTATGTGTCTGAGACAAGATCTGAACCAGTTTCTTGGTTTTAAACCTAATATTCCATCCTCACCACCATCTTGCTTTTCATGGCCAATTCTGGGCAATTACCATGATGAATCCTGACCTCCAAGAGATGCATAAATTCAATTCCACCCTTTTCTTTTTTAGAAAATTAGGGGGTTACAGGTACAGAATGTTGCATACAGGATGCAGATATAGTATTAATTACTCTTGCTTACCTATTTTTTCCTTTGGTCCTGAATGGGGGAAGTTGAGGAAAGGATCATCTAGAATTGACTGAGAGACAAAAACTAAGGTTATCAGTAAGCTTTTTTATGTTTTTAAATAAAGGAAACTGCATGCATTGAGCTCTAAAGGTCCTCACAACTCTCTCTCTGAAAGTGAGAGACTTGATCAGATTTAAAATGGATTCACCTAGCAGGGTTTGTCTGTGGAGCACTTAGTGTTTTCATTATCTTTTCCTGAGAACCTCCCTGCAAGTTTATTGACTATTATTACCTCATTCACAAATGTACATTTTGCAGATGCACCAGCCCTAACCTCTCCGTAGATTCAGATTTCACAATAAATCAAGAGTAGGATTAGATGTTCTCTGGTCTGAGCTCAGTTGCAGACCTTATTTAGGTCAGTCATTCAAACCAGTCTCTAGAGATTGCCCAGCTCATTTAAAAAGATGGCCTCCTGCCAGAACTGGCCTCCATTGTTCATCATTTTCTTTGTTTACGAATAATAATAGATACTTACATTTCCCTGGCCCTTTAAGGCTCACAAAGTGCTTTGCCCTCTTAACTCCTTCAATATTCACAATGCACACAAATGTTTTTGCAAACCTTAAAGTATTACATGAAGACTAGTTGTTATAATTATTAAATCTAAACTTAGGCAATTGCTCAATCAGAGCATAAAATTATTCAGAAGAAAATTTCATAGTGTGCTTGGTTATGAAATAAGTGAATAGTTGAATTTATAAAGGTATCATAAGGATGTCACCAAGGACTACAAAAAGAAAATGATGAGCTGGTTACATGTTGAGAATAAGGAATACCCACTGGATAGTGAATTTGCTGTGTTGCTATGAAGTACCGTCTTCTCTATGAAGATCCCCTCCCCTTACTCCCTGCTGCTAATGCCTTCTCCCTGAAGGGTCCTGTAACTATTTTACATACATCTGTAGACATCCATGATGTCTTAAGCAGCTAGATTGTAAGGTCATTGAGGGTAAGGACTGTTTTATTTGTGTGTGTTTTTCCATGCTTAGCATAGCCCTGACACATAGTAAATATGTTACAAATATTCGGTGAGGGGTTGATCAGAACCAGAGTAAAGCTTTAAGTGTGCTGAGTAGAACCCTCCAGCAGATTTCTAAGGGCATGGGCAGGAGTCCAATGGAACTCAGGTGCAGATGGGCTGCAGTCTATAGCATTAGAAGGATGGACCCTTTCAGGGAAGTCATAGACCCATTAAAACATTGTTCTATACCCCTATCTTTTGCCCAGTATCTTTTTACCTCCTTCCCCAGCAAGAGGAGGATGGGAAGGGGTTCAAACCATATTGGATTCTCCCCTGCCCCAGTGAATTTTCAGTATAATGAAAGGCAAGGGAATGCATTGGCAGAGTGGACACCCCTAGGAGATTGTTAAAGATTTCTTATCACTAATGCAAAATAAGATCCATGATCTTATTTTTCAGAGGAAATATTTCTAGCACTTGCTTTTTTTTTTGAGAACCACATGGGCTATTAGTGAAAGAAGGCCTCTGTATTTATATTTATTTTTCATGAGGTAGAAGAAGCAAACTCTGGAGAGATGTAGGTTCCAGCCAGCCCCCTGGCACCAAAGCCACATGTTGTTCATTCAGCCAGGAAATGGGAGCTCAATGGCCCACTCAACATTCTGTGCCTTCAGCAACCATCTGGCCACCCAAAGCAGCAGAAGAGAAACACCCTGGCTTCAAAGTAGGTGCTGACAATCAGAGTAACCTAATGCTTGGCATGATGCTAATACTAAATAATAATCACGAGGAGCAATGACAGTGGAGCCATCTTTATGAGGGATCTTCAGAAGAGCGGAGAGAGCAAAGGGGACTCAGACTGGCTAAAAAGACAAAGCTTGAGAGGTGGCCAGGGTTGTGACCAGTGCTGCTCTGTCTAGGCCTTCAGAGCCAGGAGGGGCCTCAGGAGTTGTCAGTGCAAACCAAATATTTTAAGATTCCTTTCTTTGACATGATGGTAGTCATTATGTAAACTTGCTCCTGCTTCTGCTCATGTCACTTGCGTCAGCTCTTAGAAGTCTTCTGAGGTTTCTCTGAATCTGTCATATTGATCATTTCCTATGGCACAGTTCTATCATATTTGTATGCCACAATGGGTCCAGCCCTTCTCCACCCTCTTTATTTCCAATTCTTTAGTACATCAACAAGTGCTGCTGTAAGTATTGCTGTGTAGATATGTTTCTTTCCCTCCATCTCTGACCTCTTTGGAATATATGCCCAGGAAGAGAATTGCTGGATCAAAGATTATTCACAGTCTAGTGACTTTTAAAAGATAGCTTTAACTCTTCATTTTACAGATGTGGAAACTGAGACCTAGGAAATCTGTATCAATCAGTGTTCGACTAGCATTTAGTAATCACTTACTATATACCAGACCCTGTTCTAAGTGCTATGGATATTTTTCTTAAAAAGTGAGGAAAAGGAAGTTGCCCAAATGGGCCTCAGACTTATTTCCTCTGATTCCAAGTTCAGGTTTCTGTCTACTACACAACACCACCTCCACTGGGTCTAGGTCTGTGGTCTGTGGAAGACCAAGACTCAGCAAGGTAGACAGCTGTCATTAAACCCTTCCCTATGTGGGGAGAAGGAGAAGCCTTGCCTCCAGTCTCTTCAGCCAGAGAGTTTCCTAGACCACCACACCTGCTCATCCAACTCCACGGAATGAATGAGGTAGTGAACAAATAGAAAATAAATAGTCATGGAAAACCAGCTAAGGAAGATGAAACATTAAGCACTAGGAAGGCGAGATAACAGGAAGTTTAATGAGAGAAAGTGTTGTAATGCAGTGTGGGGGAGTCAGGCTGGGATTAAGTGGAAGCACCTAGGAACATAGACTAGGAATAGATTTGCCCATGGAAACAGGTGCACGTGGCAAATGAAGTCAGGAAAGAACTCGGTGGAAAATGAGAGGATCATTCAAGAGAGATGAGTCTGGCTGAGACCCAACCAATGAGTCTGGCAGGATTCTGGACCTGTTTTCCACTGCATCTGTGGTCAGCATCTTGGAGATCCAGCTAGAGGAGCCCAAGAAAAGTCTGAAAGCTTTTTTGTCAGCGAGATAGCTGAGGAAACAAGGGGCCGCTGGGGCTCGCAAAGCCAAATTCTTTACATATTTCCACACAAATCCAAGGTGATTTTGGTTTGGGTTGCTAGCTTTTTTCCTAATAAAAAACTCATCTTTTTTGGTCTCAGAATAGCTCTGCTGATATAAAAACATTTTCCCCAGTGAACCCACATTGTCCCTGTTCAAATTTTCACTCAGAGAAAAGAGATTGAGGGGCAGATCATTATATTTAGATCAGTTCTGAAAGAAATGGGAGGAAACAATGAAAAGAAATGGAAGTGTTGATGACCTCAAATTTAAACAGATTTTTGCCAAGATGTTATTGGAATTTTTACAAAAAAATAACAAATAAAAACTATAATCTTGAATCATTTATTTCATTTAGATGACATATGTTTAGGAAAATGTGACCAGCTGGGTCCAAGTCCTGCTGGGACACATGCTGGTTCCAGGGCCTAGGCAAGTCATTTAACCTCTTCCTGCCCCTAGGCAGATCTCTAAGACCATAAGTTACAAAGGAGGCAGTGATCTGCATTAGTAAAGGCATTTTCCATATTGGGAGTTCCCATCCATAGATGAAATCACAGGCCAAGATACACTTCTTCCAAAAAGGAAAAAATCAAATAAATGTTGGTAATAAACCAACATTTGTTAAGTGCCAGCTGAATACCAAGTACTGTGCTGGACCTGGGGATACAAAAATAGAAGTGAAACAGTCCCTGCTCTCTGGGAGCATTTAATATCACTAGAAGTGACAACATATAAATTTTAATCATAACAATAACAAGGAGCTAGTATTTATATAAAACGTGAATATTTGCAAAGCACTTTACAAACACTAACTCATTTGTTTCTCACTATGACCCTGGGGGTAGGTGCTATTATTACTATCCCCATTTTACTGGTGAGGAAACGGAGACAGAGGTCAAGTGATTTGCCTAGAGTCACAGAGATAGTAAGTGTCTGAATCAGATTTGAACTCAGGTCTTCCTGATTCCAAGACAACCAGTGCTCTATTCATAGATACAACCTGCTGATATAGATATATATGTATGCATGTATGTGTGTGTGAATATTATATATATATACACATATAATATATATACAGACACACATTATGTGCATATCATATGTATGTATATATTGAGAGAGAACAGGAAATACACAACAAAATAGACACAGACAAATAAACATTTAGGGCCACATCAAATTTAGGAATCTTGATCCAAGTCCATCTCCCAAAAAGCCAATGTCCATTATTGGTAGAACATCCTTCACTGATAAGGCGAAGGGGAAAGTAGGGGATGATATTGGGTGGGGTGGGAATGGGGTGTTTGTATCTTCAGTTTCTTTAGATTTAATTAACAAACCATTTGAAATGACCTTAGGAAGAATGCTTGCACAGCAGGAAGCTGGTACTGGTACTTTATCTCCCAGGCATTAATGAGTGTATTGGGCCCATAATATGATCCAGCCCTTATCAGTTTTTCAGTCTGTTCTCTCTCTCTCTCTCAAGGGAAACCTTTGAAGTAAAGGTGTTGACAGAATCTGTTGGCTTTGAGCCCAGGAGAGTGTGGGGTAGAGAGTCAGAACAGAATTACTTCAAGGAGTGGGGGGAACAGTCATGAGCTTTCCCCACTGTTTCCTACTTTCTAAACGGTGGATGCCAGAATTGAACACAATCCTCCAGGTTGCTGCAACAGGGTACAGACTTGTTAGTTCTGGATGATGCACCTCTCCATCTTGGTTCTTTTTCTGTTCTGTCCAGGGACACCAGCAGCCCAACTCTCTCTTGAGCCTCTTGAAATTAGCTCTGATCAAGGTTTCTGGATTGTAGGATCATATGGGGTGCAACTGGTGAATTAGTGATGAGAAATGCAGGATCTTAGTCCTGGCTCGGGAATCTCACTGGCCAGTCAGGAGTAGTAAAAGGAGATGTGAATCAGCAGACATGGTATGTGTCCCCTCCAACTCAAAGATTCTGTGGTCCCTGTCCTGCTCTCTGCTGCAATTCGATAAACCAAGTAGGGGAAAAGCTAGGAGGAATCTCGAGCACCGTGGAGGATAGAATGTTGACCTGCCCCTGATTCCACAAGATGGGAGAAGTTCTGACTGAACTAAACATGTGTGAAGGAAGCTTTGAGGGTTGGAGCTCCAAAGATGTGCTTTGGTGGCCCTCCCCAAAGGGAAGGCCCTCCCTGGGGGCCGGACTTTCAGAAGAGACTAAAGAGAAGATTTCCACAAGTACTTTGTTGGCCAAGATCTACTCAATATTTTGTTCACATCATTAAATTTTGTTTTAATTTAGTTTTGTCACAGTTGAGGAGAGTGTAAAGAAATGACAACCATAGGAAGTAATTTAGAGAATCTCTCTCTGAAGAGGAAAATTACTGGGGTTCCCACTCCCCTCCCTCCATCCCCTGCCCCACTCCTCGCAGATTAGGAAGGTTTACAATTTTACCTTCCTGGTGATTAAAATCCATTCTTTCTCTAAAGGTCACCTCTACATCAGCTGCACACCCACTTTTGAATGAAATGAGAGGAAGCCTGGCAGCCTGGTAATTAGGCCACTAAGACTTGTTTCCCTCCCCTTCCTGCCTTCTCTACCCTCAGCCTCCTCCTCTCCATTGCTTCTCTCTGTGGTTCCCCCAACACTGCCCCCTGCTTCCCAGCCCATGACTCCCCTACAAAAATGATTTGGAAAATGATTGTGCCCCAACCTGTTGGTGGAAAGCCCACCCCAATACAGAGGCTCAAGAGAGAGTTGGGCTGCTGGTGTCCCTGGATAGAACAGAAAAAGAACCAAGATGGAGAGGTGCATCATCCAGAACTAAGAAGTCAAGAGTCCCCCTGCACTGTGCCCTGGAGGATTGTGTTCAATTCTGGTATCCACTGTTTAGAAAAGGGGCAACAATGGGGTAAGTATTTATTATATGCTACCTGTGCATCAGGCCCTGTGTTAAACGCTTTACAAATGTTATCTTGTTTGATTGATCCTTACAACCCTGGGAGGTAGGTGCTACTATTATCCCCATTTTACAATTGAGGAAACTGAGGCAGGCAGAGGTTAAGTGACACACAGAGGTCACACAACTAGTGAATGTTTGAGACCCTATGTGAACTCAAATATTCCTGACTCTAGGCCTAGCATTCTATCCACTGAACCACTGGCTGACTTCAAAGGCACCTTCCAGCTCTAAATCTTATGAGACTATGAAGTGTTATGAGAAATTCAAGGAAACATAGAAAGATTTGTATGATCTGACAGAGAAGTAGGCGGAACCTATCCAACAATACTGACAATAGCCACAGTTACATAAGAAAAAAAACAAACACTGAAAGAATTCATGATTCAGATGAACTAACTCACAGGCCAGTCCTGACCCCAGAGGACTCACCATGTCAGCTCCTCTTGCTAGACAGGTGGTGAACTACGTCTACACAATGGGACCTGGTCATTGCAGTATGGCCAACACACAGGTTGTTTGGCTTAACTTTAACTGGACTTTGATACAACAAATGGTGTCATTATGGAAATCCATGCTGGCAAAGACAATGATGCTTTTATTTTTTAAAGCATCAATAAAACTTTCTTTAGAAAATGAAATCACAAGAAAAACAGGGGTTTGCCACTTTGTCCCATTTGAACCCTCCATTTGCCCAGTCTTCACTCAGGGAACTCTTGGGTCTTATCAACACTTTACAATTTATTACAAGACAAGTGTGGACATGCCAGGGGAGCAAAACTGGCTCCACCAGACTCTTTTAGGGCCCATTTATTTCATTGTAACCTTTTCCTTTGCTCTGCTCCAATTAACCAAACAGCAGGCTGACATTTTATCCCATGTACACATTCTGAAAATTGCCTTCTGTCAGTTCTCAAAACAGAAGGGCCCCGCCATCCTGAGTTTTGTGAGGAGATAGCCTGGCTTGTGGGAGGGTGCCTTCCCATTTTCTTAGTACTCTGAGACTATAAAACAGCCATTTCCTTTTAAACTGTGGGGTGCCACCAGGGTCTCTGCTGGTTCCCCAAATGGAAGGCTGAACAAACGGCATTCCTGATGCTTTGAATCTTACAGAGCTTTTGTGCAGACAAAAGCTACTTTTGGAAAACACTCTACTTCAGAAGTCTTTCTTCCTCTTCAGGCATCACAATGAAAACCTGCTTTAGGAATCCCTTTTTTTTTCTTCTTTAACTGCAATAATTCCCTCTCATTAACCAAGAGAGGCCTAGTTAGGGAATGGATTGCTCTGTGTTACTCGGGGATTATGCCAAGCTCCCTTGAGGAGACAGAAGATACCAGATTGGACATAGGATACAGAATTCTAACACCAGAAGCAACCTCAGGGGGCATCCAGCCCAAGCTGTGCCTGTAAAAAGATCAATCCATCAGTCAGCCAACAAGCATTTATTAAGCACTTACTATCTACCCAGCACTGTGCCATATATAAGCTGATGATCAAGATAAAAAAAATGGAAACATCCCCACACTCAAGAGGGAAACAGTACATACATGTGTGTGAGTGTAAAACAGAGACAAAGTCAACTCAAGATTATTCTTGGAAGGAAGGCCCTAGCAGCTGGGGGAATAATGGGTGCTCACCCAGTCTTTGCCTGAAGACTTCCAGTGAAGTCCAGTGAAGAGACAGCTGTTCAGATGCTCTCCCTTACCTCAAGCCTATCTTTCTCTCTGAAACTCCCTACCCCACTTTGTTCCTGGTTCTACCCTCTGGGACTAAACAGAACAAGTCACCTGCTGGCCCTTCTAATGTGCTGAGGACAATTATCTCTTCCACCCCTGAGTTCTCTTTTTCAGTCAGTGATTGAAGACAAGCAAAATGTATATAACCATGAAAGCTGAGCCTCAGTGGTCACTGGGAGCCTTAGTAATATCCCCTCATGGGTGTTCTTGGTAAACATTCAGGGATCCCATCACTCTTGGGCTCCTAGAAAACACCCCAAGCTCTAGGAATATTCTGATTCTTCCCTGACCGACAGCTTATGAGCCCCTACCAATGTGTTTATTTTTACTAGTCAGCCAGAGGAAACACTTAGTTCAAAGCAAAGGCATTTAATGAGGATAATAAGAAAAATAACTGAACCTTCCCTACATAAACCATGAACTCATTCTCTGACAAATATATACATCTTCCTTGGGAAGAATAAACCTGCTTAGGAATTATACAATATTCATGTACACATGGAGAACATATGTAGTCAGGCCACCCACATGGAAAGGTGCACAGCCAGGGATATGTGTATCTAGGGCATGTAAGTAGAAGGATAATTCATGCTTCTGATGCTACAAGCTACTTCATTGTGCTGATCTCTGCTGACCTTGCCCTGCACCAAGCATTGACTCAAAGCTGCTCCCTTCCAGGGGTCACATCTCTGCTCCATCTGGTGTTTAGCTATCCAGTAATCTTCAGGATTTTCTAATACTTTGTCCAACATTCACCACAGATGCTGTAGTTAGTAAGCCTCTCCCTTGCAGTGGAAAGCTTTGACTCTCTTCATTCAGTTCTCATAGCAAATGGTGATGAAGTTTTCTTCCTCAGTCAAATTGCTTGCAGAAAATAGCAGAGGCCCAGGCTAATGTCATGGATGACATTTGAACTCCTCTCGGAACTCTTCTTCTAGGAATGTTTCCAAGTCTCTCAATTCAACTTCTGACTTATCGTCAGAAACCCATCCTTAGCACAATGCCTAGTACATAGTAGGTCTTAATAAATGCTAAATGACTATATGAAGCAAATATTCCTAGGTCTGTTCTTCCTCAAATAAAAAAGAACAGAGTGATATGGAGACAAAACTGCTTTTAACCTCCTCCATTATGATTCCCAGTTCTGCATAAGTCACAAAGACCAGACTAGGGAAGGAAGGTTAACAAGGCTAGTAACATCTGTTCTGGCTACCCACAGAAACCAATCACATTCTGGTTTCTATTTGGTCTCTTTTCACTTGTATTTCAGCATCCTCCTATTTAGACAGGATTTATGGGAAATCCTGTTGAGCATGTAAGTACAGAGAAGAGTCCATTTTCTCTCAGGGCTGTGATGAGTAACTTGCTCCTCAAATGTATGTGTATCCTGTATGAGACCACTTCAGGTGGGGGTGGAGAGACCTGCATTTTTAATCATGTGCCCAGGCCTTACTAAACCTCTCTGTCCCTCAATTTCCTCATCTACATATTGGACATAAAAATGTTTGCACCTCCTACCTCACAAAGATAATATGGACCTTCTGGAAAATTGTCAGATGTTGTTAACATGTATTTTCAGGAAGGAACTCATGCATGGATGAAAGGTACCATGAAGTCAGACATTAGAAGGAAGCGGATGAAGAACGGTGAGCAACAAGGCTAGAATGTCAGGGAGACAAGACGTTTTGAGGTTAAGCTGGTTTGGACATGAAGGAGAGTGAAAAGAAGGAGGAGAGTTCTGTGATAGTCATTCGAAGTATTGAGGGCTTAGGGGAGAGCACTGGCCCTTGCCAAGACACAATGGAGGAAGATGGCATTCCTTCCAAGACTGCTGCTCCCACTGAATAGCAATGGGAAACCATTCTGGAGAACATTGAGCACAAGCACAATAACACCCAAGTCTGGAGTCAGCTTTGTTGATCACATTATAGATACCCAGACAACTCTTGGGAAGCTCCAGGCTCTTACTGTCATTAGTGAGACTTAGTATAGCAGGGCCTTGAAAATTAGGCTTTTTAAGGCTGAATAAATAAATCCTATTTGGAAGATGGATAGCATAATGAATGCTTAAGCTTGAAATCCAAGGAGGATTAGTAAGCCTTATCTCATATTAGTAAATTTGAGATCATTCCTGTATGATGCAGAGAGCGTAGAGGATGCCTTTACTCCACAGGGAGAATCACAGAACCCACACGCTGTGATGTCTTGTTCATCTCGTCTCAAAACCCCCAAACAGAAAGTTTAGTGGCACCACTGAGCCCTGGCTCTCTTGTCTTCAGTGAATGAGGAGGGCTCTCCTAAGGTCTTAGGGATGTTTCCTTTCTGGGGGACAAAGGAAAGAGCTAAGAACGATAGAGATCATAGCAGAGAAGTAAGCAGGAAATCTGTTCTCTGTTGTATGTGTGTATGTGCCCCATCTTCATGTCTTTGCCTAGGCTGTACCCCATGTCTGGTGTGCACTCACTCCACAGCCCCACCTTTGAGAACAGGCTTTCTCCATGGCTCAACCTAGCTGCCTCCACTTAATGAAGCCTTTCTTCCCAGTCCCTACCCACCCAACACCTACTCTTTAGTGCTTTCTCCCTTTTCAAACTGTCCTGTATTTATCAGCTGAAATGTTGTGCCACCTTAGGAGAATGTCATCTCCATGAGGCTTCGTTTTATCTTTAAATACCCAGTGCCAAACACAGTGCACGGTCCATAGTGATCGTCATACCTGTCCCTTGCCCATTAAGCACCAGGGCTCCCTGTGGCCTTGATATTCAAACACCAACTTCTCCATTGGGTATTTTAGTCCCTTTTCTTCACCTTCTGACTCTCACCCTGTTTATCACCCTCAGTATACACTGATCCCCTTGGTGAACCCTGCATCCCAGTCAAACTGGCTGGGCTCATTCACTTGCTCTGTCTTTCATCTCTGAGTGTTTGTATTTGTCCCCCTGAGCCTCCAATGCCTTCCCTCCTCATCTCCTTCTCCTAGGATCCACAGCTTCCTCTAAAGCCCACCTCAGCCACTACCTCCTGCATGAGGCCTCACCAATCCCCCACTTGGCAATTGGAAAGGTCCAATTACATTGCATGTACTTTGAAAATACTCTACACATGGGACATAGTTTTTATCCCCAATAGACTCTAAACTCCCAGAGGATGGAGACTGTTGTTAACACATTTCTGTGCCATAGCACAGGCTGGCACATAGTAGGTGCCTAATAAATGTTTGCTGATTAATTATTAAATTGGAATTGAATTGAAAAGAAAAGAAAGGAATTGAATGGAGTTGTACAATGGTACAATGGTACAGAGCTCGGTGGGCTCTGCTTTGGAGGATGTCACACAGAAGAGGCTGGACTAACTATCTGTTAGGTTTGCTATCATGGGATTCCTTTGGGATTTGAGTTTGACTAGGTGGCCAAGCTACCTTGCAACCTTCAGATTCCATCTAAGTTTGTGTATGTGTGTGTGTTTGTGTGTGTGTTTAAGATAATCAGAGCCTTAATTGTGTCAGTAATGCCAATGAAGCATAGGCCCTAATGCTAAATTGTGAATCTTTAGTCACAGGTCCCCATGGCCAAAGAAATCATCCTCTGTGAGCCAGGCTTCTGATGATGGGCCTCTCTCCTCTTGGCAAGTTTGTCTTGTAGGCAGAAATAATGATCTTTCCTCAAGATTGTCCTCAAAACTTCTCCAGCTCCATAGGCACTGCTCAAGCCGAACCCCCCAAAACTCTGTCACATACATACACACACACACACACACACACACACACACACACACACACACACACCGGGTGATGGATCAGTGGATGTATCTCATAAGTCTTCTTGTAAACTTACATAGTCATGTCTATATATTTGTCTCATTATTAGGGAAAATAGCATGGTGTAAGTCCTTTACAGGGCGGAGATACAAGAACCATGAAAGGAAAGAATACCAGTGAATTTTTAAACCCCCATTGAGAAAGAGCTGTCAAAAATTTATGTAGCCGTCTGTGAAATGGGGGATGAAGAGGAAGTCTACACCTGAAGAATGATATAGAACTCTACTCAAATCTGATGATTAGATGAAAGAATGAATATGAATGAATGAAAATGAATGAATGAATATGAATAAATGAATGAATGAATATGAATGAATGAATGAATGAATGAATGAAAAGCACTTGACTGAAAAGGTGATTAGCTTTAAGTCAGGACTTCTTGCTGTCTGCCTATCCAAACACTTTATCAATCTATCAATAATAATAGCATCTTACACATAAATAATACTTCATAACTAACCACAACTTTCATAAATAACATATCTATAAATATCTCTCATCAGTCTTGGGTTGTAAGAAAAAGAACGAGCATTATCTTATTTTTGATAAATCAGAAAATTGAGCCTGAAAGACACTCGGGTGTCTTCCCAAGGCCCCATATCTAATTGATGTTCAGCTGAAGGTAGACATGAGCTGGGGTGAGCTTCCTGCCAATGTCCCAACAGCTGATGGGTGGTGGGTTGGCCCTGAAGTCAAGAGGACCTTGGGTTCGCTTGTCCCCATAGTTAATCACCATGATTCTGCAGAAAATTTGTTTCATCTTATGGAGGCTCCAATGACTCCCTTGGATTATTGGTTCTAACATATAAAGGAGCCAGGGGACGGAGCCTCCCAGAGTCCTTAGTATTGGGTGGTCAGGTGAATTTTGGGAGTTTCTTCTGAATTTCTAAAGGGAAAGGTTCTGGGTGATTTTCTGATATTTCCCCCATCCCATTAGTTAAAAAGCTTCACTTGTCTTCCTTGATAGGATCTTCTTTTTGTGGTCTGTTGCACCTATGATGTTTCTCATTACCAAAACATTACAATGTTTTGTAACCAAGTATTACAACTGAGCACTAGCCTAGAAGTTACAACAAGACCAAGCTCTGGCTGAACTTGGCCAAGTTATTAACCCTTTCTAGGATTCACTTTCTTCATCTGCAAAATGGGGAAATCATGCAAATGAGATTATATATGTGTTAGCTATTATTATTACTATTATTAGAAGTAATAATAATAAATACATGTAACAGTGTGGTATAGGGGTTAGAGAATGAGCCTTGAAACTAGAAACACTTGGTTCAAGCTTTTCCTCTGACAAATACTGACCCTATGAGCCTGGGAAATTCACTTGACTTCTCAATCCTCTTGGTGTTTCATCATTTCAATTGTGTCCCACTCTCTGTGACCCCATTTGGAGTTTTCTTGGCAAAGAGACTGGAGGGGTTTACCATTTCCTTCTCCAATTCATTTTACAGATGAGAAACTGAGACGAGCAAGGTAAAGTGACTTACCCAGGGTCACACAGCTAGTAAGTGTCTTGAGACCAGATTTGAACTCAGGAAGATGAGTCTTCCTGACTCCAGGTCCAGCACTCTGTGCACTGTGGCATCACCTAGCTGCCTAATGCTCTAAGAAACTTCAAAGACTCTAAGTTGCCAAGAAGGTGCCAACCTGAATTGGTGGAGGAAATGTCCTCATCTGGAAGTTCTCAATACTAATGAAATAACAGATCTAGTCCCTATCCATGCTGATGCTGTACCACCTACTTTATATGGTTTTTTTTGAAGGCATACCATATGTGTATATGTATGTATATATAGCATATATACAAGTATATATTTATATGTAGCATTTGTTTCATAGGGTTATGAGGTTCAAATATATATATGTATATATATATATATATATATATATATATATATATTTCTCATTTATGATTCAACTACTTCTAGGCTGGGCACTGTGCTAGAGATGAGGCATTTTTTTAAACAAGGTCTTGCCCTGAGGAAACTTACATTCCATCAGGTGAAACACTACCCACATGTAAATATTTATGAAATATATGCACACTATTCAAGGATAATTTTGAAGGGAAGAAACCCTAGCATTTGGGGTCTCCAGAAGGGCCGCATACACAAGGTCCCACTTGAGCTAAGCTAAATTCCAAGGAAGCTTGGGATTGACTGTAAAAGGCAGAGATGAGGAAGGAGTGGGTTCCAGGACAGAGGCATGGCCATGGGGGTTGTGATGACCATTTTTAAAAAGTCACTTGGGTCAGACCACAGAGTGTTGTAAGACTGGAGAGGCTGGTCGAAATCAGATTGTGAGAGGCTTTCAATGACAAGCAGATGGGTCTCTATTTGTCCCTGGGAGTAGGAGGGAGAACCTGCAGGTGATTGAGCAGGAGTGTGCCATGGTCATATTCATATTTTAGGAAAACACTGTGATGGCCGTAGAGAGGGTAGACTGGAGAGTGGGCAGCCTGGAGGCAGCAAGACCAGTTCAGCGACTTGGGCCACAGTTGAAGCAAGAGGCGATGAGGACCTCCCCAGGGGACAGAGAAGGACCTGGATACTAGAAGAGCTGTGCAGACAACAATGGCAGGATTTGGTGGGACTCATACC
The DNA here is from genome assembly GCA_023548195.1 of Bettongia penicillata ogilbyi. Lineage (NCBI taxonomy): Eukaryota > Metazoa > Chordata > Mammalia > Diprotodontia > Potoroidae > Bettongia > Bettongia penicillata. The sequence continues at coordinate 5,351,960 of JAJHZJ010000324.1, read as the reverse complement.
AGTCAGTAACATGCCAGGTCTTGGGATCCCACTAGATAGCAAAGGAAACCGAGGCTCCAGGAGGTCTAATCACATGCCCATGATCACTTGGTAATGAAGGGGGAACCTAATGGCCTCTGCCCCCCAAAGCTGATGTGAGGATCAAACGAGATATCTGTAAAGCACTTAGCCCTGCACAGTGCCTGGCACATCCTAGGCACTCTATCGATGTTGGCTATGATTATCATTCATTGTTTCTGTTCTCCAGAGGTGGGATTTTCCCCCAGGGCTCCTGAGACTCCCACCCCAGCTCTCTTCCTCCAGAGTCAATTTCCTGTCTAGAAAGTTGACATGAACTCTGGCTCAAGATGATTTCATGCTCTAGAGAGAGAGTAGAAAAGCCCTGAACTAGACACACACACACATACACCCACACACACACACACACACACACACACCCATAGTGTTTACAAGGTGTGAGTCATTTTCTCTTAATTTTCACTGAACCCCCACATTACTTGAGCTGCTTTGGGTTGCTTGCTTCATCTCCTAGATGTCACCAGTCCCAGAAAGTGGGTTAGAAGCTTGTCTTACACTCACCTGATGGGAGCAGCTGGTGGCCGCTTGGGTGATAGGTGAAGACTTTGGGGCCACCTGAGCGTCTCTGGCACAGGAAGTTGATGGCAGAAAGAATCCTCCTGCTTTCAAGGAGCCAGGGTAGAAACAAGTTGGGAAATCTTTGGGATGGATGGTGGCAATGTTTCTTGACAAACATTTCATGGCAGCTGTAGAAGGCTGGCTGACCCAGGGAGGGAGAAAGCACATCACTGCTTGAGAGACTTCATTTGACATCTCTGCTTCCCAGGATGAGATTTGGAGAGCCCAAGGGGAGGCTCACATCTGTCGTCCACTCTGAATGTTGTATTCAGTGTGAGGTATCTTCCCTGATGAAATGAATTTTCTCAGGTGCAGGGAACACTTCGTGATCTTAATACAATGATTCCCTTCCTCTCAGCTCAATGGGAGATACATTAAAAAGAATTCAGGGTATGCCTTTTCTGCCCTGCCATCTCCCATCCCAGGCTCAGTTGTATTCTAGGAATATTTGATCTCACACATGCACAGATCAAAGATTTAGAGCTGGAATAGAACTTAGAAGCCATCTAGTCCGACCCTATAATTTTACAGATAAGGAAACTGGCCCAAGTGACTTTGCTCAGGTTACACAGCTCCCAAATGGCATAGCTGAGATTTGAACTTTGACTCTCTGACTCAAAATTGAGTGGTACCTCTACATTACTGCACTGACCAACCCAAAGGGAAAGGAGAAGATAGAGGATCACTTATTATATAACTGTGTGAGAATATGTGTTGCTTTTTACTGACTTAGGGTTCTAAGAGCATATTTTTTCTTGGGGTACACCATGGGTGGGGAATCTGCAGCCTCAAGGTCATGTGAGCCTTCTAGGTCCTTTGGTATGACTTTTTGGCTGAAGTTTTACAGAACAAATCCTTTTATTAAGAGGATTTGGATTCAGTCAGAGGACTACACTTGAGGGCCTTGAGGTCAGAGATTCTCCACCCCTGGTCTAGACCTATCAGGGCAGAAATGCTCAATCCTACAAGGCTGCCTACATCAATATACATGTAGAAATATTGGGCTATGGGAGAAGAGCAGATGGTGGACACTGGCAGTCAACCAGTGGATAATGGGGATGGTCCTGAGTCCAGTGAAAGTCAAGGGCAGGTCTAAGGATATCAATGATGGTTTTCAAAATAATAGCCAACTATTGAGAAAGTCATAGGAAAATGTGCCCCAGATTATCAGTAATAAGAGAAATGCAGTGAGAGTTGCTCTGGGGTTCCTGTAAATTAGTAATGATGACAAGAAATATGAATAATTCATTGGAGGGGTCACTGGAGGGCAGGTACACTCATGCATTATTGGTAAAGCTGTCATTTAATCTCCTGGTACCTTTATTTCTTCATCTGTAAAATTAAAGAGTTGAGCTCAGTGGCCTCTAAGGTTACTAAAGCTATTTATGATTCTGTGGCTCTAAAAAATGAAAAGCATTGTGGCTTCATAGGTGTAGAGTTGACTTTGGAGTCATGAAAACCCAGCTTCAAGTCTTGCTTCTGACCTGAACTATAATTCTGACCTCTATGTCCCTCCATGCTCTAGGCTACTCTCTAAAACTAAGTAACAGAAAAGGTACTGCCCTTTGTCTGTGGAGAAGGCCTCTTCACCTGGAAGTTCCCTGTAGCAAAGAAATCACAATTCCATTTCATATCTCCATAAAAAATAAATAGCAATTTTTAATATGTTGATAGGTAATTTTGATATATTTTATGTCATAAATTACATGTGTGTATATATATACACATATACATGCCTTTATGTATATCTGTGTATGTATCTGTGTATATACATACATATAGGTCTATATGTGTATGTGTGTATATACATTTATACATATACTTATCAGCCCTCCCTCAACTAAAATCAAAGTCAGCTGTAATGTCACCATCTTGATGTCATGATCCTCTCTGAGAACAAAGGACAAACACTACAACAACATACATGTACAAATATATATATACACATACATACACACATATATGTATGTGTGTATATGTATACGTATATATGTAGATATATAAATGCATATATATGTGAACACCCTGGTGATAGCTTTTCACATGAAGATGTTGCCAGGCCAATGAAAGAGCACTCAACATGTCACCACCCTTACATACTGGTTACCATTGTCCAACTCCAGCCAAGAGGTCAAATGCTCAGTGAGCAGAATGTATGGATTCTAAGAGTAGTGCTTTTTGCAGTCTGCTTCTGTGAGAAGGGAAGTCTCCTGAACTGTAGAGGCGGGGAAAGGCAGGCATTTGTTGACACTGAGTTTTGTCATATCAATTTAGAACCTAAATTAATTCTAAAGATTTTTGTTTTTATTCAATTTGGAGCTAATAAATTGAATGGGAATCTGGATACCCAAGATTTTTATGTAATGGTGCTGAATTAACCCACCAAAGACTTCTCTGGATTGACTTTTGTATTTGTACACATGTATGTGGACCCAAAGTCATCAAGATGATGAGTTCAGCCTCAGAATTTACTGGTTGTGTGACCCTTGTTGCCTGTGACTGGGCAAGTCATTTCACCTCTTTATGCATTAGTTTGTTTGTCTGTAAAATGGGGATAGTAATAGCATCTACCTCCCAAAGTAGTTGTGAGGATAAAGTGAGTTCATATTTACAAAGTGTTTTACAATCTTTAAAGAGCTACGCTAGCAATAATGCTAGCATGATGAGGAAAATGATGATGAGCATTAATATTTTGATTAATGGTCGCTTCTATTTTTCCTCCCATCTGAGCTTGTTTGAAATTCTTCGTGTTCATTGTAGAGAGTTTTCCTCAAAAATCCAGCTATTACAAAGCTGGGTTTCCTTTCTATTAACCCCATGAGCACAGGACTAGAATATGGCCATCTCCTTATACTTGGCTGATAGATAGACAGGGGTGAAAACTCCAATAAAACTCCAGCATTTATTTGGAATTAAAACTCTCCTGAGACACAGTGTCCTGCTGCTCTTTGACAGAGAAACCATCGCTAAAACAATATGGCGGTCATCTCTGCTCACAACTGAGCAAAGGGCACTTGTTTAAATGAAGGGGCTACTTTTCTTGGAGCCCCCAAAAGGAGGCAAATTGAGTTCTCTCCTTCTCCTTCGGCCTGTGCTTGTCATCAACAGCCATTGGTTTCCTGGTGTGCCATGCTGAAAGATGGCACTGTGTTTATTCAGCCATGTAAATCTCAATATATTTTAAGACATAACAAGAAATTCTGTTAAATGCTATGATGTATTGAGTTTCTATTTCATTCTCTTTCTCGTAAAGTTGGTATTTTAAAGGCTGGAAAGGAAGATTACTATCTTTTATTACAGAAGTAAAAGGAAAAAGTCAGACAGATAAATGTGTGAGCTATATTAATAGGTGCAGAATATTCGAGTCTTCCCTTTCTATATCTGCCTAATCCCAAACTCTGCCCACTGGTTTACCCCAATACAAAAGCTTACAAAAGGACAATTGGATTTCTCTGCTAATGACTGTCCTGCTTTCCATACAAGGAAAATGGGACACTATGTATGGATGTCCAACTTTTGGGCACTTACAGTGACCTTTGGTTACTAAACATTCATTCACTCAACCCTGTGGATTCTCCATGTGCTAGATAGAACATAAATGTTTTTTGAAGTAAAATGAATAAAATTGGTTTTGTGTTGAGAATTCTATGACTTTTTTGAGATGCAAGGCAACTGGAGGGCAAAGCCAGAATGGGGTACCATGGCCTTGGGTAAAGAACACATTTTCTTTTATATTCTTTTCCTCCCACCATAAGCTCTTTGAGGCCAGGAGATGATTTGATGTGCAGTGATGCAGCTGTAGCCCATTAAGGGCTTTCAGTACACGTGAATTAATTCTACTCTGTGTGGCTCAATGAAAACAGATTTTGTTTGGTGATCTTCTGCAGCAACTCCATGTGCCTGACAACATCCAAGAATATCACAACATCTAGCTCATTTTTTATTAAATAAGGAGGCTAGTTCTTGGACCCAAAACTTGGAAGCCCAGACTCTTCAATTTTCTCTGTGTCTGAGTCCTCAGGCATGTCCCAGCACAGCACAGCACACAGGGATTCCCTAGAGATGCATGTAAATGCATGTAAGGTGGCACCATGGATACAGCACTAGGCCTTGAGTTGGTTCAAATACAGCCTCAGACACTTACTAGCTGTGTGAATGTGGGCAAGTCATTTAACCACTATCTGCCTCGGTTTCCATGACTGTAAAATGGAGATAATGACATGACCTCTCACCCTGGATTATTGTGAGGATCAAATGAGATAACTGTAAACCATGTCTGGCCCATAGTAGGTGCTTAATATGCGACTGCTTCCTTCCTCCCTCCCTTCCTTCCCCCTTATTCGCTCCTTCTCTTTCATCTTCCCTCTTTTCCTTCCTTCTTTTCAGGATCAAACAGGTAATAAGCAGCAGAGCTAGAATTAAAATCCCAGACCTCTGGCTCCAAATCTAAGGACCTTTGCCTGCCTCTCCTCCCCACTTTCTCCTTCTTTCTCTGTCTGTCCCTCTGTCTCTCTCTGTCTGTCTCTCTTTTCTGTCTCTCCTTTGTTGTCTTCTTTCTCTGTCTTTCCTCTGTCTCTCTTTGTCTCTCTATTTCTCTCTCCTTGTCTGTCTGTCTCTCTCATGCACACATGCGCGCGCGCACACACACACGCACACACACACACACCTGGAGCCCATTGCCAGCTGTTGCTTGTTCATCCTACTGTCTATATGCCCCAGCTTCTTTTTTGCATGCACTCTGGTCCTCTGTGTACTTCCCAGGAATCATTTTGTATATTGCTACTTGTAAACTATGAGCTCCATGCAACCTGGACTGTGCCTTACCTACTCCTGCCATGCCCCAATGCCGAGCACCCAGCTCTGTGCCCAGGAGGAGGTGTGTGTGATAAGCGCTACATGAAGCTGACTGAGCAAACCTCCTCCCCAGCCCTTTCCCTTTTGCCTCCTGTGCTAAGCACATAAAACATGGCCCTTATTGAGTCCCAATGGAGACAGCCAGGTTATACCCCAGCACACCATGTACTGTTCCTCAGTTGTTTTTGATGAAGGAAAATGTTTAGGGAATTTATAGACCATTCCCAAAACGAGGCATGTATACAAAAAGAGGCCAATAGACTGGATGCCGGGCTCTTGGCAGAGCCCACAAATTGTTTCAGAAACATGTGTTTAAAATAATAGTCTTTTTGACAATCTTCTCTTGGTGTTCTGGTGGTTTGCCTGCTATTTTTTCCGAGAAATTATTGTTATTGTTATTATTAAATATTAGCAATAATAATCCTTTTTAAAAAGTGCACCACCATGAAAATGAACGCTGATGACTTTGGGAATTGTTCTCGGCACCCAGAGCCGCAGACCGTTATGTGGTGTTCCGAGTCACTCTGAGTACTTCATTTCTTATCAGTGCCGGTGCTCTCTGTGTTTGTAAACAAGCCCTTGGTGGGAGCATAAGCATGTTCATGCATGGGTTTGTATATGCACAGGTCTGCATGTGTGTGCACCCATGCACACATTCATTCATTGTGCATGTGTGTTCATGTGTGTGTACACATCTGTGTGTTTTCTCTGTACCCTGGTCACAGGGGATGGATATTGGAGACCTGGTCACTGCTTCAAGGTTTCCTTGTGGGAGGTGTTCTGTGCTGCTGGAGAGGGTCTAGGCTTGCCCTTCTCCTACTGGATGAGGGCAAGGCTTGCATCCTTGGGTTTTCCCATTTTATTCATTAGTGGATAATTTGGCCCTGGCTCCTATCCCCAGCATTTCCACGTCCCTCAGCCCCATACGTCATAGTCCAGTTGCCAGCTGCTTCGTCTTTTCTTTCCTAAGTCCCCCAGCTGCTCACCCTCTCAGATATTCTCAACCATCTGATGAGGAGAAGGATTTTCCAAAGTTGATTTCCCATTTGTTCCAATGACCCAGCCATTCTGTACAACCTTTGCCCTTACTGGGGGTTGGTTGGATTTGACAAAACAAGGAAAATTTTTAGGTCATTTCCCTTCAGGCAACCTGGATTGAATTTCAGCTGGCTTTTGTGAGGCCCCTAAATGTCTTTAGTTGCTGATTTACCCACTAAGGGGGGTGAGGGGTGGCGGGAGTTTCTCCCAGATGCCTCTGGGAGAGACTTAGGAATGAGCAACTCCATTTCAAAGGGGTGGGTCTTATGCAGTCTCTGAGTTCACAGATGCAAACAAACCACGCGAACACCAGACTTAGCCAAGCTCCAGGCTGTGTTATGTGTATGTGATGAAAAACAACAGGCTACTCCATCTGTTTCAGTCTGTAAAGAGGTGAATTTAGTGGGGAGAGAGTTGGCTCTGTGGACAGTCTGTCTTACCTGGTAATTGCTGTTTTTTGAGATAACCAGAAAGCCTCTCCAAATTAATGGCCTCTCTTGAGTCCAGGCAGCCAGAGGCCACCTCCATGGCCCAAAGATTGAAACAGAAGATTGAATATCCTGAGTCAAAGGATGAAATCAGCCCAAGTATCATCTCTAAATCTCCCTGCAAAGATTATGGAGACAGGAGTTATCACAATGGCCAGACAGGGCCTGTACACACTCACCTAGAGAACATGCCACAGAGTCCACTTTTTTCTGGGAATTGCTTGAAGGATATGTGGTAGTTTAATGTCTTAAACTAATTCTAGAGCAGTCCTCTCTCAGATACTATCTCCTGTAGGTCTAATGAGAGCACATTTGCCTTAATTCAAGCAAGTATTTATTAAGTACCTACTATATGCCAGGTACTTTCGGCAGTCCCTGATACCAAAAAAAAGGCAATAGCTGGTACACTGTGCTTTATGGCTTACAGATAAATTTACAAATATTATCTGTTTATCCTTCAAATAACCCTGGGAGGGAGAGAGATGCCGTTATTATTCCCTTTTTACAGAAACTAAGGCACAGAGATTTGCACAGGGTCACACTGTTAGTAAATGTCTGAAGCTGGATTTGAACTCAGGACTTCCTGACTTCAAGTTCAATGCTCTATCCCCTGTACCACCAAACTGCCAAAACAATCCCTGTCCTTAAGCAGTTTACATTCTTTTGGGATAGACCATATCTGCACTGATAAGTAAATACTGAATATATGCCCAGTAAATGGAGGATGCAGTAGCAGCAGAAGGCTTCAGAGAACTTTCAAGTGGTACTCAAACTGAACTTTGAAGGAATCTCAGAATTCCCAAAACGTGAAAGTGAAGAGGAAGTATATCCAGGTGGGAGATACAGCCTATGCACAGTTAGGTAGTGCAGTGGATAGAGCACCAGTGCAGGAGTCAAGAGGACCTGAGTTCAAATCTCACCTCAGATACTTGACACTCACTAGCTGGGCAAGTCACTTAACCCTAATTGCCTCATCCTGGGTCATCTCCAGCCATCCTGATGAATATCTGATCCCTGGATTCAGATGGCTGTGAAGGAGAAGTGAGGCTGGTGACCTGCACAGCCCTCCCTCATTCAAAACAAAGTCAAGTGCAAGTCATGTCATTACTTCTCTGATGTCATGGTCTTCTTCAGCAATGAAGGACAGACGTATAGCCTATGCAAAAGCACAGATGTGGGAGATCTGATGCTGCATATGGGGAATAGCCATGGGGTCAGTGTGGCTGCCACACAATGTGATGGGGAGTACCATGAGTAAGCTTAGAAAAGCAGACAGGAACCCCCAGAGAAGGTGGTGTTTTACTCTAGTTGGCCCTAAATGAGCAGGAGCAAGGTAGTCTAGGTCTTCTGTGGTCACTACGATGTGAGTTTCAAGCACTCAGAAATCAGGCTATTCTGCACTGGGCCTCCTCTCTTTTGGCTGCCCTGGCCTCAATCCACTCAAAGGTCAATGTGATGTTGACTCTTGGGAGTTCTTGGTAGGGGGAAAGATACTATTTTCATCCTCTTTTGTAGGGGAAGAGGATTTCCTAAACATAGGTTGCTTTTCACCACTTCACTCTTCATTTTCATGGTACAGAACACTCGATGGGGGTCGGGGTGGAGATCTGGGCCCTTGTCCTGGCTCAACTGGTAACCATTAAGGTAACTCTGAACAAGTCAACTATTTAATGTGTATATGTTCATTTTCCCCTCTCTAAAGAAATAATCATTAACAGTTAACATTTCTGTAATGCTGTAAACTTTACAAAGCATTTTGCAAAATTTATCTCGTTCTATCCTTACAATGACCCTAGGAGGTAAGTGTTGTTATTATCCCCATTTACAGATGAGGAAACTGAGGCACAGAGTATTTAAGAGACTTCCCAAGGTCACACAGCTAGTAAGTGTCTGAGGACATTTTGAATTCAATATTTCCTGACTCCAAGCCCAGGCTCTGTCCATTGTACCATCTTACCTGCATCCTCCAAAAATAGGTGTTTAACATGGATAATTCCTCTGAAATTCTATTTTTTTGTTATGAAGTCAGCAGCATAATTTACACATCGAATATAGTTTATATATGTTAAGCAAATAAAATATTTACATATATTTACTCATAATGGTGTCTGTAGCTTTATTTATATTGGCCTGTCTTTCAATTAAATGACTTGCAATAAGTCAGAGAGCTGTGATTTTTTTATTGTGGCCACTCCCTCTGCCTCAGCAGCCCTACACCCAGAGTTTTCATCTCTAAGGATTAGAAGTCTCCTGTGGGGTTTGTGGGGGGGAGGTGCCACGTGAACAAACAGCCTTGGCCTCTCCAGGGATCCAAATCTACTCTCTGGGTCTAGCCAGCTGCTCAACTCTGTTCTCGTCTCAGGCATCCTGCCAAATTGGGCTGCTCCCATTTAAAAGCCAAGTCAGAGGGTGGGGTTCAGATCCACCCAAGACATGACCCAGTCATCCTAATGAGCAAAGAATCACCCCATCCAAGGGTATTCATCTCACCCTGTAAAGGAGGTAGGAGTTGGATGGGATTTCAGGAACTCTCAAGTTTAGCCCAAGTTGGGGAAGTGCTCCCCATTATAAGATAATAGATAAGAGGTCAGCAGCCTCTCTCAGCCCCTACTGCTGAGGACTGCTCAGATTGATGAGAACCTCTGCATGAGGGGATCAGTGAGGCTATTCACACCATGGATGAAACAGCCAGGTGATTCAGTGTTTAGAGAATTGACCCAGAAGTCGAGAATACCCAAGTTCAAATTCAGCCTCTGACACTAGCTATGTGTGCTATGGCAAGTCATTTAACCACTGTCTGACTTGGTTTCCTTTTCTGCAAAATGGACATAATAATAATACTTCCCTCTCAGGATTGTTGTGAAGATCAGATGAGATAATATACATAAAGAAAACACTTTGCAAACCTTAAAGTGCTTTCTCAATGCTAGCTATTATTATTATTACGAATGGGGAGATTTCTCAGAGGCTTGAATTAAAGACTCATCCTAAATTGTCCTATTACTTCTAGTCTCATTATCGACATTAGGATTCCACTTATCCAAGAGTAACCATGATGTTTGAAGGAGAATTCAGCAAAAGTATCTGTCAAAATTTGAACAGAGTTGGCTTCTTGGCTCAGTAAGAGCTGAAATAAAAGAAAACTGTACCAAGTGTTTTCACACCAGATTATTGTCTCTTGCCCTGAGGCACACTTTGGCCTCCTCCTTTCTTAAGTCTCTCTGATTTGTAGAGTCTTTTGCTAATCACATAAAGTGGTTGACTCCACTGAGCACATCTGCCAGAGACACACATGTCCAAAGTTAATAAACATATGAATCTCAGCTATGGGAGACAATTAGTAAAAAGATGCAGTCAAGAATCAAGAAATGCTGGTGACCAGTAAAGAAGCCAGTAAAGCTATATGATAAAGTATGTTCAAGGGAATCAAGTTTAGTAAAAAAATGAAAGGTAGAGTGGAGCCAGATTGTAAAGGGATTTAAAAGGTGAACAGAGGATCTTATATTTGTTCCTGGAGATAATAGGGATTCTAAGCACCACGTTATAACAGAGAAATGATGTTTATTGAGTAAGAGATGACAGATGTCATCAGACCTGTACTTTAGGAAAATCACTTCAGTAGCTAAATGGAGGATGAACTGGAGTGGGAAGAGCCTTGAGGTAGGTAGACTCCCAAGCAAGCTATTGTTCAGATGTGAGGTGATGAGGGTCAGCCCCAGGGTGGGAGCAGTGTCAGAAGAGAGAAAGGGAAATATTGGAGAGGTGCTATACAACTGAAATCTGTGAGAGATGCTGCAGAGATGAAATCTATGAGAGATACTGCAGAGGTGAAATCTACAACATATGCTGCAGAAGTGAAATCTACAACAGATGCTGCAGAGGTGAAATCTACAAGAGATCCACAGAGGTGAAATCTCTGAAAGATGCTGCAAAGGTGAAATAGACAAGAGATACTCCAGAGATGCCTACATGTAAAATTGACAAGAGATGTTGCAAAGCTGAAATCTACTGGCCTTGGCAACAAATTGAATGTGAGGGATGGAGAAAGAATGAAGAGCCAAGGATGATTTCTAGGTTGGGAGCCTGGGGGACTCGGAAGTTGATGGTGCCCTCAAAAGTAATATGGAAGTTTAGAAGAAGGGAGGTTTTTTTGGGGAAAGATTACAAGTTTGGTTTTATGTTGAATTAAGATGTCTACAATCATAGTATCAAACTCAGATAGAAATGGGGGTTACTAAAGGATCCCTGCAACAACATATTGACTCAGAAAACCACATATTGACATTATCTATGCCAGATATTCAGTAGGTAGTTGGAAGTGAGAGACTACAGGTTATAAGAGAGGTTAGGTCTGGATTAGTAGATCTGGGAACCATCTCTACAGAGATGATAATTGACTCCATGGAAGCTGATGAGATCACCAAGTGAAACAGTATAGAGGAAGAAGAGGAGAGGGGCTATGACAGCATACACAAAAAAAGAATAGTGCCTGACTTCAAGGAGCTTACATTCTCTTTGGGGAATACTAAATATATTCAAAGTAAATGTATAATCATTTGGGGAGGCACTGAAAATTAGGGGGACCAGCAAAGAGTTCTGTTAGTAGCTGTCATTTGCACTCAGCCTTAAAAGAAGCTATAGATTCCCAGAGGTATCAGTGAGAAAAAAACATTCCAGGCATGAGGCACAGCCTTTGCAATGCCTCAGAAGTGGGACCTGGAATGCGAACTCAAGTCATGATCAAGCAGATTCTCTCTGATCACTGTCTAAGGTACTGGGAATACAGTGCTCAAGGAACTAGTTTAAAACCATCCTACCCAATCAAAATGATACTTGATTTAGATATTTTTCAGATGATGTGCGCTCTGTGCTAACACAATGCCTAGCACATAGTAGGAGCTTCCTAAGTGCTTGTTGATTGATTGGATGTCATGTTATTGCAAACTCCCCCTCCTTCCCCCCCAAAACAAGACAGTTGCTCATTAAACAGTAGCTTAAGAAAGAATAGTTTGGCAGCTTTTCACAGAACTCTGAGATGTTTCTTTGAGCCTGTTGCCTTACTTGGCTTACCCAGATGTGAACACTGTCATTTCCCAATCACCATGTAATCTTCTGTGAACTGACTCCCACTAGTAATGTCTTCTCACTGAGACAACAGACACCAACCAGATGGTCAAATAAGGCAGCTCTTCCTTCGGCGCACACACTCTTATATTGGCTTTAACCTTATACCACGTTTGATAGAGCCATAGTGAAACAGGTTGACATTGTTGAATGGAAAGAATACTGGAATCAGAGTCTGAGGAACCAAGTTTGAATCTCAGCTCTATGACTTATTACTTTGTGATTTGGAGCAAGTCACTTTTCCTTGGGGCATAAGTTTCCTTCTTTATAAAATGAAGGATTTGGAGTACATCTCACTGGTCTCTTCTGGTTCTAAGTTCATGGATCCTTTGAATGATACTAGGTGATATTCTCAGGAAGAGGTTGGTAAGGAAGATGAATAATATATGATTTCTAAAAAATCATTAAACTATATTTTCTTTCCTCTTTGAAATGTCTTGATTTTTTTTCCTAGCTGAAGGAATGATTTCAATGAATAACTCCTTTCTGGGATATGTTTTTGGAATATGTGCTTGGTAGCCTACAGATGATGTAATCCCAATTCTCAGCTTTGCGTGCAAAGTTATTGTGTGAAAATGAAACCATAAACCCCATATGAATTTGAGTTTCTGGACTCATTATAGGAAGTGCATTTAAAAAAAGAAAGAAAACCACAGCACTGTCATCTGAGTAACAAATCCACAATAGGGAACCCAGCAGGCCTGGCCGTGTGTTCATCTTTCATCTTTTGGCCAGCCAAATCCAGCTTAGAGAAATGAAGTCAGATGTGAATGTTTCTGGCTCTAGCCTGGGAGACAGCCATGGTGATCAGTATTTGTTCTGTGCCCTGTATCCATCTGGGAGACACTATCCCAATGGCCTCTGTAGTTGTTTCCAGGGGAAAAAAATGCTTTCACCAATGACCCCTTCTTCTGAAATCCAGTCATTGCTGTAATACTTGTAGCTCTAAATAATGCCCTTAAAGTCAGTAATAAATTAAGATCACTTGAAAGCAATTGGCCTGCAGAGATTTCATAAATGTAATACATTATAATTTCAATCAAACATGAACTAACTAATTACCGCTGCTGTGGTTTTTAACTAATCTTACCATTGGAGACCACAGTGTTCTGGAGGACTCATGATCGATTTCTCTTCTTCATGGCCTAGCATAATATTTTAGCCCAGATTGGATTACTTAGCTAAATCAACAAGGTAATTTATATTGTCGTGGGCTAAGAGAAATCAGAATGGATCATAAAATATTCCTAACCATCCTTCCAAGTGAAAAGATTAACAAAAAAGTTAATAATGAAAATGAGAAAATGAGCAGTCAGAAATCTGCTAGAATATTCTGGAGTCTCAAATCTGGGCAAGAAATTAATGCCCTATAACATGTCTGCTACCCTTCTTTGTTCCTGCCTTTGTGAAACCCAAATGGAAGAGAATAGTTCTGCGAGCTGGGCTCTGATGACATTTAGTCATTCCATGATCTTTCTCTCAGCACCATCAGGGACCCATTATCACTGCCCAATGGGGATTGTCTCTTTTTGCTAGTGGGAGGGGCATCCTTTAATGCAGCCACTCAACTCTTGTTGCTGAATGAACTTCATGGTCACACCAATACAGACAAAATATTCTGAGATGAAAAAAAATTTTTTTGATCAGGTAGCAATTAGAGGCCAGAGAATAGGTTGTGGCTATAGCATTTGACCCATTTTTCATACTTTTCTTGCATCTCTCTCATTTCTCTTCCCAGTTTTTCCTCCACCTGTCTAACTTGCTTTTCAAAATCCTTTTTGAGCTCTTCCATAGCCTGAGCCCACCGGACATACCCCTGGGATGTCTGGGATACAGAGGCCCCGCCCTCCACGTCTTTCCCTGATGGTAAGAATATTTCCTCGTCATCAGAATTGAAAGGCAGGAACATTTGCACCTGCTCAAAGAAGTTCTCTATAGTCTTATTTTTCTTCCCTTTTCTGGGCATTTTCCCAGCCAGTTACTTGACTTCTGAGATTCCTGTCCACCCCTGCCTAGATCCGCCCAGCTAGTGCTTGGGATCTGAGATTCAAATGGGCTTTCTGTGGCAGGCGTGGCTGCTATTCAATGTGAGCTTAAGTTCTGGTGCTGGGGTGGGAGCAGGGCCACCTCCCAGGCTCAGCTCCCTCAGGGGCTTTATGCAGAGACCTTCAGTAATGGAGTGGGTGGGGACAGAGCCTCCTCCCAGTCTCAGCTCCTTCAGGTGGTTTATTCAGAGACCTTCAGTAATGAAGATCCTGCCTGCTGCTCGGGGAGTCCCAAGCTGCCTCCGCTGCCTCCGCCACTTCCTGCCCCTGCCTCTGCCTCCACTGCTTCCTCCCTAGGGGGCCCGAGCCACAGAGACACCCCGCTCCCCTGTCGGCCAGCTCAGATGTCTCTCTCACTGACCTGTAGCGTCTGTGGGCTGAGGGACCTTCCCGGCCGCCACAGGTTCTGTCCCTGAAGCCTGCTCGGATCCGCTCCTCTGGGGCCTCGCGGTCAGGGCAGCGCTGGGGTGGGCTCTGCTTTCCGGGGCACAACGGACCCTGGGGACAGCTCTCCAGGGCTCTCTGGAATGGAAATCTCTTCCACTGTGTTTCTGCACACCCTGCAGTGATCCAGAACTTGTGGGGAGCTCTTCTTACATTAAATCCATGGGCTGTGGGTTTGGAGCTAGCATACGTGAGTCTTTCTACTCCGCCATCTTGACTCCACCCCCCTGGCTATAGCATTTGAAAGGGGACTTTGCATACCATGATTTTACCATTGATTTCTCTTTGGGTGTGAATGATTTTCCATTATGCATTCCATGGCAATTGGTATTCTGCTTAATAATGATAATGACTTACATAGTCTTTCATAGTTTGACAGAATGTTATTATAACATGGTGCCATTAAAAGAATACTGGATTGAGAGTCCCAGGAACTGGGTTTGAATTTCACTTCTATAAAAATGGGATGGATGGAGTAGATACCCATCCAAGGTCCAACTTTAAATCTATAAGCCTTTGTTCTCCACTGGACAAAAGAGGCTCCAATCTATCCCTTCTCTAACCTCTCCTCCACATCATTGACAAATTGATATCCCTAAGGAACGGGTTAAATCTGTATTTATATTTCTCCTCTGTCCAAAAACTTCTGTAGCTCCCTATTATCTCTGTGATAAATGCAAACTCAGCTTGGCATTGAAAATCTTTAACAATCTGATCCCAGTCACCATCCTTGGGCTTATTGTGCAGTATTCTCCTTCATGTTTTCAACACTCTGTCTCTCACCTGCTTACCTTTTCCATGATGGGATACACTCCCTCTTCACCTCTACTTCTTAGAATTTGTAGCTTCCTTTAAGGCTCAGAAAGACTCAAGTGGCTTGCCCCACCCACATGACAATTGTTTTAGCTAGGATGTAAGCCTAGATCTGCCCTGACTCCAAACTATAAGACTGATCAATACCTGTGATTTTGTACATCATGAACATGTAGATTTTTCCTGAACTACTTACTGATCGGAAGGGAAAGAAAGTGAAAGAGTGAAGGGAAGGAAAAGGGAGGGGGGAGAGAGACAAGAGGAGAGAAGAGAAGGAAAGAAAGAAAGAGAAAAAGAAAGAAAGAAAGGAAGGAAGGAAGAAAAAAAAGAAAGACCCCCCCCTCTAAAAACAATTTTTTTTTGTTTTTGCTCCAGGGTCATTCATGGCTTGTATCTGCTGGCAATGATATCATGGAAATTTGCAGAGCATAGCAGTTTCTGAGCAAGTAGAAAGAAACAAATTTGATCTAACACACATTTGAAGAGTTTGGTTCAATGTAGGTCAGTTTTTAAGAGAACCCAGCTGGCCAATGTGCAAGTATGTCGGAGAGTGGGCTGGAGAACTTCCTAGTCAAGGAAAATTCCCTCCTGTGCCTCCCAGTGCCAATTAAGGAAAGTGCTTCACGAACAGACCTAGACTTGGTTGGGGAGCTCAGGACGGTGGCAGGGGGGACAAATGTCACAGAGGGGATGGCAGCTGCTGTGATTTCTCTAACTTACTAGGAAATAGCTTAACTGGCTTTTAGGGTGAGGTACTTGCCTGATTCACAACTTTCTAGGTTAGGTAAGATGCTCTTTCAAATGCTAGAATTCCAGTTGATGTCAGGGGAAAAATGTGCCCACCAATCAGAGGAGTGGAGACTTAAATCTGGAAGGGATTTGAGAGTTTTCAGTCCAACTCTCCCATTTTACAGAAAAGAAAACTGAGGCGTGGAGAGTTGTGACTTGTCCAGTGTCACTAAAGTAGCAAAAGACTAAGCAATGATTCAAATCCAGGTTCTCTGACTCCAAATGCAACACATTTCCTGTTGTCCCATGCTGTGGAATCTCTCTCTCTCTCTCTCTCTCTCTCTCTCTCTCTCTCTCTCTCTCTCTCTCTCTCTCTCTCTCTCTCTCCTTCTCTCCTTCCCTCCTTCCCTCCCTCCCTCATTTGGTCTCACTGTTATCATCTGAGCAAGTCTTTTTTTAGTAGTTAAAATAAATGCTCCCTTTTTCTTCTAAGTTGAAAAAGTAGGCTTTGGTCATAAGGGAAATTAGTTAAATGCCAGATACATTCTGAGGACAGAAGGAATTGGTTCATAGTTAAGTGTTTAGGAACAGCACAAGTATCCTGAATATGGCATTGTGGAAAGAGTCCACCCTGGGCCAAACCTTGCTTCTAAGACTCCCTGACTCTATAACTATGGGCAAATCCCTTCACCTCTCAGAGTCCTGCCTCTGCAGGTCTCTCTCTCTCTCTCTCTCTCTCTCTCTCTCTCTCTCTCTCTCTCTCTCTCTCTCTCTCTCTCTCTCTCTCTCTCTCTCTCTCTTTCTCTTTCTCTCTCTCTCTCTCTGAGATGCCTCAGACCACTTCAGGGAACGGGTATCTGTGAGGTGAAAATAATTCTCATAATAGTACTAAGGTATTTTAATTTCTAATATAGCAAATATCTATAGATATAATGGATATAGACAAAAGCCCTTTGGGGCCTTTCAGTAATTTCTAATAGTATAAAGAGGGCCTCAGACCAGAAAGGTTAAGAATTGCCACTCTAGGCAATTTTCCAAGACTTCTGCACTGGAGAGGGACTCTCCTACCAGGGAGTTCCTTATACCAATGAAACCTCAGGTGTAATCTCTGTTTTTTGCCTTTTTCTAAAATATTAAAGTTTTCTGAAATAAAGAAACTCCCTAAGTAAAAATCAGTGAATCATTCTAAGTTTTGGTGAGTTATTCAGTCAATCAGTAAGCATTTATTTATTAAGCACTTATTGTGTACCAGGCACTGAATGCCTGTCTCTTCATTTGTCCAGTTATTCAGCTTCTGAATCAGAAAAAGCAATCTTGATGCACTTTATTTAGTTCAAGAACATATGTATGGATCTTGTGTGTACCTATAAATGTGCATCCTGTGTCCCCTAATAGAATGGAAGCCTGTGAGGACTCCTCTAGGACTATTTGACTTTAATTTCTGTATCTCCGGTGCCTAGCTAAATGTTGGGCACATAGGAACTTAACATATGTTTGCTGACTGATGAGTCTTGTTGGACCTTTGACAGTGTTTCCAGACATCTTTCTTTAAAGGCCAATGGGGCATATTTTCTGTGGAGAATTTATAGAAAGTCATGGAAAGAAGAGCAAAGGAGATTTGGAAAAGATAGGTTGTGTAGCTGTGGAAAGAGGGATAATGAGATTCTGGAGCCATCGAAGCATCAAAGTTATCAGTAAGCCTGGGGACAGTTTCCTCTACCATGTTTTAAATTAAGTCAAGTCAACAAGCATTTATTAAGCACCTGTTATATGCCTGGCACGGTGCGAAGCTCTGGGAACACAAAGGAATTCGAAAACAGCCCCTACTCTCACCATTGAATGAGGGAAACAACACAGAGCCACTTTATGTACAAGATACTCACAGTGTGAATGGGAGGTGATCCCGGAGAGAAGGCAGCAGCAAGGGGAGAAGGGAGCAGTGAGGTATAAAGAACAGGCTTGGATTTGAGTTGAGTCCATAAGGCCAGTGTAGAAAGGAAGGCTAGAGAAGAAGGAAGAGCCTTCCAGGAACAGGAGAGGCCAGCTCAAAGGCAGAGTCACAGAATCACACCAGCAAGGGGACCAGGGTCACCAAATCAGGAGAACTAGAGGGAAAAGCAAGGTAGGAAGATGGGAAAGAGAGGAAAGGGATAAGAAACCTTTGTTTTGACCCTGGAGGTAATCAAGAGACAATGGATTTTACTGAGGAGGAAAATAAACCAGGGCTTTGAGAAGTCTCAGAGAAAACACCATTCTACCATAGTGGGAGTAGATTATAGAAGCCTAGATAGCACAGTAATAGAGGCCTTATTTCTGTTAGCTCTAAGAGAAGTTAGATTTAGTTATTATGAGCAAATGTTTACCTTACTAGAGATAGCAAGGAGATGCAATGAATAAGTGGCAGATTTGCAGGTAGGAAGACCTGACTTCAAATCCTACCTCAGATACTTACTAGTTGTGTGATCCTGGGCAAGTCACTCAACTTCAAGCCTCAGTTTCTTCATCTGTAAAATTGGAATAAAAATAGTACCTATCTCCCAGGGTATTTGTGAGGACCAAATAAGCACTTTGCAAACTTAAAATGCTATATAAATGCTCACTGTCATCTAAGTGGGTATGGTGAAACGAGTTTCACTTGAGTTTGGTTCCCACACTGCCACTGACTCTTCAAGAAATGCCTAAATGTTAATTGTTATTTTCACCATCATCATCATCATCATCATTAAACTTCCCAAGTTCTTAAAGTTGGATTAGTTAAATGAGGCACATTCAGACTCCAGCAAAGACATCTGACTGCAGAACCCAGTAGAAGGAGCTAGGGCAGGGGGGATGGGGGGGCTGAGAAGAGAGGGCTCTCCATCCCATGGCCTTCCTGAATTACTCGAGCTAATTAAAGAAGAGATGGAAGAGGAGAGACACCAAGTGTCCCAGGAACATGGGACATGATGAGTGGGGTGATGGTGGGCACATTTCAAGAGCCTTGTCATTCTCTGCTCCTTCTGAAGGTTTCAGTGGAAAACTACAACAGGCAAGTCAGCCTTCCAGCTCTGAAGATATTTTCAGAGTCAGTTCCCAAGGGCAGCGACCCAGTGAAGGTAAATGGATGGGAGAGTGTACCTGGAAGGACAAACAGATCAAAGGAGTGACCCAGCCCACCTTCGAGAGGAAATCCCACTGCATTTGCAGGTGACATAGGATCTATGTCACTGGTAATGCATGATGGCACTGACTGTCCCAGTGGGAGAGTGTTGGATTTGGAGAAAGATCTGGATTAATCCTACCTCAAGTCATCACCAGTGGTGTGGCCCTGGGCAAAACCCTCCCTCTCTGTCAGTCTCAGTTTCCTCATCTTTAAAATAATAGTCCCTACCTCACAGGATCAAATGAGAAAATATTTTCATGTTCTTTACAAATCTCAAAGTGCCCTATGCATGTGAGCTGTAATTATTATGATTTCAAGATGTAGATGATGAAACAGATTCTAAGTACTACAACTACAGGTGGTGTGGACATTTTGGTTTGGTTTGGTTTTAATTATAATACATGAAAATAGAAGAGAACTGATAACAGAAGATCCTTTTGAAATTTTCAGGAGGAAAAAACACATCTTTATCATTTGAAACATTTGCCTTAGCTCAGGAAGATAAGACCCCAGAATACAAAGGAAAACTTCCTACTGTTCTTGGAGATGCTTTAGAACAGTGCTAATGTTCTAGATCAAGCAAGTGTCTGGATTTTGCTTAAGCTGGAAACATATTCTCTAGTGGCCCCTGGCCTCCCATTTGTGATGAATTAGTCCACCAATAGATCTCCTACCCATTTATTCTTTAGTTCTTTTTAATAAATAAGTCATTATGCACAATCAGGTCAGTTGAATAAAATCACTGGGACCATGGTGATTCTGAATTTTTAAAATTGTGATTCCAGTTGGGAGCTTTGATTCTTTTGTGCCCTGCATATTTCATCCATCCCTTATGCCAATATTCATAATTGCTCCTAGAAATATCTCCAAAATCCACCAAAAGCAAAGCTATTAGCCTTCAGAGCTTTTTGAAAATATGCATATATCTGGAGTTGGGGATGTGGTCATTTGAAGAATGAGACATTGTAAGGAAATCAGACCAGCAGCAAATAGGGTCAGTATGTTGCTTGCATGCCAGCTCCACCTACTACAAACATTATAACTGAAATCCAAACAGACTCAAATGGCTTAGCAGAGCCCACAGCGCCTCCTCTAGACCATTTTTCAGACACTTATGTCTGATTAATCTGTTCCAGCCCCTACAGGTCTTTAGAGTCTTCAGAGACCACACTGAAGGGGGTGACATTCCCTTATGGATTTTTAAAAATGTAGTCCAAGTAATTAATGCCATCCAATCCCCATTTGTTTTCCCCTGCTGTACACCACCCCAAAATTCAGAATGACTTGTCAGTGTCAAGTCTGGTGACCCAACAGCATTTGAACTTCCTGGCTTGATGATGAATTAATTACACCAGAGGCCCCATCATGCCCCATGATGAATTGATATATTTTTGCTCTGTGTCCACACAGAAGCAAAATTGATCTAATTAGATTAAGCAGTTCCCATCCAGTTGGGTTATCTCTCAACATTCTGACTGTGATCACTTTTGCTTATGAGACTGGGAAGAAATATAAATCAATTTCATGAATTTCATCCCTTTTAAAGGAATGCAGTTAAATTATCAGATGTTGCTAAAGAAAGCCAAGAGCCACCTACCAGACAAGTTTGGGGCTACCCTTAGGCATTTCTTGAGGCAAGCGGAGTTCATGGGAAGGACACTAGACTTGGGATTCTCATGTTCATATTCCTGCTTCCTCCTTTTCTAGGCCTACTTCTACTTTTGTTTATTTGTTTCTTTTGGAGGGAGTAAGGCAAGGCACTTGGGGTAAGGCAACTTGCCCCAAGTCACACAGCTAGGAAGTATCATAATATAATTGCTTAATCGTTTAACTTCTCTAGATGTCAATTTCCTCACCTGTCAAGTGAACTAGATGATCTCTAAAGGGAGCTTCCATGATTCTAGATGTCCCATGATTCTATTGATTCTACAATCTAATCCCATGATCCTATAAGGCTCAGGTGTGATGTGACTTGCTCAAAGTCACTTAGCAGATGGCGAGCCAAGTCATCTGGCTCCAAATCCAGTCCCCTCTCCATGAGACTATTCTTCATGAATGTCCGATAATAAAGCCTCTCTAGAAATGAGGGAGCAGCAGTATGAAGTAGGCTCTTAAGTAGCTGGTTTTGTGGGATGCAATGGAAAAGAAAAATTTAAGAGAAGAAAAAACATATTGCAAAGTCACATGTCAAGTATTGTAGAGCCCTGGGCATTGGAAGCCAAATGGAGAGAACCCTTACTTTAGAAATCAGAAAATCTCAATGGCTCTCTTCATCTCATTATAGAATTGACTAAGAGCTAAAGGAAACCTTAGAAGCCCCTTATTTTATAGATGGGAAAACCAAGGCTGGAAGAGCCTAAGTGATTTGCCTAGGCTTGCACAGCTGGTATATGAGGAAAGATCTGAACCCAGGCCTTCCTGACCCAGAGATCTATCTACTTCTGTGTGATGTGATCTGGCTGTCTCCCACTTCATCT
Organism: Bettongia penicillata ogilbyi; assembly: GCA_023548195.1. Lineage (NCBI taxonomy): Eukaryota > Metazoa > Chordata > Mammalia > Diprotodontia > Potoroidae > Bettongia > Bettongia penicillata. The sequence continues at coordinate 5,330,170 of JAJHZJ010000324.1, read as the reverse complement.
TATAGACAAGGGAACAGAAATCATCTGACGAAGATTCCACTAGTCAGTGGCGCCATTGGGAGCTCATGCCTATCCATGACTTGCCTGTGGCATCATTCATCTGCACCCCCTGCCCCGGATTTGTTGTCTTATGTTGCTTCTGTTTGGGGATGAACTGGCCCATCAAAGAGCGCACAAACTCCAGCATAGAGTTTCTGTGTCTCCACTGAGGACAAACATGAACAGAAATTTCTCCTGACCTTAGGAGAAAAACCTCTCCAGCTGGGGATTCCAGAAAGATCAATCTGTCAGTTCTAATGCCATGTGTTGGAGGCTGCTCTTAAAAGTACTTGAATCTTGCCCTCTCTTTTCCATCCAGCCCCTGTTTTGGGAAGAAACCTCTAGAGTACCAGAAAAAACTTGTTTTTGTTGTCGTTTCTCATTCAGTTTAAAAGACATTCTCGGAGCCCTGACAATGCTCTGAGTCCTGAAGTGGCCTGATTGAGGATGCTGATTCTTCCTCATTGTGGTACATTGTCTCTTTTCGGTGTCTCCAGGCTTTTACAAGGGAGAGGTCAAAATAGACTGGACCCCAGAGGTGGACTCAGGGCCATCCAGGCAGTTCCCCTCACCCCATTCCTGCATGCCCTCTACATGACTTCCACAGTCAAGTTTCTGGGAATGCAAGAACAGCTCATCATATTCCAATTCCTCAAAGGATTGGAGTCTCATTTCAGCTCCTGTGGTATTAATCTTCCTGTCCTTCAAACCCTGAAATTAGTCTGCCAACAAGCTATCATTGATGGTATAATCTTGCCTCCTACTCTGCATTTTCCTGATGCTTTCCACAAAATCACAGAATTTCAGACAGATCCCACAGGCACCCTAGGGCACAAGGGACCATTGACATCAGAGTCATGGAAGTGGGTTCAAATATGGGCTCTGCTCAATGCTACCCAGTGACCCAGGACAAGACATCATCTCTTTTGACCATGGTTTCCTCATCAGTGGACACTGGACTCAATGGCTTCTCATGTTCCTTCCACTTCTAAGTCTGGGGCTATCTGACTATATGACCTTTTAGCTTCCTCACACATGCTGCGCTTCTCTGATTTCAAAGGGACCTAGCAATTATATCAGTTTACTGTATGCTTCATTTTCTTCGACTCAGAAATGATGTGTTCAGACTAACTAACCTCTAAAGAGCTTTTCCATCTCTAAATCTATGATTCTGGAGAATTTGCTTTCCCAGAGACCCAACAAGGGGGAATCCACCCTTTGTTATGTCTCACTTAAGATGGCATTCATTTTCTTGGCAACCACATCACCTTGCTGATTCATATTGGGTTTGGAGTCCACTGAAGTCCACAGATCCTTTTCACACTGACTGCTGCCTAACCATGTACCCTCCGTCTTGTACTTGGGAAGCTGATTTTCTGATCCCAAGCTAAGAAATAAAGCCAGATGTCTCAAATTCTCAGTGAATTAGCTTTCATTTGACATTGGCCAGAAGTAATAACTCTCTTTAAGGGATCTGTAAAAGCCTCCTTACTTTAATTGCCTACAAAGAGGCAAACTCACAGCATCTGAAGGCAGAAAGCTCAAGTTCACGTTCTGCTGTTGATTCACAATTCATCTCATCTTTCTGAGCCACCTTTCCCTCACTTGTAAAACAAGCACAGAAACATTCCCAGTGCAGCACACAATGCTTCTCCTTAAAGTGACCCCCAAATGTGAGTTATTGGAGCTAAACCAGGGCCTCCCTCTTCCTTATAGGATCTAACACAAGTCCTTCCATTGGATTCTCAAAGCTCTTCAGTATGGCTCCAGTCTCTTGATTTTTATGCTTAAGAAATGTTTGTTCCTGTTAAATTGTTCTTCAAAAACCAAATAAGTATTAAGGTCTAGGGGCAAAACAAGTGAAAACTAGGCATGCTTTCAAAGGGCATGGTGGGAGTGGGGAGGGGTTCTACTCAAGAGTGCTCTCTCCTCATCCTCAAAGCCAAGCAGTTTCCAAGCTTGGGAAGCAGAGCTAAGGGTTCAGAGGGAATGTGGGCCACTGGATCTGAATCTGGGACTGTACTCCTTACTCCTCATACAACCCTGGGGAAGTTCCTCCTTAAGAAGATATTGGATCAGATGACATCCAAGGTCCCTTCCAACCCTGCATCCTGTCTGCTGAGAACGGTGCCTGAATGTCAAAACTACGCTTATTTCTGACCACCACTTGATTTGTTTTGGTCACTACAAAGGTGACCTTGGAAAAGTCATTTAACTTTCTTGGGCCTCAGTTTCCTCCTCTGTCAAATGAGGGCATCAAATGAATCAAAGGACCTTAATGGTCCATTTTGGCTCTAATTATAGCGTTCGATGATTATGCCCATTCATGGCCGAATACACCCTTTTCCTTTTGGGATTTGAAGAGCTGAACGAAGTCTGATTTTTCTCACCTTCCATCAATCCATCATACATGTTTCCTCAACCTTCTTGACATTTTCCTATTTAAAACATGTTTGGGGTGCATTGTTTTGTTTTTAGTTTTTTATCCACAGTGGGTCAATATGGGAGGTCTCAAACTCAGGATGATGACTTTTCAGAGCAGGGTGCATCCACTGGGATTTCCTCCAAGGTGGGAAACATGCCTGTGTCTCTCTTGGGTCAACAGAGCCTGTAATTCAGATGGAGATAAGAAGAGCAGTTACTTCCCAGGATTGTTGTGAAGACAAAATGAGATGACACCTATAAAATGCTAAATAAATGCTAACTATTGTCAGCTTCATTGTTGTTATTTTTAATTGCATCGTGCTTTGATGTCATGGTGGGGCATGAGCTCAGGACTGAGAGCATAGGCATCTGGATTCCAACCTGAACGCAACTTTTATGCTCCTCAGTATCTTCTGTCAAATGAGGAGCTAGAACTTAGTGGGATCTCTTCAGCTTCAACATTCTTTACTGGATAAATGGATAAGAGAAGTTGGATAGTGCAGTGGGAAAAATATTGTTTTGGGGTCAGAGGGGGTCAGAGAACAAGGTCTGCTTCCCAGACTTTCATCTTTGTGGCTGGGTGAAATCAGACACATCATTTCATCTCTTGGCAGGTCCATTTCCTTGGCCGTAAAATGAGGGGGTTGGAGCAAATGGTCCCTTCCATCCCTTCTGGCTTTTAATTGAGGATTATTGAGAGTCAATGGTCTAATTGATCTTTTCTTTTTGTTTTTCAACAGAGGCCTACTGGCTGACAACTTCACAACAACCCATTACCAGGGAGATGGCACCTATGTCTCCCTCACACAAAACTACACGGTGAGTCTCTCACATCTGAAACAATTGGTTCTTTAGAGGGGACTATGTGTTTGATCTTTGTCCTCCTCTCAAACTAAGCACATTGCCATGCTCAGACCCTTTTACTGGGCACAGACAAGGATGGGAGGCTGGCACAGCAGAAAAGACAACCTGATAAAGATGTGTACTAGGAAAGGCCAGGGAAGGCTTAGGTGACAGCATTTCCAAGACTCCAGTCCTGGAGACGGATTCAAGGTTTAGAGGCTGCTTCTTGGGCAGACTAGTTATGAAACCCCATCTAGGGATGCTAGGGCCACCCCAGCAACCTCTTTAAGATCTTCCCTTTGGTTAAGTTACAGTTGAAGCCTCTAGGAGACCTAATGAAGAGGACTGGATTTGGTATTAGAAGCCCTGAGTTTGAATCCTGCCCCACCTGTTTACTCACTATGTGATCCTGGTCAAGTTGCTACATCTCTGTCTGCCTCAGTTTCCTAATGTATAAAATGGAGATGACAATGCCTCATAGGCATTTTATGAGGATCAAATTTGATAAGATATATTAAGTACTTTGTAAACCTTAAAGTCCTATATAACTGCTATCTATTATTGGGAATACATTCCAGATCCTTTGCCTTTTCTGTGTCTGGGACCCCTGTGGCAACCTGGCAAAGCTCATGGACCCCTTCTAGGAATGATGTTTCTAAATGCATAAACTAAAAGCACGTAGTATTACAAAGAAAAGAGACTTATATTGAAATATGGTTATCAAAATATTAAAGGAAAAAAAAGTCATGTTCACAGATCCGACATTAAGAATCACTGATCTAGACATTCAAAGAAAACTGTCTCTAGCAGAAGTAAAATTATGTGGACTAAGGGATTTCTTGAGGGAACAACAGAACAAATTCCCAGATGCCAAGGGAAGATCTCTTTTGGGTCTGGCAATGTTTGCTTAACTGTCTAACACATCTGAAGACTTCATTGACATCTTGGTTTTCCCAGTTTGTTTAACACATCTAGGAATTCCATCCCAAGAGTAATAAGCCTCCAATATTTTCATCAAAACAAACTCAGCTCCTCAGTCCTTCCATGCTCTGAGCCCCAGCTTCAGACCTTTTCTAGTGAGGTATTTTTTTCTATTAAAAAATTTATTCCCAGAGGAGTAGCAACTGATAATGTAGCTATATTTGTCAGTTACTGCTCTGAAGTTTCCTCTATAAAATTGAGAAAAGAAAATAATAGTTGAGAAATCACTGTGAGCTCTTGTAAGAAAGGGGCAATGCACATCCAAGGTATGATTAGATCAGCAATTGTGTGTTTCCTCTCATCGGAGAGATCCTTTTTCCTTATCTGCCAGAATAAATGAGAATTGTGCCCACTGTGCTGGACACTGTCCCAGGATCCTTCGTTCAAGGATTTGAGTGCTTAGGCCGCTAACAAGGTATCTGAGGCAGCACCTTCACTCCAGCCAAGCTCATCTGCTTACCCGGTCTGTTGAACACAAGTCACTCGTTACCATTTCTGTCCTTTGTCAAGGTTTCATTCTGCCTCCTGTGATTTTCCCCCTGCCAGACCCCACCTCTGTGCTTTCTATATATCTACATCCAGCTTCTCCTTCCAAGATCAACTCAAAACCTAGGAGAAGGATGAGACAAGATGGAGAAATGTGGCCACAGCCAGCTGCACTTGGAACCATCTGAATGGCTAAGCACAAAGTATGGCCATTTGCCAATAGGAAATGGCTCAATGCTGACTTGGAAAAGGCTTGTAGTTGAGTTCCTCAGGGACCTGTGCTTGGCCTTGGGCTATTTCACATTTTAATCCCTGCCTTAGACAAAGGTAGTTAAGGCACGTTCAGCAGATTTGTAGATGACACATGGTTAACCTAGTGGGTAACATAGTCAGGAGCCAAAAGGATCTTGAAAAGGACCAAAGCATTGAATGGAATCTAATAAGATGAAATTTAATGGGAATAAGTTCAATTTCACAAGTCCAAGATAGGGGAGGCATTGCTGAATAGCAGTCTATTGAGAGAAAAATTGGAGAGCAAAAGTTCAGTCTAAGTGACTGGTGTGACAAGGCAGCCAAAAGAGCTCATATAGCCTTCTAGGCTGCATAAAGAAGGAGGCAGAGAGGCCTGGATGGGGGAGATGATCATATCATTGAACCATTCCCTGGTAGGACTGCAGCCAAAGTATCGTGCCTACTTTCTGGGAGCCATCTTTAAGGAGACCATTGATGGGCAGAGGAGAGTCCAGAGAGAGGCGATGAAGGTGTTGAGTGGTAGGACTTGGGATCATGTGATATGATTGGGGAACATTGAAGAGAACACTGGGAAGGGGACACAATTCATGTCTTTGAGTATTTAGGGACTGCCTCATGGAAGATGTACTTTTGTTCTTCCTGGTTCCACAGGCACAATTGGGAACTGTCTCAGCTTTGTGGCTAAGTCACTGGCCATCTCTGACTTGTTTCCTCTTCTATAAAATAAAGGAGGTAGATTAAGTGACCTCTGAGTTTTCTGTGAGCTTTAGATCTATGATCCTATAATTCAGCAGGTACAACTATCAAAGGGTTAGATTTAGGGTCAACAAAGACCAAACTACTCAGTGGAATGGACTACCTTGAGAAGTGGTGAGATTTTCCTTGCTGGATGTCTTCAAACAAGGACTAGCCAACCACTAGTCAGGCAGATTGCACATATGTGGAGGAGTCTTGCTCATGAGCAGGATGATTTAAAAAGCCTCCAAGACCCCTTCAAAGTGAAACTCTGTGATTGAGAGATTTGGGGAAAGAGGATGAACTTGTACCTGGCAAGAAATTAAGGAGTAGAGGAGCCGGTAGCCGAGCTGTGCCCTTAAGGAAGAAATATGGGGAAATTTGGTGGCTGGTTTGATAGATGGTATAGGTAAAGTGCATTGAAACAGTAAAGGGCAGAAAGACAGAAAGATCTGGGAATGGTTAGGAGGAAAGGAGTGTATGAGAAGCAATGTGAAAGGAATAGACAAGTGCTCTGGGAGGGCCTTAAATGCCAGGTTCAGGAGACTTTATCTTGTGCACTTGGCATTGGGCGGGCATTGAGTGATCTGAGCAGGGGATTGTGGCATTAGGCTTGTGTCTTAGGAAAATGATTTGGGCACCCACCTAAAGTATGGCTTAGAAAGGGATGAGACTACATACAGGTGAGGAGACCAGCTAGGAGGTATGTAGTAGTCCAGGAGAGAGGTGACAATAATAATGTTACTTGAAGTTATCTTGTTTTGAGATTTTTGAGATCATTTGAGTAGATGATGAGAACTGCTGAGAAATAGTGGTGGGGAAACCTAACAAGGAGTTGGGAGTGTGTATCTGAAATCCAAAGGAGAAATCTAGAGAAATCACCTGTTTAGAGAAAAGGATTTAAGCTCTGAAAGTAGATGAAAGAATCAAGCTTTATGAAAGAAGAGTAAGACAAACAAGGAGGAGAGGAGAGGGCTGAGGAACAAGCCTTTAGAACCCACCCCACACCCCACCCCCAGGCCAAGGACTGTGAAGACCCAGCTAAGGAGGCTTTGAGCGATGAGTCAGAGAAGTTGGCCAAAAACTTAGGCAAGGCTGTGTTTCACAAGCCAATAGTGGGAAGGGCATCTGGAAGAAGGATGTGGTCAATGATGCCAAAAGCTATTGGAAGACTGAGGAGAATGAGGGACTCATAGAGGGACACTGAGTTTGATAAACATGGTTTTTTGGGACATCAAAGGGAGTAAACTCAATAACTCAGAGGACAGGACCAGCCCATTCTAATATTTGGGACAAGGGAGAGGTTCCAGGAAGAGACCCTTCCTCAGGAAAGGGCCTGTGATCTGACCTGGAGAGGATCAACAGGATGAAAGAATATCCAGGCATGTTCGCAAGGTTTCAAAATGAAAGGGTAGGTAGGAAGTAGCATCAGTCTAAAGAGGGAAAATTAATCCAGGGTCAGAGGCACAATCTATGAAAGGGAGAACGAAATGCTCCTGAGGTAACACTTAGTCTCACCCAGCTTCTCCCCCGAAACATCATTTTGATGCCAAGAGGGTGCCAAGCATCCCCTTCCTTGGTCTTTCTTATTTCTGCTCCCAGCTTGCAGGAGATTGAGACATGAGAGAAGAGTGAGTTGAGAAAGGACAGAGCTTGGATGACCACTGGCAGGGAGTAGAGTAAAGGGAAGACTAGTTTTCTAGCCCAGGGAAGAGCTGTAAGCATTTAATGTGTAGAAATGAAGACAGTGACGAGGGAGGCAGAAGACACCGGAGGGTGGGCATGATGGAAGGTCTGAGGGAATGGAGGAAATCAAAGAGGTGGCTACTGCACCAATCAAGCCAGATTTAGTCTCTTTCTCATTCATCTTTGGGGAGAGGAAGAGATGGTAAAGGTATGAGGGAGAAGTGCCCCAAAACAAAATCATGGTATAATAGAATGCTCCTCAGAATCATTTAATTTTAGGCCTTCAGTGGCTGTGTCATCCAACCCATATTCCAAAAGGAATCCCCCTTATCACATTCTCAGTAAGTGATTATCTAGCCTTCTCCCCTTGGAAAGTCGCCTGCTGCCACCCAAGCCCCTGTGTATCCATCAGCCCAAGGAATACCTGCTGGTGGTCTCTGGGGATGGGGCAGCTTGCATTGGGAGCAGATGTCTTGCATCTGGATTGTTTTCAATTCTTATTTCCTTCTTTTGCTTGTTTCTTTGCTTCCTCTGGTCTCTGCTTGCTGGTTTCATTCCCTTGGCCAATTTTCTCTTCTCTTTTTTACTTCATTTAAAGTAAAGATGGGTCAAAGAAACATCATTTAAAATGAAAAGAAAAAAAAGGCAAGGGACAGGATAAATAAGATCCCCAGCACTGCCAAGCATGTTTTGGCCAAAGGTTGAAAAAGCTGTCAGCTCAAAGTCCTTGTTGCTGTCCCCAGATGTCCCCATTCCTTGGAGTGACATTGGGAGCTGGCAGCCGAATTTCTGTAAAGATAAGAAACAAAAGATCAGGCTCGGTCAATAAAAACCACTGACTATAAACAGCTGGCTTTCTGGATGCAGAAGGCACAGAAGGGTTTCTTCTAGTCCCTCCTGGGGCCCTCTACAATGAGGTCAACAGATGTGTTGGGGCGGGGAGGTGGGGGGGCATCAACCTCTGCTCCTGAGGACATTCAGAAATGACTGGCTAACCCTGTGTCCTCTAAAATCAGCACAAAATGAATTTTCATAAATTTAAAAAGGACAGTCATTTAAAAAAAACCAGTTTCAAGCAGTAACATATTTATCCTCTAATAGTAAATATGAATCAGACTATTTCATTGGCCTGCAGGTGGACAGGGTAAAGCTGGAAAATTGAGGGTACATCTTTCACTGAGAAGATGGGTGGTTGGGCCCTCTCTCTATGGGGATTATCTTTCAAAGTAAAATGGGAGCTCCTTGAGGGCAGAGGAAGCTACCAAGAAAGCCAATCAAGTCAATACTATAGGTGTGGTTTTCTAGATTTTAGAAAAGCATTTAATCAAATATACTCTTCTTTGGGCAAAGATAGAGTTGTAGGCCAATGTTGAGCTGGCTAGATGAGTTCAGAACTGGTGCATTGACTATATTCAGGGAGCAGTCATTCAGAGTTCAAAGTCACTGGGGCAAGTGGGGCACTGGATGGCAGCCCAGGGGCTCTGGGCTCAGCCCAGTTCTGTGGAATGCTTGTATCGGTGACTTAGATAGGACCCAGACATCGGTTTCTCAAGTTTATGGATAATACAAAACTGAGAGGAGTAGCTAACTCCCTAGGTAACAGTATGAATCTAAATGGACTTGACAGGCTAGAGAATTGGTATGAATCAATCAACAAGCAATTATTATGCACTGACAGTGTGCCAGACTCTGTGCTAAGGATTCAAGGACAAAATAAAATGGGCCCTGCCCTCAAAGAGCTTCCATTGAGTAAAATGAAGTCCAGGCTGGTTAAATGCCCAGTCCCAACTTGATGGATGCCAGGCAGGAAGGAGGATGGAGGGAGGAAAAGGAATGACCATTTATATAGACCCACTGTGTGCCAGGCGCTGTGCTAAGTGCTTTGTAAAAAGTCTCTTATTTGATGAAGGAAGAATGGATGGACAACCATTTGAAAAAGATCAGAGGGTTCAAGTGGACTACATGCTCAATCTGAACGTGAATCCTCCACTTTGGGGCCCAGTGCTTCCTGGATGCAGAAGGCACAGACCTTTTTGTCCCCAAATCTTCTTCTCAGTGTACAGACCTCCTGACTCCCTTGGATGCATTGGATGCTGCTGACCACCACCTCCTCCTGGCTCCTCTCTCCTGTCATGGTTAAGGACACTGATTCAAAGGATTTGACTTCATAGCCTCACTCTTGTGTTCCCTGCCTGTGTAGCCTCTGGGCCTCAGTTTACTCAACTGTAAAATAGGGAGTTGGGCTAGACTATTGCTTAGGTTCCTTCTAACTCTAAACCTCAGGATTCTACTTGTCTGTTAACCCTCGATCTCTTGCTAGATCAGCATCCGTGTGCCATTTCCTACCCTGGGGTGTCTGTTCAGGGCCCTCATCCTTTCTCTGTGCATTTTCTTCATGGCTGATCTTATCAGTTGCCATATATCTGAGTGTTATCTCTACATGGAAGACTTCTTCCTGTAATTCAGACATAAATGTTCATTGCTGTTGAACTGATCTCAAGTTAACATAACTAGACCTAATCTCTCATTAGCTATAGTTCTCAGAACCAAGGCACACCACCAACTGTTTGAGGATGTCAGAGCTTTGAGGATTGCTTGAAGCACTGAGAGATCAAGGGACTTGCCCAGGGTCATGCAGTCAGGTTGGGTCAGAGATGTCATCCTGAATACAAGTTGTTGGTGTTGCTGTTCAGTTGTATCCAGCTCTCCATGGCCCCATTCAGGATTTTCTTGGCAGAGACATTGGAGTGGTTAGCCATTTCCTTCTCCAGCCCATTTTACAGATGAGGAAACTGAGGCAAACAGGGTTAAGTGATTTGCCCAAGACTACACAGCAAGTAAGTGCCTGAGGTGAGATTTCAACTCAGGTCATCTTGACTCCAGGCCCAGTGCTCTGTCCCCTGCAGTGCCACCTAGCCGCTCTCCTGAATCCAAGATCCATTCATCTTCACTACACTATCGCATACTGCCTTGCTAGGATTATTAATGCTAATATTAATTTGACACAAATAAGAATGTTAGGATTTTTCTTCATTTTTCATGCAGATGTATATAATGGCATTTTCCTGTTTCTGGCCACTGTGCCCATTGTGTTCTGGGAGGTCCACACGGATGCCTGCCAGTCTGCAGTCAATGCTGCATCGATCCCATAAGCAGCATCGATCACTGCCTGTACCTCCCCCTCACTTTCATTTTGTGCGTCACTGACCTCTGCCCATTCTCCAGCCTGCCTCAATCCCTTGTCTGACAATGAAGGTCAGAGAGGCCCCTGTGGTCCCACTTCTCATGCTGGTGCAGTAATGGTCCCAGGAAATGATCCTCTCATGGTCTGAAGGCATGCCTTCTCACCTTGCTTCCCTCTGCCCACTTCAGGGAGAGAGAGGAATGGCCCCTCCATCACAAAGGCCCTCCAGAAATGACTGTGGTTCAGTGGTTTTCCACCCTCCAATAAAGGTTATTGTGAAACCAGGGCATTTGTAAATAGAAGTTCTAATCTAAACAAAAATCTTTGGCAGGTGAGTGCCCTAGATGTGGCCCCCTCTCCAAATTGGATTTCCCTTCTTGAATCAGGCCATGGATTTAATACATGGGGCTATTTTCTCTTTGAATATTGTCTTTTCCTTTGGATGTGGGGATGTGGAGAAAGCCTCAATAAGCCTCAAGGTCTTGGTGAGAATCCATACATTAAGAGTCAGAATGTACACATTTGCTTTGTGGCATGAACTTGGGCTCCTTGTCATAGTTACTTCCTATGTGGCTGCCAGTCATTCCCAGTATACAGCCAGATTTGGGCAATTTAAGGGAGGATGAGGAAGGGAGAAAGGGAGGAAGGAAGGAAGGGAGGGAGGGATGGAGGAAAAAGAAAGAGGGATGGAGGAAAAAGAAAAAGAATAAAGGAAAAGTCACATATATTCTGAGCAAACGAACTTTCTATGTGTTCTGATTGAATTTTCTGGGCCTCATATCTTGACAGTTACATCTTGTGCCTGCCCCCCTGCTTTCTCAGGGTCCCCTACTCTCTCTCATTCTCTCCCTCTCCTTCTCGCTCTCCCTCACAAAAGCAAGAAAGTCTTTAGAAGTCAACTTTTTGAAGCTAGAGGATTAAAAAGCCTATCTTGTCTGATGCTGAAAAGGTTAATTAATGCAGGGAAATGTGAATGAGCCAAAGTATTAATCATTTTTTCAGAGCATCAGGTGGAAATGTGAGTGATGGCTTTTCCTTCCCCTACTGAAGGAGCAGTCGCTTTTCCCAGGCACCATCATCTCTCTGATGTCAAATAAGGGAGATGTGGAGGAAGATGGGGACATGCCAGGGGGTGGGGACCTTCCCTATCCATCAGACCCCTCACTAGAAATGTGGAATAAAGCCTTTCTTCCACAGGACAATTCCTCATGATTCCAGACAAGATCACTTTCCTGAGGCATAAGCCCTGCTCTGATTTCTCCTCCATTATTGAAGGAATTCACAGACCAGCTGACTCTCTCAGAGAGCTTTGTCTTTTCATGGAAGGTCCTCCCATTTTATTTGTCTTTTATTTAATTCTTCCATTGCATAATTTAATAAACCATCTTCACTCCAATCCCATAATCTTTTCTTCCCTCACTTCTCCATCAGTTCTCAGCTTGGGTTCAAATCCTGCTTCAGACACTAGCAATCACTTAATCTCCGGGCCTCACCTGTGAAGTGAAGGCATCAGCCCTGAAGGATTTCTAAGTACCTTTCAGTTATGTATCTATGAGCCTAGGATCTTATTTGCTGCTTGCCTTTTTCTTTTATAAATTTTGATTGATGGTCTTTGTTCCAGATTCCTATATCTCTTCTATTGCCACCCCCTCCCCCCACAACTGAACCCTCCCCTATGACAAACAAAAGCAGCGAAACACCACTCAACAAGCCTCTTGACCACATCTGGCAATGTTTGCCTCCTTTGACGCATACAACGCATCCCCTCCCTCCTCCTCTGAAGTCACAGCTGCTCATGGCACTGGCCAGCTTTCTGGGGGTCTTCCAAAGATCATTTCCATTACATTCCCATGATCATCATGTGGATTTCTTCTGGTTCCATTTCAGTTCATCCAAGTCTCCCCACCTTTTCTGAATTCTTCTTCATCTTTGTGTTTAGGTCAATAATGTGCCGTTTACTTTCATATAACTCTGTTTGTTCAGCTCTGGCACCATTGATATATTGAAACTCCTCATGATCGGTCAGGAGCAGCTTCACTTTGTCTGCCCTCTGCAGGGCCCAGGGCCCGGACTCTAGCCAGCCTCTTCTTTTGTCACAAGCCGGAGGTTGTGGCCTAGTTTGTAACCTTTCAGGTCACTAAGTGGCATAATAGAGTGTTGAACCTGGAACCAGGAAGACCTGAGTTCAAATCCTGCCTCAGAACCTTACTAGCCCTGGGCAGTCATTCTCTTTCCTCCTCTGTAAATTGGGGCTCATAATAGCACCTCCCCCACAGCTCGCTGTGAGAATCAAAATCAAATGAGATGTTAGATGTTAAAGCACCATATAAATGCTATTGTTGTTATTGTTGCCAGTAATTACAGCTGACATTTATGTAGGACATTAATGTCTGCAAAATCTTTCCTTGCAGCAACCTCGGGAGGTCAGTACTATTGCCGCCATTTTATAGAGAAGAAAACTGAGGCCAAAAAGGATGGGATGACCTTGCCCAGGGTCAGGATTTTTCATTATAATCAATATTGTTGGCCCTGCATTGCCCCCATGGACCTCCTCACATTGTGACGGTCATTTCTACCTGGTGCAGGAGCCAGATCCAGGCTCATTTGGTTGGTCCCGGACTTAGACACCATCAAGGGGTTTTTGTGAAAATGATCAGAGACAACCCAGTTTAAATACCCTGTGTAGAGCCTCAGGAAATGAGAGTGGCATTGCAGGGGGAAGGGACCTCAGTCTCCTTCAGTTCAGCATCAAACATCATGACAGCATTTTGTATCTTACAGAAACAAGAACAAGGTTTCTGTGGGATTTGGACATTCTTCAGGGATAGAGAGAAGCCCTGGGTTCGAGTCTTGCCTCTGGCCCTTACTTACTGTGGGACCTTAGCATGAGTTCTTGTTTTCCCCACTTTTCCAATGGGAATAAAAAGACTGACACCTCCAGCCTCACAGCAGGATGGGCAGTCTGAAATGAAAACAGCCGAGAGTCTGAGGCACTTGTGCAGGGTCACATAGCCAGGTTCAGGGGCAGGAACTGAACCCATGTCTTCCTGCCTCGTAGACCAGCTCTCTCTACCCTACATCAAGTTACCTAGACAAGTATGTAAATACAATGCCAGCTCACAGTCTTGTACCTGGGACAATAATCTTGCATAAAGAAGCTCTGATCAAACCCAATTTCCTGATTAGAAACTATAACCAAACATTTCAATGACTTACCCAAGGTTAGCTAGCTAGTAGATCAAGATTTGAACCCAGACCCTCTGATTCCAAACACAGTTCTCCTGCTGTTCCCTACATCTTGGGATTATTAATTATTGATAATTTCTCACATGTGATCCAGCCTGCAAGACTCCTGTCTGGTGCCTGGCCACAGCCTCTGCCCAAGACCTAGGTTCTGATGGGCCAGTTCCCTTGACGACCCATTCTAAGTGCCCATCATACTTTGGATTATAAATTCTTTAATCTGCTTGGTTCTTCCTGTATGAATTGTAAGGATAGTTCCTTTGGAGTGACTGGAGGACATCCAGAGACCTGGTACTTTTCCCTCCCTCCTTCCGTCTTCTCTCTTCTCTCCTCTGTCTCCCCACCCGTCTCATTCTCACCCTCTCTGTCTCTCCCCTTAGGGTCATTGTTACTACCATGGACATGTGCAAGGACATCCTGATTCGATCGTCAGTCTCAGCACTTGCTCTGGACTCAGGTAAGTTGAGGCAGCTTCCCCCCACTTTGCTTTGTCTCTGACACCTCGCAGCTTCTATTGACTCTTCCCTGGTTCCTCCAACTCTGCCATTAAGTGGAGAGTCTACCTGAGGCACCACGTACTCCCCCTGAGAGGTAGACAGGCTGTCAGTCCCTCTCAGGATCACCCTTTGATGGTGTTTTCAGTTTGCTTCCCAATCCTCAGGGCTCAGAGTTGCTCCGAGCTGATCCCCTGTGTTCATTTCAGCACCACAATCGTGGGGGGGAAGGGTTACTTTCATCAGCACAGCCTGAAAACTTCCTAATTCTCGGGGCTGAAAGTCGTGACAGCTCCCACAAACCTCTAAGTCCTTTGTTTGATAAACTGCAAGGACCCTAATCATTGCATAACCACATGGCTGAGTGGCTGGGAGAACTCTGAGTGAGCTTAAAAGGCTCACTCGGGCTGATGGCCCTTCGTGCTAATGGGCTATGGCCGGAGCTCAAGAAACAATTCCCTTCCAAAGCCGGACAGCCTGGCCCTGGGGTGCACTCAGAGAGCTGTTCCAAATCACCATAATTAGCTGTAAATTGGCTCTCGTGTTCTCCTTGGAAAGACCAGGTTCCTGGTCAGATATACTGCCGCCTCAGCCCTCTTGGTTCTGGGCTCATTCAGCTCAGGAGCCAGTGTCTAGGACCCTCAGGACCTGCTTTTTGGGCTGGCTTTTGGCCCTGAGCTGCATTCTTCAGGACTGTGAGGGAGGTGGCCAGCCAAGTGGCCAGCCTTCCCAGGGGAGATCGAGGGAGGAAGGAGATCTCACCCAAATGCTCCTCCCTGCTCTTGGCTTTAATTATCCAGGGTCTGCAGGCTCCAGAGAAGAGCCCCTCCTGGCCTGTGTGGCCTTGGACACAGCATGGCCTTGGACTCAGCGTGGCCTCCCCTAGGCTTCCTTACACAGACTCTGGCCCCCTGGTGCCCAGCTGAGAAAAGCCTTCAGATGGGAGTCCCTTACAGAATGAAAGCAGGAGCCTTCTCTGTACTGACTTCAGTGGTTAAGCTAGACACTCCACTTAAAGTTAACCAGAGAAAAATGGACCCCCTCAGTGCCTCTAAGACCCAACTTCATGATCAGTCATTTGGGGAGCTCCTTTACCAGCACAGTGCTGACAATCAAATGCTGGCCCAGAAGTAGCACCCAGACCGCACCTAGATCCAAGAAAGCCTGGGTTTGAATTCTGCCTCTGATACTGGCTGTGTGACCCTGAGTGAGTCCTTCATCTCTCTGAGATGAGCTTCTTTCTCTGTAAAATGGGTGCATTGGATTGGGTGACCTCCAAGGTCTCTTCCAACTCTAAATCTATTGACCACTGGATTCTAGAATCCTATAACCAGCGTGTGTTCCTTGTCCACCCCTGCCCCATATTGAGAAGGCCATGAGTAGTGGCAGGTCCTGGATCCCAATTGGCATTCCTAGGAAGTCTGGGGGTTCTCCAGAGGTCTGGATCTGTGCTGCTATCAGTGTAGGTAGAAGGCATCAGTGTACTGATGAAGCCACAGGTTCTGCTGGGGACAAATTAAAAAAGGAACTCTCAGTTTGGAAATTCATTTTATCCCTCTAGACCTGTGGGGGTGGGACCTGGAGGGACCCTGGAGGCAGTGGGAGGACCAGTGACTGGCCCACAGTCCCACAACTGCATGACAGAGGGAGGATTTGAACCTAGATTTTTCTGTCTGCCGGGCAGATCTCTATGCATTATTCCATACTGGATTTCACTGAGGTTAGTATCTAAATGTATTTCACCATCAAAGTGTCATAAGGTCAGAAGTCTAGAGCCAGAAAGGAACCTTGAGATCATCTAGTCCAGCCCCCTTCCCTGGTTTTACAGCTGACTGCGGTTGTCACTTACCCAGAGGCAGGGGAAGGGAAGGGGGAGGGGGGAAAGGAATAAGTATTTGCAGAGAATTTACTTTGTGCCGGGCACTTTACAGTTACTGTCATATAATCTTCACAACAATCTTGTGAGGTAAGAGCTCCCATTTTACAGTTGAGGAAACTGAGGTAAACAGATATTAAGTGACATAGCTAGTAAGTGTCTGAGGCTGAATTTGAACTCAGGTCTTCTTGACTCCAGGTTCAGCACTCTATCCACTCTGCCACCTAACTGCCTAATGTTCAGTGTCCCTGTATCATCTGCCTCCTTGATTTCCTTGTAGATGATCAAATGCAATAAATGGAGTCTCCAGTGCTGGAGGAATGAGCTTTTGGAGGAAGAATCTCCAAAAGACCAGAAACAAACTGGGTCATCATTAATTGAGGAATAGAATATTATTGTGCTGTGACATTTATCATCCCTGGTCCTCCACCTGGGGCCCTTGGGTAATGTAGATCAAGTGCTGCCTACAGGAACAGTGTGACACTATATTAATTATCCAGCAAGGGAGTGTAATACCTCAGTCTCCCACCAGATGGTGAGCTATACAAGTCACCTGTCCAGTTGCCTTATCAGCTTCTTTCTGAATCATATGTGGGATAGGCTTCCTAAAGGCCTGTGAGTCAGATATGTCCCAAATTGCAAATGCTTAGATTCTTCTCCCCATCACCAAGCCCGTTCTCAAGCAATGGTCTAGATGTGAACAATAGTCTAGAAAATGAAGTGGGGTATTGCTAAAGATATTAAAACAAGAAATCTGTTAAGTGGGCTCATCTGTCTCTGTTCACAATCCCCTGCATTCCCTCACCTCAGAGACTTAGCTGGGGAAGGAAGGAAGGAAGGAAGGAAGGAAGGAAGGAAGGAAGGAAGGAAGGAAGGAAGGAAGGAAGGAAGGAAGGAAGGCAGGAAGGAAGGCAGGAAGGAAGGAAGGAAGGAAGGAAGGAAGGAAGGAAGGAAGGAAGGAAGGAAGGAAGGAAGGAAGGAAGGAAGGAAGGAAGGGTTTATTAAGCACCTGACATATACTAGGCACTGTGATGAGCATTTTATAAATATTATCTCATTTGATTTATAATTGCCCTGGAAGGTGAATGATGATATTATTCCCAATTTACTGTTGAAGAAATTGAGTACGAGTTTAAGGGACTTGCCCAGGGTCACACAGTCAGGCCTTGAACTCAGGTGTTCCTGACTCCAGACTTAGGCTCTGTCCACTCAATTGCCTAGCTGCTTAATATAAATAATAAGGGTTATTATAGAAATGGAAGGGAAAGAGATAAGGTCATCTTATATGGATGCGTCTGTTTCCAGCCTCTCCCTAATACTTTTACTTCTCCTCCAAGGTCTTTGACTGTGACTAAGAGTTGCAGGATGGAGGAAGGAATCCACACACACCTACTTATTATGAGAAAGGAATAAGGGAAAGGGTCACTGGATCCACTGGATGTGGATCGCTGGCCCTTGCTGGGTGAGGATGGAGGATTCCAGACCCCAATCTCCCCTGTGGATGCAGAATCCCAGAATGTCAGAACTGCAGACTTGGAGGAGAGCTTGGCAGCCCCCTAGGCTGGCCTACACCTGACCAGAAGTCCCCTCTCTGATATCCCTCTGTCCAGCCAGTAAGCTGGTTTTCCCACTCCATCACCCCACACTTCTGCACGCCCAGCAGTGTCAATGCTGTCGATCAGGATTGTCTCATGCCAGTGAGCGTCCAGGGAATCTCCCCTCTGCAGCCTCCCAGCCCCATCCACTCAGGCCTCCTTACATCACCAGGCATTTCTTTCTCCAAAACTCCAAGTGTTTGTTAAGATGCTGAGACAGACCAGGCGCTGCCTCTACTGAGACGGTGCTTACCATGTCCTTGAGATGACAAGGCAAGGATGTGAGAAACTCGTGAATAAATAAGAGCAAGTAAATACAAGGAAGGTTGTACTTGAATTTAGCAAAAATCTCTTGAGAACAAATATTGGCATTTTCTATTTCATTTTCCCTAAATTCAGTCCTGATTACATTCCCAGGGAGGAAATGGAAACTCATAGAAACTGCTTTGAAAATGTTCGAGAGCTTTTGACCTGTGGTCTGCCTTGTTTGAAACACAGGGGATTGATGAATGATCCCCCAAAATACCAGATTTTGGAAAATAAAAGGAAGCATAGTGCCTTTCGTTGTCCTGGAAGAGCGGAGGACAGAATTTGTGTGTGTGTGTGTGTGTTTGTGTCTCTGTCTGTGTGTCTGTCTGTGTGTGTATGTGCTGTGATGACCAAAGAAAATCAAATATGTAAAGTGCTGTATACATGTTAGTGAGTATTATTGTTGTTTTATTTTGAGTATCACTACCAGCCCTGCAGCTAGTCTTTCATTTCCCTTCATGTTGTCTCTTAGAAGCCTGCCCTAGTGAATAGCATCCTGAACTCGTCAGCAGACATGGGTTCAAATCCTGAATCAAACACTTACAAGCTAAGTGGGCCTAACCAAGACCCAGAGACATTGATAGTCTTAGTTTCCCCATCTGTAAAATAGGGATGATATCCCCCTACCAAGGAAAACACAAGTCAAGGCCTCCCCCTGCTCCCAGCCCCCATCACATAAATGTTGGCTCTGCCTTCTTCACAGAAAAGCACTTTGTACACCTGTGGAATTGTCATAGATTTGGAAGTTCCCTCTGAGGAAGCATATTGCTGCCCAACGACACCACCCACACTGGGTGATGCTTACAGTACTGACTTCTGCACCCTAGGACCTGGGCTCACATGCCTTCTCAAATGCTTTGCCACTGGGATGACTTTGGGGCATGAACATTGCTCGACTGTGATCTCTGCTGTAAAAGGAAACAGTCAGCTGCATGTCCTCCACAGCCCCTTTTAGCTCTGTGGTTGGGATTTTCTAATTCTCCAGTAAGTTTGCAACAATGGGTCCACCCAAGTACTGGGGGCCTTGATGAGAAACCTTCAAGCACTGTGGAATACATGCTCCCCACGTTGGGGAGACCTTGACTCACAGGCTCCTGGGATAATTCAGTTGGATCTGGAAAGGCCAGAGTCCCCCTCTTTGTTTTATAGATGAGGAAGCTAGACCCCAAAAAACATAAAGTAACTTGCATAAGTGTCTATGGCAGGATTGAATCCCAGGTCCTCCTGACTCTAAGGCCTATCCCCAATCCCTTATATGAGCATTCATCTACTTGTGAAGCATGGGCTGAGGAGTTCAAGGGAATGAACTTAAATTGGGAAATTTAAAATGTGACAGCCAGAAAGTTTTCTCTTATCTAACCTAATTTCCTCCAGTACAAGTCAACCCTCTTTTCTCCCTGTCAGTTCTTAATGGGGATGCAGCAACATAGCATTCTCTAGCTGGTAACTGCCAACATCTCGACCTTTAAATCTCAGAGCTTGGGACAAAGGGGGAGTGTCAAAGCCTCCCAGGGGCTTTCATGAGGCCTCTGCCCTTGTATCTGAAAGGCGGGAGCAAAAGAATGCCAGGTGGTGTCTTTATATACTGGGAAGAGGGGGTCTGAGAGGAGATCCAGTGTGGCAGGAGCACTAGAAAATGGAGGAGTAATGGAAGAGCTGGAGGAAAGAGGAAAGAAAGAAAGGAAAACCAAGTGAGTCAGGAAAGGAGAGGGGAGATTCAGCAACAGGCCAGGCTCTGGTAATGCACTCCAAAAGGCCGCCCTGCCCTCTCCACAAACTTGCCTTTTCCTGGGTGAAACATTTCATGCATTGATCAGTCAAATCAAAGTAAATACAAAGTACAGTTGCTGGAGGGGCTATGGGAAAGCAGGCATCCCAACATGTGGAGCTGGTGATTTGTCCAACCATACTGGAAAGCATTTGGGAGTCTCATCCCTAGTGTGGGGAAACTGTGACCCAGGGATGCAACTGCCGGATTGTGCCCTAAAGAGGTCAAAGAAAAAGGGAAAGGATCCATGTCTAAAAATATATATTTGTGGCAGCTGTTTTTGTGTTAGCAAAGAACTGGAAATTAAGGGGATACCCATCACTTGGGGAGTGGCTAAGCAAAGGTTGGTACTGGTACTGGAAGGTAATGGAAAACTTTTATGCTTTAAAACATGAGGGAATAATTCATTTTACCTTCATCAAAACTCTCTGATGTTCCTGTTCTCCTCTCTGACCCTGACACCAGCTTGGCACAAGTCCTCATCGCCACCCACCTGGGTTACTACAGTAGACCCTGGTGGGTCGGCCTGCCTCATTTCTCTCCCTACTCCAGCCCATCTGCCACTCAGCTGTCCAAGTGACTTTATTTCATTCCAGTCTGACCACGTGTCTCCTCTATTAAGTAAACACCAGGGTCTCCCCATTACCCATAGGATTCAATATAACTTGATTTGCCATTTGAAGAACTTCCTGACCAAACCCCTTCCTCTCTTCCCATTCTCCTTACACATTTCTCCTCATCTGCTCTACAAAACAAATACAAATACAATGGTCCACTTGCTGCTCTTCTCATCAGGCACTCCATTTTTACCATCTCCACACCTTTGCTTTGGCTGTTTCTCATGCCTGGGATGCTCTCCTCACCTTTGCCTCTTAGAATCTCTAGCTTTCCTTAAAACTTGGTTCAAATACAACCTTCTTCAGGAGACCTTTCCTGGTCCCCTGCCTACTACAGCCTTTCCCTATAAGGTTTCTCTCCATCTATCTTACCTGTATCTTGTACACCTTTCAGATACTTCTTGTCTCCTTCACAATCTCCTTAAGGCCAGGGGCTGTGTAATTTTTGTCTTCTTACCCCCAAGTGTCTGGCACAGAGTAAGTGCTTAATAAATGCTTACTGGTTGATTGAATAATACTGAAGACTTTTCTTTAAGCTTTATGGATCTAGACACAACACTCAGATTATCCATCTGACTCCTTCCCTCTTACTACAAGCCTGTCCTTCACCTTCTTCCCCAGTCTGACCTAGGTTTGCTGGAACCTTTCTTGCCTCTCCATGAACACCAAGCATCCTTGGTAAATCACTGCACCATACTTCCAACCACCAGCCATCCTTTTATTGTCCTCAGAGCCATCTGCAGCTTTGGTTCTGCTTCCGTTAGGGTGCTCTGTGATTCACAGCTAAAGTGCATCACTAGATGGGCTTAGGCTCTATCCATTAACAGTCCACCATGCATCAACAGAGAAAATCCCCAAGTTACATTGTCAGTTTGATCACATACCCAATAGAGAATCAAAGAAAAGAGAGAGCATTGGTAGGTTAAGTGCTCCTCACAGTGTAGTTGATTAAGATATTATTATCTTGAAATAAAAGATAATTCAACAATGAAAAAAAATGACTGGAGTGGCACCACAAATAGGTATCCAAGAAATGCCAGGAAAGTGGTATGTGCCAAAAACTTTCTAAAAATCTACAATTGTGTAAGAGATTGTGAGTGTCTGAGGGTGGTGATGCTTTCATTAAATCCAGTTCATTATGCAGCTTTGGGGAAAATCAAGGAGCTGGGCCTTCCTGCATTGCTCCCAAAGACATTGACCAAAGACTGGGAGGTCAGGAGAAAATCTATCCTGGAAATAGAAGCAAAGAGGGAACCAAACAAGTCATTTTTTAAAAGAAAAAGATCAGGAGAGGAAAAACCTAGAAATGGTTTACTAAAAGGGGAAGAGAAAAGGATGTTTTATGAAGAAAAAAATTGCTACATTTAAAAATCAGTCATAAAAATTAGTAGGGTCATATTTAGAATTTAAAACAACTCTACAATGGTTCACATGTGAAACTCAGTCCCTAAGTGACTTTTTCTTCCTTAATGGTATTTTACTTTTTACAATTACATGATTCATTTCTGTAAGATTTTGAGTTACAAATTTTTCTCCATCCCCTTTCCTCTCCCCAAGACAGCAAGCAATCCGATAGAGATTTTATATAGAGAGAGTCCTATTAATCATATTTCTCCATTAGTCATTCTCAGAAAGAGTAACCAGAACAGAATGAAAAAACCAAAAGAAGGAGAAAAGAATTTAAGCAAAAATAGTATACTCTGATCTGCATTCAGACTCCATAGTTCTCTCTTTGGAGGTGGATAGCATGCTTCATCCTGAATCCTTCAGAATTGTCTTAGGTCATTGTATTGCTGAGGAAAGCTAAGTCATTCACTGTTCTTCCTTGTATAGCATTGCTGTTACTGTGTTCAGCCTTCTCTGGGTTCGGTTCACTTCACTCAGCATCAGTTCTTATAAGTCTTCCTTTTTTTTTTTTCTGAAATCCTTCTGCTCATCATTTCTTATAGCACAAAAGTATTCTATTACATTCATATACCACAACTTGTTCAACCATTTCTCAATTGATGGATATCCTATCAATTTCCAGTTCTTTATCACGACAAAAAGAGCTGCTATTTGTGCATGTGGGTCCTTTTCCCTTTTTTTATGATCTCTTTGGGATACAGACCTAGGCGTGGTATTGTGGGTTCAAAGGATTCACATGTGGGTTCACATTTTTATAGCCCTTTGGGAATGGTTTCAAATTGCTCTCCAGAACAGCTCACAGTTCCACCAACAATGTATTAGTGTTCCAATGTTCCCACATCTTCTCCAATATTTATCATTTTCCTTTTCTGTCATATAAGCCAATCTTATAGATGGGAGGCAGTACTCAGAGTTGTTTCAATGTGCATTTCTCTAATCAATAGTGATTTAGAGCATTTTTAATATAACTATAGATAACTTCAATTTCTTCATCTGAAAACTACCTTTTCATACCCTTTGACCATTTATCAATTGGGGAATGACTGATATTCTTATAAATTTGACTCTGTTCTCTATATGTTTTAGAAGTGAGGCCTTTTTCAGCAACTGTTTCTCTACCTTGACTTGTCAATATTCAGGACATTAAATTCCAAAACTATCCCCATTAACATAAAACTTTTCTCAAGTCTTCTGGTCCAAGAGATTTCCATCTAAGGCACATGTATGGTTAAAGAGTTCACCTTTTAGTATAAGCCAATTAACCTACTTTGTTGGGGAACAAGGTACTTCTTAGGAATTGGATCATGGCCAATAGTCGGTTCCCTACCAGGCTGTTAGGAGCCAAAACATCATTATAGTTAGGATGGCAGGTACTTTGTCTAGCATATGACATTTAGTAAATTTTACTGAAATCAATAGCCATCTTTTAGTACTTTTTTAAATTTAGAATCTATCTCTATCTTCCCAGCTAAAAAGAATTGAGGGTCAAGCTTCTTCGAGCCACAAGTTTTAGCCTGAAAATAATAATGATATTTATAGAGTGCATTAAGGTTTGCAGAGAGCTTCACAAAAATATTCCTTACATTTCAACTAAGTACCATGAAGGAAAGAAATATGATAAGGACATGAAGACCAGGGACATGAATTTATTAAACTTATTAATCAACTAATTAATTAAACTCTGCTATTTACTAGTTGGGCAACCATTCACAAGTCACTGCACCTACCTGTTAGCACACAGTAGGCACTGAATAAATTTGGGACTTTGTTGTCATTGAGTGATGAAATTGTGAATCACTAATTAAAGCCAAATTCACCAACTCACAAAATAAGCTACTCCTTTTCCTTATAAGTAGCTAAGTGGTGAAGTGGCTAGAACCCTAGGCCTGAAGTCAGGATCTAGCCACGAGCCTTTATTGACCGGATGCCCCTGGCCAAGTCACTGATCCGCTCTCTGCCTCTGTTTCCTCAGCTGTAAAACGGGGGTAATAATAACACCTCCTAGCATTGTGGAAGTTCAAGTGAGATATCCATAAAGTGCTTTGCAAACCTTAAATGTCTGTGAATATAGATGCCAGCCATGATTGGCTATAGTTTTTATTATTTTTATAATACACAGGCCATCATCAATAGACCTAGGATTTTTAGATGTGAGATTTCTATGCTCAGATGCACATCAGCTGCCTAATACAGTGTTAGGGAGTCATCTGATTCCTCATTGTAGAAGGGAGAAGGTGTGGGTACAGGGTTAGGGAGCCAGCCTTGGAGCCGGGAAGACCTGAGAGAAAAGACCAAGAAATGATGATAAGGATCGGTGGATGGAAGCCATACCAAGTCATGGAGGTAGAGGAAGTTTCTCAAGTAGACCTGGGTGCATGGGGCTACTCAGGCTTTCTAGAGCATTGGGCAAGGTCAGCCAGGTGGTGAGTCCTCAGCAGCTACTTTTGTTTTTCTTCTTCTCCTAGTAACCTAAGCCTGTAAACAGTGGGGCCCATAACCCCTATCCATTTCATTCATTCATTCATTCATTCATTCATTCATTCATTCATCAAGCATTTCTTAAGCCTGTCTCCCAAAATGCCTTAGCCCTGGCTTTCCTTAACACCTAGAATGCTCCTCCTCCTCATCTAAATTTCTTGGTTTCTTATTTTCCTTAAGAGTTGGCTCAAATCCCACATCTGCAGAGACTTTTCCTGTTACCTCTCTTCCTGTAAGCCCTCTTCCCCTAGCAGTTTGTGCCTTCTCCTAGAGATTATTTTCATTTACTCTATCCAGATCTCCTATATACCCAGATATTTACATATCATTTTCTCCATCGTCCTCCTCCTCCCCCTCATCCTCCTTCCCCTCATCCTCCTCCCCACAGTAAACCTTTGTTCTAGACAAGACAGCTCTCTCATTGCTCCCCAGACAGACGTGCCTGGCACTTCCCCATCTCCTCCACTGCAGGGTAATTAATCACTCCTTCCTACATTTCTACTTTGAGCTGCCTTGAACCTTCAATTACTCCATTAATGTTTTCCTTTTCACATTTGGACATCTTATCTCCATGGGTAGATTGTAAACACTGCGATGCAGCCACCCCCCTAACCCCGTGCCGTCTTACGGAGAGCAGTATGCCTACAACTGAGGAGGTGACAGTCCTCCTGTCCTTTGTCCCAGGCACAGAACGTCTAAAGTATTGGATCTGGGTCTGGGAACAGGCAAGTAGTAGCATTTTCAAGAGCAATCAGTGGATAAAAATATGCTTATAAAGTGCTTGATGTGTGCTAAGCAAAGAGAGTGAAGCCAGCCCTGAGCTCCTAGGAACTCCTGTCTAATTGGGGTAGACAGTGCTCAGAAGAGACTTCCATTCCCGGCCAATCAAAAGGCGGAGAAAGGCAAGGGTGTGTCTGCAGGGTGAACGACAAGGCCCTTCGGACTTAGCAACAGGGCACAGAGCCCTGGAGGTCTGACAGGTGTAGAGGCAGGGCACAGGCTAAGCCCTGAAGGACCTGGGAACACAGTGACCAAAGACTAGGTAAGGCCTAGTGGTTCCCCATCTCTCAGAAGGGCTATAGTTGGTAATGCCCAGCTTATCCAAGAGGGATGTGAGCTGCCAAGCTTTCTTCTTGCTTGTCAGGGTCAGGGCAGACTGAGGTTGGGGGAAGCGGGAAGGATGGAACAGTAGGAGGGATAGTCCTGAGGGTGACCAAGGGGGAAAAGACTGGGGACCAAGACATAGGAAGATCAATTGAAAAAATCTAGGGGTATCCTGGATGTTTCTGAAGAGTTCACTGCTCAAGCGCAGGGTTAAGTAGATGGTGTCTAAGACACCCTGTCTTTGACATTGTGGGTGTCTATAATGCCTTATGGAGGCAGCATTGCCCAGTGGAAGCACCAGCTGGGGAATCAGAAGATCTTGGTTCAAATCCAGTTCCTCCATTTGCTCCCTTTATGACTATGGTTTCACTTAGCTGGACCTCAGTTTCCTCATTGGTAAAGAGGGAGAATTGGACTTGATGCTTTGTAGAGTCTCACCCAGCTCTAAATCTTTGATCCTGTGTTCCCATGGTGACTCCCAACTGTGTTCCTTGCACATGGTAAATGCTTAATAGGCATTTGTAAGCCACAATACTTACAAATAGATTACATGGAAGCATTTGACAAACATCCTTCACTGG
Organism: Bettongia penicillata ogilbyi; assembly: GCA_023548195.1. Taxonomy (NCBI): domain Eukaryota; kingdom Metazoa; phylum Chordata; class Mammalia; order Diprotodontia; family Potoroidae; genus Bettongia; species Bettongia penicillata. The sequence continues at coordinate 5,304,068 of JAJHZJ010000324.1, read as the reverse complement.
AAAACATCCCAGTCACATTGATCTAGCTTGCAAAAGTGATTATGAATGTATTCATATTGTTTGTACCATTTCAAATCACAAAAAAATCTGAATGATAAAAATCTGACTTTCACCAACTATTCCCTCACTAATCATACTGAAGCTCTTAGGAAACAGCTCCAATCCTAATTTTCTATGATTGGCACCAACCTATTAAGATACACCCAAAAAATGTGATAGAAAGGTTAAATTAGTAAGCGACCAGCAATTCATCCAGAATAATCCATATTTTCTATTCATTACCTCACTCCGGGTAGTCAAGATTCAGGAGCCAATAGCCTGTGGGTATGACAGTGGTACTCAAAATAACAGTAATGCTAATAATACTAACCAAGGTTGGAATTCCACAGGCCATATGTTCCCATGTAGGGGCTGGCTAATGAGGCTGAAACCCAATGATACCTGACCCAGAGCCAAATGACCAGCTCAAAGGAACAGAGGGCCCCTTAATCCCTTACTCAGAAAGTGGACAAGGCCAGCTAAGAGTGTTGATTCATTCCATTTTGTTTCCATTCCATTGCAAGGCAGAATTTAACATTTGCTTTATTATTAACATTTTAAATAAAATTGTTTCATTGATTTATTGACAACAAATGTTTATTGAGCGCTCAGTAAGGGCCAGAGGCTCACATTGTCATGCAGAGATCTCAGTCTCCACTCCTCCAATCAGAGCTCACCAACCTCCTCCGACCCCAAACCTCCTGCCTTCCAATGGTAGTAGATACATCAGTCAGTCAATAAACATGTGTTAAGCACCTACTATGAGTTAGGCACTGTGCTAACCACTTTAGGATCCAAAGAAAGGCAAAAGACAGTCCCTAATCTCTATCTCTCTGTCTCCTTCCCTCTCTCCCTCCCTTCCTCTCTCTCCCTCTCTCTCATACACAAACATACATACACACACACAGAACCACACATACACACACATACACACACACACACACACACACACACACCCTGTGAAGAGCAAGACAAAGTGTTTCTGAGTCTCCTAATCCTTTCTGAGCTTACTTGTCTTTTCCATCAGAGCACCAGATTTGAAATCTAATTAGGTTCTTGTTCATGTAGATAGATAGGACTTCCATACTTAGATGAATTGGTGACCTCAAGAAAGTAGGAACTCCCTTCAGGGACTCAGCTTGCCTGCCCCTCCTAAGCATCTCTTATTTGGGGTGACCCTTAGCTGTGATTCTTTAGAGAGTGCTCCATCCCCAGACTCACAGCCAGAGAGCATCACTAAATGAACATGATGCTGAAGTCACAATCCTTAGATTCAGGGAAAAGCTTGAGGTCCTTCAAAGCAGTGCTCCATATCCCGAGGTCAATGCAGCCCATCCCCTCTTCTTGTGCATTTCTGGGGGGTCCAGCTCACTGCGCATTCTCAGGGAACGTTCATGATTTGTGTGCCGACGGATGAGCTCAAAACCATGGAATCATAGAATTATAGATTTAAAACAGGGAGGGACCTCAGAAACCATCTGGTCCCACACCCTTATTTTATTGATATATGGCAGCTAAATGGTGCTCTGGGCTTGGAATTAGGAAGATTTGAATTCAAATCCAGCCTCAGATACCCACTAGCTGTATGACTCTGGATAGCTCATTTAACTTCTGTTAAAAGCCTCCTTTTCTCAAACTACAAAATGGAGAGTTGTTGTGAGGATGAATTGAGATAACATTTGTAAACCATGTAGCACAGTGTTTGACACACAGTAGGTATCACATAAATACTTATTTCTTTCATTTCTCCCAATTGATGAGGAAACAGGCTCATAAAGGTTATGTAAGAGGGGTTATATCAAGGTACTCCAGCTGCCCCTCTCTGCTAATAACATTGTGTTGATTGGGTAAAGTTCTAGATCATTCCAGAGCCTCCTGGAGGAGATCCAGAATCACCCTAAAGAGCTTAAGCCAACTATCCACATAAGAAAAACCAAGTGGAGGAAGAATGTTATCTGAATTGGAAAGGACTGTTGACAGGATCATTTTCATACTTTAGATTGCCTACCAAGTTCGACTTTTTAATGATTTGCATTTTCTTGTATTCTTTCAGTACCCATGAACCCCTCAAAGTCTTCCAGCTGAGATGTCCAATGGTAGAAACATTTCTCCACTACTATTGCTTTCCCTCTTGTGTGTTAAGTGACTAATTAAGGCCTTTAATTAAGCCATCTTACTGAGCTGCCAATTAGGAAAGCCGTAGGAGTGCTCTTAGTTAGCTTCTCATGTCTTTGGCTTCATGGATGACTGAAAAGACAAAACAAGAAAAGAGAAGGAGGTTCCTAGGCTCACTCACAGCCCCTCAAAACTTTCCACTGGCTTGAAAAATCCTATCAGTGATTTGTTTCTAGGCCTTCGAACTTTGACCGACATTTTCTCTTGCAAACATCTCACTGATTTAAGTTCTGAAGAAGAATATATACATGACAGTCCAACCACTTTAAGGACTGACATCTTTGGGTCAGGAATGCAAAACCATCTACTCCCTTGTTCTATAGTCACTCTTTGCCTGCTTTCTTAACTCTTCTGTTTAATGTTTTCTCTCATTGTTTTCCTTTTGTCATCTCAAATATGGTAGACAAATATCCCACGCTGAGATCAAAGGGGTCTCCTAGTGATTCATAAAGGATTTCTTAAGAAAAGACAGAAAGAGTCCAACCCAGTATACTCTAGAAATCTCAGCAGTGTTACCTACCAGAAGCCACATGCCTCCCCACTGGAGAGGGGGAGGGGAAAGAGAGAGAGAAAGAGACAAGATCAGAATGACTCAAATTAAATCAGGAAATAAATTTTACAAATACCAAGGCCTTTCCAGTTCCTTCAGCTCATCCTCTTCTGCCCTTTCTCAGAGTTCTTTACCTTTGCCATACATAACTCAGTACAACAAAAAACATTGATTGTTTTATAAATGTTAATTCTTAGGCTTTCAACTATGTTGGGGTAATGGCCGGCTCAGTGAAGAGACCCCCAACCAGCGGGACGACTCAAATCTCAGGCACGCAGTGATGAGGCGGGAGACAGAGATGTAGCAAGCTCCGTTTATTATTAGCAAGTACAAGCCTTATGTACTGTTCAGCCATGAGTTCCATACTCGTGGCAAGCTAGTGATAACATTTACTTTTACCACTACTCCTTAAGATACAGATACCAGTCCTCATGACTGCCTTGGAATGTCTTATCAAGTACCAGAATGTTTACTCAAGACTGAGAGACCTTGGGGATGTTGTGTAGGGTTCTGGAAAGCCTAACCAACAACCTTTGCTCCATTTGCACAATTGAGTGGGTTCATCAGGCCATCATGTGCTCCTGAAACCGTTGTGGACCTCTATGGTTCCCTACACAACTAGACCATAAGCTTTTTGGAGGAAGTGGCGATGCCCTGGCTTATGCCATTGGGCCTTTGAAGATTGATTGAAGGATCTGGAGGAGGGAGGAGGGAGAGAGGAGGTTAACCTAGATAACAGAAGACTCACAGGGATGGAATCACTATCTCCAGGAAGGGTTCTTACAGAAAAGGGGAGTTAGACTTGTTCTGTTGGATTCCAGGAGAAAGAACTAACAGAGAGGGGAGGCTTCAAAAAAGAGTTTGGATTGAGGTAAGGAAAAAACCTACCTCGAATTTGCAAGATAGAATGAGCTTCCTGGAGAAGTTTGAGATCTTCAAGTCAAGACTGGACAGTCTCTTTTAGGCATATCACATGGTCAAGATCTGAACGTTTGGGATTGAGTCATTGAGATCCTCATGAGCACTGAGCTTCCATAATAAAAGTGCCGTTGACTGAAGCAGTTTGAGTTTATTCCAGCTGGCTTTCCAAATAGCCTTGTGACCAATTCATACCCTTCTCTCAAACTAGTGACTGGGTCTATGTGTACTTCTATTACCTTATATTACCTGTATTACCTTAAAGTTTAAAATAAAGAACTTCCATAGACAGGGATTGGATATGTGATTTCAGTGTTGTATGAGAACATCAAGATGAGGAAACTCTCTCTACAAAAGTTGATCAGTATCTTCTCTACTTTGGGAAGTCTTAGAATGCTGAGATTAAATGATTTGCCCAAGGTCACACAGTCAGAATGTGTCATAGGCAGGACTTGAACTCAAGTCCTTTTTCCCCCAAAAAAATTATAATTTTTTTGCATACTGAACAAAGACTCAATTTTTAAAAAAATACATTCTAGAAATTCACCAGGAATTGATAAAAGGTCACTAATCTATAGTTTTCAGACTAAAGTCTTTCATTTTTTTGGTTTGGGCAGAGGGGAAAATTAGAACATTTGCTTTTCTCTGGGGTATTTCTGTCATTCTTTGTGATCTTCCAAATATCGCTGATGATGGCACAGCCATCAAATTCACTAGTCATATGATGTATTTCCCAGAAGCCTCAGCTATTTCATCTTTATGTCTAGGTGGTGCCAAGATTTTTACCTTCATTGATTTTCATTCTAATGTTGTCCTCTATACTTCCTTCCTCTGTCCCTAGGATTTTCTCCCATGAGCATATCTTCTTAAGGTATGATGCTACTCCACCTCAGCCAGCACCACCACAGCCTTCTTACCTGTACTGACTCTTTTGGAGAAAGCATTCCTTTCCAGAGCCATCATCTAGTCATGGGTTTTGTCCCATCAAGACCTGGCAATTCCAATTATATAAAATTTGCCTTCTTGTGCTCAGATTCCTGTTTCACCTTGCTTGTTTACTTGTGTATGGACATCTGAGACCATTGTTGATTTTCACTTATTCTTTTCTTGGAATCTTTTTTCTCATGAATTTATGGACATTCCCATGTTATTGTTAGCCTCTATGGTACCTAGCTGGGCAGAAAAAAGTGTAGTCAGTTTTATCCCTATCATCTTTCTAATTTAAAACCTTTTTTATTAGATTTTTAAGACTTCAGGAAAGGACATTTCTTCCTAGGGGGAAGACAATGGGGTAAGAGAGAGTGAGAGAAGTTGACAGCCTAGCAACTGGAGAAGCATGATGAGAGACCTAGTTTTGGGTGTGTCTTGTGAACTACCTTCGCTTCCTTACATCCTCATGGATTCATTCCTTCTCCTCAAGTCCTTCTGCCGGAGTCTCCTTTGGCTCTTCCTTTTCCTCCAAGTAATACTAAACCCCTTCCCCAAATTCCAAGCCTGGCCTTCTCTATGATGCCAGATCCCTCCTCCAAACCAAATTCCCAGTTCCTACTCCTTATCTTCCTTCTGCTCATGACCATATCCTGACCTTCAGACACAACAATCTCTGCCCCCCAACCCAGAAGACAGAAGAAAGAAATCTCTTCATAAAAAGAAATCTATTATTGTACATGATATTTTCCCTAAATTTGAAAAAGAAAAAGGATTCAAACTCTTCTTAATCATGTTAATTTGCTGTTATCTAAATTGCAGTTTTTCTTGAGAAAAATCTTGCCTTCAAAACCATGAAAAGACTATTAATTAAAATCATCTAATTACCATGCGTTTAAGAAGAAGGAGCAGAACTTAGACTAATATTTTTGCCTCTCATTTGCCCTTCAGCCTCAAAACTCTAAGACATATGGCACAGCCAAAGAAGAAATGTCATCCAACATCCTCATGGCAGACAAAGAATTTCATATTCATTTCCATTTTGTGATTTGTGCTTCTTTTCTCTCTTTGATGACTCCCAGCCATGACTTGCAAACAAGTAGCATTGTTAAAGAGATCATCTAGGAAATATATGGTCAGGAAAGAAGAGGGGAAAGACAATGGGGTAAGAGAGAGTGAGAGAAGTTGACAGCCTAGCAACTGGAGAAGCATGATGAAGAGACCTAGTGGAAAGTCTTTTAGCAATTGGGTGGAGATACTGTGGAGGATTTAGGAGAGGATATGGCCAAGGGTCTACAATGGAGGCAAAGATGTGGATGAGCAGCAATGAATGTCAATGAATAAATGAAGGATTTATTAAGCCCATCTTAGCTTGTTATTAAGACTGTGGTTATCAGTTAAAAAGTCAGTCAGTCCCTGTTCTCAAAGAGGTCATATTCTAATGAGGGAGGTCCACATATAGAAGGAAGCCACAAGTCTGATGGAAAGTCCCATGCTCCATCCATGATCCTTCCATGGATGCTTAGGTCAATGTTTAGGTCAATGTGCAAGGTTTCATAGGTGTGGAAATGCATCCCCTCCATGGGGCCAATCACAGTCTCTGCCTGCCCTCTCAGTCTGGGTGAGTCTTGTCCAGGTGCTCCCACATATCTTCCATAAAAGGCTGTGTGATTTAATGGCAAGAGCACTGGCTGTGGAGTCAGAGGACCTGGATTCAAATCTTACCTCTGACATTTATCACCTTCATGACCTTGAGTGAATCACTTCACTATCTGGACCTCAGTTTCCTCATCTGTAAAATGAGGAGACTCTTCCAGCTCTAAGGCTATGACTCTATGGGCTACTGTTGCAGACTGGAAGTCTTCCTCTGGCTTTTCTGATGTTCCATAGATACTCGGGCAGTGCCCTCCTCCTCCCCACCACCAAATTACCTGGTATCTCTTTTGTAACTCTCTGTGTATTCACATGTTGTCTCCCCTGGCCAGACTGTAAACTCCTTGACGTCAGGAGTGAGTTCATCTGATCTCTATCACCAGTGACTGGAAGAGACCCTTGAACACAGTAGGCACTTCATAAATGCTTTTTAATTGATTACTTAATTCATGACTTTTCACAACCAACCTTCTCCTGGCAAGAAAATTCCTTTCCCAAAGGGGTCAAGGCTATCCTCACCCATGTTCCAGACCTTCCTAATGCAGACATCACTATCTCCTTTGGCTCCCTATACATGGCTCTTCTGTGGTTCCTTAGATACATGAAGAGATGCCATTGTAGGTAGAGCATGATGCCATAGTTCTGCCTAGTTTTTGGAGGGCATGAATTTATGCTCTGTTAAAGCCCTCCTCAAATGCCTCAGCATGGTACCTCAAGTTACCATGTTACTATACAGTGCTGTTACCAGGGGTAAGAGACCTGGACTGTGCCCATCAGAGCTTTGGGTTTAAAGGTAGTTGGCAAAGCAGATCAGTCCAAAGAACAAAGTGCCCTCTTTCAACAGAATTTGAAAATATGAATGACCATGTTCACTTTTGCTTTGAATCATAAATATGATAAAAGCTACAAATAGACACTCTAAAGAAGTTATAGCCTGTTAACTGTTTCTTTTTCAACAGGGGACTTATTCTGTTAGAAAGCCAAGCCTACATCTTAGAGCCATTGAAGGATGCTACAGGTCAACACAAGTTCCAGCCAGCAGAAACTCTGAAAACAGCCTGGGGGGCATGTGGACAGCAGCATCTCAACATCTCAGGCAGGACTATGGATGGCATGCAGTGGCCCTCTCAGAAGTTTACAAAGAGGGTAGGAAAAAAAAATCTGTTTCTTTTTCCTGGAGGGGTGTGGAAACTCAGGTTGTATCTACACTATTCAGTTTAATCCATTTCAAGAAACATTTCTTAAGTACCTACTCCAGTATGTGCTAGACACTCTGCCTAGGCACAAAGGGTACAAGTGCCAAAGGAACAAAAAAAATCTTCCCTGGACAAGTTCATGTTTTGCCAGTTTGCATTCTTTGAGCTTACAGTGTCCAAATATCCAGCCAAAATGAAGAGAAATTGTTCAGTCCTGCAAGGCTGTACCTTTATGATACCGAACATCCACTTTCCTTCATTCCTTCTTTGCTGTATTACTTCTTTAAGTAGAATGTAAGTTTTTTCAGGGCAGGGACTGTTCCCTTTGTGTTTTTCTATCCCCAGATGGTCTACTTGAGAAATATTTGTTGATAGATTGATCCTCTGTTCTAGACATGAGGGCACAGATTCACCAAATCTCAATATATAATGGTTAAATGTAATTTGTCGAATTGAGAGTGTTGGGTATTTTTCACAGCCTTACTACGCAGAGAGTCCTCTCCGCCATATATGTGTAGACCAGCCCTGGCCAATCCCAGAACCTCCCTACCTTTTCCCCTTATTTCCTGGAAGGGTCTAGAGCAAGGGGAGGACCCCACTCCAGAGACAGACTGAGCATCCATGGTCCCAGCACATTGGATGGAGGACACAGTTTATCAGGAGACGTTTGACATCAGGGAGGAGGCACACCTTCTATGGGTACAGGCTCCTGATTTGTTCACTTTGCTTTGTATTACCTCCTGAGTCACAGAATTTAAATAAAACAGTGTAAAACTTTTAGAAAGCTGCTGAAGTCCTCAGCATTCTTAAGAACTCATCATATGTGATCTCCCCAAGACCTCTCAGGCAGCCCAGTCCTTGAATGTCCAAACCATGGAGAAGAGAATAAAGACGTTTTGCCCATGGGAGTTGGGCAAAGCAGAGTCTGGGTTGAGAAGCAAGCTCCAGCTGGTACCAGGTAAATGAGGCAAAGTTAGTGTCTACTGAGAGGCATTGAGATGGGCCTGAAATAACAGTGAAGAAAAAAATAAAAAATAATTTTAAAAAGAAATAATAGTGAAGGGTCAGTATGGACCCTCAGTTATCTGATTCCTCCTAGTCAGAAATCAATAAGGCTTATGGATTTTTGTTAACTTGGAATTGTTATTTGTCATTTTGATGGAGACAGTGTGGTATTGAGGAAGATGTCAGTCCTCAATCTTCCAGCTCTGAGAGTTTGTCCAGGCTGCTTCCCAGGCCTGCTATGTCCTTCCTCTTTACTTCTTACCTCTTAGAATTATTGCTTGCTTCAAGGCTTATGCAATGTCCTGTGGGAGGGTTTCTGTTCCTTTATCCGCAATCACTGTCTCTCCTGCAATTATTGTCTTTGTTCACATGTTGTCTGCTCTTGGCAGAACCAAACTTTTGAGGACAGGCTCTTTTTTAAAAAAGAAATTTATCTATGTATCCCCAGGGCCTTGCACCTTAATACTTAATAGATATTTGGGGAGTTTACATGAGAACACTGGATTTAGGGACAAAGAACCTGGGTTGAAATCCCACATTTGATACTTTCTACCATGCATAACCTTGACCCAGTCACTTAACCTTCTGTGTCCTTGTTTCCTCATCTGTAAATCAAAGGTCCCTTGGAGCTCTAGCTCTATGAGTATAGGAGCTAAGATTCTGACCTGGATCCTCTAACTTTTCATGGAAGCATGCAGTCTGGGTTTGAATCCACGTCACTTAACCCCTAGCCCCACCCCAGGTGTTAATTTCCTCAACCATAAAATGAGAGACACAGTCAGTGACTTTGGAGTTCCCTTCCAGCTCCAAATCTCCAGCATCAGCTTCCTATGGAATGACAGTGTAGATGATACTCAATTATTTTGTAGATTCAATAAAACATCTAGATGAGTCTTCAGCACAAGTCAACCACCTTTTGATTTTTATAATTAACTCACTTATCACACTCTCAAGAGCTAGAATCATTCTAGGAATTTTTCCTAAATCATTTTGATTTACATAAAGATTAGGAAGTACTTAATGGTGACATTATTTTGCTAACAACATATATTGAAATTTAAATGAACCTTTAAATTGAAACGGGGAAACAGCACATGCAGTTTTACTGAGCTCCCAATATTTTACTCTAAGACCATATCATTTGTGATTGGTTTTATGGAAGAGAAAATGTTCTTGATATCTTCCTAATGGAAACTATGTTCAAAAGAATGACTTCCAAATCAAGCATGGGATGCATGGATGAAGATTCTCTAAAGGATTATTTCAGAGAATCACAGAATGAGGCTGGTTGTTAGAGCTTATGATCCTTGCCATGAGTAGCCATATTTAATAGACCTTTGACCTCATCTCCATTCACTCTTCCTCCACCAAGGCAGGGTACAACCCCTCCTTGTCTTCATGAGTTGCTGGGACTCCCTTCTAAGATATCACAGGTATGGCAAACATGCTCACTCTGAACAAAGAGCAACACTCACTATGAAGCCAGGGAAGTTCTTATTTTATCTTAGCCAATTATTCTACATTCCTAGTAAATGGGTCCCTCCCCAATGGAGAGCACATTTGCTCAAATACCATACTTTTTGTATTGTTCCCAATTCTAATCTCCCACCTTATTCTCCATTAGCTAAATGCAACTTCCTAAACCACCCACTTCATATTCTTTTCACTGATAGGTTCCTCCTCAAACAGCTTGTTAAGCATGTGTACAAGCTTCTGACCTTTTACCTGATCAGAAGCCTGGTTCTGCTTTCTGATTAAAACCAGTCACCTCTGACTTATATTCTGCTATCACTCAAAGCTGGGAGGAACTTTAATCCTGTGGAAACAGAATTCCTTCCTTTGTTTCCCACACAGGGAAGCTAGCCCCCTGCACAAACAGAGCTAAATGTCTGGCTCTTGGAAAAAAGCTGCAGTCCATACTGAAAGTCCTCCTTTGAGGGGATTTGTGAGACATTGGATTCTGTGGAGAGAGCCTCTGGAGGCCCAAACTTGCCTGCACAAACAATGAGACATCAAGGGAAGAGTTTGATAACAATCCTGAAGTCACCCACCAACTACTGACCCCCATGTTGGATGAACCATTTAAATAGAGCTGGAGTCTCTGAGGCCCCAAAGACATGCTACAACGTCATGATCCCAGCATCTTGTGTCCATGTTCATTATGGGCAAAGAAGCCTGAATAAGTCTTCACACCAGATACATAAATCACCACCACCACCCCAAATAAACTCTTCAGCAGTTTTTAGTCATTTTTACAAGGGTTTATGGCTCCTGATATCTGGGGTAGCATTTGAACAGAAATCCAGATGCAGAGTTAACAATTCCCTCCCTCTCCATCTCACTTCTTCTCTCTGTCACCCAGCCTGCTTTGGGATGACTCATTCCCCACTTCCTTTGCTGCCCTGTCCCCTGTCATTTGGGTTGTATTTAGGAATTCAAGCTCATTTTAATATTAGCCTAAGCTAAATATAATTAAGAAAGTAAATCTCCTGTTGCAAAAACACATTATATGATGCCTTCCAAAGACAAATATAAATTACTTTTGGATTATGCCTTGTTTTGGGGATTATTTGCACCCTCCATAATTATTCTTTGACAGTGAGTCACTGCCAATTCCAAAGCCATTTAGACTTCTGGGTGCATCAGAACAGGAAATTAGAATAGGTCCCAATGAGCTTTGCTCAAATGCTGTAGTCCTGGACTGAACTTAGCTTCTTTTTATAAGACCCTTGGACTTGGTTCTGGAAAGACTTTAGAAATCATCTATTTCAGTCCCTTCATTTTACAGATGAGGAAGCTGAGGCCCAGAAAAGTAAAATGACTAGCCCAAAGTGACATAGTGACCAAGAGAGCAAAGCTTTTCCCCCAGATCCTCTGATTTCAAATTCAGGACTTTTCTCACCATGCTGTGGTTTGTTGTTACTGCTGCTGCTGCTGCTGTTACGGTTTTAGAATTGGACACTTTTGTCACTGCTGTCATCCTAATGGGATCTAGAACAAAGGAGAACAACTGAGGAATTCAGTAGGCAGAAACCTTCCATTTCCCTTTGGAAGTGAGCTCGGTTGGTTTCCTTTGATCTTTCTCTTGCTCTTAACAAAGAGGCAGCCAGGGTCTAGAGGCTAGAGCCAGCCTTGGTCCAGGATGGCTTGACTTCAGATCCCATCTCTGGCACACATTGGTTGTGTGGCTGGGGGCAACTGACCCTCTCAGCTCTCTAGACAACTCTGTAAGATTCTAAATTAAAGAGAAGGTGTCATCTGCATTGGTAGTGGGACTTTCTGTATACTAATGAACTCATGAGCCTAGTCCCCATCCCTAATAAAGAATAACATACTTGAATTTCATACATTTGGCATTTATTAGCAAGGATTCAAGTTCAGTCAATTTGTTCTTAATCGAGGCAGATCAATTCTTTTTCTCCATTAGAGAAATGGGAACTAACTCATGGTTTATGAATTTGCTAATTGTTCTTCCAGACTTTGGGAACTAGTTATCCTCTACTTTCTAATTGTAATATCTCTAGTGTTTTACAAGGAAATGCATCATGGCTGAAAGTGCCCAATATTTCCTTCCAACAGCCAAATCCTGTTCAGTTAGAAGAGATGGGCTCTACGGTCCTCTCCAACACTATATCTATGATCCTGTGCTTTTAGAAAGATCTGGGTTTGAATGCAACTCTGGGACTGGGCTAAGCCATTAGGCTTCTCAAGACTTAATGCCCTCATCTATGATTTTGGGACGAATCAATAAGCATTGAGTAAATATCTCCAAAGTGTCAGTGACCATGCTTATTGGTCACCGACAAAAGCCAAGCTCCCTCCAGGAGCTAACAGCCTCCTGGTGTTAGTGGCACAAGAGACCAGGGAAGGATCTGAGCACGATGGAACAACTCACCCCTCCTTGTTAAATCCAGGGAGCTCCTGAGAGCACCCACAAGTACCCACACACACTCACAAGCGTGGCAGTTAAAGGGTTGCCTCCAGTCATTCCTGATTTTTTTCTCATGAATACTAAAAGTCATAGGAGCAGAGAATTACAGGTCTCTCTTGAGAGAGTTTAAAGGGACCTCAGAGGAAATATAATCATAATACTATAATAGAAATACTCATGGAATTCAAATGTCACAGGGTTTACAAAACACTTTGCAAATGACATCTCATGTGATCCTCACAACAGTCCTGGAAGGGAGTTTCTTTTATTATCCCCATTTTTCAGATGGAGAAACTGAAGCAACCAGAGGTTAAGTGATTTGCCCAGAGTCACACAGCTAGTGAGTGTTTGAGATCAGATATGAACTCAAGTCTTTCTGACTCCACTGCACTGCCAAACTGCCTCCATCTTCTGATCCAGCTGTCTCTTTTTACAGATGAGAAAATTTGACTCCAAGGACTTATTTAAAGTAACATGAGATGTCAAAGAAAAAGTCTAATCTCTCTTCCCCATGACAGCCTTGAAATACACCAACATGTCTTTCCTGTCCCTTCTGGGTCTTCTATTCTCCAGGCTAAACATCCTCAGGTCCTCCAAATGATTCTTAGAGCATGATAAGAAAACCCTTTGCCAGCCTGGTTGCCCTGCCCTGCATACTCTCCTGCTTATGCACATCCTTGCTGAGATCTGACCACCAGAAGTGAGCACAAAGCCCCAGTGGTGTTATGACTGAGCAGAGGACAATGAGACCATCACCCCTTCATTTATTCCTGGAGGTTGCACCCCTCTTCATGCAGTGTGCATTTGTGTTGGTTTCTGCTCAGAAACCTTAAAGTGAGATTGTTAAATCAAACAACCAGTTGAAGGATTGTGTGTATGTGTGTGTATGTGTTATTGTTTTAATTTTGGTCCACATCAGCAGATAATGAGTTTGATTGATTTTTGCTGAGCAGTCCAGATGTTTTGGGACTGTGTAGACACAACCTAAATCACCAGCTTTGGACAGCTGGGGGAGATGAGCCATCAGTCTTCATCAGCTCACCCCTCATTCACAGCTTTTAGTGATTATGTGGTTGGGCGTTTCTCCCAAGCTCTCAATTCCATGAATTCATAACAAAAGTCAGAGCTTTCTGAAAACTGCAGAGCAAGAAGATTATGTTTATTCTTGGCTTGTTCTCTTGAGAACCATCCTCTCAGGGTCCAGTTGGCCAGGGCCAGGGCAGGGTTACTCTCAGGGTGGTCAGAGAAACATGAAGGTGTTTAACCCTGACTAGGTGATTTCTAGTGCAACTTTCAATACAGTGTCTATGGTTCAATGAATGGCCTGTGCGTTAAAAAAAAATATTGATGTTAGCACTTAAATTCTCAAATACTCTCTGTGGACCTCTGAGCTCAATGATTTGGACATTTCTCTAGCTGTGCCCTCCTTCCTCTTCTGCAGCTCTTGCCCATGCCCTCCCATTCATTTGCAATATAGGTTCTCAACATCTTGGAGGCTTCCTCCTTAATTTCACAACATTTCAAGATTAACAAATTATTTTAGTGCCATGTTTTCAAGAGAACTCCACAAAAGTCCTCCTCTGATGCCTGTCTGTGCCATCAGGGAAAGCCTGAGCTCTGGGAGCCCATGCCTGATCTTTGGCAAGCCCTACCAAGATAGGCAAATATTAAGTCCAGGCCTGGCAGCAGTCTTCATATCTAACATCCAGGTATCAGCTTGACCAAATAGAGGTTAGCCAATGTGTGCCAACTTTGGGGGAACACAGCAATCTAGGACAATGGCACACCCAGCATGGCATGTTGGCCACCTGTGTCAGTACATGAACTAGCCACTGATGAAGTAATAGGTCCTTGAAGCATTTAAAATGGAAGCATTGTGTCCCAAAGTCTTGATTTATATGAGATTGTTTTTAACCCCAATGCATGATGCTAAGTGAAGACGGACTGGCCACGTGAGGAAAATAAGACTCTAGGATACCCGGAGAACCATAGGATACTGGGTAGAAACTCCTTATTTATGGAATTAAGTAGATTGTAATGGAGCAGATTGAATAATAAAGATTGTCAGAATTCTTTGTATCCCCAATACCATATGTGGCACATAATAGGCATTTGATAGATGTTTGTTGATGATTTATTGGGCAAGGAGAATCACAGGATGAGAAGGCTCCTAATGAGATTCCAGGTAGATGACAATGATCATTATCTGTGGGGCCGCTCCAGTTAGCAGCCTTTCTGTGTTCGGAACATGGCTTTTAAGTCTTCAGTTGGCAGTCGGACATGTTTATCCTGATTGTAGTGGAAGTGGTTTCATAAGTTGTCAGGAAAGCCATCTGTGTTGTCCTTAATAGTATGGGGGGGAGTGGTCCAGGTAAGTCACCACCTGCATCTGAGGAGGGACTGACATTGTAGAGCCAGTCTTATCAAGTCTTGCTTGGTTTCTTCAGCCCAATTCTTCGACAGTCAGGGATTGGATTCCAATAACCACTGGCAGGAAATGGACTGCGAGTCTGTTATCCAGGAACTGGAGCAGCTAAGTACAGGTTGGCCTCAGGGGGATAATTTTATTTGTTGCTTTTTTTAAAACCACATTAACTTTCAAAGGCTCTCTGCCCAGTCAGAAAGGAGTTGCAGCCTGCATTGGTGGAAGGGGTGCCACATGCCAATGGTATCACAACTCCTTGAAGGACAGAAAATGTCCTTTCCATCCCTTCACCCAGACTGCAGATTTCCTTCAAGAAAGTCAAATGTGTGAATCAGCACAGCTGGCAGCCCTGAGGAATATCATAGGATACAAACAGTTTTCTTTAAAAGTCTATTTGGAAGATCCTGTACTGATGAGAAGATTTTCACTAAAAAAAAAAAGAAAAAGGTTTCCCTCCGGGCTTTGTGACTGGAACTCAGACTGAATCATGCCTCAGTCATTTGTTTTCCTTTTGTCTCAAAGATCAGTGGTTACAACGGGCAGATTTTCAATGGGAAATATTGTATCCAATTCACTTCATAAACCCCAAGTCTTGGGTCTGAGCTCCCAAGTAGACCAGACCCACATTTCTTTACAGGGCTTTTATTATGGAAATGCAACTCTTTGTTTGGGGCTTTCAGTGTTTGCATTTTGAGACCACCCTCTGAGAAAGGCTCTCCTTTGTCCTCCTGAAGTCAACTTTAGGATCCTGACAGAGTCCAAGAGTCTTGGATTCAGTTGGGAAAATCATCCATTCGATTGAGTGCAACAAGCACTAACTAAGCTTTTACTATGTGCCTGGCACTGATGGGTACGACAACTTAAAGATAAAAAATGAGATAGTCCTTATATCAATCAATCAAACAAACAGTGAGCATTTATTAAGAACCTATTGTGTTCCAGGCACAAAAACAAATCAGTCCCTGCCTTCAAGGAGTTCCCATTCTACTGTTTCACAAATACTAAGCCCTGAGGAAGGCAGCCAGCACTTTGGCTCCCTGAGCCAGATCTGGCTGTAACTCCAGTGTGTTCACATTTTCTTCTTATCTACGCGCCCTTCCTAGCTGGGTGGTGCCATGGGTAGTGTTGGCCCTGAACCTTAGTTAAAATCTAGCCTCAGACGCTGATTAGCTGTGTGACCCTCAACAAGTCACTTACCCCTGCTTGCCTCAGTTTTTTCATCTGTAAAATAAGCTAGGAAAGGAGATGGCAAACTACTCCATTATCTCTGCCAAGGAAACCCCAAATGGGGCCATGGAGAATCAGACACAATTGAACAACAATTTCCCAGAGCACATGACTCTCCCATGCCCTTTTTGACCTTGAGAGGGTCAGCCCAGACCTTGGATCTGCTTTTCTCTCAGTCATTTCTTGTCATTGTTTATGTTGTTCCTTCTGTATCTCTCCAGTTGAGGGGCCACACTCCTACCCTCACCCTTTCTCCTCTGGTAAATGTGACAACCTGTCTCTGGTTCATCCCTGTCGTTCTTCTCGGCCCCAGACTGAAATCATCCTTGAATCTGTTCTCCCCCAGTGGATCTTCCAGAGTTTCGCAAGACATAATGCAGTACCAAGGGGAAAACACTAGATCCAGATTCTAGGTTCAGATCCTGTGTTATTTCCTTCCTGTGACCTTGGAAAAATTACTTTATGGGCCTCAGTTACCTTATCTGCAAGGTCCTATATTGCTTTAAATCTGTGACTTATGACCTATAAAAAAGAGCTCTTTCCCCCTTTATAAGCCAAAGAAGTCACATGTCCTTTCTAAGCTTTAAACATATGTGATATTTACTGTGATATGAAAACACTGGAGTGGGAGTCAGAAACCTTGGGTTCTATCAATAGAGATGGGATGACCCACAGGCCTCTTCTCATTCCAACTTGGCCAGGATCTCAGAGCAAGACTTCAGAAAAAGCCCCACCACTCTTCCCTGATTCTGCCAGGGCCAGCATCAGGATCAGGCAACCAGATGACTCTAGAGTCCCTCTTAGTGCATCCCCTCCGAACAAGCAAACTTGAGTAAATCTCCTGCTGTGTACAAATCATTGCTCTACACAAAGACAAAAATTCAATAGTCCCTGCCCTCAGGAAGCTTATCTTCCACTGGGATGAGAGGTAAAAGGCAGTATCCTCCTACTGCTTTCACATCCTGAATAATAATAAATAATGACTAACTTTTACAGCACATTAAAGTTTGCAAAGCACTTTACACATTTCTTTTCCTTTGCTCCTCACAACAACCCTGTGAGGGAGGTACTATTATTATCATTCCCATTTTACAGTTGAGAAGACTGAGATAAACAGTCTAAGTAACTTGACCAGCATCACAAATAAAAATCTCAAGTCAAATTTGAACTCAAGTCTTCCTGACTCCAGGTTCAGTGCTCTATAATAATACAATAGTGACCATCGCTCATACTAGTAGAGTCCTACAGGGCATAAACCCTCATGATACTGTAACTAAGATAACAAAGAGAGATTCCTCAAGCCCATAGGAAGACTTTAGTTAACTTTCATGGACAGTGTGGGAATGTGTGTGTGTGTGTGTGTGTGTGTGTGTGTGCGTGCTTCAATGTACATATTTGTGAAAAGGATTTTGTTTTCCTTTTTTTTCTTTTGCAATAGGATGCAGAGATGAGAGGTAGGGAAAAATAGATTTTTGTTCATTTAAAAAATCAATCCCAAAATCAATAACTAAAATGAGGGAGTTGGACTTAAAAAGGGAAAGTTAAATTTATTTCTTTTTTTGGCAGTGCAAACGGGAGACACTGAAGACCACAAAGTATGTGGAACTCGTGATAGTGGCAGACAATCGTGAGGTAAGTTCACAGCCAAACTCCCAAAAGGAAATTGGAGAAAGAGATTTGGGGCATGTGTTTGCTTGGGGGTATTTCATTCTCTCACAACAGTTTAAAAGCATTAGCAATCACATCAAATAGTCATCTGAGGAAGTAGCACCAAGGACAGCAGAAAGGTTTCCTCAAGACTATAGTTTCCAGTTGGGTTCAGTTATTTAAGAAAAATGAATTGGGAATTGAGAGCTGATGCTAACTTAATTCTCATTCCATTCTGCAAACAATATAACTCTAAAGGAGGAGAGGAAGTTTTCCTTCAGTGGACCCATCAAGCTCCTTGATGGGGTTCTCCCTTCAGTGATACAGTGTGACCTCTCCTCTCCTTATCTTCCCAAGTGATTTCTGTCCATGCCCTCCCCCAAACCCATGTTCATGGCTCCAGAATCCTCAGAAACACTGTTTAATTATTCTTATTGCTAACATTGACTTCACTCTTTAAATTAAGTTTCAGAGACAAGGAAAAGACGTGGAGAAAGTTAAGCAGCGTTTAATAGAGATTGCCAATCATGTGGATAAGGTGAGTCCTTGAGATAATTAGCTCTTAGAAGTTATATAGATGTTTGAGGATGAGGTTGAGCTGATTCAGAGCTTTTTATATTATTAACAAGGCAAGATTTCTGCTCACTTATTCCAAACCTGTAACCCTGACAAGTCAGGGGACACCAGAGGCAGTCTACTGTCCATGAGATATGTAAGACCCCTTTAGTCCATTCTCCTAATATATATTCACTGGTCCATCAACACTGGCAATCCTTGGGTGGACAGCCCCTGTCAAAACGTCAGTTTCATATGGTGAAAGCATGGTGTAGTAGGAAGAGGGTTGGATCTGGAGTCAGGAGAAAAAAAAATGTTACAGACATATGGTGCTTTGAATTAAGAAATTCTGGTCTAACTTCATTTAAAAACTTTTCTTCTACTGAACTTGGATTTCAAAATTCACTGATGGGGTGGAACAATGCAACCTTTTAGAGAATTAACAACTAGTGGTCCAGAGGATTGAAATAGATTGGAAAGTGCTGGGAGGCCAATTGCTGGTTACAAGGTACACTTTAGCTATTTTATGCAAAGTAACTCCTACACCCAGCAAAATAAGTATGTGAAGAATGAGCAAACAAATTTGTTGGTACTATAATGGAAAAAGGGAAAAAGTCAATAGATGGTTGTGAAAATTCAAAAATAATTTATCTTCAATTACCTTAAGGGTCAAGGAACCCAAGGAAAGATATGTTATTTTATGTCCTCCTAAATGTAAATGTGGGAGTCCTGGGTAAAACCTGAAACCAATCTCCTCATCAGAGAAACCAGGCATAGACATCTTTGCATCCCTGAACTCAGCCTGTCTACTGATCTGCATCTGCTCATATAAGCCAGGAATTTCAGGGGAGGGGAAAGAGAGGGATACATTTTGTGAAAAGGTCATGGGAAGGAGGATGCCAATCTGAACTTTTCCAAACATACATTCCTCCTAAATTCAGACTCAGTCAAAGCCTCCAGAATTCTGGTCTTAAGATAAGACAGGATTAGGCCTGGGAAGTAAACTCTGAGTTAGATAAAGCCATGATGGCTAATATTTCATACCTAAGTGCTTGTATTTTTCTAAACACTATTCTTTATTGTATCTGGACATAGGTTTATAAAAGAGATAGAGATTTATTAGCAGCTTGTGATGCTAGCCTTTTCTATGAATATCACAAGATGTAGTATCTCAAGTAGTAGTGGAGTTAGGGAGAAGTGGGTTCAAACCTGACCTCTGACTTTTACTGGCTTATGACCCTTAGCAGTCATTTAATTTCTGTGGGCCTGGGGAACCTTCCTATGTTTTATCTAGAAGTCATAGATGGACTTTGTCTTCTTATATGCTTTTTGAGTATAAATAGCATTGCTGATTCTCTCAATTATCCACACCTGAGGAGTGTCTATCAGGTAAGCCTTTGAATCCATGGAGAATCATCGACCTTCCCTTCCTGGATGCTGTCCAGGATGCTGAATTAAAAAACAGGCATGGAAGGGAATGATCAGCTTCTGTGGGTAGGCTGACCTCGCATCCTTATGTTCATATTAAATGGCAGCCGTTGCAATGTCATGAAATGTTTCAGAAGTTAGTACTGCAGACACAGTAATTTGGAGGAAAGAAGAAAGGACAGAGGAAAAAAGTAAGTATTAAGCACTCGCTGTATACTAGACCCTGTGGTATTAGTGTCAGGGTCTGTAACTGGCTTCTTAGACGTTAAGTTGATGAGTTATCACCAAACAGTGTCTGGGAATTTGTGGCTGGGCTCCAGCTTGTTGATGTAATACTGATAACAATAATCTTCAAATCCTCTAAATTTTCCAAGTATTTTTATTTCCCTGTGGGATTCTTTTCACTTCCCAGCCTAAACATGCTCATCTAATGCAGATTGTCAGCTTCTCCTTTAGCCCAGTGTCCTAGGCTCATGGAATGCAGCAGCTGGACAATCCTTCATTTCTTCCCCAGACATTGCACCAATTCCAGGGACTGCTGAAACCTTGACTCCAATTAGGACTGCTCTTCCAGCCCAGGGGGTGACTGCCATGTTACCTTTTTCTTAATAATAGCTATGTTATGAGCTGCTGATGTTTATATAGTGCTTTAAGACTGACAAAGTGTGCTACATACATTCTCTCCTTGGGAGAGCAGATCCCCAGCAGGGGAAGAAGGCAATTTATATGTAATTGCAATTTACGTGGAGTGCCTGTAGGATGCCTATTGACCAATTTTTCCATCAACAAAATAAGGGAGTTGGACCATTGCAGGGGTCTCCTGATTGGTCTTCTGGCCTTAAGTCTCCTCCCACTTCACTTCATCTTTGACATCATCACACCAATGAGAGTTTCCTAAAGTCTGACATCACTCTCCAGGTGAAGTCAGAGGAGCCTCTTGGATAAAATACAGACCCTTCTGTTTGGACAATGAAAGCACTTCAGAATCTTGTTTTGCCCTAACTTTTGAGGCTGATTATGCATTGCTCCTTCTAATGCACCTGGGTTCCTGCCAAAGTGGCCTAGTCACTTTGTCTACCCTCTTTCCAACACATGACCTTCCATCCCCCACCTCCAGGTCTTTGCATTCCCACCCACATCCCCACCCCAGTACTCCAATGCTTTCCATCTTCACCTCTGCTTCATGGAACCCCCAGATCCCTTCAAGGATGAACTTGAGGGCCACTTCCTTCAAAGGGTCATCCTCAATCCTTACAGATGCTAGGTCTTGCTTAGGAAAGAGGCTTGGGGATACAGGAAGACAGACTTGAAAGACTTTTCCATAGAGGTGATGATTAAAGCCATGGATATTGAGTCAGAACATGTTCCTGGGATTTCATTGATACATGAAACTCCCAGAGGAGGGCTTTCCCTCTCCAGTGCATGTTGGTACCTTCTCTGAAACTTAGTGATTTACCGAGGGCATGTGCCAAGGTCACAGAGCTGGTATGTGTCAGAGGAAAGAATTGACCCCTCATCCTCTGACCCCAAGACCACCACTTTACCCTTGCTCTGGAGAGCAGGAATCTATGGAAATGGAAAATCCCATCATTAGTATGAAAAGCCTCTGGATTTGTAAGCATTCCTCCTAACACTGAGAGATAAGAACAATTAGCTCTTTACAGATATCAACTCATTAATCCTGACATGACATGCTCCTGGGAGGGCATCCTTATCTCCCCCATACAGAAGAGGCTGCAGAGGGTGAAATTGAAATTGCGTTTTGGACATTTCTGACTTGGAATCCTGTGCTCCAGCAGTCATAGCCTTTAGGGGTACAGAGCCCTCCACCACCCTGAGACAGGCCCCTTCCGAGATATGGAGGAGCAAGACTGAGAGCTGGATGAGAGGGGCAAAAGACACCTCGGAAATGTAGAGAGCAAGACTTCACTGAAGAAAAAACAGCCCTGCTGTGATCTGTCAGTCAAGCAACACGCATTCATTCAGTATTTACTCTGCACCAATCCCTAAACTGAGTTCTAGGGATGGGGATACAA
Source organism: Bettongia penicillata ogilbyi (assembly GCA_023548195.1). NCBI lineage: Eukaryota > Metazoa > Chordata > Mammalia > Diprotodontia > Potoroidae > Bettongia > Bettongia penicillata. Next base: position 5,282,356 of record JAJHZJ010000324.1, on the reverse strand, counting down.
TGAAAGGCAAAAGTCCTAGAGGGGCTTCCATTCTAACGGAATTAGTACAATTTGCCCTTTATCACCCATGTGACAAGTCATGGGCCTCAGTTTCCTCCACAATAAAAATGAAGGAGCTGGACAAGATGACCCCCGAAGGCCCCTTCCAGTTCTACTTCCATGATCTTTTGCCCCTGCATCTGTATTTTTCCTCTACTGGAAACTCACGTGGACTTCTGTAATCACTCACTGTCATGGGTGTGGGAAGATTTTCATTCTTTTTTGTCCGGTGGTGCTCCCTAGATGACTGCCAGACACATGAGGATACTGAAGATAAGGAGAAATGGGAGGCCAAGGAGGCTTTCAGGGCCCCTGTGCTCCAAGAGTCATGATGGACAATGGAAAGATTTGCTAATAATCTTCTATTTGTGTATTATTTGTATAGAACTTTAAGACTGGCAAAGTCCTTTTTATGTATGTTATCTCATTTGATCCTGGGAGGAGGGTGTACTGATAATGCATTTTTGCTTATTGTTAATAAAATTTTGCTTCTTAATGGGAAGATCTTTCTCATCCATTCATAGGCCATGTGATTTGCTTAAATCACCTGGATTTGGGATCACAAAGTATAGTGCCTCTATTTGTTCTAGGATCCATGACCATTTAGACTGCAAGGTCAAGGATCCTGGGAGGGTGGAATGTAATAGCAAGCAAAGTAGGATCTTTTGCTGTTTTTGTTTTAGTATAATCAAGTGCCTCTGATTGAATCTTGCCTATGATTGAATTAATGAAGAATATTTAACTAGCAATAGTATATATGTATTTTTATTGTTAATTATTGTAATGTGATTAAAGAAGCTCTTCCCCATCCATTTAATGGGCCTGCTCATTAAGGGGAGTTTTATTAGGGAAGATCTATGGGAAGGCCCATACCTTTTGTTAATGAGGCACTGGTTCTCAAGAGTTGTGATGCCTTCTGGCTCTGAAAAATGTATAAGTACTCTGAGGTGAGGTTTTACTTTGGGGCTTACTCATTGGAAACGTTTGTTGGTCCAGACAAGACTCTGAGAAGCTGCTAATGAGTACCTTCCCCTTTGAAAACCCAGAGATGTTGGTGCTTCTCAGATGGTTATCTGTCTGATGATCGGTCAGGCAGTTGGAAGCTCTGTCTGTTGGTCTTTATTTCTCTGTATTTTCTCTGAAGTTCAGGATGCTGACTTTTCCCCCTGAACTAAGTGAATGATGCATGTGGCTGATTAAAGTGATTATTGACCCTTCAAGTTGCCTTCCTTTTAGAAAAGCAATAAAAGAACCTGTGATAGCAGACTCTTCTGTGTATGTCGGGGTGCTTGCTTCTACAGAAGATAATAGTATTATTCCAGTTTTTCAAATGAGGAAACTTAGGTTGAGTGAGTTGCCCAGGGTCCTCCAGATAGCAAATGTCTAAGGCTGGGTTTCAGCACCCATCTTCCTGATGCCAGGTCCAACTCTCTCATCATCTTACCCCTGCCCACCCCCCCACACTTGCCTTGTGGTCTTCCTTGCAATGAGGCTTTCTGCACTTGGCTGGGCTGGGCATCAAAGAAACATGGGCAGGCCCCAGGCCTAGGCTCCAAGCTTTGCCCATTTTCAGGACCTGCCTTGAACTTGGCCCTGTGAGCCATCAGGTGACCTAGAGCCCTAATGTGCCTCAGAAAAGAAACCCAAGGGCAGTTTCCTCTCAAAGTCGCTGGAATCTTTTTTATGAGCCTTGGAAAGGACAAGATGATTTAATGACCCTTTTATGATGATAACTCCTGCAGTTCTTTGAAAAACATGGAAAAATTATCTGTGGCAACAAGGGGGTTGCAAAGCTCTCCCTCCCATCCCCGGGCCTCCTATTTCCCAAGACATTGTGGGCCCTGCTGAGGATGCTTTTTCCCCAAGGGGCCCAGGAAGCCCTTGGAAAATATCTGTTCAGACAAAGACCTGGACCAGGATCCCACAAAGAGCAGTCAATGTTCTCCCTCCCACTCCAGTAACAACAAGAATGGGTAACCAGTGTGTCTATAGTGCTGGAAGGCTTGCCAAGTGCTGGGATCTCCCAAACATGGAGGGTGACTCGAACCCTGACTCCGACAGATAGTGAGAGACAGGAGCTCTCTCTCCCCTCCCATTCCCTGGGCTTTCTCTTCTCCCACGGAGTGCTCCCTCACACCTCTGCTCTCTCTCCCTACACATGAACTCACAGACTCAGCCAATCTGACTCTTACAGCGGAGGCTTCCACAGCCATCTCACCTTCCTTTACCACATCCAGGCCAGTAACCAACCACCTCCACTCCCATGGCCAACGCTGGCCCAGATTCTTCTTCCTGACATCCTTCAGGAGCCCTGGGAATAGTGTCTATGACACACTACTCCTTTCTGGCCATCGTCAACATGGTGCTTAGGCCGTTCACTAGCTGAGATATCTGTCATGTGAAAGAACAGCGTGCAAGGTCATGGGCATCTTGGTTTTTATTGTGAGGTGCAAAGAACCATTTGTTCACTTAACAATGATAGCAGTCAAATATGCAATGTCGTGCAGCCTCAGGACCCTGCTGAGAAATGCAAAATGTGTGCAATGAATTCAGACGCCCCATTCACACCTAGGGAAAACCTGTCCTTATTCTCTCCAAACAAACAAATGATTAACCGTGATGGTGAGTGGAGAAGGGGTCCCAATTCTTCCATCAGCTCCTTGTTTTTTTCCCATTTTTCAGACAAGGCCCGAGAGCATTTTGCTGGGCTATAAGTTTACATTTTCATGCAGTGATTTTTATTTCAAGTGAGGCCAGTGCAAAGCTTTCCAATCTAGTGGTAAAACGATAAAGGACTGGGACATGGAATTAATACACGTTTGTGGAGTCTCTATCGTCCATGCCTCAGTGCACTGTAAATATTCATTAGGCTCCAATATTACAGGAAAAGAGGATTAAAAATGGGGAGACAAGATAAGGCCTATTTTCATGAGCTCCTTGATTTAGAGCTAGAAGGAGCCTGAGAGGTCATTTAGGCACCAAGAAAAACATCCTCGTTTTGCAGGGGAGAAAACTGATGGTGAGAGAGGCTGAATGATTCACCCAATGTCACATAGTGTTAGAGGCAAAATGTGAATCCTGATGTTCCCACCTTCCAGTCCATATCTCTGACTCTCAGGCAGACCTAGAAAAAAGACTCAGGCATCTGTCCAGCATCCTTTCCATCTAACACACTGAACTCAGCCCTTAAGATAACATAGGCAAAGCATCACCCCATCTCAGTCTGAGATGGAGACAAAGAATGGAAATATGGCCCCAAAGAGAAGGTGCTAAGTCTAAAGGACAGATCACAGATGATCTACCCTAAGAAACTCCAAAAGGGAAAAAGAGAGGGCTGCATAGAGATGGGCCCAGAACAATTCAACCCTGAAGTGAGTGAAGGATTTCAGCTGGCCAGTGATGAGCAGAAACCAGAGAATACCTGCTAAGAGGAGGCAAGATTATGAGTCCAAGTGGAGCATGTGTGGAAGAGGGGATGGCAGGGAAAGAGGGGGCAGTGACATTAGGCTAGTGAAGGGAGCTTGGGGGCACCTCAGGACCACACCGGAGACATTGTGCATTAACCTATAGAGAATAGGGAGCTGCTTAACGTCTTTGTTAAGGAGAGACCTCATCAGAACTGTGCATTAAGATGGTTTTGGTAGCTCTAGAAAGAATGGATGGGACAGGAGGAAGACTGGGACTGAGGAGACAAATTAGGAAGCTGTAGAGTAGACAAGGCAAGAGTGATAAGGGGAGAGGGATGTAAACTGAGGCAGCCATGCATGGAGAGCAGAGAACATATGAGAGAGCTCAAGGAGGCAATTGTTAAGATAAAAAAAGCTCCAGGAGTTAGAGCTAAGGCTGCTGGGTCAGGCCCTTTGGTCATTGATCACCCTTCTGTAATTTAGTCATTTTCTTTCAGTCTTGTGTCATTCTTTGGGATTTTCTTGGCAGAGTGGTTTGCCATTTCCTTCTCCAGCTCAAACAGATGAGGAAACTGAGGCAAACAGGGTTAAGTGACTTACCCTGGGTCACACAGCTAGTAAGCATCTAAGGCCAGATTTGAACTCTCAATGATGAGTATGCCTGACTCCAGATCCAATGCTCTATCTACAGCACCACCAAGCTGCCCTACTTGGTCACTTTATAGAGAGCTATTCGGGCAAGTAAAATGGTATGGACAGAAACCAAGTTAGAAAGGGTTAAAAGAGTGAGGAATGGCAGGGGAATGGAGGTGAGTGGATTGCAGACAGTGTTTTTACCAGTTTACTGTGAAAGGGAATTTTCACAAACTGTGATCTAATAGCTTCTCCAATTTCTTTAGTTTTACAGACCGCTGAACATTCGAATAGTATTGGTTGGAGTAGAAGTCTGGAATGATATTGATAAGTGCTCCATCAGCCAGGACCCGTTTACAAGTCTTCATGAATTTCTGGATTGGAGAAAGATGAAGTTGCTACCTCGTAAACCCCATGACAATGCACAGCTTGTAAGGTGAGGGAGCTGGGTTTCCCTCTCTACTTAAAGAAATAGAGTGCTCAAAGAGCAATCACACTCTGAATAATGAGCAAACCAGTAGTAGTCATGGAGAACAGACTGCAAAGTGTAGTCCATTTTTAATTCCATCTCCCAAAAGAGACTTCCCTCCAGCCCTCAGCAATCACATCTGTATCCATCTTGAATATACCAACGAGTATAACATGTTGTCTCCCCTAAAAGAAACATGAGCCCCCTAATTGTAAGCAGAGATTTGCAGATTTGGTTTGATGTCCCCACAACCAGGCATGGCACCTGGCACATGGTAAGCATTTAGTAAATGCTTCCAGATTGATTGGTTTGTCTTTCCTTTCACTGAAGAGATGGAAGACTATTAGAGCAGAGTATAGCTTACATGGTCACCTCTCGACACTGTGACATCATTATCTTCTGTTAAAAGGGGAGGGTGAGGGGAATAGTAGAAAGAAATATCCTGAAAAGACTTATGTTAAAGGAAAAGTCATCCAGAAAGCAAGTTTAAAATAGTGAAATGCAAGGTCATAGGGTCATAGCCTGAGAGCTGGAAGACAAGCTAGCTGCCATCTGTCCAATATTCTGTCTTTATAGATGGGGAAAATCGAGGCTCCAAAGGTTAAGTGACTTACCTATGGTTACTTAGGTAATAGAGGGCAGGGCCAGGATTCCAGTCAGACCCAGAGACACCAAATAAAGCACTTCCAACTGAGAGCTAGTTGTATCTGTTGAGTCACCCCATTGGTCCCATCACCAATGTGCCCAATGTCTGAAATTTCCCAAACTCAGCTCTGCCTAAAGAGACTTCCAAATGCATGCCATCAAAGCAGACCCCATAGTATCCTGGAGTCATGGGTCCCCTAAGGAAATTCTGTGGTCTTCATTGTGTCCCATGGTGGGACTGACCCCCTTCTATGTGGGCAGTGATGTAGACTCACTCTGCTTGGCCCCTGAAAGTGGAACCAGGAGCACAGGGTGAACCTTTCCAAAGACTGGACTTTGACTTAAGCTAAGGGCAGATATCCTCCTCACAAGGGCAATCTTAAAGTGGTGTGTGCAGTATCAGGAAGCTCAGACTGGGTTACCCCCTGCCCCAGACACACACACACCCTTTGAGTCAAAGGCTAGCTATTGTTAGAGATGTCATAGAGGATTCTTTGTTCAAGAATGGAATAGACCAAATGAGGTTCCCCATAGATGAGCCACCCCACAGATTCTGTGATTCTGAAGTATGTCTTCACAGAGCTCTTCACTGCAAAAAAAACCCCCAAAAAACCAAAAAAAAAACAGATCTCAGAATTATCCATTTATTTGTATTTTCAAATATGCTAATCAATCTTGGCATAAGGAATTGGGCTGCATATGTTATAATGTTACCTTTTTTTAAATTACATAAATGTGTACTTTTGGGTGAACACTTTTAGCTATGAGAAACAGGAAGACTCAACTAATCCCACACGCATTTATTAAGAACCTACTGTGTGCTTGGCACTCTACTCAGCACATTCCTGTGAAGAAGAAAGCTAGGAGAAAAGGTGATTCTGGTCTTGAAAGGCTTTGGGGCCTTAGGGTTTAATAGGTCCATACTTATGCCAGGACCTTGCTGCTTTTTTCTGTGGTCATTCACTTCTCAAGTTTAAATCAGCCATGATTTTGAAGTAAGTTCTGAGTCTGGTTAATGCACCACACAGGAAGGACAAAAGAACCCTGTTAAGTAGCAAAACCGAAATGTGTTCTTCAAAGGATCATTTTCAGCTGATCTAGTCCATTCCACAGAAACACAGGCCCTTTGAGATGGACAGGAGCTCAGAGAACATTTGGTCAACCCTACACTTAAGCCAGAATCCCCTTTACTATGTAACAGAAAAGACTTTTCTTGAAAAGAGGGAGCCTACTGCCTCTGGAGGCAACTCATCCTCATCTTCTCATTAAGAAGTTTTCTCTTACACCCATCCTACATCTGCCTCTCAGTGCCTTCTGGTCATTGCTTCTAGATTTCCACATTTTCCCTCATCTTGGCCTTTCAGTGGGGTTCCCTGGCCAAAGATACCTTTATAAAGAGGATATAATCCAAAGTTCACAAAACAACCTTTTGGATTTTAGATTACATCTCTTTCTAGGTAAATTGTAATATTATTTTTCCTTTCCCAGTGGGGTTTACTTCCAAGGGACCACCATTGGAATGGCACCCATCATGAGCATGTGCACAGCTGAGCAATCCGGAGGTGTAGTCATGGTAAGCAGAAGGAGTAGAGAAGTGGATCAGTCCACAGAGACTTTCCCCTTTTCTCCACTGTGACAACTTTACAAATATGACCATTGCCAATTGAGGACATGAAGGCTTTTTCCCTATGATTTTCCAAGTTCAATTACAATTCAAATTCCAATTATTCCCATGTGCTTATATCTACCCAAATCTCTTCAAAATCATTGATGATGTACAGCAGATTGGAATTGGTGGAGAGAGAAAGAAAATTCATCAATTCATCACATCTCTATGAGTCAAAGTAGGTGTGTAGGTCTGTAACTTCTGGTCAAACAATTCAAATGTGGGAAACCTTGAGGTGTGTCAAGACCTGGAATAAGTAAACCATAGCTGGATGTTCTCTTTGTACAGGGTCTAGCCAATTAGGTTCAGCCAAAAGCTGTCACTGGCACAGCTTCCAAGAATCACGCTCCAAGGCCTGGGATTTCTCATTATTTGCCATCACAAATGCCTTCAGCACATCCAGGTTGAAGACAATATATGTCTGTGTCTTGGAAAGAAGGTTTGAAATGTTGATTGTTGTGATAAGGGTAATTCTACAGTGTTTATGTTGTGGGTTTATGTCAGAGGAGAGGTTAGACTGGGGAGCATAGGCGAGGCTTGTTTCCTCTGGATTTAGGGAATAGCTAGGGCTGATGTGCTACCCCCAGGGGAAAAGTCGCCAAGTCCTGTCAAAGGAATGTGTGTGGCATATTTGCCCAGTCCCGTGCTTGGTCTGAATAGTTAGTGCTCAGATGGAATATTCTTAGCCTGGACTTCTGTCTCCATTAAACAAACAAAGCCTTGCCCTTCCAAGGAACTTTTAAAAATCTCACCACATTTTTGAAGAGTATTTTGAAAGATCTACTTGTTTGTCAGGAAGTAAAGGGTTGTTTTCCATAGTCTAGTAATTCCTCCTCCCATATTCATTCCTTCAGCTAATCTTCCTCATGAGCCTACATGACAAACTTTTCCCATCTGCTTTGGGTCGTGGTTAGGAGTGAACATAGACACACATCTCATGGACAGATGAATGGGGCTTACAATCAGGGTTTCTGACCTCCCAAAAAATCATTTCAGTCAATTAGTCAGTGAATAATCATTTATTAAGTACCTAACATGTGCAAAGCCCTGGTGATACAAAGAAGGGCAAGAGACGGTCCCTGCTCTCAAATCCTTTCTTTATGAGTTTGCCTTGGACCCAGAGACCTTTTATGCTAAAGCAACCATGGAAGGGCATTGCTGATAAATGTGGTGCTCTTGGGATCAGGTTAATTTCTAGACAGCTCCAAACTGCATTTCTCATATGGCAAAGCCTATAGAATTTGAAAAAAGAGAGAAATCCATGATCTGTGGCTCTGGGACAATTCATTATTGACTTTACAATCCACTAAAGTTAATTTGTGACTATATATATATATATGCGAGTGTGTGTGTGTGTGTGTGTGTGTGTGTATAACAACTAAATCAAATCCTTGTTCTTCACAAAGTTCTATTCTGTGACAATTAAAATTCCTAGAGATAAATTCAGATTACTAAAGAATTTGTTTTGACACATGTCACTTAGTCTGTCTTCAAACACTCTGCCTGTTTCCTTCTCCAAAATGTTGCAGAAAAGTATGATCCCAGCAGCACCAAAATTAAAATGACTTAACCGAGCAGGATATTCTGGGAATGAAGATTCCACTTAATGATCAAAAGATTTATTCTGTTCATTTATCAGCCAGCATCAGTGAGGAGATAGTCTTTAAAGCTTTGGACATCAGGCAGAGGGAAATGTTAAGTGTTTTTGGGGTGCCCAGCACTAGAAAACACAAGGAAGTTGGGAATCTCGAGTGGGTCCCAGAGAAGACCACCAGTTGGACAAACCCTAACCCAGACTTCCCTATTTCTCCTGTACCTTTGTGACTTGAAAAGTGCATTAAGATGATTTTCAGCCATAAAATCGATATCACTTCACATATTCAAGGCCTAAAAGCAGTTCTAGAAAGAGCAAGAAGGACCTTTGCTAAAAACCAAGAGTAAGCTGCTGACCCTGGTATCTTGGATTGATTGATTGGAGTGCTCTGGTGAACTGTTGGATTCTGGCTTCCCAAAACCCTGCCCCTGCAGGCTATATGAACTCACTTGGCTTTGGATATTGACAATACCATTCACCAAGACGGCCACTTAACCATTGAATATTTATTAAGTACCTACTATGTGCCAAGCACTGTGCTAGGGACTGAGTGACAAAGATAAAACTTACATAGTCCCTATCCCCAAAGGAACTTAAATGATGAAGGAACATTTATTTTAGCTACTTCTGAAACAGATACTCAATATAAAATCAGATATGTAGCTATAAAGCCTCCTTCCCCACCCTGCCCCTGATATACTCTTCTAATGCCTTGTGGTGGCAAGAAAGCAGCTCTGGGCTCTTGGATAATGCTTTCACGTTGGCAAAGCACTTTACAAATATTGTCTCATTTCAGCCTCAAAACAACCCTGGGAGGTAAGTACCATTATTGTCCCCATTTTGTTGAGGTCAAGTGACTTCCCCAGGATTGTACAGCTAAGTGTCTGAGGCAGGTTTGAACTCAGGCTTTTCTAACTCCAGTCCTACACTGTGCTCATTGTGACACCAGCAAGCAACAGAGAATATGAAGCATTGAACTGGACTTCATCAGTGTAGGGAATTCCTTGTGTGGTGCTCCAATGGGTTGACATCAGAAACAAATCAAGTTTTATTCATGGAAATGAAACTTGAAGTGATGCTTGACCCTCTGCTTTACTGATGCAACCTGAAGACCACTGAAGGATTTCCCATGTGGCCTACATGGATCAGCAGCCCTCTTGGAAAGTGAGAAGAGAGCAGGGACTTCCCATCACTTAGCAGAGTGCTCTCACATAATAGGTGCCTAATCAATGACTTCATTCATTCACTTTTGCAAATCGACATCTCATCTGTAAGGTACAGACTTTGGGATTTGCCCAGGGAATGGAGAGTTCATAAGTCCTTAGCTTTAGTGCAGGTAGGGACCTCAGACCATCTCATTTTAGAGATGAGGAAACTGAGTTCCATAGAAATCAAATGACTTGACCAGGGTTCCACAGCTAGTAAGTGTCTAAAGTGGGATTGGAACCTGTGTCCCTGTACCAAGTCCGATCTGCTTGCCTTAATTCCCCCCAACCCCAGTCTTCAAGGTTCCGATGTGTAAGAGGGGGACCTGAACCTAGGTGTCTCTGACTCCAGAGCCAGCTCTCTAAGTACAAGATGATATATACCATACTTCCTCTCAGCATCGAACTTTTGTTCTACTGTATCTGTGTTTTTACTGCTATTTGAAACTCCCAATAAGGACACTTTTTGTACCGATGCAGATCAGAACCTCCAACCGAGAGTCTTACAGGATTACTAGATCCACTGAGAGGGTGATTAATGTCCATGGCGCCACTAAGCTAGTGTATATCAGAAGCAGCCCTTGAACCCAGGGCTGCTTGACTCCAACCTGCTCTCTGCCCACTAGGCCATACTGCCTCTTATTATGGAAATAATGCCCCTTCCAAAGTTCATTCCAAACCCCTAGATGCTGTGCAATCCCCAAGACCCAGGACGAGATCATTGTCCTTATTAAGGGCACATTCCTTGAATTTTCTCCAAGAACATGATAGCTGCAGGCTTCCACATGCCCCAGTTACACTCTCCTCTCCTTACTATGTATTCATAAGGTTCACTTCAGCACAAAACTCTCAAATCTAAACAGAGTAATTTAACAGGAATTTCATCAGTTCTCAGGATAACTCTGAGCTCTTTCCCATGCCACTCCTATCTCTGCTGTCAGGGAAGGATAGAGAGTCTTCTTAGGTCATATGTCCTCCTTGATCCATTTAGAAACAACAGCTCAGTGAGGGATTCCAACTGACAACTGATAGAAAGGGGAAAACACCTATGATTTCTTGGGTACCTTTTTGTTTAAGAGAAGTAAAATCAAGAGCTTTAATTGTAGGGACAATCTATTTTTTTTCCCTAGAGAAAAATGTCAGCTTCCTGAGACTGAGTCAGAAAGACTTGAATTCAAATCCAGATTTACTTACTAGCCTGGGCAAATCAGGCTCTGTTTGCCTCAGTTTCTGCAACTGTAAAATGGATATAATAATAACACTTACCTCCCAGAATTTTTGTGAGGGTAAAAATGAGATAATATTTGTACAGCACTGAGCAGAGTGCCTGAAACATAGTAGCACTCTATAAATGCTTATTCATTCCTCCTTCTCCTTTGCCTCCTGCACACACACCTCCCATCCCTGCCCAGGACCTTGTTGCAAGCAGTTTCCTTTCTCTTCTGGTAACAGAAAACATCCCCTCATCTAGTGTCATCAAGTGATGACATTCTCAGAACTAACTGGCCAAGAGTAAAGTATTTCAACAACCCAGAAACTGGAATATTGCTCTTTGGAGAAGTTTGTAAATTATGTTTATTAACAAACCATCACAGAGCCAATTTAGTCCAAATTCTAACTTCTTCATGTTGATTTTTAATGTCTATGGAAGGAAATCCAGTTCTCTGTCAATAGTGGGGTAACCAAATTGCTGTTACCAAATGTGGAATCCAAGAGCAAATCCAGAACCATGGTCCATTTTCACATTCTGCCTCCCCTGTCTCAGCTTCAGCAGTCAATCAGACATTACTCGATTCCATCTGAAATCTATGAAAACCTATTAGAATAACCCCCTGCCACCATTTATCCTGAATTGTCTTACAGGATCTAAAGTGGTCTGGAGTTGGTGAAAACAAGCCCACTGGAGGAGTTCTGCTCATTTACTGTAACTTACCAAACCTACCCTTCTGTACTCACTTTATTTTGGTATAATCCAGGACAAGAAGAGATTGAATTGGACCTTGATAAAATAGGAATGGTTGCTTCTTCTACCCCCTACAGGGGAAAATGAAATTATACTTTAGTCCAAAGTTGTCATTCTTGATAACTTCTGAGGAAATTCAAGAAGCATGGTGGGGAAGATAGCACAAACCACTTCATCCTGAGGAAGATGCAGAGAGCTCTAAAACAAGAAGAAAAGTCTGAATGGGCCACCAGGAGGCATCTCCAACTAACTTGACTCCACAAATGCATATATGATGCCTTTGATGCCCACTTTTCAAATTTGAGACACTGTGTGAGCACACTCAGATCCATAGAACATGAGCCCCCACCAGTGGGTTTCCTCTATTCATCCATCCAGGAGACATATTAGTGCAAAACAAAAGATTTCATCAAATAGTCAAATAAATAAAAAAGAGAAGATTCCAACCCACCCCCAATATGTGAATATGGGGAACACTCTGTCCCAGGTTACCACACTTCTAGTAGGGAGAAAAAACTTGAAGAGAACATGTGAGACTGTATTGTCTCCATACATGTAAATGTGAGTTAAGAGTGCCCCAAGGAAAGTGAATGCTCTGTGTTTCTCTCTTTCTTTGAGGATCACTCTGACAGCCCTCTTGGTGCAGCCGTCACCTTGGCCCACGAGCTTGGTCACAACTTGGGCATGAATCATGATACCCTGGAGCGGGGATGTCACTGTCAAACAATGACTGATAAAGGAGGCTGCATCATGAACCCATCCACTGGGTAAGTAAATGCTTCTTGATGCCCCCAGGCTCCTAGGCTCCCAACATGCAATTTCTCCTGTGAAACATTCCTATAGAAGTTATTCTTAATTTTTCAGTCAATACAAACTTCCAAAGCCAAGTTTCTTGACAAGTAAAATAGTTGAATAACCCAGGCAGCTGGAGGCTCCACAGTGCATAGAGCACCTAGCCTGGAGTAGATAGACTTGAATTCAAATCCAGCTTCAGACACTAACTAGCTGGGCTAGTCTCTTAGCCTCTGTTTGCCTCAGTTTCTCCATCTGTAAAATGGGGACAATAATGGCATGTACCTCCTAAGCTTATCGTGGGGATCTAATGAGGTAATTATTGTGAAGAGTGCCTGCGCCTGGCACATAGTAAGGACCATGGGAATGTCAGGTTATGTTTATCGTTATTATTACAGCTATTCTCCCCTGGAAGGGACATGCAGACAGGAAGCTTTCCTCTAGGAGAAGCAGTGGCATATTTCTTCTTGTTGTAATTTGGAAAGCTGAGATTATAACCTAATTCAAACATGTGCTTTAGATTTGATTCTGCAAGTGTATCATAAAATCATAAAGATGGAGGCTGTCTAGCCAGGCTTCCCACCCAGTGCAAGAATCCTTTACATTTTGTCCAGGACAGAGTGGTTTAGCTGAATTCTGCCCATCCTAAAGGGCTTACTGCTTCACTGATGCCAGAACACTCTAACACTTCCTCCAGGCTGGGGCAATGGGCTCAATAGAATCGAGTGCATTTTTCCTAGGAAAGAGGAGCCTTTAACAAAACTATGTCCAGTTCTGGGCACCATTGTTCAGCAAGGATGCTGAAAAGGGGCTTCGAGAGAAGGGTTAGTACAGTGGGGAAGGACCTTTAGATCATGTTGATTGATGGAGTGGTAACCTGGAGAAGGAAAGACTCCAATGAGCCATTAGATCTTTCTTCGAGCTTTTGAAAGGCTGCTGCATGGGGAGCTTAGCTTTGTTCTGTTTGGCCTCAAATGGCAGAGCCAGAAGCGATGGGTGGGCATTACAAAGATACCAACTTCAGATAGATGTCAGAAAAGAAACAAATGGACTGCCACAGGAGGTAGGGAGTTCCAATACGATGAACAGTGAGCATTTAAGGAGTTCCTGTGTATGGAGCACCATATTAGGAGCTGGGGATACCCACAGACTGCCATCCTCCTTAGCTGGAATGTTTGTGCTTCTAATGGATGTCCTTCTCTGTTGGCATAGTGTGTTCCCCCAACCAACTATGATCTAACTATTCAGGTAGATCTGAATTCAGATCTTGAGACCTTTTGACTTCCAAGCTTAAGGAACTCAACTCTCAGTCCTTCATCTAATTATCTTCATAGAGAGATTTTTGGAGACTGGCTGAGTTGGCCAAATTACCCAGAGATTTGAAAACCATGAAAGGCAGGGCTGCATAGCAGATATAGGCCTTGGAATCCATACGATCTAGATCCAAGTTCTACCCATGACATATTTTAGCTGTGTGATTCTGGGCAGGTTGCTTAAGGTCTAAATGTCTGGCAATTCTCCTAACCAATCTAGAATGCAGACTAGTTTGCCAGACTCTATTGGTGGAAAGAATTTTCACACCCACCAAAATTTGCTACAGCGTAAAATGATAGGTTTTAACTCTCTGAAATGAAGACTATATTTTGAAATTATTCTCAGTATTCAAATATTCTAATGGAGCTCTGACCTCATCAATGCAGAATTCCATTAGCCCTTCCACCAATGCAGATTGCAGCTCCACTATGACTCCCTGTACTATGAGTCTCATATTCATGTGTTCCTTTAACCTTGGCAGATGGTGGCATATGACATGGTGTCTCCATCCACTGCACTGAAAGGCCTTCCTTGCTTTCTCCAGACATCATACGGATACCACTCACCACATGACCAGTCTCTTTTCTCTTCCTACCCTACATTTCTGGGATATTTTTTATCCCTTTCAAAACTTTTCAAAGTTTTAAAAACTGTTTTCAAAACTTCCTCAATGGTTTGATGTGGCCAACTTCTCCCATGGGCTACTCTCTGGATGAAGGCCACTTCGTGCTCTTCTGAGATTTTGACCTTTGTCTCACTGCTGTGATCTCCCATTAGATTTAAGCTCCTCAGGGGCAGGGACCTTCTTTTCCCTTTCTTTGTATCCTCAGCCTAAGCACAGTTCGAGAAGCTTAATCAATCTTAACTGATGGATTGATTTCTGTAAGACCACACAATAGAATGTTGGCATTCCAAAGAAAGGTCCTGGCTTCAGAAGAAGTTTAGGGTCTTGCAAAGGGCTTTGTCATTGGAAAGACTTTGGTAAAAAGTCATCAAAGTGCCTAAAACAGTCATTGAACCCACCAGCAATGTGAGTTCATTTTCAGCACTTTTCCCCCTGCTGAGCTCACACTTCTCAAATCCTTTTTACTTAGTCGCTCATTTACTGTTCCTTCCTTCCTGTTCCAAGGGTGGTAACTTTAATTTGCTCCCATGGAAAGAAAGTTCACAATGAAGCTGGTGAATTAATCACCAAGTCCAAAGGGATACAAAGGTCACACCACCTAGTCAGCTCTCCAAGCCAAATGCCCACAGGGAAATGATGCTGCTGCTTCTTCTACGTATTCCTTTTGTCCCCTCTTGTCTCTTGTTCTCCTTGTGAGAGGAGAGTGCAGACAGGATTCTGCTTACACAGGAAAACCTCCCATGCTGCCCTGATTCTGGGCTGCCTTCTCATTCCAGGGAGGGGGTCCTGGGTTCTCACAGGCCAGGCCAGTGGAGATTTGGCACTGGCAGGTTCTACCTCCTGGACCAGGTGAGGAGCAGAATGGCTAGAATTTGGTACCAGAGGACCTGGCTCATACCTCATGTCTGCCAACAAACCATGTGACCTTAGGCAAGTGCCATCGTCTCGCTAAGCCTCAATTTCCCAGAATTGGCACCCAGTGATCCGTTGTTTCCCTCTAAGGTGCCACTTCTGCCATGTCTTAGACCTCTAGCTATTAGTCTTTCTTTCCTAACCATGGCCAAATGGAAACTTCAAGTATGAGCAGAAGATAAGCCAGTTCCCCCTAAGCAGAAACAGACTCATTCAAGTAAATTCAACAAACATTTATTAAACACCTACTTACTCAGTGCCAAGCACTATGTGGGTGGTAGTGGTGAGAATGCAAAGAAAAAAAGTGGAAAACTATCTTTGCTCCTAAACTTCCATTCTACCAGAACATGTAATCAGAGAAGTAAATGCAGGACGATATGGGGGAGGAAGAGAGAGCACCAGTAAACGGAAAGATGAGAGAAAGTGTTGTGGAAGGGATTTCTAAGAGGTGGAGTAGAGGAGGAAGGGCATTCCTGGTATTAGGAAGATCTATGCAAAGGCAGGAAGTGGGAAATGAAGTGCCAAGGTATGGATCAGCAAGTAGAACAGGTTGGCCACAGGGCAGAAAATGCACAAAAGGGCATAAAGAAAAATGGGTCTGGAAAGGTTGGCTGGAAGGAGATTATGGAAGGATTTCATTAAAAAATTGAGAGCTTTGTATTTTATTCCGGAGATTGTTTAAGTTTTTTCACTTTTATTTGTTTTTAGTTGAAATAAAACAAGCATTTCCATAAAATACTATAATAAAAAAGATGATTGTACAAAAAACTGCAAATTTGTTATGTACAACTTGCAATTCCTTTTAAATATATAAAAAGTTGTCATGTAAATTTCTTTTTTCCTTTTTTCCCTCTTTTACCTTCCCCTACCCTAGAGATGGCTACCATTAGAAACAAACAGGTATATATGTAAAATTATTTTATAAAAATTTCTATTTATCCCTTCTTTTTCTGGATGCAGATAGCATCTTTCTTCATATTTTCTTTATAATTAATTTGAATATTTATATGGATATAGTCAGAATGGCTTGGTCACTCAAAGTTGTTCTGAAAACAATATTGCTGTTACTGTATACAATGTTCTCTTCTTCTGCTCATTTTACTCTTTATTATTTGATGCAAATCTTTCCATGTCTTTCTAAAATCATTGAACTTTTCATTTCTTATAGCACAGTAGCACTCCATCACAGCCACATACCACACACAACTTGTTCAGCCATTCCCCAATTGATGGGCATCCCTACTAATTGCATTTCTTTGTCACCACAAAGAGAATTGCTATAAACATTTTAGAACATACAGATTCTTTTCCTTTTTCCCTAATCATCTTTGGATATAGACCCAGTAATGAAACTGCTGAATTAAAGGGTATATAGGCAGTTGAATAACTCTTTGGGCATAGTTACAGATTGCTCTCCAAAATCGTTAGATCAGTTCACAATTCCACCAACAATGAATTAGTGTC
The DNA here is from genome assembly GCA_023548195.1 of Bettongia penicillata ogilbyi. NCBI lineage: Eukaryota > Metazoa > Chordata > Mammalia > Diprotodontia > Potoroidae > Bettongia > Bettongia penicillata. The sequence goes on along the minus strand of JAJHZJ010000324.1, from coordinate 5,265,628 downwards.
CCAATTTTTCCACAAAACTCTAAAATTTGTTGTTTTTCCCTTTAATCATTTTAGCCAATCTGGTAGGTGTAAAATGATACTCAAGGTTGTTTTAATTTGTGTTTCTCTAACCAATAATGATTTAGAGGATTTTTTCATCTCTTCATTGGAAAACTTCCTGTTCATATCCTTTGACCAATCAGGGAATGACTCATAATCTTATGTATTTGACAAAGTTCTTTATGTATTTTGTATATGAAACCTTTATCTGAAAAGTTATCTATAATTTTTTTCATACTTTTATGCTTTCTAATCTTGGCTATATGTTTTATTTGTACAAAAAGTTTTTAATTTAATGTAATCAAAATTATTCATTTTATACCTAACTTTGCTCTGTATCTCTTGTTTATTCATAAGTTGTTTCCCTATCCATAAGTCTGGTAAGTAATTTGTTCAGCATTGTATGGAAATTCAAGAAATAGAAAGAATTAGAGCAGGCAATGAGATAATAAAATTATCTCTTTCTGGAGATGATATGATTACACACTTGGAAAATCCCAAGAACTCAACTAAAAAATTAGCTGAATCAATTAATAATTTTAACAAAGTAGCAGGATATAAAGTCAATCTGCATAAGTCATCATATTCCTATATATTACAAACAAAACCCTGCAAGAAGAAATAGCAAAAGATACTCCATTTAAAATAACTCATCTAGACAATATAAAATATCTAGGAATACACCTGCTAAAACAAACCCAGGAACTATGTAAATAAAATTATTAAAAAAAAAACTTTTATACAAATAAAATCAGATTTTAATAAATGGAGAAATATTAATTGTTCATGGATAGGCAGGGCCAATATAATCAAAATGACAATTTTACCTAATTTACATATTCAACACTACCCCAGTTATGTTCCCAAAAAATTATTTTACTTAATTAGAAAAAAAAGTAGCAAAATTCACTTGGAAGGACAAAGCAATCAAGAATATCAAAGGAAATAATGAAAAAAATATATAAAAGAAGGAAGTTTAGCAGTACCAGATCTCAAACTATATTATAAGGCAGTAATTATTGGAACTATCTGGTACTGGCTAAAAAATAGAAAGGTAGATCAATAGAACAGAGTAGACATACAATTTACAACAGCAAATATAATAACTTTGTATTTGACAAGTGTAAGGACTTGAGATTTGGGGATAAGAATTCATTGTTTGGAAAAAATTGTTGGAAAAACTGGAAAGCAATATGGCAGAAACTGGGCACAGACCAATATCTTGCACCATTTAGCAAGATAAGGTCAAAATATAAAGAGAGATATTACAAGAAAATTAAAAGAACATGGAACATATTACTTATCAGAGATTACTGAAGTTTTTTTAGACAGGAGAGGAACACAGTCAGACCTATACTTTAGGAAATTCATTTTGGTAGCTATCTCAAAGATACAATTGGAAGCAGGAAAACCAAGTGGAAGACTGTTACAGTCATCCAGATGGAAGAGAATGAATGAGCTCTTGTGATACTAATGTTCATGTTAGTGTGAATAGAGAGAAGAAGTCCAATAGGAGAGATGTTGTAGTTGCAGTTGCATATAAGTTGTGGGTAAACTACCAGAGTTATCAAATAATGAGATAGAGAGGGAGGGGAGAGGAAGAGGTGACTGAGGAAGACTGAAGATCATGGATGGCTTTCAAATTATCCACCTGGGTGACTGGGAGGATGGCAGTGCCTTCAACAGAAAGAGGGAATTGGGGGAAAGAAGAAGTAGGGTTAGAAGGGAAGATAGCAAGTTCTATTTCAGACATGTTGCTTTTGAGAAATAAATGCTTCCATTCCAGTGGATCTGTCCAGCAGACAAGCCCTCAGGCAAAAAACTAAAAAGAGAGAGACAGGAGACAACTGTGTAGAGAAGACCATTGAACCTATGGGAGCTGATGAGATGGATCCCCAGGAGACAAAGATTTGAGAGGAAAGAGAAGGCCCAGGACAGATCTTGAGAGGACACCCAAAGTTGGGGAGGCAGGATGTGGAATGTGATCCAGCAAAGGAAACCAGGAAAGAATGGTCACTGGACTCACTAAAAAGGAAAGTGAGGACTCCATGTGGTGGCACATGCCTGTGGTCCCTGCTAATCATGTGAATTGGGGAGTTCTGAGCTGCAATAGAGTTAAAGCTGATTGGATGTCTGCACTAATTCTAGCACCAATATGGTAGCCTCTAAGAGTAAGGGGCCAATGGGCCAATAGGGATGAACCAGTCCAGATCAGAAATTAAGTAGGTCCAAACTCCCTTACTAATCAGCAGGTGTGACTGGCTAGTGCACCTCCAGGAAGGGCGAGAGAGGGATACTCAGACTCAAAAAAGACGATATGGTTCAATGCCCTCTGAGGACCTTCTCAGTTCTAGATCCAGGATCCTATTACCTGTGCCTTACTCAAAATAAATAGTCCAAAGTGGAACTACGTCTGGGAGCCAAGTCTTCTAACCCCTTGCGTTGGCTTCTGACTAATGCCTTTATGGTGATGTAATGTTAATGAGAGTTAAAGCTCTTCATGGCCCATTAATTGGTTTCAGGTAGAGCCCATCAAGAAAAGCTTGACTGGGAAGGCTTGTTTTGTAGGAAGACCCATACCTTTTGTCAGTTGCTAATGAGGCACTGGGCCCTCCAGCTCTGAAAAGTGGATATGTACTCTGAGGTGAGGTTTTGCTCTGAGACTTACTCTTTGGAGGAAGGTTCATATGTCAGAAGAGACTCTGGGTAGCTGTTAAGGAGTCCCCCAGTTTTGAAAACCCAGATGTTGGTGTTTCTCGCTCTGGTAACAATGTATTTATGTAATGGTCAGATAGTTGGATCTGTCTGTTGATCTGTAATGTATATATTGCTTATGGTCAGACAGTTAGAAGCCCTGTCTGTTGGTCTTTATTTCTCTGCTTGTCTATGTGATTAAAGAAGATTGTTGACCCCTCAAAAGTTGCTTTCTTTTTAGAAAAGCAGATCTAAGACCTGTGCAGTAGGCCTTCCTGGCTGTGTCAGAGTGCTTGGTGCTACATATGCTTATCGTTATCATTAATCATTATAATAAAGATGGTGATTACAAGCTGCTCCTGAAGTCAGGAAGATCTGAGTTAAATTCAGGTTCAGACACATTAGCTGCATGGCCAAGGTGAGTCACTTAACTTCTATGTGCTTCAGTTTCCTCTTCTGTAAAATAGAGATAACAATATCACCTACCTCCCAGAGTTGTTTTGAGGATTAAGTGAGTTAATGTGTGCGAAGGATTTCTCAAAGTTTAAAACCCTAGCCATTGGTGATAAAAACGTAAATATTAATAATGAGAGCAATCCTTTTTATACCCCTTTTAAAGAGTTCTCTGCTTTTTACAGACATTATCTCACTTCATGCCCACCCTATGGGGAAATACCCTTATTACTCCCATTTTGCAGATGAGGAAACTGGGTCTTAGAAAGATGACAGTTACTTACCCCAGGTAACTCAGGGACTAAGTGTTAGAGGCAGGCTTTAGATCCAGCTCTCTGTAAATGAGTACTTTAGATAGGGGTATTCTTTCATAGGTCAGGGTGAGCTTCTTGAGAGTAGTGAGTGTTTCATTTTTAATGATACATCCATAACCTAGCCAAGTCCCTGATTCACAGGAGTCCTTTAATCACTGTTTGCTGATTAACTGATCAATGGACTTCATTCATTGGGCCACCAAGTCTTGCTCCAGGAGTAGATGGAAAAAGACTGGTTAACTATAATGTTCCATTGCTTTCCAATTCTCTTAACAAATTCTGTCAAATCCTTTGTTCCTGGGCTCACACTGAGGGGATTATCGGTTGGTCTTGTTGGTTTTGAATTTTCAAAGAATCCAAAGAAAAAAGCATTTTTCCTTCTTTCTTTCCTTCATTTCTTTCTTCCTCTCTTTTCTTCCTTCCTTTCTTTTTTCCTTCCTTTTTTCTTTTCTTTTTTTCTTCCTTTCTTTTTAAATAACTCTCCAAATCTGTCATTTTAAAAATGCCACTCATTCACAAATTCTGAAATCCTTCTGAGGACAAAGTTCACCATGACAATTTTCCCCAACAGTAATTATTAATAAATTAGTCACAGAAATGGAAAACCCAGCATCAGAATGGCAGGCTTCTTCACCCTCCCCCAACTGGACCACAATGCCACCTTAGAGAGCAGGTTTGGAGAGCCTGCTCCTTGAAGAGTGTGACCCATCATGAATTATTCCTGCTCTCTAAGTGGGTGTGTGAGTGTGTGTGCCTGTGGGTTTATATCTTTGGATAGTTAACATTTAAAACCTGTCTTGGAAATTACTTTTGGGCAAAAGTAATCTCCAGGGATAAGTGTGGAATTTAATCACTATTGGACCTGTCCATTAATGAGCTTCCTTGAGCATGAGACCTAAGTGTGTGCCATGTTTGTGGGCCAGAAATATCCAAATGTCTCTGCCCTGGCAGCAGAAAAACCTTCGCCTTTTCTCATAGGACTGTGAGAAACACAAAGGAGATAATGTTTGCCAAGCGTTCTGCAAACCTCAGAGAGATTTACACGCAGCATATCTTTATTGTCATCAGTCACCATCATTAGGCGGGGTCAGAGAGAGAGACAGAGACAGAGAATCAAGAAACAGAGATAAAGCTAGAGAGAAAGAGATGGGAATGGAGAAAAACACACTTTCCTCTCTCTCTCTCTCTCTCTCTCTCTCTCTCTCTCTCTCTCTCTCTCTCTCTCTCTCTCTCTCTCCCCCCCTCCCCTCTCTCTCCATACACGCACATACACACACACACACACATACATATATACCTATGTATATGTGTATATGTCTCTGTCTTTCTGTGTCACTCTCTTTCTCTGTCTGTCTCTTTCTGTCTGCATCTGTCTATTTCTCTGTCTCTCTGTCTGGATGTCTTCAAGAAAAGGCTGATGATTCGCTTGTTACCAAGCATATGTTTCTGAGGCGATCCTTATTTGGGTGAGATCATGGCCTCACTGGCGTAGCAATCAGTCAGCTGCCCATCATTGGGAGACAACATGCCACAAATATCTTCTTAAATGCTTCCAAATCAACAGTCCTTCAAAGCAGGTGGAGGGACAGCCTGGGGCAGGAGAGGCACAATGCACTCAATATTATGTCATCTGTAGGACCTCACCATCTATAGGGAATGCATTTTTCATTTGGATTCTGCATTCTTTTGTATGATTGTTAATATTTTGCCATTCTTTTTTTGAGAACTTTTTGTTCAAATTACTTGACTGATTGTCTATTAGAGAAAGGCATTTGGTCTTACACATTTCTGTTAGCTCTCCATATTGCTCAGATAAATCCTCGTCACACATAGATTTCCCATTTGTCCATTTTCCTTCTTATACTAGATGTACAATTGTGTTTTGTAAAAGCTTTTCAATTTCATGTAATCAAACTGTCTCTTTTATCTTTTGTAATTACCTCTATTCCTTATTTGGTTAAGATTTCATCTCCTAGCCATTGCTGCAAAAAAGTATGTGATCTATCTCTCTTCTGATTTTTTATGCTGATTTTTATCATTCAGATCATGTATCAATTTTTAATTTATTGTAGATTATAATGTAGAATGTTAGGCTAAATCCTGTTTCTGCTTTCCAGTTTACCCAACAGTTATCAGAGATTTTTTTCTGGGTAATTCATTTTTTTTTAGTTTATATAATACCAGATTATTGAGGTAATGAGTTTCTATATTTCTGATTCTTCTTTGTCTAAACTTTTCCATTGACGTATTCTCCTATTTTGAAATAGTACCAAATAGCTTTGTTAACTGTTGCTTTATAATATAATTGGAGACCTGAAAGTGCTATTTCCCTTTCATTCCTTTCTTTTTCTCATGATTTCCCTTCATAGTCTAGGTATTTTGTTCCTCTAAATGAGTTTTGTTATTGTATCTAGATCTGTAAAGTGTCACGTTAGTATTTAATTGGAATAGTCTTTAAATTAATTTTGATGGTATTGCCATTTTTATAGTACTGACATGACCCAGCCATGAGCACTGAATAGTCCATCAGCTATTTAAGTTGCTTTTTATTTCCTTAAGGAGTGCTTTGTAATTGAATCAAAGCAAATATAAAGTGTGCTTTTGATAGATTGACTGTCAAATATTTTGTAGTATGAATGTTGTAATTATTTGGAATGAGATTTCCCTTTCTGTTATTACTGATTAGATTTTGCTTTTGTTATATAGACATTGTATTGATTTTTGTGGATTTATTTTGTTTCTTCATCTTGAATGACTTTAACATCTATGGGAGAAGCCTTTATGGTGATGCTTACTTCCATCAATGCAAATGATGATTTTTGTGGTTAACACACAATCATCCCGTGGACATTTTCTTTATATCTTCCAGAAAGTTTTGATATTATTCAGGTTGAAATATTCAACAACATTTCTTAAAGGTTTACAACAAAAAATTACACTTTGTTGGTTTGGAGATACAAAGATCACTTTATTCCTGTCCCTAAGGAGCTGGCAGTGCAGTTCTGATGCCTTATGGTCTTTCCTGTTTTCTTATATTCAAAATGGTCCTCTGAGGTTGGAATAACCCATAGCTGATGATCAAGAGGCATAATATCAGAGAAGAGGCTATAGGATTTAAGACCAGGGGGCCAGTTTCCCCTCTGCAATTGATTGAAAGGCCAACCTCAATTTTCCTCTGCCTCAGTTACACTTCTGAAAACACTTATCACAAAATCTCTTCTTGTTTTCCAGAGTTTCTGTGGGAATGCTTGAGCCAGGTTTTCAGTGTCCTTTGAAGTTTCAAGTTGTTTTTGAAAGTTGCAGTGGGTTATCACATGGGCTCGTTTAGTGTTCTCACTTTATAGGACAATTGAGTTCCAGTCCTGATCTGGACCCTAATTCACTGTCCAATAGAAAATAAGCTCTTTGAGGAGCTGTTTCATATCTTTGTATCCTTAGCACCTCCAAATATAGTGTCTAGAATACAGTAGGTACATAATAACTGTTTATTCATTCATTGACCAATTATGACCATAGGTAAACCACCTCATTTCTCTGGGTTTCAGTTTTCTCTTTAAAATGAGTGATGGAACTTGTGATTCCATTGACATATGGAACTCCCAGCTCAGGAAACTCTCACCACCATGCTAGTTAGCACTGTCTCTGCAACTTACAGTCTTAGAGTTGCCTTGTGCAAAAAGGGACAGAAGGACTGGTCCAGGATCATGGAGCTCATGTGTATCAGCAGAAGGAGAAGACTTTGACTTTGAAGCTACTTGACTTTGTGGCTGGCTCTCCATCTACCTCAAAGACAAAACAAAATCAGCTCCTGTCCTCCAGGGTCTTCCAATCAGATTTTCCTGATAAAAGAATCACACCTTTCTGAGACCCTCAAATGACATGAGGGAGTTAATGCAGCTCCCACCTGCACCAGGATGTCAGCTAGCTTTGACTCATTGATTCTGGCCCTTGTAGAAGGGACAGGGTGTTACTGCCATTAATTGGTATTTGTAAAACAGTTGATCCACTCAGAAGAAGGATACCACATTAACTACACATAGCAGTACCACTGTGCTCTCTACCCCAGGACTTATAATGTCTCTTTTACTTTTAGAAAGATAATCATAATTTGGAAGAATTTTTTTCTCGTTAAGACTTTGCTTTCCTTTCCCTCCTGTAATCAGCTTCATATTTTCCATTGCAAAGGAGGTGTGCGTGTGTGTGTGTGTGTGTGTGTGTTGAAAAGAAAGGAGGCTGTGAGTTTCCTGGTGAGCTGGAACTTGGGGGAGGGACTTAGTGACTGGCTTTACTTTAGGTCAAATTGGCAAAACTTTGAATAGGAAATCTTCCCTCCCAACATGCTAGTGGTAGTGTACAGAGTAATGTGTCAAATTGTAGAAATAACTTAATTGAATAAAAATAAGTCGAGGAAGGGCCCCCTTCTCTTCTCAAAGGGCCTAAATAATTCAAACCACCAAAAGCCTTCTGGGAAGAATGTCTCCATGACCCTGCTCCTCCCCACAAAAAGCATTGCCAACATGCCTTTGAGCTTCTGGTGAGGGAACTTTCTTTCCCAAGACATACTAGTTCCTGCTCTTCCACTTAAGGTCTTAGAGAATTGCTTGGATCACCAAGGGGCCAAGTGACTCACTCAGAATCCCATGGCCAGGATGTCTCAGAAGCAAGACTTGAATCTAGGTCTCCTAGGTCTAGGTGTCCTAGGTCTAGGACAATTGCAGTGTGCCTCATGACTTTTCATAAGACCAAATAGCTTGAAGGGCTGGCCTTCTAAGGTCCCTCAGAGTTTACTTTTTCAATTCATTTTGCCCAGTTTTTAACCCGTCATTGATAGGATCATAACTTTACATCTAGCAAAGATCTTAAAGATCACCTAATCCAAGCTCCTACTTCTGTATATGGGGAAACTGAGCCTTAATAGGACTATGTCTTATGCAGATTCACAGAGGTGAAAACCACCCTGAAGGTGCATTGTCATTCTACCAAATCAAACATTTCTTTTTTTGTAGCCAATAAACTAGTACAATATATTCTTGGCATCTTTTAGTAGATTTTTTTTAATCTATAAAGATGCTGTAGAATTTTTGTGTGTGTATGTGAAAGCCTGTCTATTCTTTTCTCCTATTTTGATCAAGGAAACCCTCAATATATGGATAACTCATTCTGCTAAATATTTTGTAAAAATGAGTTGGTAGTGATTAATTCCCCATGGTAATAATAATAATTTTCCCACAGTACTAAATTCTATTATTTTTTCCATGTTTTCTATATCCTCCCCATTCTTAGATCATGAAAACTGGTTCTTCAGTTCCCTCAAGACTGTGTTAACTTGAGCACTGACTTCTGTAGAGCCTTGGTCTACTCCAGCTATCCTTCCCTCCTCCATTTTCTTTAGTGCCCTTATACCTCTCAGTCAGTATATTAGAGACAGTGATGTTAGAATCCAAATTTGGTGATTCCAACAATATTGATGTAGAAAATAGCTCATTATGAGAATGTTGATGGATCAAACCATTTTCCACCCATTTGTTGTGCCTGTTATATAGTTTCATCCTTAAAGACTCTTTGGATGATCTGGCTTAATTAGATCCCATGCCACGCTTTCTACAGAGTTGTCTTTTCTGCTTGTTGCTTCTGACCATCATCCTCTTCTGTAAGACTTTGCAAACAAGTTCACATTCCAAAATGATATTGCCACTGTTTGCCATATCTCTTTGCAAGAAAAGCAAATGTTTTCTAGCAGAGGTGATTTCTAGGTTCTTGGGGCTCTTTGCTGTGGCATTTTCTTGATTGTTAGCCTGTATCAATAATTGTTCTGGTATCTCCATTTTTTAGTGTTTGAATAGGTCAGGTTGAAGTCTTTTTAATTACATTCTATATTGTTTTCTCATCCTTTTCCTTTCTTCAGATTTGATCTTGATTCTTGACTTTGTTTAACAAGTCATAGTCTCACTATACACAGAAAGATGATTTAGAAATGTTTCACACATCAGCAGCCAGTCATTTCCTGTCAAGTTGCAATCAATTCTATTTTATTCTGATAGTATTTGATGTTTATTATATCCAGCTCCCTCTGAGCCTTTTCTGGAAGAAAGTCATATGCATATGTATAGATATGCATATGTGCATAAGATTTATATATGGTCTATAAGCCTTTACTCTTACATTTTTAACCCTGAACCATTTTTTCCAGCATATTTTCCACTGTCTATTCTTATATCTATCTTTATATTAAAGTCACTGGATATTAAAGTATATGTTTATTAATCTGGAAGGTCATACTGAATGTAGAATTTCCCTCCCTCCTCATCTTCTATCAATATTGACATGTATGCCATAATTATCTTTATATCATAGAATCACAGCATGTTAGAGTTGAAATGGACCTTGAAGGCCATCTTGTCCATCTATATCTGAATTAAAATCACTTTTACATTAAAGTCATCATGTAGCCTTTGCTTGAAGACATTCAATGAGGGGGAAGACTGGGCTGTTCATGACTATATGGGATTGGAAGTTTTCCCTTTACTTACAGTGAAATTTACTCTTTTGTAATTTCATCTAATGACTCTCAATTCTGCCCTCTGGGGCCTAGTCTCTCCTTGATGCAATGACCCTTCAAGTACTTAAAGACAATCATCATACCCCCCTCCCTCCCTGAGTTTTCTCTTCTCCAGACTAAACATCTCTAGTCCCTTTATTGATCCCCATATGACATGAGCTCAAGACTCTCCACCCTCCTGCTCACCCTTCATCCATCACTCTCACCCTCACAGTCCTTTCAATGAGGTCAGACTAGGGCAGGCTATAGTGAGAACATCCCCTGCTTTAACCTGGATGTGCTTCATTTTTTAACGGAGACAAAGATTGCACTAACATTCTGGAGTTCCATGTCACCATCTTTCTGCTTTTGATTATAATAAACACTTCAAGTCAAGATGACTAAATGTAACATGTCATGACGTTTCCTGTCTTTGGACATATGTTGAAACTAACTTTGCCAAGTTCCTTCTTCATGTCATCAGAGAGAAGTCATGGACTGTCCTTCCATTTAGCAGTAACTTGCTTCTGGCTTTGTTTTTAGCAAAAATGGCAAGACTGATAGGATTCAGTTGCCCCATTAGACAAGGACCTTACCATGAAGACTAGGAACTGCTAAGTTAAGGTTTACAGACAGTCTGAAAGTGATCTAAAAAATGATTCTTAATTCCCTCTGTTCCTGTTTCCACCATTCTATCACCATCACCACAGAAACAGCAGGTTCCCATTGGTAACAGAATCTATCACCAAGTGACCAGCCTGCTAATTATGGTTCTTTCCATGCTATTTTTGCTGGATATCAGAAAGTAAATGTAGTTTGTCATGGGGCCCATACTTAATGCTTCTCTTGCTCATTAGAGCCTTCTAGGAAGTAATATGTCAGTGGTCCAGCCTCCAAGAACCCAGGCTTATCTCCATGACCCAGTATTAACCATGATACTTGGGTTAGGCCCAGTAGGGCCTGCTTGGACATGAAGAATCAGAGTAAATCTTTGTTGGGGATTTCAGATAAAACCTTAAGAGATTATTTACTTCTATACTCAATAGGTTGTAACTAAAGTGAAAACCTGTTTTCAAAGTCAAGAAAAAGGATTCACTACTTTTAAAAACAGTAGGTGCCAACCTTCACTGGAAGAGGGGGTTCCCTCATCAGAGAGTTCTCTCTACCAATGAAATCACATGTCTGATCAGTCCCTGTTTCTATCCTTGGTTCTAAAAAAGAAAGAGAGACTTGGCTAACATCAAAATACCACTTGGTTAGGATCAATTTAATTATCTAGTGAAAGTAGTTTAATTGGCTCAATCCAGACATTATCATAGGAGAAAAATGAAGTGGCAGGGAGGGCTTCTTGTAAACACTTTAAAAAGGGAACATCAATACCAAGTTTGTCCTAATTTCCTCCCAATATAATTAGATATTGTTCCCTGCAGAGAGAGCGCGTTATCTGTCATTCAGGCTGAGCTGGAATACTAAGCTTCTTGGCTGCAGTGCAAGGGTGAGTGGCTTGGGCTCCTAGAGACTTGGTAGACTCCTAGCAGAGACAAGTTATGGGTGTGGCCCAATGTCTGCCTTCTTCAGAGACACCACCCTGTTCCACAGAAAGGTGAGTGGGATGCTGAGAGCACCTCTCTAAAAGGGACAGCAGGAGCCTTCATCAAGCAGGTATGCTCCCTCTAAACAGCACAAGAGGTTGGCTAGTTCTGTCTACAGCTCATTTTACAAATGAGAAAACTGAGGTAAACTGAATAAAGTGACTTGCCCAGGGTCACTCAGCTAGTATGTGTCTGAGGCCAGATTAGAACTTGGGTCTTCCTGACTCTGGGCCCAGTGCTCTATCCCCACTGTACCACCTGGCTGCCCCACATCTAGATAGATATGTAGATGAGCTAGATCATGGATCGATGGATTGATACTGTGGATATAGATGTGCTTCTAAATCAGAACTTGATTTTTTAGGGTCTATGAACTTGATTTTTTAAAATATTTTTTAACTGTTTCAATGTAAGTGATTTCCTCTACAATTATACATATTTGATGCATTTAAAAGCAGGATTCTGAGGGGTCTATAGGCTTTACCAGACTACCCAATGTATGTGGGACATAAAAAAAAAATATTAAAAAGCACTCCTCTGAACTGATAATAGAACAACAAATTGGATTAGCCAGACAGACAAATATGTAGATAAATGAACAGTTTTAACTACAGACATGAGGAAAGAGAATGAGCCCTGGGCCTGCCCTGATTCCTGCCCAGAGTCCAGAAGAGCCTCCTGGACATGAGGTCTACAGGCTTCCTGATTCCTGGCAGAGGGAGGATCATGAAAGATGGCCAGTCACTCCTCTGTCCTCCAGAAGAGAAGAAAGGCAGGACAGAGAGGGAGGAGAGAGGGCAGAGTGGAGAGGATATGGCTGCTGTCATGGACAGTAGAAAGGGAAAAGAGTAAGGACCCAAAGACTCAGGGAAGACGTTCTTCCATCTTCTCCTGCTCCCTGCAGCCCCACACTTCCTGGGCCTTCTCACTGAAATCCAGTTTGATCCTCAGCTCCTTCCCTAAGGCCAGAACAGAGGCCCCCAGGCTCCACGCCTCCCCCTTCTGCACTGGACCAAGGAAGGGAGCAGCTATGAAGGGAGAGCCCTCTCTCCTCAACCCTATTTTTAGCCTCCTTTTGCCACGGGATTGTAAACTCCCTGACGACAGGAATTATCTTTCCTTTCCTTCTTTTCATCTCCAGCACCTAGCACAGTGCCTGGAACATAGAAGGCACTTAATTAAATGTTTGTTCATTATTAAATCATGCTTAAATTGATCCAACAGTAAGTTTCATCCATTGCTCCTAGTCCTACGCCTCCCTGCACCAAGCAGTCAATCCACCAGCATTTACTATGTGCCCTACTCGCCTCTGAGAGCTTTTATTCTCTTGGGGGAAGCAATAGGGATAAGAACAGGACTCAGGATTTCATCAGTGTGGGAAGTCCCAGGTGAGGAAAAACCCTTCTCCAATGCAGGTCAGTGCCTTCTCTGCAATTTAGAGTCATTGAGAACTTTATTGTAATTGTAATATACTCATGATAGAAGTAGAGTCAGGCTGATGATCTCCATTCCATTGGAGGGCTTTCCCATAGTCAAAGACTCGGATTGTCTGCCCCTAGTCATCCCTCAGCAGAGCTGGACATCCTTCCTGGCTAATGGTTTTTCTCCTGTTTTACTCCATTGTGATGATATATGTTCTCCCCTTCACGATTATAAATTACCTACTAAAAGCAGAGATCACCTCTGACCCAACTCTATTTCCTGTAGTACTTTGCATATAACAAGTACTAAATGAAAGCTTCTGAATGAATGAATGATATGAATTGTTTTTAATATTAAAAATTAGGAAACTAAAGGGACCATGTCCTCTCAGGCTCACAGAATTAGTGGACCTCTGCTGCCGATGTCCCATGTTTCCTTGGCAATGGTCAGTCATTGGAGCTAGCTTTCTAAAGTCTTTTCATCCAATTCATATTGCATTTATGGAAGCACTGGTTATGTGCCAGTCACTGTAAGTACAAAGACAAATGAAAATCAATCCCAGTTCTTAGGAAGTTTATTATTGGAGGGGACACTGGTGCACAAATTGGAAAACATGAAATAAATAGAAAGTAAATAAGAAATCATTTGGTAGAAAGGGAATCAATTGGTCAAGTGGTTTTATTGAAATAGTGCCTACAATGTGCCAGGCAATGTGCTTCACATTGGAGATACAAAGAAAGGGTAAAAAGACAATCCTTTCTCTCAAGGAGGTCATGGACAAGCGGGGGAGGCCACATGTAAACAACTATGTAAAATGAAGATATAGGCCGAATCAATTGGTTGTAGTCTTAGAGAGAAGTAATGAAGATTAAGGAAAATCCTTGTAACATATAATGCATGCTAAAGCACAAACAGCCTACGTCCAAAACGTGTTGTATTCTGTCCCTGGCCATGCCCCTCCTTTGTCAGGAAAGAGGGGGCATGTTTCGTCATCTGCCCTCTGGAGTCTTTGGCAGGCACTGTATCGATGAGAGTTCTTAAGTCTTTCGAATTTGCACATCTTTGTAATTCCATGTTTGCCTAATTTTTTTCCTGGTTCTGCTCACTTGACCCTGCATCAGTTCATATAAGTCTTCATAGATTTCTCTTGTAACTTTACCTTTTCATCATTTCTTACAGTATAGTAGTGTTCCACTGCACACGCATATCATCCATTCTCCAATAAATGGTTAACACTTTAGTTTCCGATTCTTTGCTACCATAAAAAAAACTACTGTAAAAATTTGTTTATATACAATGGTCCTTCTTTTCTTCCTTGATATCTTTAGTATTGGCTTGGTGAGCATTGGGTAGTTAGCCAGTCAAGTGGAAAGAGTGCTGGCCCTGGAGCCAGAAAGACCTGAATTCAAATCCAGCCTCAGACACTTACTGACTGTGTGACCCTGGGCAAGTCACTTAACCCTGTTTGCCATAGTTTCCTCATCTGTAAAATGAGCTGGGGAAAGAAATGGCAAATCATTATGGTGTCTTTGCCAAGAAAACCCCAGATGGGGTCACAAGGAGTCAGATATGACTGAAATTACTGAACAGTAACAATAGTAGTCCTGGTGTGGGTATCACTGGGTCAGAAAGTAATTACAGTTTAGTAATAGGGAGGGGAAGGTTTTCTAGCATAGTTGGATCATTCACAGTTCCACCAGCTATACATTAGTGTGCCTACTTTCCCTCTGCACTTCTAACAGCTGTCATTTTCCATTTTTGTCAGTTTGGCCAATCTTCTGGGTGGAGGCAAAATCTCAGAGTTGCTTTAATTTGCATTTTTCTAATTATTAGCAAGTTGGAGCATTTTCTTTTCATATGATTATTGACAGCTTGGGTTTCTTGTTTCTGTTCTTTGACCATTTATTGATTGGGGAATGCTTCTTATTCATGTAAATTAGAACCCATTCCTCATATGTCTTAGAAATGAGATCCTTATCTGAGAAACTTGCTACAAAGAGAGGTTTTCCCAGTTACCTGTTTCCCTTCTCATTTTGTTTGAGCAAAAACTTTTCAAATTTTCAGAAATCAAAATAGTTCATTTTCTCTTCATTGATCTTTTCTGTCCCTTGCTTGGTCATGAACTATCCCCATATCCATATGTATGAAAGATAATTTCTTGTTTGATACTCTACTTTTTTTGGAGGGGGAAAGCAAGGCATTTGGGATTAAGTGGCTTGGCCAATGTCACATAGCTAGTGAGAGCCAAGTGTCTGAGGCCAGATTTGAACTCAGGTCCTCCTGCCTCCAGTGCTGGTGCTCTAGTCACTGCACCCCCTAGCTCCCCTTCTAAATGTTTTAAAGCTGTAACCTTTTATTGTGTCATGTATCCATTGAAAGCTTATCTTGGTATGTGTTGTGAGATCATGGTTTTTACCTAGTTTCTGCCAGACTCTGGTTTTTCCCCGTTTGATTTTGTTCCTTTTCATTAGCTGCCTCTCCCCAAAACCATTCCTCACTCTGTCTCCTGCCTCCTGGCTTACCTCAAGACTCAACTCAGATCCCACCTTCTTCAGGGGGCCTTTCAGTGCCCTCCCTTCCCCACCACTGAATGCTGACATCCTTTCCTCTTGAATTACCTCTCATTTACATTCACATGTGTGAATATATCTTGTATGGACCAAGTTGTTTACAAGTTGTATCTCTTATCAGAATGTGAACTCCCTGAGGGGATGGACCATGTTTGTTGCCTTTCCTTGTATCCTTAGCACTTAGCCTGGGACCTAGCACACAGTTAGTGCTTAATAATGCTTGTTGTGTGGATGAAGATAGTGATGAGTATTTAGCATTTGAGCTGGCTTTGAAGAATGCCTAGTTTGGATAGATGGAGATGAGAACAGCAGAAGGTCTTAGGGGCAGGTGATGGATGCCAACATACCTGTTTCTGTACCTCTGCCAGACAAGCAGACACAGAGACAAACACATAACTTATTTCAACAAAGATTTCTTAAGCATCTTTAGTCTGGGAGAGCTGCTGGCTTGAAGACTGGATAGGCATCTTTAATATTCCAGACTGTATTTGCCCTATAGAGACAGATGGGCCCTGTGCCCCCCAAGAAGATATTCATTCATCAAGTACCAGGAGATTTATAGATGGTTAGCACACATAGATGAGAGACAGAATGCTGGGTGTGGAGGGGAACAGTAAAGGGGCCAATTTCCATGGAACAGAGAGTGTATTATTAAGCCACATAGAAATCCATAGCGCTAAACTTTAGGACCAGCCAAACAATCATGACCCTGAAGAGAGCAGCAGCTGGAGAAAACTGCTCAGTCATTCCAACCACGGATGTCTCGACAGCGCCAGCTTTCACATAGGTTGATAAAGAGGCTTATGATGAAGCCTCCACCCCCACAAGAAGACTCCCTCTGCATAGTTAATGCTGTCCCCCAGTGCAGCTTTCAAGGGCATGGTGACCACAGCTGGGAGTGGGGCAGAACAGAATTAAACCAGCCTCCACTCAAAGGCTTATGCTCCATGCCAAGAGGAGGGGGCACCAGAAGGTGGTCATGGCCCTGGTATTTGCCAACAATCCAGCCTGGTTTGAATGTCGACATTAACTGCTGTGTGCTCCTACAACTGGTAGGCCTAGAGCCAGTGAATGCTCTGTCTTTCTATTTCTGGTATTAATTTGAACCTTTTATTGCTGATAGAATAGATAACCCCTTTTTTTTGTTTTTGATAGGATGATCACATTTATAGATCAGGGAAATGCTGTATCCCCCAAATAGGGAAATGTCTGAATTTTAGCCAGGCATTTGACCAAAGCTCTACTGCTGTCTTTAAGAATGAGATGGCCAGACGTTGGCTGGATGATTGTTTAAGCAGGTTCTGGTAGAACAATCGGACCCACAAGATGGTGCCTAATGGATCCATGTAAAACCAAAGAGAGGTCTCAAAGGCCCCAGGGATCCGTCCTTGAATTCACAGAATCAGAAGTTCTCCAGAGACTTGTGAGACCATCTAGTCAAATCTCTACCTGAAAAAGAATCCCCAAATCATTTGTTTTACTCGACTGTATGTTTGTTATAAAGGAGAAGGAGAGAGAAAATAAATACTTATTAATTGAAAATTTTAATTTAAAATTTATTTTAATTATTTTTAAATTCCCATGATAACATGCCCAGAAAGTGACCATTTAGGCTTTGCTTGAGGATTTGTGATAAGGGGGAGTTCAGCACTCTGTCCTAGGCCCTCTTCTCATCTCTTTCAAAACTCTCTCTCTCTCTCTCTCTCTCTCTCTCTAATCTCATCAGGTCCCATGGTTTAAAGTAAACTACTATCTCCATGAAGATTACTCACAAATATTATTATTTGTAGCAATAATAATAGCTAGTATTTTTACAGGCTTTAGTTTGCAAAACTTTGCCTCCATCCTTACCACAAGCCTGTGAGGTTATCAGCAAGGGTTTGTGAAGCACCGACTATATGCCAAAAATGATTCTAGAGGCTGAGGATACCAATTTGATGAATGAGACAATCTCTTCTCCCTATTTCTGCACAGGCTTTATTTCTCCTGAGTACCAGTCCCACATTACCAGCTGCCTGCTGGACATCTCCTCCTGGGTCTCAAAGCATCACAAGCTCAGACTCAAAATGCCCAAGGCAGAATCTATTCCCTTTGCTCCACAGTCGGCCAGGCTCCACCCTTCCTCCTGCTGTGAAGCTTTTCCAGTTCAGCAGCATCCTGAACTTTGTCCTCTCCTTTCCCCTTCCCCATTTAATCAGTGCCACATCCTGACATTTGTACCGTGGCATCCTCTCTGACCTGGACTTTTGAAACACTCTTCGGTCACATGCTGCCAAGCTGATGTTCCTAAAGCACAAGTGTGACCAAGTCTTGACCTCAAGAACCTTCAGCAGCAACTTCTGCCATTGTATTTGGTTTTGATTCAAAATCTTCTTTTTGGTGTTGAAAGCCTTTGCAATCTGACTCTAACCTGCCCCCAGACTGACTTCACAGACAACCTTCTGATAAACTGGCCTAGCATTTTTTCCCATATGGAGTATTCTGTTTCCTACCTCTATCCCTTTGCCCCAACTGTGTCCCATGCCAGGGCTGCCCTCCCTTCTCGCCTATACTTCCTGAGTCCTTAGCTCCTGGTAAAGGCACTGCCTCTTCCTAGAAGCCTTTCCTAGTTCTGCCAGTTGCTGAAATGCCCTCATCTTCACTTCACAAACGTGTTCATTGCGTCTCTGTGCACTCGCCATATTGCACCCCTCCTCAGTGGAATCTAACCTCCTTGTTGGCACTGGAGCAGTGACCCATCATCTCCTGATTTTTGGTTCCCCTCAATGGCCCTTTCTCCTTCTGCCTCCCTTTAAGCATCATTGACACAAATGGCCTCCACCTCCTTCTGGGTAGCTTCTCCTCCCTTTCTTCCTGTGACATCCCCTTCTCTGCCTCCCTCCACTTCTCCAGTGCCCCCTCTTCCACCTCCTGGCTTGCTCTATTGTTCCCCTCCCACTCCATAAGGCTCTGTGATGATGGTCAAACTATATTAGCTATCTGTGCCTCAGTTTCACAATCTGTAAGATGAGAATAATATTGCCTCCCAGGCTTGTCCTGAGGCTCAATTGAACTGTGTGTCAAGTACTTCCCCATGTATGTGGATCAGCTGTTCTTCTTGTCTCTCATTTTGCACGTAGGCCATGGGAGCATCTGGCTTAAGCTCTGGGGTCTTCTTTAGTGGGACCAAAGGAAAGGCAAAGATTATTTAAGGAGGGAGGCTCTCTCCAATGAAGCTCTCAATCTGCCAGTGTCTGTCAAAATGGAACCCTAAACAAGCCCCTTTTGGAGTGTTGGGTAGATTTCTCCGATAGGCAGCCTGGCAGCTGTTTCCCCAGAGACACAACTTCTGGGGGGATATGGGGTGGGGAGGGGGATTGTTCTTTCACTTTGGCTGTGAATGTATCTGTCGGTCCTTTTAAGGGAGGCCAGGGTAGGCTAGGACTTAAGGGAAGTATTTGTGAGTTTCCGGGAAGACAGCATTACCATTCATTGATTCCTTCTGCCCCATTAAACCCCTGCTACCAAGCAGAGGGACAGTTGAAGTCTAGACAGGACAATCCTTGTGTTGTCTCCCTCATCAGACTGGGAGTTTCTCGAGGACAGAGATCTAACTTTCTTTGTCTCCCCGGAGCTTAGTTCAGTGTGTCCATACAGCAGGCTGTTAATAAAAGCTTATTGAGTGACTACCACGGAATCTGTGGGAGGTGAGATGTTTTACAGACTTTCTGGCCCAACCTGCCAAAGTTATTGTATATTCCTTGGCTTCCTGCCTTCTGTGGTCCAATCAATAGGCTTTCTTGCTGTTTCTCCTGATACTCCATCTCCCCTCTCTTTGCCTTTGTATTGACTGTGCCTCCTGCCTGGAACATGTGTGTGCCTCATCCTGGCCTCTTAGATAGTCACTTTCCTGCCAAGCTCAGCTCAAGCACAGCCTTCGACATGAAGCCAGGTCTGGTCCCTCCACCCACCCCCAAAATTTACCCTGAATTTATTGGATCTATTTTGTACATATGCCTATCAATAGGCAGGCTGTCTACTCCAACAGGGTATGAACAAGCTTCCTGAAGGCAGTGACTGAATCACTTTTATTTTTGTATGCCCCATCTAATGCTTAGCACATACTTGGCACTTAATAGAACTTAAACGCTTGCTTAATTGACTGATTGGTTGGTTAGAGATCTATAGAGCAAAGCACTCTGGGAGAGGCATGGCAGAAGATGATTTTTGACCAAAAAAATCAAGGAAGGCTTCCTGGTAGAAATAGCATTTGAAGTGGACTTCAGAGGTTGGGAAGGACAAAAGAATTGGAAGAGGGAGACCCTCCAGGGTAGCCTGAGCAGAGACATGGAAATGGGATAGCATGGGGCATGTCTGAGGAACAAAGCAATGTTCAAAACAGGGGAGCTGCATGAGAAGAGCCCTGGGTAGTAAGCCAGATTCTAAGAGGAAACTGAGAGAGGAAGTGATTTGGCCAAGGTCCCCCAGGTTTCAAAAGTAGGTTGAATCTTCTTAACTTCAGTGTTGTGAATCCAGGTTAGCTCTGTTCATTGCACCACACTCAGGGTTGGTAGAGAATGGGGGCATCCATACTCATAGATCCCGTGATGAACTGACACACAGAAGCATGCCCCCATTTTATTTAACTTGGTGAAACCAGCCCTATACATTTAGAAGACTTAGCCAGGTTCATTGGGCACCTTCTTTTTTTGTTTTAGCCCATTCCAGATGTGACCAGCTGGCTTTGGGGGGTGGACAGTAGACATGGAAGGTCGAAGTTCACAGTCAGAAATTTCAGAACGATTGTTCACTAGACATGCTAATCGATGGTGGCAGAGGTCTGTAGTTCCAAATTACAAGACACATCTCATCTTTCATTTAACTCTTCACTTATGGCTCTGCTTTGGATCTTGTGTCATTAGCAGGTGAAGTCAGTAGGTCATCTCACAGTCTCCATTTCTCCTTGAGATCCAACTTTTCAGATGAGCTGCCCAACAGATTCCCACTCTAAAGTCTGTTAATGGCACATTACAGGGGAATTCATGGTATGGTAGAAGGAGAACTGGACTGGGGGCCACAGGACCCAGGTTCAACCTTGGGACTTCAGACAAGTCCCTTCACCTTTCTGGGCCCAAATCTTACCTCAGACACTTACTGGTTGTGTGACCTTGGGCAAGTCACTAAACCCGCATCTGCTTCAGTTTCTCCTCTGTAAAACAAGGAAGCTCAGCAACATGGCAGCTAAAGTCCTTTCCAGTTTTAATCTAAGATTCTGTGACCAGATAGTTGCTAGGGTCTCTTTGTAAATCTACAATCCTAGGATTTCAGGACATCCCAATACACGGTTGGACTACGATCTCATCTGCGGGGTATTCCCTCCAATGAGACAGATCATAACATATCCATGCCTGCCCGTATTAGGAGACACTTACTGAGAGGCAATGCAGTGTAATGGGTAGGGCTCTGGACTTAGAGTTGAGAGGACCTGGCTTCCCCTCCCTACATAGACACTTCCTAGTTTAGCTGATCACTCCTGTTCTCCCCTCCTCAGTGTCCTTACTGTGATGATGACCACCCATCATCATCATCATCATCATCATCTGCTTCACAGTATCTGACCTCTCTGAGACTCAGTTTCCTTGTCAGTAGAGTGGGGATAAAAAAACTTGCACTGTTTGATTTGAAGGGTTATTATGGGCAAAGACATTTGTAAATGTATAGGGGCATAGGGATGGAAATTATTAGCTTTATGGAATGGAGACCAAGGACAAACAGTTTTCTAGGAAAACAGAGGAGAGAAAGAATCCTTAGAGCTAGGTAAGGGGATGATTGGGGAAGAATTGTGGAGAAGGTAACACCTAAACTGGGACTTGAGAGGAGAGAATAACTGGATTGGATGCAGATCTAGACCTGAAAGGCCATAAAATCCTCCTCTCTCATCTTACAAATAGGCACTAATCTCTTGGGGAGATTAGGATAGGTCACTGAGTTATGAATGTTTGTAGAAACATAAAACAGATGATGAAAAAAAGAAAGTAGGAGAATATAAGAGACACATATCAAAATCTTCCCCAAAGGATCTGCATCTGGGTGATTTTTATTCTGGTCCTCGATGACCTCAGACTGTGGCCAACCCAGCTGCCCTTTGGCCCAAGTCCTTAGTCATACACTGTGATCTGAAAATGTCTGGCATCTCTCTTAAAGATGCTCGTGGACATCTCAGTCTGGAATTTGTCCTGGCAACATTCAACAGAATTTTATTTCTTCGATAATCTCACCAGCCCCAATGATGACAACCTCCCTTATCTGTGGAATGGAATTAGCTGTGTTATTTGTTTTGAGGGCGCCCTGATAAAAATGATTGGAAAGGAAATATAAAGCACTATAAAATGTGATGTATTGCTCTTCTTTGGAAAAAGCAATAAAACTGCCTGTTTCCTTTGCTGGAAGAGGAGATTGCTGCATACACAGTGGGCACCCCTTTTAGATTTCGAACGTGTTAGTATTTTATTGGCAAAGGAGTAGTTAACCTTGTGAGCAGCTTGAGAATCTGCCAACACAACTGTGACTCTGTGAGGGTTTGGAGTCCTTTCATGGAAACATGCCCCACTAGAAAGAAGGAGCACGGTGTGGGGGAAGCAATCCCTGAAATGCTTCTCTGTTTGCCACCACCTCCACCCCACAATGGAGACACTGTCAAACTTGCTGGTCCTTCTTCTAGTGCCTGAATTATTTACCTCTCCATTTTCCTTGTATGAATATTCAGTCATTGGAAAAGCACTAAATTTGGACTTCAATTATGGACAGATTTGCAGAGCTATATTTCAGTTCTTCCAATGCTTGCCGGTAAGAAGAGAGTTCTAGTCATCTTAAATATCTAGAGAGTGCTCAAAGGCAGAGAAAAGAGCACAACTCCTATTAAATAAGTCCAGATAAATCACTGTTGTCTTGGCTTGCCAGATACAATCAGACCTCCTCTACCTCCATGATTAGATAGAGTCTGATGACCTGAATCACACAAATCATAAACCAGATTAGGATGAAATTGGAAATATTTAACAAAATAAATAAAAATACAATAAAACATAGATCATGTTAATATGTTGTTTTCTAGGTCAATATGTGGCCTGCTGGGAGTTTTATATATGGTTTAATGACCCAGGTTTCTATTTGAATTTGACAGTACTTATCTAAGTGACCTTGAAATTTTTTTCTACCTCTGAATGTGTGATCTCATGATCCTATCAAAAACCTTGAGATCTAAGGAGAGGAAATTCATGTGAAGAGTACTAGACTCTCAGAGCTGAAAGGAACTTAGAGACACCTGGTCCACCTGTATCTGAATAAGCTACACTATGGATGAATGGATGGATGAATGGATTGATGGATGGATGGAATGATGGATGGATGGATGAAATGATTGATAGATAGATGGATGGAATAGATGAAAGAAAAACCATTAAGTACTTACCACATGGGAGGCACTGGCCTGCACTCTGGGACTACAAGTACAAAAGCAACAACCGTCCCTATCCTCCAGAAGCATATGTTATAATAGGGGGATTCAGTTCACAGGGGAGATTGGAGGTCAGAATGGGGATCTTTTGGTATATGAAGTGATAGGCATGGTGTATAGAGCCAAAAGGGGATAGGGAGACTTGCCTTTTCCAGTACCAGTGGAGGGTTGATTTCTTTTTGGTTCCAGAACTAGAGAGGAAGGTTTGGAGAAGACAAGGTAAGAAAGAGAGTGCAGACATGAACATTGACAAGGCAGCCTGGAGAGAGGATTTCCATGAAGAAAAATGGAGCATGGCTAGAGCCAATCTAGACATATTGGGTCACATGGGCTCTCCTGCCTCACAAGCTCCAGTTGCTGTCTGAAACCCTCCAGTGAAAGGGAGCCCACTTCCTAGCATGGATGAATCTATAGGCTGTCCTGAAGGCCACTAGGTGGTTATCAGATATTCAGATGCCCCAGAAGAGGGCATTCCTCCTGCATCTGTTATTAATCCAACAAGCAGTCAATGAACATTTGATGAGTGCCAGCTGTGTTGGGTACTGAGCTGGGTGCTAAGTCAGTCCCTAACCTCAAAGAGCTAACATTCTACCAGGGCCTATGGTGCAGGTGAGATGGTCATAGGAATTATGAGTGAAGATATCAGACACTAGGTCCTCATCCTCCTTCCAGAGCAAGGTTAACATTTATTTGATTATTATTCAGGACAGAGGATAAGATGCCTGGGTTGACTGGGCCTGGTGGCATGATAGAACTCTACAGTTAGAGTCCTAGGGTTTGAATCCTTCCTCATACACTTATTAGCTGTATGACCCTAGATAAGTCACTGAACCTCTGTGGCCCTCAGGTTTTTCTTCTTTGAGAGAAGGGGTTTGGACTCAGTAACCTCCAAGATTCTTTCTGCCTGTAAAGTTTCAAGCCTAGCTTCCTGTGCTGTGGGGCTGGCCAGACAGACAGGGCTGAGTTAAGGCATGACCCCTCAGTCTTCCAATCCAGGCCTCCCTGCTCCCCAAGAGAGATTCCCCAAACTGAGTGGATTAACCCCCATCAATCACTGATAGGTACAAGCAGCGTCTTCTCTGTCTGCAATTTCCATTCATCTAAAACTTGAGATTCAAAGAACAGGGTCAACCAGAGTTCTGGATCTGGGCTTTTCCTTAATAGAATTTAACAGAGCCAAGCAGCCACATAAACACAGGACAGTTAAAGGACCCAGTTATGAATTAACAAATGGATAGACAGTTCTCAAAGTATGATCCAGAGACCCTTTCAAGGGGTCCTCAAAGGCAAAATTATCTTCATAATAATACAAAGACATTTGAGTTTTTGATATAGCAAATAGTGTAAGATATAACTTATATAAGCAAATACTCTTTGTAGGTCCTAAATAATTTTTAATAGTATAAAGGGGCCCTAAGAACAAAAAGTTTGAAAACTGCTGACATAAAAAATGGATAGAGGGATAGATGGCTAGATACACAGACCCATAAATATATAGAAAAAACAATGTGCCAAACACTGTGTTAAGCAGCAAGGGTGGGGAACCTGTGGCCTCAAGCTGCATCAGCTAGAATGATATGTATGCACAAGCAAGACATACCCTCCCCGCCACTAGGGCGTGGATGTTGAACAATTGTTTGGTATTAAAGGATAGCATGCTTGCTTTGCCCCTGTTTTCACCAACACCCAGGGCATGAGCCCACAGTTTTGTCTTTGGTCTCTCCTTTGTCTTTTTTGCCATCAGCACCAGGCCTGATTTCAAGTCTGAACCATGAAGCCTCATCTCTCCACAATCTCACACATTCTTATCGATGAGGTAGCCAGCTTCCCAGAAATCCCATGAATGAAGAGCCCAGTTATGATAAATTCAAACTGATCCCAGCCACTTTTCGTGGCTGCCTCCCCTCCAACAAGAGAAGCAGATGTCTGAAGACAATTCCCAGGGATTTTTGCAAGGCAGATAACTCCAGAATTCTCCTGTCAAGCTTGATAAATTGACTTAGGATGATTCACCCTAAGAACAGAGAAGTGAAATTCACTATAGACCTCTTTACCCGAAAGGCATTTTCTGCCTACAGATTTGTCCAAGTAAAAGCAACTTCTAATCACATTTAGCTTGGCAGGTTTGAGACTACTAAAATATTAAGCCATGACAGCCTGGATGGTAGGCAACCATCAGTAAGTAGGTACACCATGTTTTCCTGAATTACCCGATCATCTGTTTCATTGTTCTCTTTGGGCCCAGTTGTTCAGTTTGCCCTTCTGGTCATTTCTGCCCATTCCATTGTAGCTGGAGAGGCAAGTGTATTTAAGACAGGAGGCACAGAAGCCAGGGCAGTTGGGTCAGGACTTCTGAAACAAAGAGTCTCTGCTCTCCATTTAGGAAGCCACTTTCCTCAGCAAGGTTGAGTGGAGGAAAACACCACACAGTTTGTTGGGCTTTGTTCTTTCCTGCTGAATAATTTCCTACATTTCATTTCAGGGAATTATCAAGCTATTATTGCTCTGTGTCAGCCTAACTCACTACAGGCTTGACACATCCAAGGTTATTTATTAAAAGTGTAAAAAGGTACTTGTAAGGAACAAGTCAAAAGCGATGAAGGAACAGGATTGTCTTCTTAAATCATAAACTGCCAAAACAAGGGAGAACTTTCATGTCATGAGCAACTACATGGTATAAGTCCTCTCTCTCTCTCTCTCTCTCTCTCTCTCTCTCTCTCTCTCTCTCTCTCTCTCTCTCTCTCTCTCTTTTCTCTCTCTCTCTTTCTCTCTCTCTCTCTCCTCCCTCTATCTTTTTTATGGTTACTCCAGGGAATTAAGCCATGAAACAAAAAAAATGGAAATGGCCTAGAGAAGACTGGATGAGAGAATCATACTTGCAGTTTCTAAAATGGGCTGGAATAGATGTGACTAATAGATTATCATTAAAAGGATTTCCTGGATCTTGGATTTGGGGCTGTGGAGGACTGTGGTCATCTGGTCCAGGATCCTCACTTAATAGAAAAGGAAACTGAAGCCCCAGCCTGAGGAACAATGGCTTGAGTTAGAAATTTCCTTAAAGGGCATCTGGTTGCCCCCTTTGGGGAGACAGAATCACCTCTTGTTTGGGCTTGGGTCTGAGAGTTGGCTCTGTTCTGCTGTTGTTTGGAATGTGGTGGGTATATTATGACTCTGCCATGTTCCCAGCACACAAATGATGGAGGGCAATAGATGAGGAGGGATAATCCAATACCACAAGCCTTATTACGTGTTGGCTCCATCAGGAGCTAGACCAGGGGATGGAGAAAAAGAGGAAAAAAATTAAATGATCCTTGCCTCAAGAAACTTCCATTCTAATGGGCAGGACCCTTGTTTTCTTTTTTTTCAATCATTTTTGTTTGTTTTTAGTTTTTAGTATTCACTTTTATAAGATTTTGAGTTCTAAATATCCCCCCTCCCTTTCCTCACCCCTCCCCAAGACATGCATAAAATCTGATACAGGCTATACATGTACAATCATAGTAAACTCATTTCCACATTAGTCATGTTGTAAAAGAAGAATCAGAAAAAATGGGAAAAACAACTAGAAAGAAAAAATTTTTTAAAAAAGCATGAAAATAGTCTGTTTTGATCTGCATTCAGACTCATCATAATTCTTTCTCTGGATGTGGATGGCATTTTCCATTATGAGTCTTTTGGAATTATCTTAGATCATTTCATTGTTCAGAAGATCTAAGTCTATCAAAGTTAGTCATCACACAGTGTTGCCGTTAATGTGCACAATGTTCTCCTGGTTCTTCACCCTTCACTCAGCATCAGTTCATATAAGTCTTTCCAGGTTTTTCTGAAATCCACCTGCTCACCATCTCTTACAGCACAATAGTATTCCATTATGTTCATATGCCACAACTTATTCAACCATTCCCCAGTTGATGGGCAGCTTCTCAATGTCTAGTTCTTTTCCACCACAAAAAGATCTACTATAAATATTTTGTACATTACTGGATCAAAGGGTATGCACAGTATTATACAGGCCCTTGTTTTCAAGAAACTTATATGCATGTTAATATTTAGAGAGATGATCAAGAAATAAAGAAAAACCTAAAAGTAGATAATAAACAGATTGTAGTGAGAGAGACCTACACAGAAGCCTGAGAACCACCTCTTAGATATCCCTAAGATCTGGGTTCCAGCCTGACTCTGACATATCCTGGCTGTTTGACCTTGGGTAAAACATTTAACCTCTCTGTGCCCTAAGTGAACTCTCCAAGGCTGTCCCTTGCTCCGTGTGGCTACAAGGAGTCCACACCAGGACCTTCCTACACTGATGAAGCCCCAAGTCCAATTTTCTAAAGTATTGACCCTCCATCTATTCCAGGTTAGCAGAGATCTCTGTATCTGCAGTCATCATATCCTTGTAGTCCTTAAAAGTGGTGAGAATAGCCCCTATTCTGAGAGGGTGGCAGATGAGAGTTCGTTAGGGAGCCAACCACTTCCATATCCTTTCAAACATGACCACAGTGAGCCCCCCAAACAAGCTCTGCTTGAAATCCTCAGATGGACATCAGCAGTTCTAGGGAGATGAGAGAATCCAATGCAATGACCAAACAATATATTTTGCAATCTCAGAATCAGAAACAAAGGCATCAGAAGAATGATTTACCATCACACCATCAGCAGCAGCAAAGAGAAATACAACAAGCAATTTCTCAAGACTCAATGAAAAGGGGAATAATCATTCGGGGAATTAAAAGGCAAAATTAAATCAGGCAAAACAGTCATACTAGAGAAAATGGGCAAGAAACTGGTTCTAGCTGAGTATTCTGGAGGCAAGACACCAGTGAAATTGGGTCCCTTAGGATGCAGCAATAAGATCTCTGACCCTGTGATGTGTCCATGGTAGTGACCTTGTCATCCAGCAAGCAACACGCAGTAATTAAGCACCTACTCTGTGCTTCTACAGGCACTTAGGTCACAGGGGCAGAGCTGTCCATTTACTGATTCCTTCCAAGTAAAGGCTCCCCCCAAGTTGGATCACAGGGAGTGAGTCAAGGATGAGTCTGAGTTTCTGGAGGGGTAGAGATGGTCAGAGTATGGAGTAATACAACATCCTTGGGAAGAGGGAAGCGGTAATGGTGGGAATTGGGGTCAGGAAAGTCCTCTTGCAGAAGGTAGTTTGGGATCAGCTTTGAAGGAAGCCAGGAAGCAAACATGAGAGACATATTTCAGGCACAGTCTATGCGAAGACACTGAGGTGGGAAATGGACTGTCATGTATGAGAAACAGTGTGGAAGCCAGTATGGTTGAACCACAGAGTGTGAGAAAGGGAGTAATGTTTATTAAAAAATAACCAAGTTTAAAAGACAGGATGGGGCCAGGTTGGGAGGGCTGCCAGCATCCTCTTCAGCAGCCAGGAAATCTTCATCATGACTTGTGGTCCCACTTAGGGGATGTCAGACTCCTTTGCTGAATCCAGACAAGTGTTTGTGAATCTAACAGATCTTTGTCGTTCAGTTGTTTCAGTCCTATCTCACCCTCTGTGACCCCATTTGGGGTCTTCTTGGCAGAGATACTGGAGAAGTTTGCCATTTTCTTCTCCAGGTCATTTTACAGATGAGGAAACTGAGGCAGACAGGCTTAAGTGACTTGCTCATGTTTATACAGCTAGTGAGTGTCTGAGGCTGAATTTGAATTCAAGTCTTCTTGACTGCAGGCCCAGCTCCATATCCACTACACTACCCTCTGTTCCTAAATGCTGGAGGAGAGACCAGAGACTGCTTTGCTTTTTCCATGTGTTCCTCCAGCACCTAGCACAGTGCTTGTCACATAGAGCTTGATAATCCCTTTTTTGCTCATTCATTCATTTGGCAGTTAGGTGGAATGGTGACGAGAGTGCTGATCTGAGAGTTCCAGTTCATCCTGAGACACCTACTAGCTGTGTGCCTCTGGACAAATCACTGAATCTCTGTTTGCCTCAGTTTCTTCATCTGTAAGACAGAGGTACCTCCCAGGGTAGTTTTGGGAACCAAATGACACAGTAATTATAAAGAGTTTAGCACAGTGCCTGGCACATAGTAAACACTATATAAATGTTAGCTGCTATCGTCATCATCATTCATTCATTCATTCATTCATTCATTTTGGGGATTCCCCAGTAGATTATGTTTGTGGAAAAAAATGTGTCATTGTCATTTTTGCCTCCTCATTGCCCAGAACATTGCCTTCTATGTAGCTGGCGTTTACTTCAATTCAACAGGCACCTACTGTGTGCCAGGCAGATTGACTTTTTTCTCTTCCTCTTTTCCAAGTAGCATATTGGCACACACTCACAACAATAAGCGAATGGCAAACTTAGATTTCAAGAAAATAATTATGATAATGATAGACCATCCCTAGAGCTTTAAGGTTTGCAAAGTGCTTCATAAACAGTATCTCATTAATCATCCCAACTGTCCTGGGAGGAAGGTGCCATGACTCTGTCTGTTTGACAAAGGGAGAAATCTGAGGCAATCAGAGGTTAAGCAACTTGGCCAGGGTCACACAGACAATACGTGTTTGAGGCAGAGTTTGACCTCAGGGTCTGGAACTCTATTCAGTATCCCACTTGACTGTCTTAATTACAATTTCTTCCGCAGAAGGATAGTGTCTACTCTCCTCTCAAACCCTATCGATCTTTGACCAGTGGGGGGAAAAATCCATTCCTTCCATGACATTGTATATGAATGAATGAATGAATGAATGAATGAATGAATGAATGAATGAAAAAATGTTTATCAAAACTTTACTATGTGCAAAGTAGTAGTCTAATTGCCAAGACAACAAATAGAAAAACGAAGACAGTTCCTGCCCTCAGTGAGCTTCCATTCTTCCTGGACAGACATTGTGCAGGTTCTCCCCCACCTCCTGAGCCCCAGCTCTTTTAGTCAGTTAAAGATAGCATGGCAGAAGGAGTAAGAGGTGGCTTCCAAACTAGGAATATCTGAGTTCAAGTCCTACTAATGATCCTTATACCCTGGGTAAGTCACTGAACTCCTCAAGACCAAGTTTCAGAGAAGGTGCCCACCTGCCTCCCCTCGCCCAGGAGTTCCCTGGATGGCTGAGATCACAGGGCCTATGCCTATCCCTAGTCATCCCATTGTTTCAGCACTAGGGAGTTTGCAAACACCAACTTGCCCTTCCATGGGTCTTTATGGCTTCGAAAAGCACTTTCCTTATAAGGACCTAGTAGAGCAGGAGACAATGGGGTGGGCGGGGTAGTGTCCTTACTTTACAGCTAGAAAAACTGAGGCTGAAAAGGCCAAGTGCCCAGCTCTCTGAGGATGGGGATGGGGATCTGGTTCCCAGTCTCCTTCCTCCCTTTCCTTTCCATGCCCCAGAGGCTAAAGCTTGGGTTGAGTTGTTTAGCGGTGGGAGCGCCCACCCTTGCCTGATGATGCTGTGCCCAGGATGGATGACCAGGGGACCCACTGGCCTCTGTGTTTTTCTCCCTCTTCTTTTCCCCAGTTATCCATTCCCTGTGATGTTCAGCAGCTGCAGTAAAAGAGATCTGGAGACTAGCCTGGAGAAAGGGATGGGCATGTGCCTCTTTAACCTGCCTGACATCCAAGAGTCCTTTGGGGGCCGGAAGTGTGGCAACAGCTACGTGGAAGAAGGCGAGGAGTGTGACTGTGGGGAACCAGACGTAAGCCTTTCATCGCCTGGCTCCATCCACTTAGGAATGACTAAGCCTCAGCAGAGGCTAGCAGGGGAGGCAGGTAGACCTGGCTCCAAGTCCCTGCCTGGGGTGCCCCAGACAAGCACGTCACCTCTCAGGGTTCTAGGCAATGCTCTATACAGCACCAGGGGCAGGGCTGGAGCCTCCGGGCACTGATGGAGGGCCTTACCTCCCTGGGAGTTCCTCACACAGAGGAAATCACAGGCCCAGTAAATAGTAACAGAATCAAACATATGAGGTACTCTGTTTATTTCTGGGGATCCAATAACAAGGAAACTAAACAGCTCCTGTCTGAGGGAGTTCATTCTGCTGAGGGATACCATGTCCATACAGGGACTTCCCTGCATAGGACACACTTTCAGGAGGGTAACAGAGACATAACTAGGAAGGGCCCTTGGGGCTTATTCCCTAGGTGCCAGCATTGAAACCTGACACACATTTCAGAACCTGCATAAGGTCATATGAGCCTCTGACTTGGCATGATTGGGCCCATGAGATCTACATGCCCAAAATGAGAGCTGGAGAAATCCCTTCTGGTCACCTTGAATAGTGGTCCCCAGGGTCTTGGATTGGATCTTACACGTCTGCCCACATACATTCCCCTCACTTCATTAAAGCAGATAAAGGGTCCTCTTTATTGGAGAGGGCAGTCTTCTGGGCAAAAGGAGGCGGGGAAAAGTTGGGAAGCACTTGGCTTGGAGCTCCATGGAGAAGAAAGCCCAGAATTCTCCTTCCAAATCACTCATAAGCACATTGCTTTCCCTTTGCAAGACTTGCTACTAGGGAGGAATTTGAATAAGGCTGAGCCAGCTTTCAGCTCTGGGTTTAAACAGGGTCATCCCAGCCTGCCAGGGCTTCCTCTGTATGCAAGAGCTATAGTGCCCCAGCCTCCTGCCCCCTCCTACTGTCCTTCTCCTCGTTAGTGTCTCTATGCAATCCATGGAGGCTGAGAGAGGCTTCTTAAGCCCTGGAGCCCGGTCAGGCTCAGGATGGATTCGAAACGATGACCCATCTTTCTGGAGGGCTCAGAAGAGCATCTCTAAACCTCTTCAGAAATAAATAGCCACCAGGAATCTCGAGATGTCTCTTGAGAGACAGAAAAGGCAATGACCTAAGTCAGCTACTTATTAAAAAAGAAAAAAAAAAGCATTTTAAAATAGAGGAGCTGTATTTCTTCACATAGTGAAGAATCCAAAGGTTGCATAAGCTAGCCAGTCACTAAGCATTTATTCTGCACTATGTGCCAAGCACTGGGCTATACAGGAAGTGCAAGCCCAGAGGATGGGACAAGCCCTACCCTACCCTTAGCATACTTACAGTCTAGTGAGAGAGCCAGCATGTACATGGGCAAGAATATGAAAAAGAAATACCAAATTGTTTAGGAAGGAAGGCTGTGAGCAGCTGGTGGGAATCAGGGAAGGCTTCAGGCAGGAGATCTGAATCCCAAATGCTCCTGCTGGCTAGCGCTGCAAAGCACTGTACACTTCTTATGTCATTCTGTTCCACCACAATCCTGTAGGCACCCCATCTGAAAGAGGAAGAAATTGAGGCATGGAGAGGTTAAGGGACTTGTCCTAGGTCACACAAATGGCAAATAGCAGAACTGATCCTCTAAACCACGTCCTCTGACTCCGGATCGGATCCAGGATTCTTTACACTGTCATACTTCTTTGTGGGCTTAGGAGTTGCCTTGGGTGACTGAGAAATTAAGAGGCTTGCCCTGGGTCACACAGTCAGTCTGGAATTTGAACCCAGGCCTTCCTGAGTCCAAGTCTCACTTATTCATTCTACCTCCTCTGATTCATAATGAGTTATTAAACGGGGTGGATGTGACTGGGAAGAGGACATGGAGGGGGCCCATCTAATCAGAGACAGGAGCCCTGGCTCAAAGAGCAGCAGGTCAGATTCCCAGAAGCACCTCCTTAAGCTCTGGCAGCCAGAAGGAAGATGAATCCCTCCTTAGCACGTCTGACACTAATCACCATGAGTTTTCTTTCCATATAACTGGATAAGCCACTTGGCCTCAGTCTCCTCATCTGTAAAATGGACAGGTTGGACCCAATGGCCTCTAGTTTTCCTTCCAACTCTGAGCCTTGAGTCTCTAATCCCTGATCTGGGAGTGACAGGTACTGAAAAGAAATTCTACTGAAGCAGCTGAATCTTTGAGGAGGCAAGAGAGTGGTTCTGTACTTTGGGGATGTTATCCTTTCCATCCTTACTATGCAAGTCTGCTGCCTTTTGCCTGGTAGGACATGGGGCTTCCTTCCTTCATCTTCCTCCCTCCCTTCCTTCCTTCCCCCTTCCCTCTTTCCCTTCCTTCCCTTCCCCATTCCTTCCTCCCTCCCTTCCTTCCTGCTGTTTCTCCCCATGGCTCTCTAGCTTGTTTATGGTACATTGTGAGGCCTGGCACAGAGCAGAAGCTGATGATAGCCTTGAAGCAACTCCTCCAAAGACAAGCACAAGAAAACTTTTTAAATAACACTAGGGTTTGCAAAGTGGAAATTCCTTGGAGTGTTCATTAATGACTTGAAAACAACCCAAATTAATTTAACGGATCCATATTTCTCAGGAGGTCTCCTATTAACTTCTAGTCGTTTCTCTTCGATTTCAGCCCCATGTAATGGTTTATTAAACTAAATTAATATAACTCATGATTCCTCACAGGGAAATGTCTGTCTTCATCAGCCACACCCCTCCCCTTACAGTGGGTCAGTTTCTTTTTCCATTTCTCATATTGCATGTTCTTTTCCACCTGTGGCTGTCATTATGATTTCCATCCGGCTGTTCCCTTGACCTTTCCAGTCCACCTATCTACCAAGGGATGCTTCACCCTGGAAAAGAGCTCCTGCTGGTTGGCTCAAAGACATATTGCCAATCGGGGCCGAGATCTCTGCTATAATGTGGAGATAAAAGTCAGGGTGCTGGCTTTGGAGTCAGAGGACCTGGGTTTGAATTCCAGCTCTGCCATTCACTTCTTGTACGCAGTCACTGTACTTCCCTGATCTTCATTTTCCTTAGCTGTAAAATGAGGAGCGAGATAGCCTCTGAGGGACCTTCCAGCTCTGGTTCTGTGAGCCTAGAAATCAACCTCAGATCCTTTTGAAGAAGAAATAGCCTCCACTGTTTTCTGGAAGTTTAACCACCACCACAACAATAATAAGAGTTCTCTTTACCAAGAAAATCACATTCTGGGCCAAAAATAAATAAACGAATGTTCAGATTTGCCCACTGCATTAAAGCTTGCAAAGCATCTTGCGCGCATTATCTCATCGGATCCTCAGAACCTCTGCGAGGCAGAGGCTGTCATTGCCCCCACTTTTCAGAGGAGGAAACAGATTTGAAGAGAGGAAGGGACTTGGCCTGAATCACCCAGCTGGTCAATGTATGATGCTGAACTTGAACCCACAACTCTGTCTCTCCAAATCCTGTGCTCTCTGCCCTAAGCTAAGTCACCTCTTTCAAGAGCTCTACAGATGGGATTTCTTTCTGTCTCCACAACTACCCAGGAAATAGGAATTCTAACTCTCGTTTTTGCGGACAAAGAAACTGAGGGTCAGAGATGTGACGCATGGGCAATCATCAGAGGCAAGGTTGGATCCTAAGTCTTTGTGATTCTGGGGCAGGTACTCTGTTCATTAGGTTGAGCTGTCTTTCAATGCAGACATTCTCCACAGCCTATCCTATGGAATAAAAATGTGTAATGTGGATCACTTGTGCCTATTCGATCATTGTTTCTCTTTGAGGTCTACACATTCACGGGCCTGCCTGAGCTGCACCATGAGACACTCAGAATTAAGCATGATGGAGGATTTCTCTTGCTTGCTAAACACAGAACCATGAAGGACAAAGACTCCAGCAGGCTAACAGTCTCACCATCCATGCCACACATGGAGGTCATGCCAGCCCAGGGAAGTTCCTGGCTGCTCACTCATTGTCCAGGCTGACTGAGCCCTAGCAGCAAGCTGTTCACACTTGAGTTTGGTAGATTGGCAACAGCTTGCCAATATCTTTTAAACATAGTTATCTAATTCTCATTTTTTTCCCCTTCTTTATGGAACCTAGCATCCTTTAAATGAAAGCCACCAGAAATTTTCCTCATTCAATCTACTGCTCAAGGAGCCAGGTGCTTGAAGTGAAAGATCTTTGATGGGGCCCAAATTTACAGCAGCTGATTTAGCTTACAATCAGAAGGAAGGTTATAATGTTTTTCAGGTCTCATTAGTGGAGGGATTCATCCCATAATCAGCAGGGCCACCTTACTGGAATCCTATGTGATTAACCAATGTTATTTGTTTGGGGGTGGGGAGGATGCGATGGGATGGGATGGGAAGATGTTCTCTAGGCTTGGGTCAAACTCTGGATCTTTGTAGGATAGCTTCATAAATATAGAAGCCTCAAAGCTATCTGTCCTGATATATATAGATATGTATGTATCCACTTAGGTACACACATGTACATGTGTACACACACACACACACACACACACACACTCAGACTCCCTCCAGGTCTTTCTGCACCTTTGTAGGTAGAGGTCAGCAGTTCCTGTGGCTGAGAAGTCCCTCCCTTCTTGGGACCAAGCTGGTGAGGGAGCCCCTTGTCTGAGCTGAACCCCAAACACAAGTACATGTGCACACATGATCTGTCACTGGCTTTGTAGCTGGAGTCTTTCCCAGTAGTATATTTGATTTAGCACCCCAACTTTCTAGGTCCCCAGGTCAGATCCACCTCATCATGAAGAATCAAGAGAGGGCCCTGGTAGAGAACATACATACATACGTGTATTTTTACATACCAGGCATACAGTATCACTGGCACAAGGAGTTTCCAGGTGAGAAATTTCCCTCTTCCAATGCAGGTTGGCAAATTAAAGTCTTAGGAAGTTGTGTAAAGTACTCAGTTGTCTAAAGTACTTAACTCAGAGGTTAAGTGATTTAACCGGGGTCACACAGCGAGACTATCTCAGAGGTAAGACTTACTGATTCCAAGGCTGGCTTACTATGCTGTCTCATGTCTATCTTTATAGAGAGTCAGAGACAGAGACAAAAAGACAGATACAGAGACAAAGTACACACAGAGATAGAGTTAACAGAGTGTGATGGATAAAGAACTGGCCTTAGAGTTCAGAAGATACAGAGAGTGGGGCAAAAACGGCCAGTTTGAGATATACAAGCTTGAATTCCAGAGAGTCCGGCAGCATCAGAAGTACCAGTCTGCCTTTTTGATAACAACGGATCCTAAATAAAGGCTAGTCTTCCCACTGGGAGACTCAAGTCTGGCAATGGTCATTTGTGTGGGATCTGAGAAGCTTTCTTCTTCCACCACTGCTGACCCAAGGAAATCTCTGAATCTTGCCTTGGCTCTGAAGATTTCATTTGGGAGGACTGTGTGATAAATCAGTTATGGCTAAACCAAAGCAGTCTCAGATCCAGCTGAAGAGTCAGTCAGTCAACATTTATTAAGCACCTACTTTGGGCCAGGCACGAAATAAACCCTGGGGGTAGAAAGAAAACTGTGACAGTCCCTGCCCTCAAGGAGCTCATGGAAGAAAAAAAAGAAGCTGAAAAGGACCTGAAGTCCTGCTGCAAAGCTGGGTAATGATCAGAGGGCCTGCAAGTGGACTCTTCCTGCAGAATGATGACTTTCTGAAGATGAGGAAATGCAGGAGATCAGCTGGCCTAGGAAGGCCACAGGAGGAGGCCGGTGCCCCTCCCCATGGCCTCAGGACGGTGCAGGGGGCGTGCCATAGCCAGTTGTCATATAGGAGAGAAGTCCACTGACCAGAAACTTCTAACAGGAAGCTACAATGGAGAATGACAGGGACCTCTCTTTTCTCATCTTTTTTGGCTCATTAACAGTCCTAACCTCAGTCTTCTGCGGATGATGCTAAGTATGATAGAAGTCATGGCTCAAGTTTGGACCCCTCAAAGAGAAAGGCAGAAGAGGTACCCAGTGCATGAAAGGGAATCAGGTCTGAGAGAGAAACGATAATAGGCACCCACATATTTATCTATTTCTTTGTTCATTCATTTATTTATTTTTTGGTGCTTTCTGCAGGAATGTACCAATCCATGCTGCAACGCGACCACCTGCACTCTGAAGCCTGAGGCTGTGTGCGCTCACGGACTCTGCTGTGAAAACTGCCAGGTGGGTGACGAGTAGGGGAAGTTCAGAGCTCCCAGCAAGCTGGCGGGATACCCGGAAGCCGTGGTCAGCCCCTAGTGTTAGGCACAGACACAGAACTCCTGATCTTTCTGCCATACTCTCAGGTTTACAAAGGGCCTTTGGGATGACCTTCTGGTGACATCAGGTGGGCGAGGATTGCTATCGAAGGAGGCTTTGAACCAAAAAGGACCTGAGAGGCCAGCTTCTCCAACTCCTCCCCTTCACAGATGAGGAAACTTGAGTCCCAGGGAGGAGAAAGCAGGAGCCTAGATTTGGAGCTAGACAGGACCATGTTACAGAGGCCCAGGAAGAAGGGACAATCCCAATCAGGAGTGACCTCAAAGGCCATTTAGTCCAATCTCCTCCATTTTACAGGGAAGGAAACTGAGCCCCAGAGAGAGGAATGGACGTGCTCATGCTTACACCACTAAATGTTAAATCAGGCAGTTGAACCCAGGTTTTCTGACACCAAATTCAGGGCTTTTTCCACCACACTGCAATCCCTCCTCCCCTCAACAAATAAAAGCATATTTTATAAATAATCAAAATACATAACTCAGAGCCTCAAACTGTCATCAGTGACCTTGAGTACTAGTCTTACTGTCAGGAAACACTTGAATTCAAATCCTGTCTGAAATAAACTACCTTTTGGGCCTGGGGCAAGAAATAGCATCTTCCTGAGCCTCGGTTGCCTTATCAATAAAATGGAGCTCACAATAGCGTAGTACCTACATCAAAGTTTCATTGGGAGGCTCAAGCAGAACAACATTTATAAAGAGCTTTGCAAAACTCAAAGTGCTTTATCAATTTCAGCTAAGGATATTATTGCTATTATCACCTGAAAATTAGATAATATCTATAAAATATCCTTACTACAATGCCTGGTACATAGTAGGTGCTTAATAAATACTTGTTCCTTTACCTTCCCACAGAGGCAACAGGGTAGGCAGAGTGGGCAGGTCACATAATCTCTGTCCTTTGGTCCCTGGGTGTTGGCTTAATGGCCAATGGTAATCCCATCTAATTAGTCATTTCACGATTTTGTGAACCATAGAGGAAGGAAAACTTGCAAGGTTCATTCGCTTTGGAAACATTTCCTTCTGAAAAACTGGACCCAAATCTTTAAACCAAAGGTTTTGATTTTCTAATCTTTTTGTTAGCTATTAAGTTGTCAATCAATCATTAGAGTTAAAAAGGACCACCTAGAGGACCACCTTGTCCTTCCCCTCCCGTTACAGACAAAGAAACTGAGGTCTTGAGAGGAAAAGTCACTTGCCTAAGGCCACACAAATGCAAGAGTTCACAATAAATCATTTCCCTTCATGGAGTTTGAAGACACGCATGTGATTCCAAGCCCTGAATCCTTTGTGACATTTTGTCTGTGGCTAGATCCTTCTCATATCCAAAGGATTTCTTACCAGACATTATAAGCACTTACACAGGTGGTGGAGCCTTTGTTACTCCTTTTTAATCTTTTGCCATCCTCTTGTTGGAGAAAATATTGCCCCAAAAAATCCAGGAAAATAATGGTCACATTTCTGGAGCTGGATTTGCTTGCTTTGTCAATCAAGGCATCAGCTTTGGAATTAGGATTCAGGTTAAAAATATCATTTTGAGTTTGTATCTGAAATTCAGCAAAGGACTAAGCTTTGGGATCCAATGATTGGAAGGACTTCTGGCCAATCAATCAACAAGCCTTTATGAAGGGCCTACTACATGTCAAGCATGTGCAAAGAGCCAAGGATTCAAAGAAAGGCAGAAACAGTCCCTGCTTTGAAGGGGTTCACAAGCTAATGAGGAAGATGACATAAAAACACATATGATATGAACAGGATAAATTAGAAATAATCAACAGGGAGATGGCAATCCAGTGACAATGCCATTTAGAATTGCTGGCCTAAGAACCAGCAGGGACTGGAAGTTGTCTATTCCAACCATTTCACACTGCAGTTGAGGAAACTGAGGCACAGAACAGGATTGTGACTTCCTCAAGCCCCTCTGGCCCATAAGCTCCAGAACCCAGTGTGTTCTATCATGTGATTTCCTCTATTCTGTACCTTCTTTGACTCCTGGTTATCTGCACATCAGTGTAAAGGAGTAGTTGCCTAATCAGCCTTTTAAAAATTGTTTTTATTTTACTTTCAAATGTCTTTGATGATTTTTTGGAAGCATGCAGTTAAAAGGAGACAGTCATTCTCTTTGTATCCTCTAAGCACCCGCTAATTGCTAGTGGGAGAAGAATGCCCAAGAGCATTCTGGGTAGGAGGAAAGAGCCAGCCCAAGGTTAAATATTTTGGAGACTTCAGTGAGCATTGATGGATCCATGGTCTGGTAGATCTGAGCGTTTCTTCTAATGATATAGGTCCCAGTCGGTCCATGCTCGCCTATCCCAAACAAGTCTGGTCCAAAGCCCTCAATGCACCACTGGGGGTCTGCCTTCCTCTAGCTAGGGATGCCAGAAGCGATGGGTTCTTAGGCCATCTGTGGCTTCAAGTGTAATTAATGCACTGAATTTCTTTATGGGCATTGTCTGAACAGCATGCCCTTTGACTTAATAGAAAACTAGAAATGGTTGTAAGTCTGACTTGGCCACTGTCCCACTCTTTGTCCTTGGACAAATGGTTTCCTTAATGTAGACATCAACTTCTCCAATGACCACATCAGGGATTAGACTAAATGAGCTATTAACCATTAAAGTACCTTCTAGCCCCAGCCACCTTGATCCTAGGCTCTCAGAGCCCCATTCTAGCCCTAGACTACCCCATGGATACTGAGTTTGCCATGTTCTTTGGGCCACCACACTTACTAGGGGGATGGGGGTGACTATGCCTCCAGTGCTGAAAAACCAATGCCAAAAACCCACTGGGCAAAAGCCCCAAACATACACATTCTTTTAAACATAGGGCTTGTACTAATCATCATTTTGAAAACACACCAACTTGACCCCTGCCATGCTCTCCTTGGAGGTGGCAGCAGGTGAATGAGTGGTCTGTTTAAAAACAAACCCTAATCTTGTGACTTCTCTTGTTAGTCAGGTACCTGTGAGACAGCGGACCACCATGAGATCAGCCTGTTTACTTCCTCTCCCTCTAGTCGTTGCCAAAGGAGCTTCATGTGGAAAGTCTTTTGCACTTTTCCAGGGGAAAATGTTGAAATCTCTCTGCAATATTTCACCCCAGGAATGCTGGCAGGGAGCCCTGTCCTGTAACACCTTCACTCCCATTTCTCTCCTTCCAGCTGAAGCCCGCTGGGACGGCCTGCAGAGCCTCCAGTAACTCCTGCGACCTGCCTGAATTCTGCACTGGTGCCAACCCTCACTGCCCAGCCAACGTGTATCTGCATGATGGTCACCAGTGCCACCGTGTGGACGGCTACTGTTACAATGGCATCTGCCAGACCCATGAGCAGCAGTGCATCACCTTGTGGGGACCAGGTAGGGGGTCCATCAGGCCTGGGCAGTGGGCATGGGAAAGAGGGGATTCTGGGGCTGCCTTCTTATCAGGGTGCCCCTGAGGAGGATCACATTAAATGTGGATTGTGAAGGGAAGGAGAGCTGGAACTGATCCATGCCCTCCATGGAAGGGAAAACGCCCTCCAAGGGACCACTGTCCCCAAGTTGACCTGGCCACATTGGCAGGTGAGGCCCCCTCCCGAAAGCCTGGAAGGCCACTGCTCCAGACACATAGAAAGCTTTGCTGGTTCGCTAGTCAGGCTCAATCCCTTCCTTTCCTATCTGTGTTTTCTCTCCCAATCAGAGAGTGAACTCCTTGAGGGCAGGGAATGGCTTGTATCTCTTGTATTCTCAATCCTTAGCATAGATCTTTAGGGGGAAGCAGGAGGATGAGCCTGGTGGTGCAAAGCGCAGAGCTCCAGGCCAAGAGTCCTGGAAGACTCTTGAGTTCAAATCCAGCCTCAGACATACAGTAACTGTGTGACCCTGGGCAAATCACTTAACTCTGTCGGCCTTTCCTCACCTGTAAAATGAGCTAGAGAAGGAAATGGATCTCTGCCAAGGGCAGCCCAAATGTGGTCACAGACTGAAAAATAACTCAACCACAACATGCCCAGGACTGTGCTGAGAATGCAAAGATAAAAGAAAAGCAGTCCCTGCCCAGAAGTCCTCTTAGGTTATTTTCCTGAAGTAGAATGTAAGATCCCTACAGAGACTCAGCTTTCTCTCAAAGTTGT
The DNA here is from genome assembly GCA_023548195.1 of Bettongia penicillata ogilbyi. NCBI lineage: Eukaryota > Metazoa > Chordata > Mammalia > Diprotodontia > Potoroidae > Bettongia > Bettongia penicillata. Next base: position 5,224,468 of record JAJHZJ010000324.1, on the reverse strand, counting down.
TTGCGTTTCATTTCATGTTTTCCTCCATTAGAAAGGAAGTCCCTTGAAGACAGGAATTTTTGTTTTTGTTTTCCTCTAACCAGGGCCCAGGATACACCCAGCACATGGTAGAGGTTTAATAAATGGTTTTTTTTTTCAGTTGGTTTGAAGTGGTCATCGGCTACTTATGTCCTACTGTAGGAAAAAGGCCTGTACAGAGGCAAAGGGATGCAGAATTAGTTTGACTTGTTGCCGACTGGGCAGTGACTTCACCAGCGGAAGGACCAAGTTCCTTTATAAGGGCAGGTCTGAGCTTTCTCCATGCCTAGGTTCTTAGTGAGCTGCCTGAGACGCTGAGCAGTTCAGTGACTTGGCCAGGGTCACACAGCCGAGGCATACCTAACCCAACACTTCCTGATCCCTAACCTGCCGTAATGCCTCAGACAAATCCATACTCAGTAAAAGCACCAAGTAATAAACAGTGATTTCCAGAAAATAAGCATGCCAATGACTGGGAGAAGACACTCAGGACTCTCAAGTGCCAGCATGGGAGCTGGACATTCTAAACTTTGGGAGCTCCTTGTACAAAGGCGTGGTGGTAGGAGATGGGAATTTCATACGCAAGAAACAGTTGTGAGGTTAAACCATCAAGGATACAAGGGCTTTCCTGTTAGGCTTACCACAGCAGAAAATCAAGTCACTTTAAAAAAAAAAAATGAAAATCTCTGTCTCTAGCCCAGATCCCAGAACTCCTGAGTTAAACCTTAACCTAATTTATTTCTCAAGATTTTCAACTCCACCCTATCTCATAATCCCTTTCCCCTATTTCATTTGCCTAATGTGACAGATTCATTTCTTCTGTATCCGTCCCTGTTGTGTCTCAGAGCTGACTTCAGCTTTTGGCTGCCCCCCCAAGTGGGTGGGTCAGAGTCCCCGGCTAGTCGGCTAGCTCTTAGGTGGTCTGGCCTGCCCAGCCCCAAGCGATGGGATCTGGGCTCAGAGCAGCAAGAAAAACACTAAGGAATAAGGGTGGTGATTTAAGCACCGCTTTGGGGTTAAAACATCCCATTTGAAATGACAGAATTGGAGGAAATGGAGACACATTTTTCTTGGGGCTCCTCTTGAACCCACTTTGTCAATCTCTTTTAATACTGGCATCAAAACTTGAAGTTACCTTTGTAAGAAGAAAGAACTCTATAATAATAATGAGAAAGAGAAAACCTGGCCTCATGGAGAAAGGGTCACCCTTGGAGGTAAAAAGACCTGGGGCCAAGTCGCACCTCTGAAACATACTAGCTCTGTGACAGTGAGCAGGACTCCCACCCTGAGTTAACTCTTTGGTAAAATAGTCACAGTAATGCCTGGAGGTTGTTGCCTTATTTCTCTGCATGTTATTGTTAAGTTTAGATAAGTGCTTTGTAAACCTTTAAGAGAGATAGGCAGGAAGATAGATAGCTGGATGGCTACATTAGGGATAATAGATAGATTATAGATATAGATAGGTATAGTTATAGATAGGTAGATAGATAAAAAATAGAAAGATAGATGTGATAGAAGTAGGTAAATAGATAGAAGGATAGACAGACAGACAGACAGATAGATGGAAGGATGGATGGATAGATTGATAGCTAGATAGACAAATGGATTGATAGATGGATGTATAGATAACATTATAGATCCTCAAAATATCAAAGTCAAATGCATATGTCCCAAGCCCCCTTGGCCACAGCCCATTGCCTAACTTTCCTCAGGAGCGGAACTCCGTCTTCTACTGTGACTCCCAAGGATGCTGAGATGGACGATGTTGCCCAACCTCCCTTCCCAAATGATGGTTTCTTGGTGTTTTTTTTTTCTTTTATCAGTTTCCCTGATCACTGAGGATGAAATGTGCTCACTAATGCAGAACTTGATTTTAATGGGCTGCTGTCTTTGCTGGGTGAATGGGCTGGCCATCATCTCAGGTGACTCAACAGTCTTTTGCTAGCCTTGCCATGCTTGGCAATAGGAGGATCATTCCACCCAACTCCTCCCAATCTGCCTGGCAGAGTATTCGTTCTGTTTTGTTTTAAATAAAGCAACATTCTCGTCTTGAATGATCATGGAGTGATAGTATTTCATTCAGTGGGCAGTTATTTACTCAGAACTCTTAGTTAGCCCCATGACCAAATTCAATTCAAGGAGAGGTCAGTGAAGTAAATGACCAGGTTAGCATTGTTATATCAATTTCCTGAGGAAGTAACTTCCCTGGAAGAAAAGAATGGCAAAAAACAGACTTCCATAACCCATGACCTTACCCTGACTCAACACCTCAAACACACATTCTGCCATTGCTGTGGATGCTTTTTCCTGGAAGTTGGAAATCATTGAGGCAGTGTGGGGGGTGGGGTGGGGGGGTTGTATATGTGGAGTATAAGATCTGGTTTTTGGTTCTTTAAACAAAGTAGGATTCTTCCCTGGCAACAAAGCCCAAGGCCTAACTGTCCTTAAGGTTTGTCCATATCCAGGGCATCTTACAGGGATATTGCAGCCCTGGTGAATACAGAGCTAGGTTTGGTTTCAGAGAGTCTCACCTGGCCACTCATCCATTCAACAAGCATTAATTAAGCACTTGCTGTGTGCTAAGCACAGAGGGATATCTTTAAACTTGATGTGAGATTACAGAAGTCAGTGATAGGCCTGGCACAGGGAGTTGGGTTCATCACAACAGGTTTGCTCTGGGCTCCCGTCTATATTTTCCCAGGATTCTCACATTTTTCAATGTTACCGTGGCAACTGACTCAGCAGCGGGAAAGGCCTTTAGCGTTTCTGTATTGAGCACACTCCTGTTTTTTAGAGGGGTTGTGATGCTTTCTTTCCCCACGGGTCACCAAGATCTCTATTGTTTGGGCAGCTTTTCCCAGGAGATGTTGGTTTCTTAAGCCTTAAGTCAGTGAGAATTTCAGGTAGCCTTCACCCACTGGAATTGAAAAAAACCTTGCCTAAGACCTTCACCTTGGAACTCAGTGACAAGTTGCATTCTTTCCAAAGCAATGACCCTCAGTCACAGCCCCTGTAGTTGCTTCCAAGGCCGTTTCCCCAAGCCTTTCTCTCCCTCATCACTGCCTGCTGACATCACTGCTCCTTCCCCATAACTGCATCTTCATCTTTCTTTTCTGCAACTATTTGGTCCATTTCTTCTCAGTTTCCATTTCTCTTGTTCATCCCCAACACTCTCCTGATGGCATCTGGCAAGTGGATATAGTTTGCAAAATGTCAAAACTTGCTGAGGTTGCAGATCCTGAACTTGTCAGAGACATAGACTTTGTTAGAATGACAACCATTCCCAAGGTGAGAGAGCCAAAAGACATCTTACCTTCTGGGAGGAAAAGGGGTACTTCCCCCAAGCTATCTGCAGGTTAGGAGTAACCAAGAAGGAGGACTAACTTAGCCAAGGCAGAGGGTGAAGGGGCTTCCATTCATAGCACATGAGGGTCAGGTCAAAGAAATAGCGATAGTGAGCCTGGAAAGCAGAAGACTGGAGGAGAGGCAGGGGAGGGGAAAAAGGAAAGTTTTCTTCAGGAACCTGATGGGCCAGCTATGGAGAAGAACCTAGATTTGTGCCCTTTGATCCAGAGGGCAGAGTGAGGAGGGATAGAAAGAGGGATGTGACCTGAATACAAATTCCCACAATTTAAGCCATCCCAGAGTGAGGCAGGCTGCTGCGGGGAGATGCGGGGCTCCTGTCACCGAAAATCTTCAAGTCAGGTCCAAGTGATCACTTCAAGAGGGATTGTTTTTTTGAAAAATCATTTGGACCCAGTGGTCACTAAAGCCCCTTGTGACCCAGAAATTCTATAATTCCTTAGTGGAAACAGTCCAGGTCTGGAAGCCACCAAGCCGGGTCTGAATCTCAGCTCCCCTAAGGACAAACTGTGTAAGCTCAGGCAAATGAGAAGTCCCTGTGGGTCTCAGGGATCCCCAAGGGCCTTTCCTCCGACCTCCACATCAGAGGAAACAAGAAGAACTCTCTCCTCTTGGCTGTGTATGTCCCCTAGGCCTTATTCTCATTTCCTCTCAACGTCAGTGGTATCTATACTTATTGATCAATGACAGGATGTGACCATGACAGGGCATTCCTGGGGATATCCTCACAGGAAACCTCAGTCTCTGCCAGCCCAGCTGGGTGACCTGCACTCTCAGCTAGGCCAGAGGTGACACTGGCTCCCTATTATAATCACCCTGAAGAGTTAAAGTTGACTTTCTTCTGCACAGTCATGGGAGCCAATCTGAGGGCACAGAGGCCTTCTCACTAAAGATTTTTATACATATCGAATTCCAGAGACTTTTGCTGATCCCCCAGCTACTCTAGTCTTCCTTCCTTCCCCATGCCCAATTGCCTTGGGTTTATTTTGTACATATGGAGGTGGGAGGAGATTGGGTAATTAAGTGGGGATGGCTCAACCATCCCCACTTAAAGCAAATGATAAGATGTCCCCGAAATCAGTCCCACAAGTCTTAGACAAAGTGTGGAAAAGTCCTTTGATAAGGACACAAGAATCATATTAGGATGGGCTGAGGAAACTGGGCCACATCCCTGAGGTCCTCTATAAATGATCAAACTAAATAGAACCACATTCACTTGGAGGGAGCAAAGCATTCCCACACACCACTGAGAAGAAAAAGGTAGGCAGAGAAGGGAAACATGGTGGACAGCCATCATCTCTCCAAGCATCCCATTCAGAGTGAAAGACACAGTATGGAGAAAGTCCCCAAAAAAGCTCAGCTCTTTCCCCAATTTCTCCTTGCCTCTTTTCCACAGACACTGTAATATAGTCTGCTATTATAGTATCTAAACTTTTCCAGTAAACTGAACTTTACCTCAGCCACAAAGAGGACAGGACTTAACCAGGGATAGATATAAATGCAAGGTTAGGAACAAAGACCAACCTCTGCCTAAATTTTAGGAATCTTCCCAAGTGAGAACTCAGAGCAATTCTTAGTTAAAAACTAGCATAGGGGTGGGGAACCTGTGGCCTCCAGGCCTCGTGTGGCCCTCGAGGTCCTCAAGTACAGCCCTGTGACTGAATCCAAACTTCATGGAACAAGGAATCAGCCAATCAGCAAGCACTGGTGAAGTTCCTTTGGTGTGCTAGGCACTGTACTAGGCACCGGGGGTACAGATATAAAGAATGAAACAATCTCTGCTCTTCAGGGGCATCTGTTCGAGCAGGACAAACAAGGAAGGTTTGCTAGGTAGAGTCGGCATCCATCTAAAACAGCCTGGTGGCTGGAGAGCAGTTCAGACCCATAATGGGTGTGTTTGGTGGCAGTAAAAATGGTGGGGATGGTCCAGGAGGGAGGGGATACTGGAGGCATGCCCAAAGTCCCCTTTACATAATCTTTACATAAACAGGACAGTTGAAACTAATTGGAGCATTTAAACAGATGACATATCTTGTAATTCCAGTTTTGTAGCTAGCCTGGCCCAAGAGGCAGGAAACCTGAGCTCAAATCCTACCCACCTGTGTGACCCTAAGCAAGTCTCTTCACATCTGAGCTTTAGCTTCCTTGTCTGTAAAAATGGGATAAGAGCCCTTGCCATGAGAGGGTGTAGAAAGTTCCAGAACCTGCTTCTCCAACCTCTGGCCTCAGTGGTCTGGTCCTCCTTCTTGTCCTTCTGCCTCATCCTCATACTTATCAGTCCCTCCTCATTCTGAAAAACCAGCATCCTTATGGCCAAGTCCAACACTTTTCTCTATTTAATTCTATCACCATTTCTGTGTTTTATTAAGCCCTGATTGAAATCCACCTCTTTCCCTCCTCCCTCTTCCCTGCCCCTCTCCCTTCCCTTTGCCCAGCCAGGCACCCCTTCATCCTCCAACTGTGTGATCCCAAGTGGCTTTTAGGCTAAGAGCATGTAGCTGAAACTGCTGAAAACCCTGTCTTTTGGCCATCTAAGAAAGGCAATGGATTGATCCATTTACATGGGTTTTTATAAGTATATTATAATTCTCCCTGGAGCAGGGCTGAGGGGAGGGAAGTTTCCATGAACAAGGTAAGCAGAGGGTTAAATACAGGGGCAAAAGGTTGCCATTTTCCGTGGCAAAGTGTAATCAATTTGACCTGTCCAGTTCAAGGAGTCTCCAGCCCATTGGAAGATGTCCACGTGGCTTTGTGCCATGTCATCATAAAGGAGAAAATAAGGAGTAAACTCCTACTTCAGTTTCTCCACTAAAGTGATGATGAATTGGGTTGTACATTCAAAACTGGAAGGGACCTTGGGTGTCACATAGGCCAGCCATTCCATGTGACAGCAAAGAAAAAGGCAAAGACCTGCTCAAGGCTACTAAGCTAGCTTGTAACCAAGCTGAAATTAGAGGAGAGGGGGAAAGAGAGAGAAAGAGATGGAAGGAAGGAAGGAAGGAAGGAAGGAAGGAAGGAAGGAAGGAAGGAAGGAAGGAAGGAAGGAAGGAAGGAAGGAAGGAAGGAAGGAAGGAAGGAAGGAAGGAAAAAAGTAAAAAATAAAAGAGACAAAAATAAATGAGAAAGAAAAGAGCCAAAGGACAACATGGAACACTTGGAGGAAAAAAGAAAAGAGAACACAAGAAAAAAAACCAAAGCTTAATGGTCTTCTACAGTAAAAAACAAAAAAAAAAAAAGAAGAAGAAGAAGAAGTCTTCTGACTGTTATCAGGAGTCACCAGAGGAGTCTGTGGTTGGAGAAAAGGAGAAAGACTAAAATACTGCTCATCTGGGTCTCTAAGACAGAAGGCGTTGGTAATGGAAGAGCTGAGCTCAGAAGAGACATTAGGTGTGGATGTATAGACATGGGGATCACCTGAAAAGCATGATCATTGAGTTCTTGGAGGCTGATACAATCCCCAAAGGAGAGAATATATAGAGAGAAGACAAGAGGACCCAGGCCAGGCCCTGAGGAGATGCCCGGGGCTAATGTTGGATCCTCCCAGGTGGAGGATCCAACAAAGAAGAATGAGGAGGCTTGGCCAGACAGGTGGGAGGAGAAGAAGGAGAGAGTAGCAGCATGGAAATATGGAGACCATTCAGGAAGAGAGGAGGCTGAGGAGGGGATGTCATTGTGCTGGTAACTAAGAAGTGACTAGGAGGGAGGGAGAACAGGAGCAGGCTCTAGAACAGTGGTGACAGCACCCTGAGATTCCATCCACTCCTGGGGACCTTCTAGATCCTGCAATGATGAAGATAAACACACTGTGTTTTCTAGGAACTCACCAGCTAATACTGACCACAAGAAGCCAGCACCAGAAATGTGCAATCTCAAGGCCATGGAGTTGTTCATGTTTTTAAAATAATTAGAATTCACAAAGACTGACAAGTTGGAGAAAAATGGCCTCATGGAAACAGAGTTTATTTGTAAAGAAAAGCTAAGGTTGCCCCCTTTAGGTACATGTAAGCACAGCATAGGGAAAGACAGGTTATGAGCAAACAGAAGAAAATTTCTTCTGCCTTTTTTTCTTAGAATAAAGTTATCCCCTTGTTGATTCAATGACCTTCTAATGAGTGAGCTTGGTTTAACCTTTGGGAAAGAATTTGGGAGAGAGTGACAATGACCTTAAATTGACCTTTGACCACCACCATTGAGGCAGGCACCATGATATGATCAGTATTGTTGTTTAGATATGATTTATCCAGTTTGTGGACTATCCAAAAGCCTGCTTGACCTCTCTTACCTTCTCATCTCCCGCAATTGGGAAAGTGATGGGACTAGAGTCTGACCTGGTAGTAGTTTCACATTGTTGGCTTAATGAAGTTCAGAGAGGCAGTGAGGTAACATGAAATGGGCAACGAGCTTGGACTCATAAGGCCTACATTCAAATACTGGCTCTGAGACTTCCCAACTACATGACCTTGGACAAGTGGCTTCTCCTCCCTGCACCGCAGCATCCTCCTCCACAATCAGCTCCCAGTATCAGAACGTTCTGCCCCTTAGATCAGCCCCCCACCTCAACTGCAGAATTTCTGTCTCTGATCTCAGATGATCTCTTCTTCTGCTGCCTCTTCAGCCCCATGGGCTTCTAATCTCCATTAGCCAGTCAGTCATCTAGGATTTATAAAACACCTATTATATTCTAATGTTGGTGCTAAGTACCAAGGATGCAGAAATGCAAAAATTAGTCCTTATTCTCAATGATCTTACAGTCTAATAGGTAAGATAATGTGAATTATTATGAACAAACAAGATAGATACAGGATAAACTGGGGGTGGTCTGAGACAGAAGACACTGAGATTAAGGAGGATCCAGGAAAGGTTCCTTGCAGAAGGTGGGACTTGGGCTAAGGAGATGAGGAGGGAGAGAGAAGGAAGCCCTGGGAGCCATGGGGTACAGCTGTAAAAATGCCCACTTAGAGGCAACCAACATGCAATTTTCTCATTGTCTTCAGAGTTTCCCAGAGGTAAACTTCCTGGTCCTAAGATGATGATGATGATGGTGGTGGTGGTGGTGGTGATGATGATGATGATGATGATGATGTTGATGATGATGATGATGATGATGATGATGATAGCCATCATATGTAAATAAACTTCAGGGAAACAACACAGTTGTTCAGGGGATTTCTCCCCCAGCTACTTTGCTTGGTTTCTTACACAAATGTCCTTTTTTTCCCCTTTCAGTAAACAAAATGTTTACCTAAGAAAGGAGGAGTGTCATTCACTGCCTTCCCCATACTATCCATCTGCCCTGCCTTCTCTCTCTCTCTCTCTCTCTCTCTCTCTCTCTCTCTCTCTCTCTCTCTCTCTCTCTCTCTCTCTCTCTCTCTCTCTCTTCTGAATATCACTATGACTTGAGTCTGACTGTGTTAATTCCCTGATCGGGAAGCTGACCTATGGGATAAACTACATATCCTCTCTTTGACACTTACAGAACTTCATAGTCTGACTCCAGCCAATTTCTCCAACCTTATTCCCCTTCTCTTTCCATAATCCACCAGATCGACCTTTTAGCTCTTCCTCATATGACTCTCCATTTCATCTCCATGCCTTTGCACCAGCCCTCCCTCATGCCTGGAATGCTTTCCCTTTTCATTCTACAAATCCCTGGTTTCCTGATCCCGCTAACTACTAGTGCCTCCCCCCAATAATTTTCTTACATTTCCTTTGCCTATATTTTTGTATGTATCTTGCAAAAGTATTAGTGCATACGCATTGTCTCTATCAACAGAAAAAAGGGATTATTTCATTTTGTCTTTGCAACCCCAGGACCTAGCCCTATGGGAGGTGTTTTTGTGGGAGGGGGAGAGGAGAATGTGAGTTCAGTGGTGTTGGGGAATTCTCAGTGAGGTTACCCCTTCTTACAATGGAAATCAACCTCTTCTCTGGGTTTTACAGTCTTTGCGAGTTATCTGAGGCCCTAAGAAGTGAAGGGACTTGTCCAAGGTCACACAGCCAGCATAACAGAAGTAAGACTGGAACCCAGGGCTTCCTTCCTCAGATGCCAACTCTCTATCAACTACACCAAACTATACTTAATTAATGCTGGTTAATTAACTGACCCATAGGTAAATAAACATCCCATAGTAACTGGTAGAGAGTGAACCCATGGGGGAATCAGAACCTACCCTCAGTCCTGAAAGTATCTACAGATTCCCAAAGACAGAGGTGAAGATTGATGAAGTCCAAAGACTTTCCCAGCTTAAAGAAATTCAATTTGTAACAGGGCTTAGTTATAAATTTTTGAAAATCAGTTTTAATTCTTGGTGCCCTGCTTTTCCAAGTTTTCTAATTTTAGTGCATAAAATGTTAGGCAAAGAAAGGGACCATTTCCTCAACATCTTTTCAAGATTCCACATTTGGCCAGCAATATTATTGCTTTCTTTTCAGTGAAGGAGATTCTATTAGTCAGGCTTCTGAGTGTGAAATGCTGGTAATTAATTGAAGCTGTAATCCCAGCATTCCTGGGGAAAGATGCACACCCTCACAGCAACTGGTTTGAATCACAGCAAAATTTATTCTCTAAGAATATGGGAACTTTTTGCTGATTTTCTCATGAGGTCTTTCAAAAAGTGGAGCTTGGTGAGCAGATGATCAGAGATCTCCCTAAAGTCCTCCCAGGGTAGATATTTGATTAACTCCTTGCCTCCTCTTTCTGTGGACAGAGAAGGGAACATGCTTTCATTGGGGGCTCTCTGGCTGCCAAACCACTTTGGGCCTTGGTTGTCAGCCCTGAGTGGAATGGCTCTTGGGTGCGAGGCCCACGCAGTCTCTGTGGTTCATTCCTCCCTTGTAAAATAAGCTGGGGTTCCAGCCAACTGAGGTTCCTGGGAACTAAAGGAAATGAGAGTGTTTTATGAGATGTCCCCATGGCCTTGTCTCATCACATCCAAGCATGAGTCATGTGACTCTTCTGGGGTCTTTTCTCCCCAGAATTGAGTGGGGTGGGGCTTGAGGAAGCAAGCCTGCTGGCCAGCATCTTTTTGTACCCAGATCAGGTTTGGCAGGAATTCAGCCATGCACATCCCCAGGCACCTGATCCCCAGCCTCTCCATAAGAGAGGCATGAATCCTAAAGTGCCTTTCATTTAACGGATTTAAAAGACACTGCAAACCAATGGAAATCCTGGGGTTCAGTAGGGTCACTGAGTATTCAGAGAAGGACCACATGTGGGAGAGGATTTCTCTGGATGCAGAACCTCCCTTGCCTTCACCTAAAAAGCCCAAACCAGCTCAAAATAATTTATTAAAAACATTTGCAGGAGATGAAAGTGCTGATTTGCTTTGGTTTCAGGCGCTAAACCTGCCCCAGGGATCTGCTTTGAGAGAGTCAACTCTGCTGGCGATCCCTATGGAAACTGTGGCAAGGACTCCAAAAGCTCCTTCACAAAATGTGAAATGCGGTAGGTGATGAGGCACTGGGGCTTCAGCTGAGGGACTCTGGCCCTTCCAGAGAGATAATGACTGTTCTAAATGGGTTGTCCTTTCTGAGGGCTCTTTATGCTTCTGTCTCCCCTTTCCCAGAGATGCTAAGTGTGGGAAAATCCAGTGCCAAGGAGGAGCCAGTCGACCAGTCATTGGTACCAATGCCGTTTCTATAGAAACCAACATCCCGCTGCAGGAAGGAGGCAAGATCTTGTGCCGTGGTACCCACGTGTACCTGGGAGATGACCTGCCGGACCCTGGGCTTGTGCTGGCTGGCACAAAATGTGAAGATGGCAAAGTAAGACTCCTCCAGGAGAAGTGAAATGATAATCAAGATCATAACTTAATCTGTTATATGGTTAATAACGAAGGATGGAATGAAAGGCAGCAAAGTGGACTGGCAAGAACACTGGGCCTAAAATCAGATTTGTGTTTGGATCCTTATCCTATCTCTCCCTCTGTGATCTTAGGGAAGACATGGTCTACCTGGGCCCTAGTTGCTTCATCCAAAGAGTGGGTAGGTCAATCACTGTCCTACTCACATCACAGCATCCTTGTAAGGCTCAAACCAGCATGTGCTTCAGATATTATCAAGTTCAACTGCTAGCCCACCATTTATGACTAGTCTGCTATCAAAACAGTCCAACATCTTGATTCAAAAAAAATTGTAGAATAATTAGATTTTTTCCTAGGAAATAAGCACTCATTTTGTAATTAAGACCCTCATCTCCTACATACCTCCCCCCAACACACAAACACACACACACACATACACACACATACATGCATGCACACAAGCAGAAATCTGAAAATAGTTTATCCAAAGATATCCATTTATTTAAAATACCTTTTTCTAAACCCAACTCCTCAAGAAGGAGATAACCTCCAGTTCAGGAGTAAAATGGCCTTCTGTTGGTTTCTGATAATCTCTCAGTCTCAGAGATATTTGTTAGTCTCTTTGCTCCTTTTTATGTGTGAAAACATCTTCCTATAACCAGAGTGGGCTAACTTCATTAAATCTTTTGAAGATGAAAAGCAGCATTATGTACATATGTCCACAGGTCAATATGTCAAAGTCCTTTGATTTTGTTGGCATGGAGACTCAGATGCAGTGACCCAGTAACCCGAACTGAAACTCATTCATAATGCATTCAGTAAGCTTTTACTGTGTACCTACTATGTGCAGGGCTCTGTGCCAGGTAGTAGAAAATACAGAGACAAAAATTGGACCAGTGCCTGCCCTCATGGACCTTCCATTCTCCTGTGGGGATAGAACACATGCACTAAGGAGTGGATGCAAAGTATCAACAAAGGAGTCTCTTTACGGGCTACTTCAATGGGTCTGTGAACTCATGATCTAAAAATTCCTCTCGAGCGATGCCAATGCATCCTCTGTCATTCCTATCCACACCCTCCCAAAGGCTGGCATCCACCCTCCAAGCTGTGTGCCTTCCTTGATTTCTTACGGGAAGGGAGCACTAACAGTTGAGGAGATCAGGACAGGTGAGCTGGTGAAAGTAATGCCTAAACTGCCAGAGGTTGAATCCAGGTCTCCCTGACTGCAAAGCCAGCAATAGCTTTGTTCTATGATGTCAAGTTTTAAGTCTGATCTCTGTAGCTAGACAAGGTCAGGAAAAGGGGGCATAGGAAAGGAAGTGTGTGGATGGGGCTGGCTGCAGGAAGGCAGGAGAGAGCAGAAACAGAAGTAAAATCTAAGATGGACTTGGAGAACAAGGGATTTTTGACAAAAAGTAACAATACCGGGAGATATTTTAGGTCTAAGAAATTAGTACATAAGTCTTTCTCACTGTAACTAATCTTTTACTCCATTTCCACATGAACCAGAGCAAATGACAATAAGCTCATGAAATGTCTCAGAAAAGACCAGAGGCTTTAAAAGTATTTTTTTCATCAAGACATTTGGGAGCAGTGAAGACCCCCTTGCATTGGAAGCCCCTGATTTTCACTGCAAAACAGCTGTCTAATCGTTCCCTAACATCCTGCTGCCGGAGGAGATGGGGACCCAGCATCTCCCCACTACTAAAAGCACACAATGCCAACCAATATCTCTCTCCTCCACACTGACTAATCCTTTCCCCTCAGGAAATGGTGTGGCCTACTTTGGATGAGGACTTGAAATATTTATATTGTAGGTTCTGCATGTCAGTGAGCACTGTATTAGCTTCCAGAGTCAAGCTTTGTTCCTGAAAGAGACACAGTTAACTTGGGCTGCCATCGGGATAGGCAGTGCCCCGTGGCCTCCACCTGAGGACCACAAGCCTCCCCCTCTGTCTCTCACTCAGATTCGTAGTTTGCTTTTCTTTGACAGAATAGTTCTCATTGTTACTGCTGTAGATTTGGAGAGGCCAGAAAAAAGACTTAATTTTTGGTTGATTTTTTTTTTGTCATACTGATTATTGACTTGTCATAGAAATGATTGACCCCATGATTTTCCCTTGCAAATTCCCAGAGGCCAGGGTGTACAGTCTCCACACGAGACTGCTTCAATTCATTCACTTCCTCAATAATTGTATGATGAAATGCCTACTGTGTGCCAACCATCTGTAAACTCAAAGCGTTTACTTTCTTGGGGTGGTGGGGATGGATAGACACACTCTCTCACACGCACACATGCACACACGCACACACACAGAGAGTCATTTCTACTGGAAGAAGGAGATCCCCCATCAGGTGGGGGATTAGGAAGGGCCTCTTTAAGCCTTGACCCCTGAGCTGATGCTTGAATGGACAGATTGAGATTTTTTTACCAAAAGACAGGTAAAAAGAGGAGGAGCACATTAGGCAAAAGTACAGAAGTGCAAAATAGAGTCCTGCAAACAGGGAGCCCTGAGACCTGCCTGAATGGAAACACAGAGTGTGTTTCCCAAGGAGCTAGAACTCTTGCCTTAGCTTCGACTGCGGTGATTAGATGAAGGGAACTCTCCAAAGGAAACATACATTTGATGAAAGATGTGTTTAGAGTTGAACCATAACATGCTGAAATTAGACTTTTGTGCCTTGGACTCAACTCATTTGTTCTGTCTCATGACAGGCCTGGCCCCCTGGGTTTGGAGTTTGTTCTCCACCTTTGGGAGGAGGTAATAAAATCTTGGAAACCACTGGAATATGTTTTAGCAAGGATTTGATCAGCAAACCAAGAAATAATAAATGCAGGGAAATGATTTCAGCCTAGCTGGGTCATGGCTAAGATCAGAGAGCCCACCCTGCTTCAAATAATAAGCAACAATGCTAACTCTAACTGGTGGCTCAGGTTTGCAAAGCCCGTTACCTATATTCCTTGTGTTTATACCCATCATTGGCCCTCACAGAATCCCTCCAAGGTAGGTGTTGTTATTAGCCCCATTTCATAGAGAGAGGTTGAGACAAACAGAGGTAAAGTGACTTGCCCAGGATCACCTAGGTTGTAAGTATCTGTGTCAGTATTTGAACTCATGCCTTCCTGATTCCAAATCCAGTGCTCTGTCCACTACATTCTAGTCAATGATTGAACATACCCTTTTATTTCTGGTACTCTTAAGAATGACTAAGAATCTGTGTCATATGGTCATAAATTTAGAGGTGGAGGAGGCCATCTGGTCCAACCCCCTTTTCTTACAGATGAAGATTTATGTGACTTGCCCAAGGGTCAGACAGACATGACCAGACCATGTACTTGGCCATAGAGTGTTGGAGGAAGACAGCCAGGATGGGGAAGCGCCTTGAGTCCTTGCCCTGTGATGATTGATTACTCCAAGGATTTGGGGAAGTGTAGCCCAAAGAAGGCAAGACTCAAGGGACTGAGCCCCCAAGTGCTCAGCTATTTGAGAGGTGTCCTCAGGGGTTAGAGGGGTGAACCTGGACCTGCTTGGCCTGGAGCCAGAACCAGGAACAAGCAGTGGAATGGGAGGAGAGACAGATTTAACATCAAGGAAACCCTCCCCACAATGAGAGCATCCCCTATTGGCATGGTCTGCCTCTGGAGGTGTGGGGCTTCCATTCACCAGCAGAGGCTAGAAGGCCACTTCTTAGGGATATTTTTGAGAAGGTTCTTGGTCAGGACAGAGGTGGATTAGCTGGCTTCTGAGTTCCTTCCAACTGAAATAGATCCTCTGCTCTAAGTGAGACATAGAGAAGGAATATAGAGATGATTGTAATCTTCTCTCTGTCTGTGGGCACACGGACATGTGTCTGACCTCTGTGTCTCAAAAAATGTCTCATGTCCTTTTCTCACTCTTTCCAGCTCTGCCTCAATCGCCGATGTCAGAATGTCAGCGTATTTGGGGTTCACGAATGTGCCACAAAGTGTCACGGGCGTGGAGTAAGTATTGCAAAAACTCTTCTTATCCTCAGTCAACATCCAATTGAGCAATGAGTCATTGATTTGTTAAAACTTTGGGTCTAGGATTTCTTGCAATAATAAGCCAGTTAATGTCTTTTCAATATTTTCCCCGAAGATATTCATTTTCCATTACCTTTGTATCATATCAGAAATAAAATGTGATTTTTATTTAACAAAGAAAAATCTGATTGAGAAGTAATTATCTTTTAAATTAACACTCAGTGATAGAGAAAAGGATTTTTGTCATCCTCCAAATGATGTTAAGACTAACTGTCCTTCATGAAGAGTTTCCCATTAACATTTCAAACAGAGCTGTTTCTTTCAGGCACTAGCTGTCACAATGTGTCAGAACTGAAATATTTCTAAAAGGATTCCTCTTATTTTCCAAAGAAGCCCCTGGCAATCCTATTTTGTGGGACATTCAATGGATTTGAGCAAGAGGACTTAGTTATTTCAGTCTGCAAAACTTGGAGAGAGAGAAAAAATGGCCTTAATTGTTGAAAACATAATTCATTTTTCATGATGAGCTTAAGTATCTCCAACTAGACCGTATTAATCTTGATTTGCCATGCTAAGGTTCATTGGTTTCTCAGAAATGGATGCTACAGAAATCATACCCCAAATTGTGTTTAGAGACATGGAGACCTTTGCCTATCATTCCCATGGAAAATGTGACTTTTTTTCATTGTAAAGCAGTTGCAAAAAATCACAATATCAAAAAAAAATTCATGATATCTTTCCTGTATACTCAGCTGACAAGTCATGGGTTTTATACAATCATAGAATTTTTTGGAACTGCAGGAGCTGGAAAACTCATAACTCATTTTACACATTAGGAAACTGAGATCCAGGTAGAGGAAGTGACTTACCCTAGATAACAGCCTGGTTACTGGCCAAACAGGGACCATACTCTCAATTTCTCAAGCCCCAGTCACTAAATCCTACAATCTCAGAGCTGGAAGTGAGCTCAGGGGCCAGCTCGTCCAACTGAGACCCACCCCAGAATCCCCTGTGCATGAACCCCAGGAAGTCATCGTCCAATGGAAGGGAACTGCTCCTAGCCCGTTCCCTTAGGGCAGCTCCCTCTGTGAGAACAGTTTTCCGATATTGAACCTAAACCTAAATATGCCTTTTTCTAACTTCCTCTGGTTCCTAATTCCTTCCTCTGGGGTCAAATAGAACCAGTAAGCATGGGGGAAAGAATGTTGGGATCTGGAGTCTCTGACTCTATAAGTGACTTCAACTCTCTGATCCTCAGTTTCTTCTTCTGTAAAATGAAAGAGTTGGGCTCATGACCTCCTAGGACCTGTCAAGTCCAAGTCTACTTGCCATTACAAATGACAGACCTTCAAATCCATCAAGGCACCCATCTTGTCTTGCCTACTCCAGCCTGAGCATGCCCAGGTTTCTCAGTCCATTCTCAGAGTCATAAACTCGATGACTTCTCTACCCTATTCACCCTTCTCTGAACTAGGAGCACAAAACATCATGTGTGCCCTGGCCAAGGCAGAACTGTCACCTCCCTCAGCCTCTGGCTCCTGCTTGCCTTTCCATCTTCTTTTTCCTCATCTAAGTTGGTAAATGAGCTCCCTGTGCATCCACATCAATGTGTCTAGAAAACTTCTCTTTTCCCCCTTATCAGCATTGTTTCCCTTTGTGTCTTCAGACCTTCCTTCTTGAGAACTTCCCATTTTCCTGGACTAAACTTCCCTGGAAAGTTTTGGACCATATGATCCTATCTACCAGTTTACTGAAATCTTTGAAATACAAGGGTCTATCAAACATTCCCACTTTTCCTTCTTCTTTCCTTCATCACATATTCCAGGATGGTGCAAGTGATCAAAAGGCTTTCAATCTCCCACTACCATTACCATTCCTTGGTGGGACTATGACTCCAGGCCTATTTACCACTCCGTTCTGCTAATCTGAGACTTTATGAATAATTAAGGATCTCAACTGTGAACTGTCAAAGCATTGTGCTCAGGACACCAAGCTTACCAGTAGCATTACTCAGAGGCTTAAAGGGCATTTCCTAACCTTAGCCCACCCTCTTGCCAAATGCATTCTATTGGTTCCAGGAGAGATTGATAGAGGGAGAGAATGTGTCTCTGGGGGCAGGTCAGTAGAATTATGTCTCTGAGAGACATAGCTTTGGTTTAGGATGTGCACTCTAAGAACAAGTAAACCATGTAGCAATGCCAAACCCACCATCATTAAATGTGGGACTAATTATAGATTGGATTTGATAATATCTTGAAGTCCCTTTTAGCTCCAAGACCAATGATGCCACATTACCCTGGAGCAAAATCACTTTTGACATTTCTGTCAGGAGGTGGGACATCTTCATCACTGTAATAAAACCTAAAAAATTCTTGCTGTTTTAAGAAAAGTTGTATAAAAGATAACTCACTGAAGAGTCTTCTGTCTGTTAGTGCAGATCCAGATACAATCATGATTCCTTCTTCCAAGGCTTAGCCCAGGAGTCACCTCCTAGGGGGAGCCTTACCTGGTACCCTCCTCAGATGAGCTTATACTTTATCTGTGTACATTTTCTATATCTCCCTTCCAGCCCCTCAAACTGTGGTGTGCTAGTAAATGTTTAACAACCAACTGTCCAGAGTGAGAGTGGCAAGAAGATACAGCACAATGCCCTTTCACATTTAGTTTTTGTTGTTGACATTTTCGCTATCACTTTCTTAAAAGTAAAAAAACTGAGAAAAGAATAAATCAAGGCCTTACTTATAGCATTGACAGATTTCCAAGGTGTAAATGCTCTTATTGAAAATTTAACCATCAGCTATCTTGAGTTGACTGTAGCAAAACTCTTCCCCAAATCCCACCAACAGAATGAATGGTCTTTAGCCTAAATCCTAGGATTTTAAATTTAGATCTGGGAGAGATCTTTAGTGACCATTATTTTGAGGAAACTGAGGCTCAGAAAAGTTAAGTGATTTACCCAGGCTCACACAGATAGCAAGGGTTTCGGATAGAATAAGAACTTAGGTCTTCTTGATCCCAAGTCCAGTGTTCTACCCACTACCACTTGGTCTTTTTTCTTAAGGAAAAAGGACATTTCTTTTCTAACTTTAAATCCCCACAGCCTGCCACAGTGCCTCAGTTTCCTCCTTTGTAAAATGGGGGTGATAATAATACAACCCAACTCCCAGGGTTAGGATAAGGATCAGGTAAGATAATTTTTGTCAAGAGCTTTGGGAACCTTAAAGTGTTATGTAAATGTTAGCTTTTATTACTTATTAAATGCTTGTTGAATTAGTGATGCTGAGTGATTGTATCTCAAGATAGAAGAATCAACAATCTCTGTCAACAGTATCGAATATTGGCAACAAGATGGCCAGTGGTCATTCATGTTGGCCAATCAATAAACATTTAAGAAGAACCTACTGTGTGCCAAGCACCTAGTGAATGGTCCCACTGTGTGAAACCACTCTTGGTGAGGTGTGGTCTGGACACTATGGTTGTACTTTTTGTGCTTCTGGTAATACTGTAGCCAGAATTTTCCCCTAAAATAAAATGAGCAACTCTAGTATTTCAGTGGAGTTAGGAAGCAGCTTTACAAAGTCCATGCATACACATACATGATGCAAGTATGTGTATGACTTATAGGATCATAGATTTAGAGCTAGAAGGGAACTGATAGGCCATGATATCCAACCCTCTCATTTTACGGGAATGTAAACTGAGAACAGAATAGTTACGCGCCTTGCCCAGGCTTCATTCTGCTTGGCCACCCAGAGTAGACTGGGAAGCTCAAGTGGACATTTCCAAGTAACTCCAATCTCTTTACTTGTGTCATTTTATTTGGCAGGTTTGCAACAGTAATAAGAATTGTCATTGTGAGGCTGACTGGGCCCCACCATTTTGTGACAAACCGGGCTTTGGTGGAAGTATCGACAGCGGGCCCATCCGACAAGCAGGTCAGTATACATGGGCCACCATCAGCATCTTCCTCTGTATTCGATCACAAGCCTCAAGATATGGCCAGTGGGTTAGTGCTTATTGGCAGAAACAGTGCAGGAATATCCTCTTTATTATAGGACTAAATATTTAGTCAAGTCAAGCATTCTCCCAGTGGCCCACTGAGGGGACTTGGAACTGCAGTGAAACACCAGGGCAGCCCACCACCAAAGCTCTCCCAAAGCACAACCCTGAGAAGACAGTGAACTTTCTGGAGACCTGCTGAGTCATCCCAATAGGCTCCCCTGGACAGTGTGTTTGGCAAGAACAGAAATGCACTGTGGGCTTCCCAGACTCGATCTCCACTCTCAAAGGCTCTTCTTTGTCACAGCCTTGCTGTGGCCCTGACTTTTCACCTCTGCTCACAGATGGTCTGGTGGGATCTATTCAGGTTTCCTTCTTTCCTTCACCTGCAATGATGCTTTCCAGCCTTCCGCCAGCTGAATATAAGCCCCACAAGAGCTGGGAAGACTATTGAGATATCTGTCTTCATCTTCCCAGCACCTGGCATGACGTGTGGTACAAATGAGGCATTTGCACGTTTGATTCTGTACTGTGGGAATGCCACAATGGAAATCCAGATTCCCAGGCCAGAGCTGACTTTAAGCAGCTTTCCAAAATTCTGTGGGAGTCCTGGCTTACTTTTCAAAGACACCCCTAGCATCTTCTTTGAAGGCAAACCCTTGCTGGCAAGAACGTGGTTGCCTCCCTCCCACTGTTGACTCTCTGGGGCCTCAGAGCCCTTTCCTCTTGGGGTGATCTTGGGAAATGTTTTCCATTAGCTTCTTGGTTAAGGGCCAATGAGGAAGTGAGGCAGGTGGGCTTGCCTCAGTTTCAAGGCACAAAAGTGTAGGTGGAAGGGGGTGAGGATGGAGAAAGGATGGGATGGAGTGGAAAGATGCTGATTTTAAGATGATTTAAAGCTTTAGTATAGATTGGAATGTGGAGGAATGTTAGAACCTAGAATGTCAGAACTGGGAGGGACCTTAGAATATGCAATATCAGAGTTGGAGTGGACCTTCATACAAACATCTTCCAAACTTCCAGACTTTAGAGCATACAATGGCAGACCTAGGGGTCCATCCATCAGCAGTCAAGGTTCAAATGTTATCTCATACACTTACAAGTCATGTGACCCTAGATAATTCACTCAACCTCTCAGCCTCAGTTTTCTCATCTGTAGAATGGGGATTATAAAAGCACTGGCTCACAGAACTGTTCTCCACAGACTGTGTGTACAGATTCCCAACCTGGGGCTTAGTGACATCTCTAAAGGACTTGACCAGGGCAGACAGCTCCATCTCATTACCCTCCCAGCTTCCTCAGCAGCCAACAGAGCCTGGCACATAGATGATGCATCGGTGTAGATAGCTCATCTCACCATAGAAAGGAATACAACAAGCATTTATTAAATACCTACTGTGTACTAGCACTGCACCGAGCACTTTACATTCATCTCACCTGATCCTCACAGCAACCCAGGAAGGAAGGGAAGTGCTGTTGTTATCCCCATTTTACAGATGAGCAAAGTGAGGCTAAGTGACTTGCCCAGAGTCACACAACTAGCAAGTGCCTGAGGCAGGATTTGAATTCATGTCTTCATGGCTCCATGTCCAGCACTCTGCCCTGTGCCCCCACCTACTGCAAAGACAGTTCAGAGTCTACCCTGAAGGAACTTACACTCTCCTACCTGGTGTGTTCTGAGTGGGCAGAGGGAGGAGCTATTGAAATCATTCCCCTCGTCACCACATAGATCGGGGGCCTTTGTGTGGGAGGGGCAAGGTTACACACCTGCTTTGTGCAGGGAGCTATGTGGGCCACCTGGGGCATGAAGGTTCTGATCTCCATCTCCAGACACCCCCAAGCTTAGGGGTCAGCCTGGCCAAACCTTTGTGAAAGAGAAGGAAAGTTAATTGGCTGAAAGTGCCTAGTTTTCCCTGAGGTGCCCCCATCTCTCCACCTTCTCCAGTGATGACTGGTTTCCTTGTGCTCCCCTCCCTCTTAATTTCTCCAGGGGTAGGGGACATAGTCCCAGGCTCTCTGACTTTCAAGGTGGACTCAGGGCCCACTCAGTCAAACCCATACCCTAAGGACTCCCCACTGGAACCTAACCATGAGTTCCACCAGCATTGTTCTCAGAGGCTCACTATTATCCGGGGCCACTTCTAGGCCTTTGCTTTGTCATTCTCCCTCAACAAAACTTCCCTCCTTGGAAGTCAAGGTCATGGATCTCTTTGCCCTTTCCTTCTCTTCTCACTGTAACCCAGAGATAGCCAGAACCTCTGGCACCTTCTACAGTGACTTTGGCACCTGGCACTCAGCCTCCCTTTTCACCCTCTGTCCACCATCATCCTCAGGGACCTCAGTGTTCATGGCAAGGACCCTCCAGGCCCAGCTGTCTCTGTCCTTTTCCTTCTCAGGTCTCCTCTGTCTTCTTCATTTCCTCCATACTCCATCATTCCACCACACTCCATCCCTCTGTCTTACTCCATCACCTAGATCCTATACTCAGAAATTCCTTTTCTGAGGTCCAGGCAGCTCCTGTCCTTCCAGCTCTCCCACGGCTTCCCTCCTGAGGCCACTGGGGACAGAGGAGCTTTCTGACTTGCAGAGCTTTGTGTCTCCTTTGTGGTCCTTCCGGGCTATCACTACTTTCTGGGCTTCACCCCCTTCCCTATCTTCCCTTTACACTGATCCCCAACCTTCATCATGATGGCCTCTGTTCAGGCCCTTCTTGGTCCCTGTTGCCCCAGTGTCCAGAGCAGAGACACTCGCTGACTTGAACTGCCACGCGTTTCACTCCAGCTGGGGGTGTTCTCTCTGGCATGTTCTAATGAGCACCAAATGTTCAGGAGGCAGGAAGAACATGGAGAAGTGTCTTAGATAACAAAAATACAAGCCAACTAATCACACTGGCCAGCTGCCTCTTTTCTTCAGGGAAAGCAGAGTGAGCCACTCTCCCAAAAGGCTGCTTTTGCCATCAACAATTGTATCTTGGGGTTTCTGAAATAACTAAAACAAGCAATCTTGTGAGTGATTCCTTTAAGCCACAGTTTGTGGGGGTGGACGCTGGGGATGGGAGAATGTGTCTATCATTTGACACTGTCCAGAAAGAAAGAGTCTCTCCAAAGAATTCAGAAAAACTCCAGCAGATAAGACAATCATTCCCTAGCGGGGAGGGGAGGGCTCTTTGAGAGTGGATGAGAGAGCAAGGAGGGAAGCTGAAGGCTTGGGCCATGAGGATGGGTCACAGTTCCAGGACTCTCTCTTCTCTGCTGCCTGTCCTGCAACTTTCTGAGGCCATCGTCTTGTGTGTCTAGGTGGCCAGCACAGGGACCTTACCCTGACTTGCTGCTTTTTTTTCAGAGTTGTCAGCAGTGAATGATGAGAGTATAGACTGAAGTTAAACATGACTCTAAGACTTATTTATTAGACCTCCGTGGCATGATTTACTAACTTCATCTCTGTAGGTTCCTTTCATGTGGGTTCTGCTGTAAATGTCACTTTTTTGACATGTCATGTATTTCATTATAATAGCCTCCTGACAGAAGGCAAATGGGGTTTGTTTCAGATAAGCGAGGTCTGACTGTGGGCATCCTGGTGACACTTCTCTGCCTTCTGGCCGCTGGCTTTGTCACGTATCTGAAGAGGAAAACCTTGATCCGGCTACTGTTTACTAACAAAAAGACGAAGACAACGATTGAAAAACTAAGGTACCCTGAATAGCTTCTCTCTTGACCTTTCTAGCAAGTAGCAGAAGAGAGCTGCTCAGGTCAGCTCCCACATTCAGTGGGAGAGCTTATATTTGAGGAGATATATTTTTAAGTTTTTGTCATTTTTTTTAGTGAGGCAATCAGGGTTGAGTGACTTGCCCAGGGTCACACAGCTATAAGTGTCAAGTGTCTGAGGCTGAATTTGAACTCAGGTCCTCCTGGATCCAGAACCAGCATTCTATCCACTATACCACCTAGCTGACCCAGAGAGATGTTCATAAGGCAACTGTGTCTAGAGAGGGGAAGAGCTTAGAGACCAGGCTGTACAAGGAGAACTTCTAACATAGAATCTCCAAGTTGGAAGGGACCTCCAATACCCTTGGTCCAACCTTCACTTGAATCAGGATCCCTTCCAAAACCAGGAGTCCTCCAGTCTTTGCTTGAACCCTCCAGTGTCAGGAAGTTCACTATCTCCCAAGACAGGCCCTTTCCTACTTTGGAATAACTATTAGAAGGTGTTTTCACTACCAGAATTTCCCTCTTTGAACCTTGCACCCATTGCTCCTAATTCTGCCCTTTTTTGTCATACAGGGATGGGTGGCTGGCCATGACTTTCCCATTCTGTATATTTTTGCTTGACATTGAAGGGCTTGGGGGTCCTTAACCTGAAGAAGAAAAGACTTTAGGGCAGGGGCAGAGCCAGCTTCTGAAATTTAAAGGGCTACCATGAGAAAGATGGGTCAGATTCTGCTTGGTCCTCAGAGGGCAAGCCTCGGAGCAATTATTAGCAGAAGGAACAAAAAATATAGCTCCCAGGGAAGGCAGAGCTCCCTGACATGTGTAGTCTGTCTCAAAGGGCAGGGGATTGCCTCAGGAGGCCTTCAGCAGAGTCTGGACCACCACTCCTGATGAGGCACTGGAGGTCTTGCAGAAGAGATGGCGTCACACTCCCTGGACCCCGGCTGTTGAAGGGCTTCTAGGTCAGATAGAAATTGGACTGCATAGCCTCTAGGGCCCTCCCAGGTTTGAGATTCCAAGACTGGCCCTCCTAGGCAAGCTTCTCCTCATGGGTAGGAAGGTAGTTACCCTTCTGAGGTGGAAGGTGCCATCCACCTGTCCTGGACATTGGGTTTCTTCATTACTGGGCAGGTTTTCTGAAGTGTTCTTTTGGATCCCAGCTATGTCAAGGGTACCTCTTCTTGACCCTGCAACTACTTATTTACTAGTGCAGAAATAAGTTATGTGGCCTTTGATTCAAGTCCTCAGGTTGAGTTTTTCATCCCCTTAAATTAATTAGGAGTCACACACACATATATTTATTTCATACACACACATATACACGCATACATACACATATATAATGACTATTTCATACACACACATACACACATATACACATATATATGATTATTTCATACACACACATAAACACAGATATATGATTATTTCATACACACACAAACGCGCGTACACACATACACACACACACACACACACACACACACACACTACGGCTTTGCTCTTGATTTCTCATTTCCTTGAAATGTTTTCATCACCAGAAATAGTCTTTGATCCAAACCTATCAAAGACAGAGAAAACCCTCTGTATTTGGGGTCATTATTGCTTAAACACTGGCTTCATTAGGATAGTCTCTTGGGAGTTATGAAGCTGGGTCTGCAGGCATTGAAGAACTAATTTAACAGACTAGTGGCTTCCCAAAATCAATATTTATTTTTAATCTTGGAAGAGTATGAGATAATTTTTACTTTGAGTGTTTACCACACTGCATGAAGAAAAGGAGAGAAAAACCTTTCCAAGCAGATCCAAAGGAGACCTTAGGAGGTCTTGCTTTGGGAAGCTTCTGATCCACACTGACTGTCCCTGTGTTCCAGGTGTGTGAGTCCTGCTCGGCCATCCAGCGTTATGGAGCCAAATCATACCCGGACCACAAACCTCAGCCACGGTCTGCTCAGAAAACCCCCACACCCCAACATGCCAAAGGTGAGTGTGTGAAAGGTACCAAGGCATTGCCAGGCTCAGGGATGAAACAGAAAGGAGGTCCAGGGACTATATAGATGTCACTGCCAGCAAAGTTATTCCTGGGGGTGGGGGGAGGCAAAAGAAGGGAAAGGAAATCATGATTTCTATAGTATCTACTACATGTTGAGCACTCTGTTAAGCACTTTACATGTTATTTCATTTTATTCTCACAAACACCCTCGGAATAGGTACTGTTATTTTCCCATTTTATAGTTGAGGAAACTGAGGCAAACACAGGCGAAGCAACTTGCCACAGTCACATAACTAGAAAGTGTCTGAGGCTGGATTCAAACTCAGGTCTTTCTGATTCCAGAACTTCATTCACTGTGCCCCCTTATTTCCTCTAAAATACTCAAGAACTCAAGAGCACTCAAGGCCCCTCAGTTCCCACACAGAATCAGTGCTGTGGGCAAAGGTGTGACAGTGAGAAAAGGAATTTGGAATTTGGGGATCAAAAGTGGGTCAATGTAGCTGAATGAATGGGGGAAGACAAATGATGGTCAGGAAGCAGTTTGTGAAGGGCTTTTGCTGCCGAGCTAAGGATTTTGTATTTTAACTCAGAAGCAGTGGGGAGCCACTGAAAATCCCTGAGCAAGGGATTGGTGTGGTCAGACATGTGCTGTAAGTGGCTCTGGGAAGGATGTCCTGGAAAGGGGAGAAACTGGAAGAAATCATCCCAGAAAGCAGGAATGGGTATATTCAAGGATTCACCAGGACCACTTTAGCAATCTCGCTCTCAATTAAAAAGGCACTGCGGATCAGCGTGATCTTGGGAACATCCCTAGCTTCCTTCAAAGCGCCAAGAGCTGCCCACTCCTGCTCCCTCCTCCCTCGCCCCCCCATTAGTTCTCTATCCCTATTGTGTTTCCTTTGCATATACAGGGTGTCCTCAAAGCCTTCAGGAAGTTTTAAGCTGTTAAAGGTATTAAAACTTAAAAATGAGCCAAGACTTGGAAAAGTCCCTGTAGTTTGCACTTCTTTGTATGTGCATTTCTCTCTTCCCCCTCTCCCCCCGAAAGAATGAAAGGTCTGTGAGGACAGGGACTGTTTAACTTTTGTCTTTGTCTGCCCAGCACCAAGGACAGTACCAGTCATATAGCAGGTACTTAGTAAATGTTGGCTTCATTAAGGATTATTTATTATTGAATTATTATAAATGTTGAGTTAAATGGTAGCTGTGGGAGATGCTCCATCCAAATTTTTACTTCACCAACACTATTTTTATTAAAAGCTTGGCAGGAGACAGTGTGGTGTATCAAAAAGAGGTCTAGACTTAACTATTAGCTATACTTCCAGAAGAAATCATTAAGTTATTAAATTATTTTAAATGATATAGAAGTCAATAAACTACCCAACCTTGTCCTAATCCCCAAATGGGGAAGGATTGTAGAGATTCCATTTCCATCAGAGATGTCAGTCTCATTCTATCTTTGGTCAAATGATGGCAGGACCTCAGGTTGGATTCTTGGTAGTAGCTAGATCTTGGCTGTGTCACTTTGAATACGTCATTTACCTTCTGTGGGCTCCAGTTTTTTATGTAACATGAAGGGATGGGACAAAGTGACCTCTGAGTGGTCCATTCCACCTGTGAGTCTATGATCCTACATAATTATATATAATTAGCTACCCCCTCACCCACAACACCAGGCTAAGAACTCCACACTGTTGAAGTCATCTGTGCTGGTGCTGTATCCCAGAAAACACGTTTGTGATTGGAGAACATGGTGTCAACCTCCTGGATGGTGTCAACCTCCAAAGGGACAGACTATCCTCGCAGACATCCTTAGTCTACTTTTTTAAATACTATTGATCTCTGGATTCATCTTGAGCCTTTTTTCTTCCCCTCTGGGCCACCACCGAGGGGTGCTGTAATACATCAGTATTTCCTCTTATTTCCTAAATTAACTTAACTTCTTAATTAATAAATTAACTTCTGAGCTCCAATAGAGGCCTCCTGGCTCTGATTCACTTCTGTTCTGTCCATTGACTCTGTGCAAATTGGCATTGCAGATTCAAAGACACGAATCAGTCTTACCTGTCCATCAGGGATGGGATTAGAAGAAGGGTGTGCAAAGACAGAATCAGAACAGGACCAGCTCTGATGAAGCTCACACTCTCTTTAGGACAAACAGCATTCATGGAAACCAATCAGTCAATCGATAAGCTTTTTGTAAGCGCCAGTAGTGCTATGTGTCAGGCTCTGTGGGAGGGGCCAGGAGAGAAATGCACCTGGGAGGCTACTCACAATGGAACCCTCACTCCTCTCACAAGGGGCAGGGGTACACCTCCTCACTCTTCTGGCTAAACAGTTGGGTAGCCTGCTGGCGGCTCTGCCTGCCCAAGGCTCTCCTCGCTCCTATCCATTCTCCAGTCAGCTGTCACCTTGACCTTCCTAAAGCACAGATCTGACCATGTCACCCCTCCTTACTCATTAAACTCCCGGTGGCTTCCTATTACCTCCAGTATCAAATCTAATATCCTCCATTGGACACCCAAAGCCCTTCACAACCTGCCTCCGACACACACCCTCTACCTTACACTCCAGCCCCACATGCTGTCCATTCCAATGACATCGGCATCCTTGCTCTTCATCCCCAGACTCCAGGCATTGTTATCGGCTCTCCCCCATGCCAGAATTTTCCCCCTCCTGGTCTCCATCTCCTGGCTCATAATATTTATAAAACACTTAGCACAGCAAGCACTTGATAAATGTATTTTTCCATCCCTCTCCCCTGCTTCCTTCAAGTCCCAGTGAAGTCTCATCTTCTACAGAAAGTCTTCCCCAGTCTCCCTTTCTTCTGGTTCCTTCACAAGTTTATCCTTCAGGGAGCTTGTTTGTACACCATTATCTGAATGTTATCTCCCCCATTAGAACTGAGAAAAGATAGGGTTCTTTCCTTTTCTTTATGTCCCCAGGGCTTCACACAGTACATGGCATACAATAGATTTTAATAAATGTTTATTAGCAGAGTGTTAACTGTCACTGGCAGGTCTGGGTTCCTAGAGAAGGAAGCCTGAGAAGAGTTTAAGAAGGGCAAATAGTAAACTCCTGGGTGGTCAATCGCTTTTTAAAAAAGAAACAAAAGATGTTTGGAGGACATTCTGACCCTTTGGGAGTCTCTATCATTCAAGAAAGGCCACGATCTCCCATTCCCAACTTGTTTCTGGGACACCGGATAGGCATGAATGCCTTCAAAATTGCACTCAAGTTTTCTCAAGGGTCTAGGGGCAACCAACCTTGTTGGGGGGCTACAAACTCCTCTTATATTTGCTCCATTAGTATTCAACCACCCACTGGTGCCACAAACAAATCACTCACCCTGATGACTTTTTTATGTTAAATATAATCATTTTAATAATAAAGCAAAAGAAATAACCTCACAGCTGTTCATATATGAAAAAAATAAAAATAATAAGTGTGTCACAATCCACACATAATGCTGGATTACGCTCTCCCACCAGGAGGAGAGTGGGTACACACTGGCACAAGTTTGTCAGGGAAACACATAAGGAAAACCTATGTTCTCGAGCTAACTCACAAATCTGGATTGCAGGCTTGGATGGTCTCACTCCATTCAAGAACATCTGCATGACACAAATGTGCTTCTCTACTGTTTGTGGCTCCTCACCACTGTTCACTCAGGTTTAACTCTCAAACAAATGAAGAATTTATAAGCTCTTTCAACGTTCATTCACCTTGAAAAGGGTGTTGGGAAAGTGTTCCACTGCTGATTTAGCTAACTATTCCTTAAGCCATAGATGTGTGTAGCTCATCAGATTGGTTCTGTGCTCAATATGTACAAGCTCAACTAGCTATCCACTCACCAAGGAGAGGCATCTTCTGATCAGATTGTACCACACAGGGCTCATAGCAAAACAACTCAGGTTGAATCTTGAGGAAAGGAAAACAAATCTGACCAGCTCTTTCAGTGTCATGATTCTGCGTTATCCAATTAGAGTTCAACATCTCTTCCTATACAGCAAAGCAGCTACACAATCTGTCTTTCCCTTTTCTCCTTTTCCTTCTCAGAATGCATGAGGTCTTTCTGAGAGGTTTCACTTCTCTCCAATTCTAGATGGCACTAAAGGGCAATAACTGGACCAGAAACTCTTCTTCCAGTAGAGTAAAGCAGCTGTAGTCTTTATTCAGTCAATAAGAGACCAGTAGCCAGATCTTTTTTTTTAATTAAATGTTCTTGATATTGTTTTTTTTTCAAGTAGCTCTAATTAGCTCTATTACAGCTGACTTAAAAACCTCTGCTGAATATTCTTCAACTTCTTCACACACTTTCAGTAGCTTAAATCATCACCCCTTAGTTCTCAGTGACTCACCTGCCATGAGGTAAAAACTCATCAAATTCTTTCTATACAAGAAACCATCTGGATTGAATCATATCTTTCTCCCCAAACAGTTATATGCCATTTTTTCATTTTGCGAATTTTACCTTCTTAAGTCTTATCACAGCCAGGCAAATGAGGAGCCACTGAGAGACCACAGTGCCTTGCAAAATGTTCCTCTATCACAGACTGTCTTTGAAAACTTCTTTACACTCACTTTTTGTCAGTTTTTAATAAATAGAAGTGATTTCCCTGCCCCCTTCAAACCACCAGACTGTCCACATACAAACAAAGCATCATTTTACATTCTTTACAAGAGAATTTAAGTCTTTATGTCTAGGTTACAGTTCACTTTCAGCCCCAAACTGCTCAAATCTGATGATCTGATAACTATTTTTTTACACATGGATTTTTATGAGTTTTTTATCAAACCAAAATTGTTTTCTTATTTCCATTACATGTAAAACTTTTCATCTGATAACAATAACGCATGACACAACCCTTCAAGTTGACTTGATTCATTTCCTTTATGCAAAAATACTTTTTCTACCCTTTTGAACACTAAACTGACCCATAAGAGTGCTAGCAGTACCTTAAAGGGACAGTACCTTATACAAAGATACAAGTGAAACATTTCCTGCCCTCAAAGAGCTTATGTTCTACTAGAGTCTAAGATTCTGAACTTTGGTGACTAAATCCATTTTACCCTTTCCTTCTGTTATATTATTTTCCCTCCCTGCTTTCATCTTTTAAAAGTAGATGGAAAAGAAAAGGGCTGTCCTAGTCTGTTTCATTTCTCTCTTTCTCCTTGTATCACCTTTGTCACCCTGATCTGGACCTTTAGGACCAGAACTGCATACAATATTTCGGGTGATCTGTCCCACAGGATATCTAAACACAGGATCTTGATGTCTTTTTGGTTTCTAATGCAGTTCTGAAAATTGGGATGGTTACCTTTGTACTACTGCCCCCACAAGGCAGGCCACCATGGGAAAAGAGCTTTGGAAACATTAAAGATACAGAAAAACCTGAGCACTGATTCCCAAAGTGCCTCATCTTTCATTATCCTTTTTGGTCTCTGCTACACTTTGAGCTGATGTCTGCAGGGAGCAGCCTGGGGGCGCTAAGAGATTCCAAAGTCACGATCTTGCAAGCATAACATGAATCATTTTGTCTGGTGTAGGCAAAAGTGTTTATGTTTGCCTACATTGCAATTCATCCACTGCCTCTCTCTATTCGCACACCCTAGTGAGATTTTCCGGGTTTCATCCCAATCAACTTGGCATTTCTTTATGAATAACGGCTTGTTATCAACCTAGACATTTCATCATGTGCTCTAACTGTGCCATTTATTTGAATAATTTCTAAGGCCAGTACCAGCACTGATCCATAGACTTATACATTCATCTCACCTTTATGTTCGGGTGTTGTTTCATCCTTCTAGACTTGGGTTCAGAAGGACCTAACTAGACTGATATAACTGGAATGAGGAAACTGGCTCTCAGAGCTGCTGACAGCGGCTGCCTGGCAGTGTAGAAACAGTTGAGTGTAGCCACTAATTAGAAATAGGGCAGCTAGGGGGCTCACTCGATACAACCCTAGCCCTGGAATCAGTAGGACCTGTGTTCAAATGTCGCCTCAGACACTTAGTATCTGTGTGACCCTTGTCAAGTCATTTAACCCAGTTTGCCTCAGTTTCCTCATCTGTAAAATGAGCTGGAGAAGGAAATGGCAAATCATTTCAGAATCTCTGCCAAGAAAACCCCAAATGGGATCATGAAGAGGTAGCCGCAACTGAAATAACTCAACAACGACAAAAATAGCTAAACAGGAGGTGTTTCCTCCCTCCCCCTCCCCCCACCATGGTTGCACTTCACTTGAGCTCCTCTCCAAATGGGCCCACCCGACTCCATTTCCCAACCTAAGACTTCCTCTGCAGCACAGTGCTTAAGTATTTCTGGAAGTTAACATTGGAAGCATCACCAACCCAAAGGAACCAGTCACTGAGTCCAGGTCTCATCAGACTGCCCCTCTAAATAAAGTTGGTTGGTTTTTCCTACTTCTCCTCCTTCCATATTCACCCACCCCCAGCTTCTCCCTGATCCTAGATGATCAGTCATGCCTCCTATTGTTTACATTGACCTACAGTCGCCCTAACTGTGATTTTTGTTGTTCTGTCCTGGGCAGAAGGAAAATTGCAGAAGATTACCAAAGTATCAGAATATCGACATCAGCAACCCAGTCAAGACCCTTGGCTCTTCTCCTCCTCACCTCCTGCGGCCCCTTCATCAGAACGTGCCTGTGAGACCCCTCCCAGTCCACCCTCCAATCAGACAGGCCCAGGTATGCCCACCCTTGCTACTCTATATTTCATTATTTCTAAAAGTGAGAAGTGAATGTAATAATGTCTTGCGTGCATCTTGCCTATTTCCACTGAGCTTGCAACTGCATGTTACTATTTTGTCCTTGATTTATTGTTTTTCTTTTATTTCAGCTTCTAGCATCTCGGGTTAGCCTGATTAGGACATTTGCTAAGCTGCAGGTTGCTTTCCATTGTTAGGGATTTATAGGCATTTGGGGTGAAACTTGGCATCAGACAGCAAACACTTGTTAAGCACCAAGTGTCTGCCAAGCCCTGGTCCAGCTGTGGGGTAGCCACAAAGAAAATGTAGATGAGACATGAAATATGGAGTCCAGCAGGGAGATGAGAGACAAACACAAATAACTGTAATATATGACCTCACATGGTGAGTGTATTAGCAAGGTGCAAATACAGGGCTGCGTGAGGTCTAGAGACATTGGGAAGGGCTTTGGTCCAATTCAAGACAATAAATGTTGATGGAGCATCTCTGTCCAGACCCCCATGCTAGGTCCTGAGACTATAAAAGTAAAAAATGAATAAAGAAGAAACACTGAGAAATATAATGGAAGGTGGGGAGTGAAGAGAAGACTCCAGCTCCAGCCCCACCCTATACCTCCCTGGATATAGACTCCAGCTAAGACCCTAAGGTGGAACCTCCAAGACTATGAGCATCCTAATCTTCTAATTAGCAACCCTCTTCCCTGGAGCTGCTCCCACCCTCTGCTACCCTCTATGGCTGGCAAACACACTGCCTATTACTCTGCCAATCCCAGAGATGTTTAATCACTGTCATCGCTGTCCACCTCAGAGTAAACCAGAACCCTCCCATTCTCCACCTTCCGTTCTCTCATTCCTGTCTTTCTCAAACCTTGCCCTCCCATGCCCCACCCCAACACTACTCACCTTTTCAATGTTGCCTTTGGAATTCCCCTTTCAAAATGAACAAACTTCCCTTCATTTTAGACCTTTACCTCTTGGGTGCCTTCAGCCTTCTGGCACTCACAGAGACCTGCTTTGGTCCCAGAAAACACTGCATTCTCCAACACTGGGGACATCTTCTCTCATACTCCCTTTCACACCTGTCCTGAGGAGGGGGCATAATGCTCTTTGCTCTGAACCTCCATTTCCAGCCTCTCTCTTTAAGGTAATCACTCTGTAATCTCTCCTTTGAAGTTTGTGTTATGTCTCTCTGCCTGTCCAAACTGGTGTTGGTGGTCTACTGGCCCCCAGCTCTGAAGGGAGGAGCCCCTTTCTCATGTCTCACTGTCTCCTTCAGAATATTTGCCTTTGTAGTAAAGGATTTTCACACGTTGTTTCGTCAATATCCCCACACATTCTAAGAACCCAGGTCCTCATTCTCCTTGAAGCTCATGACCTGCTTCTCTACTCCACCTCAGCA
The DNA here is from genome assembly GCA_023548195.1 of Bettongia penicillata ogilbyi. NCBI lineage: Eukaryota > Metazoa > Chordata > Mammalia > Diprotodontia > Potoroidae > Bettongia > Bettongia penicillata. Next base: position 5,191,455 of record JAJHZJ010000324.1, on the reverse strand, counting down.
GACCCACAGGGGACCATTTCCTTGTTTCTACAGCCCTTAGAGCTTGCCATCAGCCACAGATTTCCTCCTCCATCACCATCTGATCATGACTTCTCATTGCTTCTCCTCTTCCTCTGCCTCAACCCTCCCAACTCTGTTCTTCATCCTCATAAGACCACTGGTCCATGCATGCTCTGAACTTTCCCAGGCCATCCCTCCTTCTCTGACTTCACTTTCCTCCTTTCTCAATCTCAGCCGGTGGTGGCACAGTTGAACACTACACTCTCCTCTCCTCTCCTCTCAATCCTTCACTCCCTTGTTCTAATGTCACTCCTGCTTCAACTAAGGCTTGACCCTGAATTATTCCCCCACCACTTCCTCCTATTTGCCTATTCATGCAACAAAGATGACCAGGTCTACTGCCATTTTTTGTTTTTTTGCTGGGGGTTTACTAGACCCTAATTTATTCTCCATCCCATTCTACCCAAAGGTCATTCCAAACCTTCTTTCTTTAGGCTCCTCACATCCCCCCTTCTCCCCATTCTTTTCAGTTGGGACCCTATCTCACCCTTTACTGAGAAAGAAGATCATTCATGGGGAGGTCCTTCTACTTTTCGCTTCATCTCAGATTGCTTTGACAACTCTCTCCTCCTTTCCTCCAGCCCTTGATAATGAGGTGACCTCCTCACTCAAGCCAACCCCTCTCCATGTAACAAGGATCCAGTCCCCTTCTGTCTTCTCCTCGTTTAGCTTCCCTTTGAATCTTTAATCTCTCCCTTTTCATTGATTCTTTCTCTTAACTCTTCAAATATGCTAGTCTCCTCCATCCTCATATTACAGTCGCTACTAGACTCTCTCAACCCTTCAAACTCTCATTCTGGATATCCAGTCCCTTCTTTCTCCTCAAACACTTTCTAAGAAAAACTAATTATGCTTGTGGCCTCCACTTTCTGCTCAACCATTTGCAATCTGGCTTCAGAATGGATCATTAGTTAACAGAAACTGCTCCCTGTAAGATACCATTGATCTCTTAATTACGAAATCTGATGATCTTTTCTCAGGCCTAATGCTCCTCGACCTCTATGCTCCATTTGACACTATCACCAATCATGTTGTCCTGCTTCCTTCTCTTCTCTGGATTTTTATGACACGTCTCTCTCCTCTTTTTTCTTCTTACCTATATCTCACTGCTGCATCTTCGTTTCCTTTTCTGACTCATCATTCAAATCAAACCCCCTAATTTTTGGTGTTCTCTTCTATTCTATCTTTACACTCCCTGATATGGTAACCTCACCCATTCCTATGGATTTAATCTGTATCTCTCTACAGCAAACTGGACCTCTCCCTGACCTTCAGTCTCATATTTCCACCTGTGTTAGACATGTTGAACTAAATATCCTTGTTAGCTAAGGTCAGTATATCCCAAACCGACCTTTATTATTATCTTTTTATCTTTATCTTATTATCTAACTTATCATTGTCTTCTCCCTATCCAACCTACCCCTCTTCCAGACTTTTCCAGTTCTGCAGAAAGCACCACTATTCTTCAGGCATTACCCTAATTGTCCAAGCAATTGCCCTGTCTTGCTCCACACCATTTCTTGGATCCATTCCCTTCTCTCTAGTCACACAAGCACTATTTTTGTTCTGGCCCTTATGACCTCTCCTCTGGACTAATGGATCAGCTTCCTCATTGGCCTTCCAGTCTCAAGACTTTCACCATTTCAGTCAATCCCACACACTGTTGCCAAAATATTTTTAGGTGCAGATCTGACCATGTCCCTCTCCTACTCAATAAACTGCAGTGACTCCCTGTTGGAGCCATTCCCTGATGACTTCTTAGAGAGGTTTATTTACTAAATGGCCTTACCTCACTCTAAGCAAGTACCTGAATAGACCAAGGCCTCCCTTTGCATCCTGGGTCATCTCTAGTCATCCTGATAAAATATCTGGTCACTGGATTCAGATGGCTCTGAAGGAGAAGTGAGGCTGGTGACCTGCACAGCCCTCACTCACTCAAAACAAAGTCAAGTGCAAATCATGTCATCATTTCTCTGATGTCATGGTCTTTTTTGAAAACGATGGATGAACACAGACAGACAGGATCAAATAGAAATTCTTTTATGTGGCTCTTTAAAATTTTCAAAACCACGTCCCACCCCATCCTTCCAGTGTCCATTACTAACCCTCCTGCACTTGGCAGTGGAGGAACACTGACTCTTTCTCTCCTCAGACATGGCACTCTTTCTCTTCCTCAGCTTGCTCATTGGCTGTCTCCCATGCCTGTCTTGGGCTCCCTCCTTCCTCGAGTCTCAAGGAAGCCCTTTCTTCCTTTAAGATGCAATTTGAGCACCCACTTCTCCATGACCCCTTTCCTAATTCCCCAACCTGAAGGGCCCTCCCTCCCAGAGGCCCTCGGCTTTATTTGGTATTCTGTCTACATGGATTTATTTTTGTATATGTGTGTCCCTGATGGAATATCATCTCCTTGAAGGCAGGTGTTCTCGTTTTAGCTTCGTGTTCCCGGTACCTAGCACAGGGTCTGGTTTATAATAAGTCCCTGTCTCCTGGAGTTGTTGCAAAGTTACAATGAGGAAAGCACTATACAAATCCATGAAGGAAAATAAAACTTTAAAAGTTAGAAATGGAGAGAGAATGTATTCCAGGTCTGGGGAACAGCCTGTGGGAATGCAGAGAAGGAAAACGATGATAGCTACCACATATACAGCCCCTACTATATGCCGGGCACTGTGCTAAGCACTTTACAAATATTATTTCACTTTATACTCACAGCAGCCCTGGGAAGGAAGTGTGATCATGTCCCCATTTTATGGATGGTGAAACTGAGGCAAATAGCAGTTAAGTGACTTGCCCAGGGTCACCCAGCTAGTAAGCGTTTGAGGCTAGATTTGAACTCGGGTCCTCCTGACTCCAGACCCAGCATGGTAAGCGTAGATTAAAAAGAAGAAAGAAAAGTAACATGGCTCTGATTCCTGTCGGATTTTCTGATTGTCCTTCACACCCCTCATGATTATCATCTGGGCAATGCAGTCATCTCCCATTCTTATTTGTCCAGCCAGCGATGCCTGCTGCTTCTACAAGGGAGTTCATCCAAACCAGCCCCAGACTGGATTTTGTCCACTGAGGCCTGGTTTCCTTGGGCACTATGGTTGGGCAAAAGGATCCCTTGAAGTTTTTCCTTTGGAGCAAACTAAAAAACTAAACCAAAACAAAAAACAAAAACAAAACATAAAATATTCTTCTCCTTATTGTCTTCTTTTCCTCTTCCTCCTCCTTTTTCTTCTCCTTTTCTTCTTCTTCTCCTTTTTCTCCTCCTTTTTCTTCTTCTCCTTTTTCTTCTCTTTTTTCTTCTTCTCCTCCTTCTTCTTCTCCTCCTCCTCCTTCTTCCTCTTCTTCATCCCCTTCTTTCTGAAATGGTGTTTGCCTTTTAAGCATCAAAAATTGAATATCTCCATCCCAGCCCCCAGGCTGGTGTGTATCTGGACCAGATCCAGAGCATAAGATGCCAATTAAATTCTCTTCAGTGCCCCGCCCCTCTCCCTACCTTTCATGTTCACTCTTTCTCAGAACATGGTTAAAAGCAGGAGTTAATTTGTTGCAGGTGTTCAGAGGAGCTGGAGGTAGCTCATGCCTGGGAACCCAGACTTGGTGATATCCTCTGCTTCCGAGAGTCTTGCCATCCCCAAAGGGGAGAGATCTTCCATTGGGATCTCATATTCACATTCTCCAAGCCTCACATTAGAGTTGGAAAGAGTCCAAAAGACCCCTTCTTTTGCTTCTCATGTTCGTAAAACCCTAGAATCAGATCAGAGCAGCAGAAAAAGTCTCATCATTCCCATCTTAGGGGGCGTCACAGGACATAGGCCTCAAGAAGACCTGAATTCAAATCCAACCTCAGACCCTTCCTAGTTGTGTGACCATGGGCAAGTCACTGAACCTCTGTCTGCCTCAGTTTCCTCCACTGTAAAGCAGGTAGCACCTACCTCCCAGGGTTGTTATGAGGAAGAAATGAGATACTAATTTAAATGTTTAGCACAGTGCCTGGCCCATGGGAATCACTTAATAATGCTTCTATAATAAATATAAAATTCTCAGTGGCAGTGAAAGCCCTTCATGATATGGCTCCTACCTATTTCCCCAGTCTTATTTCTCATGGTTTCCCTCTCTGCTCTAATCCAAGGAGTCTGTTCCCTTCCTCCACACTCTACGTTCCTCTCCAAACTCACTGCCTTTGGACAAATCTCTGGTTCCATCTCCCACCTCCTTCTGGATCCACCAGTTAGGAGCCTTCTCTTCCCTTGAAAGGACTTTGTATACATGTATTTACATTTGTAGAGACACATACTTGGATGCAAGCTGTATTCCTAATATTATGTGTATGTCAGCTCCTTGAGGACCGGGATTGTCTTAGTTTTTCATTGTGTCCCCAAGGTACATAGTAGGTACTTGGTATTTTTTTGTGGAATGGAATTGAAGAGAATATCCAGAAATGAATATGGCACACCAGGTATGATCTAGGACAGAGGATCCTTTGTCCATTGGCATATCTTTAGCAAGTCACTTAAAATGCATTTGAGAGACAGCATAGTGTAGTAGATAGGAAGGAAGCTTTACTTAGAGTCAGAAAGACCTTGACTCAAATGCTTCTTCTCACACATACTAGTGGTGTGACCCTGGGCAAGTCCCTCAGTGTCTTCAGGTAACTCTTTAAGATAATTGATAAATTGCCAATCTCTATTAATGGAGACAGTTTCCTCACCCAGAGTTCCATACCCAGATGAAATCATAGGTCTGAAACAAGACCCCAATGCTGATAACAACAGCCAACACTCATTAAGGTGTGCCAAGGATGGTGCTAGGAATATTTGACCAAACCAGGAAAAGATGCAGATACAACTTGTACGCAGATCAGCAAACAGAAGACGATTTGGGGAAAAAGAGCATGTCTAGATTCCCTTGCCCTGAGGATGGGACACAGTGGAGGTGAAGAAGGCTGGACATCAGGAGCTGTTGAGGATGCAATAGCCCAGGCTTGCCATGATTAGTGCTTAGAATTGTTTGGGAGAGCAAAGCGTTATAGGAAATGCCTCGAAGCACTGCTCTTCAGCAGCAGGACTTGATAATGGGCCGTGTTAATATGGATGATGCTTGGCCTTAATGGCAGCTGGGGAGCTTGCTGGTGGCTGGGATTCCCTTCTCGGCTTCATGCTGTCTACTGTCTCAGTGGAGTTAAGCAGATTATTTAGTGCCTGTCTGAGTGATGGTGATGGTGTTGGTCTCACCAGGGCCCAGAGAAGTTGATCACCAAATGGTTTCCATCACTAAGCATATGAGATTCACTTTTCCCTGATACCAGAAATGCATTCAACGTGGTCCTAGAATCCTGCTTTTGTAAAGGAAGCATTCAGAACATTCACACGGAGAAAAAGTTTAGGGTTTAGAGTTAGAAAAACTCAAAGTTAGAATCTCATCTCCAGCATGCCCTAACTGTATGACCAGGGACAAGTCACTGACTCTGTAGGAATCTCATTCTCCCCTCTATAAAAGAAGGATAAATTACCATCCTAAACTATAGTCATTTGCCCATGGCCTGAGACTGGAAAATCTGGACCTAAACAAATATTGCATAGAAGTCTAGCCCATCATCATTTTTCTGGTTTCTTGCTTCATTGTGAGAAATAACCTTCGTTAATTTACCCGTGGCTGATACATTCAGTTAATGGACTATTGAGGCCTTAGTCTCCTCTTCCCTCCTCCTGACTTTGGCCTGTGATCCTGCTTTTAGACATTGGGCAACTCTCCCCAAAGATGGTCAGAATCAGAAAGAGCTGAAACATCAATCGGTCTTTTTTAAAAAACCAACCAGCTATCTTTATGGATCTCGGTTATTCATATCTTCAACCATTCCAGATATTCAAAAACTTTGTTTCTTGCTTTACCCACAGGCAAAATTTGCTGAACTAATCCAATATTATTTTAATATTTTTTCTTCATTTCCATTCAACTCCTTGGATTTGCCTAGAATTTGCAATTTGGGTCATCCCCATGTCTTTTTCTGCAGATATTCTACTTGGACTAGGTTGGCCTCTGGGGCCCCTTTCAGCTTGAAGATTCCGCATTTCTGGACAGGATGCAAGACTTTTGACTTTGGGACAGAAAGCAGAATTAGTGAATGTTTTTGTGTCATTACAATATTAGGATCTACTTAACTGAAATCGTTTGTGCAAACTACTCTGATTAATTGGTTTAGAAGTTTAAACAAAGATCTATTCAGTGTCACATCCAGGAAACATGCTTCCTACCTCCTCAAAAATACTGTTTTTAGTTCTCCAAATCTGCTATGCAAAAAAGCTGATCAATAAGCAATTCTTAGGCATTTACCAGAGTGGCAATGCTGTTCAGAGGTAGGGAATGGTAACTTTTGGTTCATAATTGGCCCATCCCTCTTACTCATCCCAGTTCTTCAAGGTGTCACTGCTGTAATATTCACCTGCATCTTTCAAATGCCTCAGGGACACACTATAGTTCTTATGATAAAATGCTGACATGACACCATTTTGTCTGAAGTTGAGTTTGTCTCTTTTCAAACCCTGTTTCTCGGGAAATGTTAGGAAGTTGTTTGACGCTAATAGGGAAGAGAAAAGGGAGGATATGGGCCTGGGAACAATGCCAGATTAAGGCAGGTAAAAAAAGGTCAACTGGCAGGCCTCCAGGATCAGGAGAGCTGTCAAATAAAGGGTAATTGGGAGCCACAGGGGCAGGGACTAACATGATTTGGAGGAAAGAACACCTGACCAAGAAAGAATTATTTCCTACAACTTAGAGTTAGAAGGGAGCTTGAAAAGCCCAATCTCCATCCCTAAACAAGTATTCATCATTGCAGCATCCCTAGCAGATCAACGTGGAATCAAAATGGTGCCAGAAAGGACCCTATGGTCCAAACGTCACCTTTGACAGATGAGGAAACAGACCTAAAGATGTTCAGTGACACACAAGGAGTGACAGATCGAGATTTGAACCCAACACTGCCTGGCCCATTCTGCCTCTGCTTCTATAAACCAGCAGCAGTCCATGCCACTGGGACATGGCTCAAGTTAGGATGCCGCTGATGATTAAGAGTACTATTTCCAGAACTAATCTTTGCAAAATCCCTTCTAATTCTCCTGGTCAAAGGTAGCTAACTATTATTCTGTAGTGATGATGATGTCAGTGGGAAAACCGGAAATCTAAAGGCCGGCTGCCCCCCTCTGAACATCAGGCACACAAAGCAGTGTGGCACAATACTATAAGCCCAGAGACCTGGGTTCAAACCCAGCACAGTCATGGCTTGTACTAAGTCTGCTATCTCTTTTTCCCTGGCTTCAGAACAAGTTTCTGAGCTTCACTATTGCAGGATATTGTGTGATGTTCCACCTACAGGGTTTGGGGCAGCCATCAGAGCACACTATGACGTCCAAGAGGAGGCCAAATACTGCTCCTTACACTCTGGGGGTGGGGGGAGTGGGAGTTAGCTATCTACACAAGGAGTTTTGCTTCTTGATTTTTTTTTCATTTTAGGGAGCAAATTGAATTGCAAAAACCTGAGGTTATCTACAAGTTTCACAGCCACAAGTTATCCCCCACCCCTGCCGCCTCTAGGACAGAGTCTTCTTCCTTCTATTCCCTGGACTGAAGTCAATTCTTTATCATTTCACCGCTTTAGCTTTTGATTATGTCATGGGGGTAGTCTCTCTGTTGCTCTTCTCTCTAAATAGGCCCTGCAGCTCAGGACTTGAGGGAACTGTGAGACTTGAGGAATAAGAAGAAGGACAGCCACATTTCATACAGTGCTTTAAGGTCAGCAAATAGGATCTCACTGGATTCTCCCAGCAGCTACTATTCCTGCCCCATTTTGCAAAAGAGGAAAATGAGTCTAGAAGTTAGTGACCACGAGTGAGTGTTGGAGGCTCCAGCATTCTGCTCACTACACCATTGCATCTCCCTAGAGATACAGCTGATGAGAGCCAGACTCTGAGTGACCACTCTCACAGAGTGATCAGGAGAAGAGAGGCAGATGGTAGATGGTGAGCATGAGCAGGCCATTAGCCATTACAAATGAAGAATCAATCCCCCAGAAGAACATTACTAAGGGTGTCATCAGAGCAATATGTGATGGGAAGAAGAGGGTGGATATGAGGGCCCCACTGTTACCCATGTAATGTAAAGAAAACTCCAGGAGGACCCCAGCACATTTGTTGGACACCCTATGGCAGATGCATAGGAAGACATGGACACAAGTTGCATGGATGGGTTTTGCCATGCATTATTGGAGGGATAGAAATCACAGAGTCATCAGATTAATGGAGAAATCAGGGACAGCAAATAATCCAGTGGTGCATTTGGAAAAGGTAGAAGGGCTTGGCCTGTACTTCCCAACAGGTTGAACAGTCCTAGTAATGCCCACTAAGCAGCAGTTGTCTGGTCCTTGCAGTTATTCATATACTAGGAGAAAAAACATTGGTTGGAACACCTTGGGTCTTGATGGTCAAACAGTATCATAGACCAAGTCACTCGTATGACAAGAATACTGAGTATATTTTAGACATCTATTACAGACTAAAGCCAGGGAATTATACTTTATGAGAACACAATACTTCATCAGAAGACAATTCAGCATCTACAGTATTCAAAGTGATGTTTATTTTGTTTTCCATTTATATGGGAGATGGAGACAGAGACAAAGAGGGGGGAGAGAGAGAGGAATGGAAGGAGGGAATAAGGAGGAAAGAAGGAAGGAAGGAAAGAAGGAAGGAAGGAAGGAAGGAAGGAAGGAAGGAAGGAAGGAAGGAAGGAAGGAAGGAAGGAAGGAAGGAGGGAGGGAAGGAAGGAATGGAGGGAAGGAGGGAAAGGAGGAAGGAGTCAGTTGAAACTTAAAAAACAATACCACACATGCAATATGTCACAGTCCAAGAAACCCAATGTGGTTTGCTAATTATAGATTATGTTACTATTTTTTGCTTCTTGAAACAGAAAAATTGAGGGTATTTGGTATTTTCACTTAAAATCTGACTGAAACCATTTTCCTTGGTGGAATCTTTAACTGACCCATCAACAATTGCATTAGTTTTCTCACTAAGCCAAAGACATACCAAGTATTTACAAGCAAATATTGTTTCCTTCACCCCCTTGCTGTGCCTGATTGCTTCATGAATATTTGCAGTATCTCTGGCATTCTCCTTTGTTGCAATCTCTCCTCCTTGCAGAGATAGGTCCTGATATCAAAGCAAGATCTATTTATTCATTTTTTTTAATCAGGAGGAAACTGATAAGAATGGAAAATTCTTTAAAATGATGGGTAAGACTGACCAACATAAGGTTATATTTAGATTTTGTGGTTAAAAGAAAACACAAGGAGACGACAAAGAAAACTGCAAATCAAAAATTCCTTGGCTATTTCCAAACTAAAATGGGGCAGGAGCAGAGAGAGTGTCAGGGATTGCATGATGGGGGTCAGGATGTGGTTTCCTGAGTTTGCACTGATTTTTTTTTTTATAAATAATGGGAGGAGCAGTAGCTGATCTACATATTTATGTGAGGATTTATGTTTTACAAAATGTTGCATGAAAGTCTCACAAAACCCTGTGGAGTAGATATGGTGAAGAAACTGAGGCTCCAAAGCAGGATTTAAACTATTGACTCCATGTTTTCAGACCACACTGTACTGTGTGTGTGAGAGTTGGAGTGGGGAGAAAGGAGAAGAAAGGGAGTAAGAAGAAAAGGAGAAGGAGAAGGAGAAGGAAGGAAGGAAGAGAGAGAGAGAGAGAGAGAGAGAGAGAGAGAGAGAGAGAGAGAGAGGGAGAGAGAGAGAGAGAGACAGGAGAATGGGCTGTGAGGAGCATGAATGTGCAGTCAGATCTGCCTTCAATTCTTTGCTCTGCCAGTTGCCCTAACCTTGAAGATATCACTTTAACTCATGGGACCTCAGTTTCCCCATCTTTAAAATGAGGGTATGAGCCCAGGGCTCTGAGATGTCATCCAGCTCTCAGCCTGCAATTTTTTAAGTAAGAGCTGAAATCAGAGCCTGAGCTCCCCTGAAGGGGGGCCTCTTCTCCCATATATCTGCCCTGGGTCATGCATTTCCTCTGGAGAGAATGGGCCTAGGTGGTGAGAAGTCTTCCTGGAAAGGAATGCTTAAAAGAGTTCATGGAAATTCCATCTCCCTTCTCCTGACTTGGACACCAAGATCCTTGGTGGACCATTTCATGGTTTCTACCCCTGGAAACCTCCCAGCTGCAACTGGGTCTGTGGGAGCTGATCAGCCAGCCTTCATTGTGGACCAGGTCCTCCTACTGGGCAGGATATATCAGAGATGGAAGAAGTGCTTGTGTTGGGAAACCACTCTGAGCAGAAGTCAATGCTTCCATGAGAGTGATTTAATGCCAAAATTAACATTGGGTACCTGAGCGCCTTTGTACCAGCTGTGGTTTGGTGCCTGAGCCTATAAAGAACAGTGAGAACACCTGACATTTTTCCAGCTCTTTGTTTACAAAGTCATTTATATTGCTATGTCCACCCTCCCCAGTCTTCATATAGGTGGTGCCCACCAAGTATTGGTGCCCTCCATGGCTCTGTCCTGGGCCCCTAGCTCTTCCCCCTCTAGACCTGGGCAGCTCCCATGGACTTCTTCATCACCTGAACTTCAGACAGGGCCAGACCACAGCAGGACCACGACAAGAGGAGCTCTCAAGGGAGGGGAATTTTCTTAGAGTTTTGTAGATTAAGAAACTGAATCATAGGATTCTGGCTTTAAAACTGGGCAAGGCCTTGGAGTCACCTAATCCAGCCCTGTCTTCTCACAGAGGAAGAACCTGGAGCTCACAGAGGAAGAGAGCGACTTGTCCAAGGTCACATAGGCACAAAGAGAAAGGCCTGGGGGTGAGCTCAGGCTCTCTGACTCCAACACCAGCACACTCAGCACCATACCACGATGTCTAACAGCTGAGTAGTTAGAGACACTTTTTATCCTTTCTGTGACCTGGGTCCAAGTCTATGATGGTATGTCTAGAGTGAGTCTTCAATAATTATGTGTTAAGTGCCTCTGTGTGCCAGGAATTGTGCTAAGAAAGCAGCAGGGATACAAAAAGAGACAAAAGGCAGTCCCTGGCTTCCAGGAACTTACAGTCTAATGGGGGAGACTACAAGTATACACAAAGCAAGCTACAGACAAGGTAAATAAAAGTTAGTTAAGAGAGGAAAGGCACTCCCATGCATCATTAAGAAGGATGGGGAAGGCTTCCCCTAGAAGGTGGGATTTTAATGGAGACATGAAGGAAGCTGGAGGCAGCAAGGTGGTCTAGTAGATAAAGGACAAGGTCTAGAGTCAAGAAAACCCATCTTCCTAAGTTCCAATCCAGTCTCAGACACTTACTAGCTGTGTGACCCTGAGCAAGTCATTTGACCCTCTTTGCCTAAGTTCTTCATCTATAAAATGAACTAGAGAAGGAAATATCAAATCGGTCTAGTGTCTTTGCCAAGAAAATTCTGAATAGGGTCATGAAGAGTCAGACATGAGTAAAAAACAACTGAATGACAAAAGGAAGTCAGGGAGATCAGAGCTGAGCAGAAGAGGAAGAACATTCCAGGCCTGGGAGACAGCTGGAGAAAATGCCCAGAGCTGCCTAAGTGAATTCTTAGAGCAGGGCCAATCTTAGTGCAGGACGTTACACTAAGTCATGTAGAGGTCAAGACCAAGGCAGCAGGTACTCAGTCTGTGTTAGATAGCATGGAAAAGATATCTTTCAGGGCTGGGAGATGGAAAGAGGAAAGCATCTCTAACTAAAGAAATGCCAGTGATTTTAGGAAGTGTTTTCTCTACATTCTCATGAGGGGGCATTGTAAGTTCTTGTCACTATAAGACTGGGATGTAGGCATTCTCTCTCCTGGAAACTGGCCCCGGTCCTCTGTGCCTTCTCATTCTGGGCAACTCTTGATCACATCTCTCTGTAAATCCTCCATAGAGGCCTGGAGGTCTTCCTTTTGGTAGTCCCAGGAAAGATGAGTGTGTGCCCCATTGCTATGGGCAGGTTCTAGAATTCATCTGGGTCCATCATGTGTTTATCCACTGTCCCCAAACCCCAGCAAGGACCCAAATTAGGAACAATTAATCACAAGACATCACAGCAGCAAAAAAAGGACATTTACTTCAGTAAGATACACAGTATATAATAAGATAAGAACAAGCAGTGAACACTCTCACTACCCATTTCTCAAATTTTCTGGAGACATTCACAGGGAGTCCTCTCACTTCCTCTTCCTGGGTCACCTAAAAACCATCAGCTAGAAAGCTGGAACAGGAAATTGGATTTGTGTGTCTGTCTCTATCTCTCTCTGTCTCTGTCTCTCTGTCTCTCCTCCCCACCTCCCCCACCCCACCCCCGCTTCTGTACTGGCAGCTTGTCTGGCATTGATTCCCACAGGAACCCCAGCACCAAGTATGCAAAGCCCCGAAGTGATGCCAGCATGGCTTCTCAGGATGGGAGCCATAGGGGCTGCTGGCAGCTGGAGTTTCTGCCTGGAAGCGGGCACCCTTCCTTCCTGTTAGTTGTAATAAAGAGAAGTATCTACAGAGCAGCTCCCTGGCTCCACATCCATTTCTGCCCTAATCTTTCCTCATGTAGCTTCCCGAGAGGTTGCCCCTAGTTTCCCACAAGGGGCACTGCAAATGTCAGCACTCAAGCAAGCAGAGTCTGCCTCAGACCCACCCTCTCCTATGCCCCCCAAAGGCTGCTTGGGCACACAGTTTCCAAAGGGAATACAGCCTTGTGACCTGCGAGAACAAAGCACACTTCGCCTCTGGGAGCATCTGGACACCAGCATGGGGGCTAGGGCAGGTCTAGACTTACAGGGTTTGCCATTGCACGACATTGTTTAGAATTTGAAATTTTAAGGTAATGTTGGTCAAGTTAAAATGAGGACCATGATCCCTGTAGACTTTAGTAAATGGAAGCCATGGTGGGTAGGGGTAGAGAGAGCTAGCTCCAAAGGGCTCTCCCTTCATAGTAAACCTCTTCATGGTATGTTTTTAGTAAATTGGAAGACAAAATGTGCAAGGGTAATTAACAGGTTGTTTCCTTCCCAGAGCTCCCAACAATCTCCTCGTGACCCCTGCCTTTAAGAATGCTACACTTACCTGCCATTGTTCCTGGAGGTTACTGGATAATGTGGTTGTGGGAATATTTGTTGCAGGCAATGCATAAGCCGAGCCCACCCCAGAAGCCTTTGCCTGCAGACCCTCTGAGCAAAGCCACCCGGCTTAATGAAGCCTCCAGGAGAATGCCTGAGCAGCGCATCATACCCGCCAGGTTGGTTCTGTCCTACAACCTGAGCCTTTCTTTCTCAGTCATCTCACCATACAGGCATCCTGCAAACCGCGCTGGCCCACTCTATCCTGTGCGGACAGCTTAATGGGAAAGTTACAACAAAGACACCAAGAGAAGAAGTAGACAACGTTGGCTATTTATTGCTCATGAGTGTCCAAGATTTCAAAGATCAGCAATACAAAATGAGCACAAATCACATTCACCTAATTGGCAAGTACAAAGCACTTTATACCCACTGTCTCATTTCATCCTCTAAACATCCCTGAGGTAGCAAAGGCAGTTAAAATAACATTATACCCACTTTTCAGGTGAGGAAAGTGACACTCAGAAAAGTCAAGTGAATTGCCTATGTCCACGTGGCTACTAAGTGGCGGCTCCAAGCCTCTCACCAACCTAGCCCCAGAAGCAATAGGCAGAAGTAACCAAGAAACCAAGTCCAGCTTGAGCCAGGAAAATCCCCCAAGCAGCTAGAGATATTCAGAAGTGGGATGGGCTGCCTTGGGAGCTGGGTGGGTTCCCTCTCAAGGAAAAGTTGGATGACCCCTTTTCAGGGATACTGTAGAGTAGAAGACATTCCTGTCTAGGCCCAGGTTGGACTAGAAGGTCATGGAGGTCCCTTCCATGCTGAGCTTCTACCTCTCAGGCCAAGGCTCTTGCCAATATACCACATTATCTCCAAGTACAGGATCACTGAAGGTAGAAAGAGCCAGACATCCCTAAGTCCAGCCTCTTCACAGACAAGTAACTGCCCTGGACTGATTGGTATGAGCCTGGCAACATACTCAAATGAGACCAAGAAGGAAAAGTGGCAATCAGTATGGTATCAGTGAGACAATGGATACAAAAAGAGAATCCACAGGAGGGCCACTGTGCTTATCCAGGACACAGAGCCTTGTGGTTCCCATCAACTGGTTGGTGAGGGGGGTGATAACTCAATAAACCGTTGAAAAAAGTTGGTAACTCATAGAAATGTGAGGAACCTGTCTATAAAGCTAAGTTAGGGAAACAGCCTTAAATCTAGACAAAGTATCTTTCTAATCAGGAAACACCCAGACTGTTGGTCTAGACCTAGTGAGGCGGCAATGGACAGAGCACCAGATCTGTCCTCAGAAAGACCTGAGTTCCAATCTAGCCTCAGACACTTACTAACTGTGTGACTCTGGGCAAGTCCCTTAACCTCAGTTTCCTCAACTGGAAAATGGGGATAATAATAGCACCTACCTTGCAGGGGATCAAATGAGATATTTGGGCAGGGCTTGGCACAGTGCCTGGCATGTAGTAGGAACCTAACAATGCTTATTTTCTTCCTTGCATTATTGTTTATGTCAGTTTTCCAAAGAGGGTGAGGGGACCCTGCTGGGGGATGAGGCAGACAAGCTCGGCTCCCGTGGGTTCAGTGAGGCCAGAGCACAGCTGAGCACCTCTCTTGGCAGGGAGCTCACCACACATTTGCAGCTTTTCAAGTTCCTCACAGCCAGGAGGTGATGGGTTGGTGTGGACTTGGATCCATTCATTCCTCAACACTGAAGGAGACAGAAGGAAGTTCAGCGGCCTCATTACATTTCTGAGGAAGAATTCTTGGCCAGGCAAACCACTTGCCAAACATTTCAAACACAGAAGATAAAGATAAGGAAGTCTGGACAGGCATAGGGATCTTTAAATCTTAACCATGTGTGAACTCAGGAGAATGGCTCAGAACCTAGATCATTCACATTGTGAACTGTATGTCTGGAGAAGAGGATTTGTTTTTCCACTTCCAACAGAACGAGCAAAATTGCTCCTTTAAATGGAGAGATCAGATAGAAAGATAGTCATGTGAGAAAGTATTGAGGTAGGCTGGGACATACAGATGGTCCTGGTCCCTCCTTGCTCCTGTGGGAGAGGCATGGAATGACATGGGTGGGGGGGCGGTCATGGAGTGGTCAGGGCAGGGAAGGGGGCACAGGGACAATGAGCTGCTGCAGGGTTTTACTAGATTACAAAATCAGCTAAAGGCAAATGTGATATGGCATCCAGAAAACTAGAGATCTATGGCAGCTCAACAGAGTGTGGCCAGCCTGTAGGTGGCATGTGATATTCAATTCTGCATTTCAGAACATAGACCATGGAGAGTTTGGAGTACAGGTGGCCACCATGGTGAGGAGACCGGAAACCTTGCCTGTAGAAGTCTATAAAAGCAAAGACTCAAGGGAACATGGTAGCCATCTTTGAGCTCCTAAACAGCCATTATGTGGAAAAGGAGTCAGACTCCCCTAAAACTGCTCCTCAGTTCACTTTTGTTTCTGTTAATGATGCCACAGTTCATTCCCCTACACTCTAATCATCTTTGAGGAGCCAAAGAGGCCAGACCCAGATCTTTACATCTGCCTCCCCTCAGGTCTTGGACCTGTGATTCCATCCATGTAGTGAGTTGTAGGTGAGAATCTCCCTCTACCTACATATATTGTAACTAGCTAGCTTGGGCCATGAGAAGCTTTGGGACTTACCCAAGGTCCAGGATCCAGCGGCTGGCAGAGTTAGTAATGGAACCCTGGTCTTCCTAGGCTTGCTAATCACTAAGCCATGCTACCCCCCTAATAAAGATGAGTTGAGTTGACTTCTTATAAATTTGACAGAAAACTCTCCTCAACTGACTGTTAACCATAAAGAAATTTGAAACTCAGAAGGAAGAAAAAAGAAGAGGGATGTCAGAGGAGAAAAGTTTGACAGTCTGAGAGCTTGGGAGATTTTCCTTTAAGTTGTTTGAAAACAATAACAACTAAGTTTGGGGCGGGGGCAGGCAGGAGGGGGTGTCCAGTTCTGGTCCTATCATTGGGATTTAAACATCTGGTGGAGACAGGGGGAGATAGGCAGCAATAACTCAAAGGATAGAGGCCGGCCACTCAGGAAGACCTGAGTTCACATCGTGCTTCAAACATGTGTGACTCTGGGCCAGTCACTTAACCTCAGTTTGCCTCCATTTCCTCAACTGTAAAATGTGGATAATAATAGCACCTACATCCCAGGATTGTCGTGAAGATCACATGAGATCATTGTGAAGCACTGAGCACAGTGCCTGAACCGTGTCTTTCAGTCATTTCAGTCGTGTTCCTCTCTTCATGATCTCATTTGGGGTTTCTTGGTAAAGATTCTGGAGTGGGTTGCCATTTCCTTCTCCAGATCACTTTGCAAATGAAGAAACTGAGGCAAACAGGGTTAAGTGACTTGCCCACGGTCCAGGAGTCATGAGACCTCAGCTAGAATCCCAGCCCTAACTCTTCTTACCTGTGTGCCCTTGAGCAAGTCCTTTAACACATGTCCAGTTTGATTAAATCCCTTTGGAAACCATAAAGTGCTATATAGAGGGAGGTCGTTATTCTTGATAACACTAAGAATCATCACCCTTTGGAGCCTCAGTTTCCTCATCTATAAAATGAGGGTGGCCTGGAGAGCCTCTAAGGTCCCTGTCAGCTCTGAACATGAGCCTACATCACTTTACTTTTCTGGGTGTTAGCTGCCCCATCTAGAAACTGAAGAGGTTGGAGTGGGTGAGCTCTGCAGTTCCCTTCTAGTCCCAGAACTATCACAATGCTCTGGTGCCATGAAGTCACTGAGGATGTGAGCTCTGATACCTGTCCCAGGTGCTCCTAACAGAAACAACAGCGTGTTTCTGAGCTAACTGGCCTTGCGATAACTGGCTGTCTCCAAAGCCCTTCCAAAGAAACTGACACCATCTTGATTCCATCTCTTTCTCCTTTCTGTTTACAGACCTGCCCCTCAGCATCCACCACTAGTGCCCAGACCCTCCTACACCGTCTGCATGAAATGAGAAGCTCAACAGTGAAGACAGAAGTTTGCACTATCCTTAAACTCCCGTCGGAGTGCCTTGTTTTGTATCAATCCTTCGAATGTTTAATGTTGAAAACACCATTGTTTCTAAGAACTTTGAGCTCCTGCCTTCAGTACTGTGCTGTGCTATGGTGCTCTGGGGACTTGCTCAGGTACTTTTAAATTATTAATTTATGATGAATATTTATTATGGTGCGGTGCACTGTAGTAGATATTTTTTTTTACCATCTCTAAGTTTTCCTTGGAAGGAAATCTTGTTTTTAATATTTCAGTGAACTTGAAACATTCCGCTTTGTGGGATTCTAGGCCAAGGGTTACCTTTCTTGATCTCTGCTTTACTGCAGGAGTGGCACTAATGGATAAACAGGCAACGTCTCCACCGTGGTCATTAAGACAGTTCATCGTGTATGACCTTCCCAAGCATGAGCCTTTCATTAAGCAGGGGAAGCCAGAGTTCCATCCCTACCCAAAGGAACAGTATATGTCTCCAGCCACCACATTTCTCTCTGAACATCCCTTCCATGCTTAGCTTGCAGCGTAGCACTAGCCTCTGCTGAGGTTGGTGAGGGGTAAATTGGAAGGTGAATTCTAAAACAACTGTTCAGCCTCCATTGGCACAGGCAGAGAGGGATTCAGTTTCATACCAGGAATAATTCAGCAGATTGGAAATAACCTCAGCCTCTGGTGGGGATGGAAGTAGACAACACTTGAGGAAGGTAAGGAGCAGAAGTGACCAGCCAGGAAGTAAGTACAGGAGTCCTGTTCCCTCCAGTAGAAGTGTGGCTTCTGAAACTTCCTGGACTGACTGATCACCACCCTGGCCTGAAGCGACGCAGCAGATCCTTTATGTGGCCATTAGGTTTGTGTGTCCCCAGTCACTATTGATGCTCCTAGATTTGGAGCCAGGTGAGAGCAGGGATCCACATGCTATTTGGACTAAGAAAGGGCGAGTATCTCTACAAGTTACAGTAGTTTGGGCAAGACCATTACTGACCAGGTGCTGTAAGTACCATCTCCTTCCATTGCCAGGGAGATAACCAGATCACCTCATTGTTTACTCAACTGTAATACAATCATTCTGGATTCATGTGGAGGGACCAGCCTTTCCCTGGGACCAGAATTCTTTTCAGATGTGAACTAGTAACTAGATAGATCCAATCAATACTTTAGAGTAAGTCCTTTGGTTGCTGCCGTGTTTAGGCTTACTAAAAACTGGTTCATTATGATGTGTGCATCAGTTCTAAGAAAATGGAGTGATGTATCCCTTAGCATCTCCATGCATTTTATCTATCACGTACCACTTCTCTTAGTAAAATGTGGTCCTGGGTTTTCTTGAGAGCCATCTCCATCTCCCAGACTTGACAGGAGGATTCTCAAAAGGTATCTTTACCTTTAAGGTTCAATCCCTGCACCTTGCTATCTGTTGAGCATCCCAGAATGGGAGAAAGAAGTCAATTTCCTTGTCCTAACTAGGCATAAATCCCAGGACTGTCCAACTACCCCTCACACCTGTTACCCTCCACCCCACATGTAGGCAGCCAGCTTCGCAGGGAGAACTTTAAAAGCTCCTGCCTGGCTCCATGGAACCCACAAGCAAAACGTCTTTGTTGAGGTCCCATTGTGCCCTCTGGTGCCTCCTAGTGGAGCCATCTGCCACTGCAGTTTTCATCTTTCATGAAACTGACCAGAGTTCTGTAATTCATTTTAAGAGCTCTGAAATAAAGATTTCCCTCTCGTTTCAAAGGTTTTTCTGGGCCTTGAAGCAGAAAAATAAAATGTCTGGGGGCTATTTCTGGGTTTTTCTCTCCAGTAGATAAGAATCGTATCTACCTTTTCGCATGCTCACCTCTGTATCTACACAACAATGCATTCATGTTTATGAATAAACCAAACAAATGCCCATCAGCTACACTCACTGAAACAGACAGAGCATTCCTCCTCCCAAGTCCATCCCACCTCTTAAAGAGTGCTTCTGTTCATAACACAATGACCAGGTTCTTTCTGTTTGTTTTGCAGACATGCTGCAAAATGTTACTGATGTGATATTTAGAGTAAACTTGGAGAATCACTTTAACTGTTCTTTACATTCATATTAGATTTGGTAATTGTGCTGAAACCAAAGCAGGTGCTATTGAAAATGTTTACAAAATGTTTGGGGTGCACTTTGGGTGTTCATTTGTGGAGTGATATTAAATACCTTAGGTTTGGCCCCACTGGACCCTCCTACTGTCAGCAAGAGGATGCCAACTTAAAACCATCTCCTTCTAGCTTACTGTCTGGGATTGTAGTTATTCAATTTATGCAAATACTTTTTTTTAAGAATATTAAAGCTGTGATATTACTTCCAATCATTAATAGCTGTTTGGGGCTGCCAACAATATCCATATTTACATATTTCTGATGACTGATATGAGCCACTCCACTGAGGTCCACATTTAAAATATCCATAAATGGAAAGTTTCCCTATGGGGAGGCAGGAATTCTTATAGAAGAAGCACTACTAGAAGTACTGTATTTATCCAAGTAGGGCATTTTAGACAGACCTTTCATTTCGGTATGATTTGCTGATTCCCATGGCAGGGTATGGTTGGGTATTGGAGGAGAGGGGCAGGCAAAAGGGGACTTCTTGAGCTTCACTGATGACATAAGCAGAATTCAAAACAGCTACCAGATTGTGTCTGAAGTGGCTAGATCATCATGATCATTATCCTTTATTATTATTATCGTTAACTTACTGAGGTTATAAGCAAAAACCCGGTTGCTACTACCACTACTTTCTCAGGGGAATCACTGAGTTAATAGTTCAGAAGTGAAAAACTTTTTTGTTCTAACTAGTGATTCATAGTGGGAGGTCTACAGCTTGTTTTTCAAACATTTAATTTAGAATTTACCATCTAAAGTTTTTTTTTAATCATTTGTTTTCCTGACATATGGAATCAGGCCTGATGTAACAAGAAGGCACAACACACAACATTTCCCATTGTCAAAATATGTCGGTGGGGGAGACTCTGCTCCACAGTCTGAATTTCTTCAGCTCACACATGTGGGGTGACATCACCCCAACCACAAAAGCAACAAATTAAACTACAAGAGAATAGCAACTCAGGCAATTCTCAAAGGGGACATTTTTATGCCTCCTTAACTTTATTAGGAATTCTCGGGCTAAAACTATGGACCATTGTTCTGGAAAACTGGCAACCTCTCATACCCTCTCAGCGCTGAGCTGTATCAATGAACAGTTCAAAATGTGGCATCTCTATGAAGGCAAAGGTCTGGTTCTGGGATGTCCTGAAAACCTGAATTGTAAATTCAACTTTCAGTCAATGTTGACCCAGCTCTTTGAAGCCATGGGCCACTTCCAGAAAACATAAAGGAAATGGCCATTTGCTAGCCAGTCTGGGTCTTTCAAGTACAATTGAATCTTTTTTTTAATCTTTCCACTTTTTATTTATAACATCTAACTTTCAATGGCCTCATATAGGTCCAGCCCTAGGCAAAATTGTGGGAGTGTCTCCCACTTCCCCTTTTTTAAAGCATCAGATTTCCTGTCTCCGTGCAGCTTTTGCACGCTTCCTTCTGAGACCTCCAAGACCTTCTTCACTTACATCAAAGCTTACTGACCTTATACCAAGGTTTCAGGGTTCTTGATCTCTGATTAGTCATTTTTAATAATAAGGATAATGATAATAACCTACATTTATGCAGCACTGTGTGCCAGATACTATGATAAGTGCTTTACAATTATCTCATTTGATCCTCACAACGCTATTATTATCCCCATTTTGCAGATGAGGAAACAGAGGTTGTCATCTGTGCAGGGCCATACAACTAGTGGGTATCTGAAGTTGGACTGAGGTGGTCCTATGCTCCATCCACTACTCTGGCTTGCTGTTCCTAGGCTGACATTATCATGGGGTGTTGGTGTTCATCCCCTTCATCGAGAGGAGTTGCATTCTGGTGGGAATTCCAGGCACTGTGACAATCTGATGGAACAATCAGCTGCCTGCCCTACCCCCAAGACTGGCTAACTCCCCTCCTGATAGGGCCAGCTCACAAGGCCTCATTCCTCCATGAAGGGCAACCACAGAATACAACTTCCCACCAAGTTGCTACTGAAACTCAGCTGCTCACCCTGACCTGTCCCAGCCTTGAAAACCCATTTCCAATTCTTCCACATATCTCACATGCTTAGAGAACTCCTCCCAAACTGAACAAGTCAGTCAAACTGGCAGTTCATGCAGGCATTTCACAAATAATCTCAATTCCCTGCCTTTGCTGGTTTTTCCCTCCAGATTCATCTACTAGGCCCATTCATTCAGTTCCAAAAGCATAGAATTTTCCATGGCCCTTGGCAAATATGCTACCTTATTGAACTGTTCAATAAATACTCTGTCTAGCAGAAAATCAAAGCCCACCAGGTGGCTCATCGTGGGCTGCCTGCATCCTTGTTTGAGGGAGTTCTTTGGCCTGCAGAGTCAAACACTCAAATCCCTCATTTCTGCCTCTGCACTCTTCATGAGTCTTCTCCAAAGTTCAATGTTGTTTTCCAATAATATTAGAAATAGGTGTTAATAATAATGAAGACCACAGTCTGAGAAAGATGGGGAGATCTGCCTCCTCCTTATGATGTGTTGTCATTCTGAGATGCTTCCAGAGTCTTTGCCTGCAGAGAGAGATCTGCAGACTCCTCACTAAATCGTCTAGTAGAAAATCATTTCATTTTGCTCTTTTATCTGAAAATTCAATGTCACTGCATCTCTGCAAGATGAAATGTCCCCTTCTATACTTTGGGGAGAGCAATAAGCAAGAGCCACTTTACGAGTTCCTAAGGGTTTCTTTCCTATGTATCTGCACTTAGTAGTTTTGACCAGAAACCTACCCACAGGGACATATCTATTGAGAGTCAGAGGGTATCAGCTATGCAATATGACAACAGACCCATCGACCGGGTGGGGAAAACAGCAAGGGAACGCTCCTTGAATCAATCCTTCAAGCTGGCTTGGGATGCCCTGTAAACAGCTCCCCCATCCCACATCACTGTAAACAACTCTTGTTAACAGAATTTCTTCAGGGCCTCCGAACCACAATTCCTCCCAGGTTTAACTAAACCAGTGCAGAAGCACAAACGGGCTGGAGATTATTATAAAGTGAAATATATGAGTGCCCACTGGCTATTGGTAATGATGTTGTTGGCAGTCCCAGACAGGCTTCTGTAAAGCACTTTAAGGCTCGGAAGTAACGCAGATGGTAGCAAAGATAGGACATGGGTAAGAGTCCTGGACCTTCTGTTGGGTGGGCTGACTGTGGAAGGGAAAGGAAGGGCATGTGGACCAAAACTCTGTTGTTTCCAAATGTGTAGCCACTGCTAAGTACCGGGTCGGAAATCTCTGGGCCCGCCGCAGAAGGGGCCGGCCCGCAGGCCCTGGCACGTTCCTGCTAGCACACCACGCCATGCCACGCACGCTGCGCCCATTTATAAAGCTTTTGTTTGCTAGATTTCTTCACAAACTTTATGTTACAGTTGGTGTTACTTTTGTACACATTCCTCGTATTAAGGTGCTACAGGTGAATACAGCCTGGTGTTTCAGTAGAAAAGCAGTCGTTGTTAAGAATTCTATATCCAATAAACCGTGAACATGTAGGTACAGATTGGTCTCTGTCGTTGCTGAGGATGTCCCCAAGATATGGGGGTGGGGTGGGGTGGGGAGAGAGATCAATGGGGGTGAGAGATCAAATTGAATATACATGCCAAGCACACAATCCACTGGGCCCTGGTGAGAAAGACCCAATCCAAACTCACTCACCCAGCAATTGTGAAGCACCTACTGGGTGCTAGAACCTGTGCCCAAAATAGTTACAAAAGCATTTTCCTCCTTTTGAACTCTAGAACAGGATGAAGCAGGCTCCCGAGTGGAGCTGGGATAGGGGGTCAGAAAACGCCCCTGCTCGCTGCACCAACTCTACATTGATTCGGTCCGCTCACCTTGGGATAGAAACCAGAAGGGAAAACACTTGTGGGATGTTTGATTCAGCAACAAAACTGGAAACTTATGCTTTCTAGTGGATTAAAACAAAGTGCAGGGGCAAAATTCTTTTACTGAAATAAAGCGAGACTTAGAAAAGCCTTGCAGCAAAAGCACGAAGATGCCATTAGATTGCTTGCTTCTATTTGAAATGGGCTGCTTCATTCTGGCTGTTGATTGGTTGCCCTTTCTCGACTCCCACCCATCTTTGGAAACAAACTAAGAGAAGAAGGTTCCTCGTTTGGTAGGTGTTTGACAAGTGATACTTTTCTAAGAGGACAGGATACATGAAGCAAATAGAAGAGCCCATTCAGCGTGACATTAGGAAATATTCTGACCCTTTTCCCAGGGCTTAGGCCCTTGGTACAGGCACGGGGTAAGGTGTTGAACTTGGAGCCAAAAAGACCTGGGTTCAAACCATAACTCAGCTTCAGGGTTGGACTTGATGACCTCTTGATGATCTTCCAGTTCTACATTTATGATTCTATTAAAACTTGCAAAAAAACTGGCTTTTTGTGCCCAAATTTCTAAAAAAAAAAAAAAATCTAATATTAGCTCACATTTCTCTAGGACTTTAAAGTTCACAAAGAACCTCACATCTGTAAAATGATCTTCACAACACCTTTGTGAAGTAAGCATTATTATGATCCCCATTTTTCAGATGAAGAAACTGAGGCACCAAGAGTTGAAGTGGCCTGCCCAGTGTCTGAGGCAGAATTCATACCCAAGTCTTCCAGACCCATAGTCCAGCTTCCCCTCCATGTGTATCCCTTCCCATTATCCTGATAAAATAATGGAAGGTATACTGAAGAGTCAAATTGATTCTTCCCTCTCTTAGGGTTTTCCAATGTGGAGGAAATCTCAGGTAATTCATCCACCCACATGTTCTATCTCATCGACACCTTATGTCTCTGTCATAATAACAGAAAACATCAGAGTTGGGAGTTGTTAGTGGCTTTTGTCAAAAATGAAATTGACAGATGTATCTGGGACCTGGAAAGGAAATAAAGGTAGAGTCAGTAATAAATATGGAGGGCAGAAAAGGCTTCCAGAAGTCACCAAGAGTGTGCGTGTGTGTGTGTGTTCTCTTTCATTGATTTTTAAAAAGATTCAACTTGAAGTTGTCAAACATCTTGAAAATGACTGATAAATCACCTCTCTCAGGTGTTTCTAAAAGCGTGCAGAAAATACTAATAACTCTAACAAGGTACCAGAGAGCAGGTCTCTGTATGACTTGCAAGTCCGACCCCAAAGGCAGCTGTCCCAAATATGACATAAAATCAAATGGACATTTCCCAAACTCAGTAATGCAGATAGGGGCTCTTCTTTGTCCCTTCCCTTAGCCCACATCAATTACCTTTTCACTGATCTTTGCCCTGCTGAGAAATTCCCACCCCTTCTGACTGCCAACCTCTCAGGCTGGTCAGGTTCATCAGTTTCTCTCCAATTGCAAAGAGCACATTGCCGGCTGGTAACATTTTGTATTGATTCTAAAACATGACTTACTTGAGTACTCTACTGTTTGACTGCTTGGGCAGGCTCCTGGTACTAATTCCACCATGCATTTCCTTTCACCTTTGCTCTGAAATGAGCTGTGGGAATGTAAAATGATTCCCACTGACTCAAGCCACCTCCCATCCCAATCCTGCCTGCCTGCTGGACTATAACAACAGAGAGGCAAATGCAGATGGCATTCTCCCCTCCCTGCCCACTGCCAAAGATGAGCAGCAGCACCTGAGATGTGCAGCAAGTCAAGATCCCAAAGAGAAAATCTTCCTTGGGAGGCTGTGGACTTCAGCACGAGGAATGAGTCAGTCCTGATGGCTGCCATGGGGGAGTCAGGAGGCTGGGGGAGCACCATTATTGAAAATGCATCAAGGAGAGAGTTTCAGAAGTTCCTCAAGTGACCCAGGGGACATGTTGAGGAACAAATGAATGTGTGTATGCGTATCTCTGGGGCCTAAACATCTGGTTTCACATCTATCTCCAAAAGGACAAAGACAAGAAAACATCCCACCAGTTGACTGTATGAGGATGGCAGTGCATACATGTGCACATGCATGTACACAGACACACACATGCATGTGTAGGTAAAAAGATGTATTTGAACATGAGAAGAGTTGTATGTTCCAAAAAGTCACCAAGAATCAACAACTAAATAAGAAATGGGTATCACAACCTTCGTTCCCAGCCAAGGTGCAAGGGCTTGTCTAAAGCCCTGTGGCCATGGCTCCACGTCCTTCACGTGCACATCTTGAGAAAAGCAGCTCTCAGCTCAGCTCAAGAAAGAGGCTTTCTTCAGGCTAAGACTTCTCTTCTGTTCTTCTAATAAGGCGATCACATTCTAGATAAAGGAGCAGAGCAAGCAGTGAAAACCAGGGACTTTGAAGGGGCAAGGATCACAAGCAGCCACCCCAAAAGGTAAAAAGCCCCTGACCTGTCTATCAAACACTCGGGCCATCTCCAGGACACCTTTGCCAAACTGAAAGAGAAAACAAGAAGAGTTTGTTTTCCTCTCTCAGTAAAATCTTTGACAAAAAAAAGAAAAGTGTTGTGCCATCTATGTACCTCATTTGTAACACTGAGATCTGCTCCTTTTTCGAGAAGTAATTGAACCAGTTGTTCATGATTATTTAACACGGCCACCTGAAAAAGAATTGGGGGGAGGGGAGGGGATGCTGAGCAGCTGTTGCTTCCCAGCTAGATACTGGAAGGACCCTGGACAGCTCTTGAGTCTAGCCCATGGCCAATACCTGTATGCACCCTGCCTCGGCTCCCTCTACCACACAGACACACAGACACAGATACACACACACACACACACACACACACACACACACATCCCTTCAAAAGTATTCACTTTTTCAACTGGGAAAGTTGCAGATTTTACTAAAATAAAATGAGAAACTCTGAGCCTGACCAGGAAACCTATATTTCACAAAACAACAAATTTGTTTTGGATCTTATTATGATTTGGGGAACAAGCTTTAGCAAAATTTTGTGTTCTTCATGACAGTCCTTCTGAGAAAGAATGCCCACAATAGCCCCAGCCTGATGCTAGGCTGAGCTGGCAAGAATGTTCAAATTCAGGAGCAATCTTAACTGCAGAAATACAATGAGGCCCTAGGCCATAAGAAAGTACCATTAAGGGAGTCTTCCCATCTTTATCTTTCACATTCACATCTGCTCCAGCTTCGATTAAGAGAGAAGCCACCTCTTTGTTTCCTGATACTGCAGATACTCTCATGAGTGGTGTCCATCCTGAACCATAGTCTGCAACATCTATCTGAAACACAGAGAGGAATTGTTCTTAGCCTTTTTTATAAATCATTATTTAAATAAAAACACAAGTGATATTGACTCTGCCAGCTGCCTACTAATTTAGATAAAAGACTTTCTGGACTCATTAAGACAATGGAGGTTTGAAATCATGCCCAGAAAATCATGAGAATATCCTAATCCAGTTTATTCCGATTCATCCATAGCAAGGCCCCCAGACCTGGATAAGGACAACATGAGGATCAGATCTTCAGGGAAGCTTCTCACTCAGCTGCTCCTCTGAATTCCCCTTCAGTGGCAGAGTAGAAGACAAAAAAACCAACTGCTCCCACACCCACCTCCACAGTGAGCTCCTCGTTGGAAAAGTCCTTGGAGTTATCAGACTAATAAGACCTGCCAGGGCCTCCCGGCCACACCCAGCTCCCCAATCAGCCAGCTTCTTCCCCAAACAACACACTATGCAGTGTAGGCCTAGTCAGTGATAAAATGAACATTGTCCTTGCAATCTCTGCTCCACGCTATTAAATTTTCCACTTAGCAAAGAGTCAACATTTTTTATAAACAAGAAACCTAAATACTCCTTCTTCCCTTAAATATATGACTTTCCAGAAGAGCACAATAAAGAAATATGAGTAATAAGCTCTCTGAAATTAGTGAAGGTGGCCCTTGGACAGAGACAGAGACCATCCTGTGGCCCATCCCTGGGCTACAACTTGGCTGGGGATAAAGAAAAAAAGAATGACAGATTTGGGGGTGGGGGGTAGAGACACACACAAAGACAGAGACAGAGAGACAGACAGAGAACAGAGAGACAGAGACAGAGGAGAGAGAGACAGAGACAGAAAGAGACAGAAGAAAGAGGAAGGAGGGAGAGAAAGAGAGGAAGAAGAAGAAAGAGGAGGAGGAGGAGAAAAAGGAGGGAGACAGAGATAGAGAAATGATAAAAAGAGTTTTTTCAACCAAAGCCACTGTGAACTCCCAACCACTATGTCTTAAAGGGGTTGTGATCTGTGTGAGCGGAGGATC
The DNA here is from genome assembly GCA_023548195.1 of Bettongia penicillata ogilbyi. Classification (NCBI taxonomy): domain Eukaryota; kingdom Metazoa; phylum Chordata; class Mammalia; order Diprotodontia; family Potoroidae; genus Bettongia; species Bettongia penicillata. The sequence goes on along the minus strand of JAJHZJ010000324.1, from coordinate 5,163,941 downwards.
AATCCACACAGATTACATCCTAATTAGAGACCCTTGAAGCATTGACATAAGCAGTTTGCAAAAAACACTGAGCATTTTTATCTTTCAACCACAGGAACCTAATGTAGTAGATATTCCAGTTAAATGCAAAGTTGTATCTAATTACACATTTTTCCAACATTTAACTGCAGCATAGTCTCAGAACGTGTGCTCATCTCTAATCACTGCAACCTTGGAAATGAGGCACAGGGCTCATAGACTCCATATTTGAAGCTTTGACCCCCCACTTTAAAGGCCCTTTAAAGACCAATACATTCATACACTAAGCTTATATGTATTTTTAAGCTCCTACTGTGTGCAGAGTACTGGGCCCCTGCACAAACGGGGCTTATAAGCTAATAGTGGGAAACAAAGTATTTACCTACAAATAAAATATGTTGACTTTGAAGACCAAATATCATTTTTTTTATTATTTAACCTTAATTGGGATTCAATCACTTAACAGGAAATGATAATTCCCATCATTTCAGAGGCCAAATATTGCTAACAAATACGCATCCTCATCATCCATCACAGAGTTAAACTACACAAATTTTTCCCAGGTCCCACAACTTGGCCTAGTAATATGGGAAACTGAAATAAATCGCTGTGAGAATTTGGTAGCAAAAGGGAAGGGCCCTGACTTGTTTCTTCAAAGAAACCTTTGTCTCCTCACCCCCTGTAAAAACCCACATGAGCCCCAAACTTGAAACCAAGAAGTCAACGTGGCCTCTCAGTGTGGGCTCCATGTACCCACCATCACACCTCAGAGCCAAACATAAACAATCCACTAGCCTTTGTAGGAGACATGATGTTTCTTAATCTGAGTTTATTTTCTAGGCCATCCACTTAATTTCTCAGAACCTGACAGTGTCTGGCAGTCTCAGTCAGGGGGGAGTCATGTCCATCAACCCTTATCTCCATGGCTTGAAATTTTTAACTTAACTTCCCTATGGTCCTGAAGTAAAATCTTCAAAGTTATCAGAGGTAACAAAGAGTAATTAAAATCTCTCCACCCATCTCCTACTAACTGTGGGAGATTGGCTAAGCAGTTCCACCCAAATCAATTTCTTCTGCAGCATGGCCTCAAAAGTGGATTGGTGTATAGGGATTCGGACAGGAGACTCTCAGAAGGATCATAACATGGGACTATTGACAAACAAAGTCTAGTCTTGTGCTCAAAGACATGTCAATACAGTTGGGAGAATCTCCAAGGCAAATCTGGGACAAAACAAATCTAATTAACAAAAGCAACTCAAAAAATAGCCCTCTCTTGTCCAATCCTCCCCAGGGACTCTTTTCCCACCATGGATGACTTTCCCTGTGTGACCACCCCAAGCATCTGATGGCCTTCTCTTCTGGGCCCCACCAACTCTTCTGATGGTGCAAATGGACTAAGGTGGCTCACCGCACAAGGCCCAGCCTACGCTCTCTTGGCCACACACTGCATCCCTCCCAACTTCAGGAGACCTCTGCCTGTTTAGACACTACTCTGATGAAAACCCATACCTTGCAGCCGTCCTTAATCATCCAATCAATAACGTCAGAGTGACCCCCATCAGCAGCCCAATGCAAGGCTGTGCAGCCTCCCAGGTCTCGGGCCTCCCAGGAGGCTCCATGTGCTCTGAGGTATTTGACCACGTCCAGGTGTCCAGAATAACAGGCAAGCATCAGACTGCAACAAGAAGGGTTAGGGCTGACCAAGAGATGAAAACCTAGCCACTGGGAGTCACAGGACCACAGACCCACCTCTAATCTGACTTAGCTGGCCCCCAGGGAAGCTGGCCTGGAAGATGACCCCTGGGCATTCATGCAGGATGCAAATGTGCCAGCTATCAACCCAGGCATTGGAATGAAAAATAGAGAAAGCCAAGAGGGCAGCCCCAATGGATTGGATGCCCAAGAATATGTATCACATGCTTCAGATAAATCTTGGGAGTCTGTAGGCCCTTGATGAGCTGGCAGAAAGTAAGCTCTCCTTCATTTTGTATGATTCACTCTTTCCCCAGCAGAAAACTTCAGCATGAGAAGGAGCCAAGCACAAGCATTAGGGCTTGTTGAATACTGTAAGGAGGGAGAGTACCTTGCTCATGACATTCAAGGAGAAATTAGGAAGTCCCCATCTTTTGTTTGCTTAGAGAAAGTGTGTAGTACAGTGGAGAAAGCTGGTGTCAAAGCCAGAAAGTCTTGGATTCAAGACACATACCAGACTTACCAGGTGAGCCACTTTATCCCTCAATACTCTAGGCCAGGGGTGTGGCTTGGGAGTCAAATATATAGCCAGGCATTTAAGAATGATTCTTCTATTTTTAAATATTAAAAAAAAATTGAGTAATGTAAGACTCGTTCCATACTAGGTTGCAGAGAGAGTACCACCTTGCACTGGCAGAGGGAGTTTCCCACCATGGAAAGCACAGGCCCAGTATCAGCTCAGTTATTTTCTCTAATCCAAAAGACATATTATTCATTCAAGTCAGTGATGGCATAAGGAATAAAGTAAGTCAGAATTTTAGAAAGACAAAGGTATCACCTGTGCAGGATGTGAGCAAAGAGAAGGGAGGACTGAGTGGTAGTGCTGATAGGCCTACATCTTTCTCCTTTCCCCAGGGTCTCCCTGAAGAACTGCTTCATATCTCAGGCTCTCTGCTAAGCTTCCTGATACAACCCTTTTCCAAAGGGCTTGAATGAAGGAGAAGATTCTAGCATGGTATGTGGATCCTGACAAGGTTCAAGAGACCAAGAGGACACCTATGCGGCACACCTGTGTGGCACACAGAAACCATCCCTCCTGGACACTGCTCTTCTTCACATCCAGCTTCCAAGCTCAACTATAGGAGCCAATAAGGAAGGGAAAAAGAGAAAGCAGATAACAGAGAAGGGTAAAAGAGTAAGGTTTGGGGTCATTGAGTTGTCCATGACACCAAGAGATTTCATCTCTGATATCTTATTCAAGGCAAATTCTTATCAAGTTTTATGCCTCAAATGCCTCAAAGCCCAGACAGATTGAATTATAATCTAAGGTCTGAGAACCACAGCTCATAAGCTGCAAGGCATCCCAGAGCCCACCTAGACCAACCCCTTTATTTTACAGATGAGACAACTGAGGTACAGTAAGGTCAAGAGAGTTGCCCACAGTCAGACATGCTGGTTCTCTTTGCTTTCGATCTCAGTATCAACAATGAAAGAAGAAAGAGTCTACATGAAATGCTGATCCAAGAAAAAGGTCAAGTCCTCAAGAGAGCAAAGGGATTGATATTACATGGGCAAAAGGTAGAGCAAAAGGGTTGATTTTGAATGGGCAAAAGGCAGGGTGGTCTTGCAGTGTGCCCTAAACAAAGCTACTGAAGAAAAGCCTGGAGTGAGACTTTCCCATAGAAGTCATGCCTATTTGAGACACTTGCATTAAGAGAGGAATTCCGGCTCTTATTGTCATTTGAGTTTCAGTCATAGCATAGGGGCAGTGGATGCAGATTCCTTTCCCTTCCCATAGGAAAAAGACAATTGCTCAGGCACAGCTGCCTCTGAACTGAAGGTCTACAGAAAAGAAAACCCACCAACTCATCAGCAAATCTGCCATTCCTTTCCCAGGGACATGGAAAGAGGAATGGAAGAGTGTCTCCTCCTTAAAGTTAGATGTTCTCTCATAATCCTGGGCCATGGCATCCCTCTGGGATTTTTCAGATGCACAACAGCCCTGGGAGCTCTCTGGCCTTTCCCTAGCAAGGTTTCTGAGACAGGCAGGGCCAGCAGCCTCTTAACAAGAGGATTCATTCATGCAATAAATATTGACTGATATCCCACTATTTGCAAGAAGATTGGATGTAGGGGGAGGAGAGAAACGGGACATAAAAACAAGGTCCAATCCTTTCCCTATATGAGTTTACAATCTGTTAGTGTGGGTGTAGACTGATATAAAGTCCTCAGGATGCCAGGCAGAACGCAAGAGGGATGAGGAACGACCAAACAAAGTGGTCAGGTCCTTCATAGGAAGCAGAGATCACATGCACATGACTGGAGCAGAGGTGGGGGAGAATCAGGGGAGACACTTCCCAAGGCAGCAGCCCAAGTAGGCTTTTACAAAGAGATTGGGGGAAAGACACTGCAGGCAGCGGGACCTGCCTGAGCAAAGATGCAGAGGTGGGAGGGTGGGGACTGTGTACAAGGAATGCTGACTAGGTGCTTCCTACTAGAGCATGGAGGCCACACAGCAGGAGAGGGTGGAGATAAGGAGAGACATGGAGGCAGGGTCAGGAACTAAGGTGACCATGATGAAGGCAGCCAAGGAGTTCAGACTGAATGTGGTGGGATGGCCCAGGCTTGTTTTAGTTTAAGAAGCGAAATGGCTTGACTGGAGCTACGCTCTGGGGCTCTCAGTCACTTGGTGGCAGTGGCCAATCTGAGAATGGACAGAGCTGGGGGATACAGACTGGAGGTTCCTGCCAGGGAAAGGGTCACAAAGGCCTTTGGCTCAGGAGCCAGGGATTAGCGGAGGTGGGGTCACTTGGGCCACGCCCCTACCTGCCATGGGTCACTCAGACCACGCCCTTCACCATGCCATGAGCCACTCAGGCCATGCCCCTCCACCATGGATCACAGGCCACGCCCCTCCATGCCATGGGTCACAGGCCACGCCTCTCCCCACTGTGGCTGCCATCCCGGGAAGCCCATCCTAGCCCAGGAGCAGGCTGAGGGCACCCACCTGTCCTTCCCGCTTCCGTTCTTCAGGTTCACGTCAGTCCCATTCCCAATCAGGATCTTCACCAGTCTGAATGAAGCAGAACATTTTGGTCACCTTTGGTCCTCTTCATGATACTTTTTAAAGAAATATGAAAGAAATGCGGGGATGGGAGGCCTGCCTCCACGAGCTCATGGTGAGGAATGAATTTCACTTTCCAGTTACCTGGAAGGCCAGGAAAGGCCAGAGGGCCCCCTCCTCAGTGCCTCTTTCTACAAGCTCCCCCATCATCGGCCTCCCTCTCTGCCAAGCCCACCAGTCCACCCACCACCCAGAAGAATACCACAGGAGCAACATACCGTGTGTAACCCTTCTGGGCAGCCACCATCAGGGCGGTAAAGCCAAGCTTATTTGGAACATCAACCTTAACATGGCTTCCAAAGAGAAAGGCAAGAAATGCATGAATGACCACCCTGCCCCCCCAACACACAGGTTCCTATGCTATCAAGCCCACTAGCTCACAAACGTGATTTAGGATTACAATCCCTTCTCCAAAGGCTGGATTTTTGTCATCTCAGCCTGCCTTGTTCAGTGTTTATAAAGAAGCAAACAGTGTCTGATGTGGGACAGAAGTCCTTAACGGAGGAATTCTGTTTTCTGATGTCAGATTTATCAGGAAGCTAAGTCAATGTCATTTCACACTTAAACCCAGTCTCCCCTTGGCTTCCAGTTCTCTGGGGACTTGGGCTAACACTGAGGAGAGGGTCTATCCTCCTTAAATTTAGCAGAACATAGTCACACATGGCCTCTGGTGAGGACTCTTTGCCCCAAAGACCAGGAGCTCTCCCATAGGCAGGGTGTCTCCTCCCCAGCCCACTGCACTTGAATACCAGAGCATTCAGAGACCTGAACAGATGAAAAGATTAGGAGAGCTGCCCCCTAGCCACTGAGATTAGGGAAATGCTTTTCTTCTGTGACTGAGAGAAGCTTCCTCTTACAAATGACTCCTCATCTTTCTAAGGCTCTCAGCTCTATTGATTCCAAAAGAATTTAGATCCTCTATTTCAGGCAGAAATCTGCTAGAGATTTTTAGGAATCCATTCACAGAAATCCCTCTCACTTCTTTGGGTGATGCTTTGGGGCCACCGGGCCTTCTTTGGAAGGGTGCTTATTTCAAAGGAATTGCCTCTTTGTATAGTGATTTATAGTTATGTTATAGCCTAATCTAAACCTCCACTTTTCACCCAAACTTTAGGAGCCTCTTGACAGAGGTTTTGGGGCTTCTAGAGAAAACACAAAAATGGGCCTCAGGCAAAGTTTCTGTTATTTCCTGGCATCAGGAAGAATATTTTCTGAGATTGGGGCAGGGGAACCCTGAGATGGTTCTCTCACCCTCCTTGAAGTATCCGGACAAGCAGTTCTTCATCATTCACATTTACAGCTCGATGGAAATGCTCACTACTCATGGGCTCCCCTGAAGGAATCAGACAGCGAACAATCAGCCCCTAGTGCAGGAGGCTCATCACAGCCCTTCAGCGGTGCTGAGCTGGCCAGGTCACTGCCCCCCTGATTCCTGCACTGGGAATCCAGTGAGCATCGCTACGTTAAATCAGAGCTGTTTTCAACTGGGAAAGGGGCCAGAGATTAGAAGCCTCACCTTGGCACATCCTTCAGGAGAAGGAGATTTGTTTTGCACTGTATGATTTGGGAAATACTGCTTGGTGGGTGGATTGAAGAGGGCTGAAAATCATCTTTTCCTATTTCATAATATGGAGCTCACAGCTTGAAACTTTAAAAATGTCTCATGAGCTGCAAAATATTTTGCAGTAGTCACAATACACAACTTTATTTGCCAAAGGAGCCATGAGAAGACTTTGAAAACAACCAAGGACAAAGGGCACCCCTCTGAGATGGGAAGTGATCATTTCTGGGGGGATTCTGACTTTCTTCTTCCCTGTAACCTTTCTGAACTGAGCAGGAAAACATCTAGCCTTTGGGAGAGCAAAACCAAGTTATTCTGAAAGGTAGAACAGAATGAAGAAAATTGATGGAAAAAAAGGGGGAGAGGAATATGCCAAATGGAGAGGGGAAGGTATCTAAGTCCAAGAGATGCTAAGGACAGAAACTGCATAGGGAAGAGGGGTTCATAATACTGAGTATTAAATATTCACTAAAATAGCAAGAAGGGGCTGGAGAGGAGCCCAGGGTAGCTGGCTCCTGGGTATCTTTGGGAGCTATTTCTCCTCTCCTTTGACTTCACATTCCATATCATTTGCTTCTACTCCCTTTCCCATGGAAAGGACTAGATACTTCCTTTAGTTAGAACATGGATCAGGCCACTGCTTCATATTGCAGACTGGTCCCAAGCCACCATCACACTCCCACAGTATGCCACTGACCATGCCTCTGAGTGTGGGCGACCCAACACTATAGGGAAAACATATATCAAAGCATGTCTTCTGTTGGTCAGAGTGTGAGTCACTGTTGCTGTCCTAATATATCAAAGGCCAGCCCATTAAACACAAAAAGATGCTGTAGCCAAGGAAAACCAGGAAATGGCTATCAAAGCAGCCTGACCCAATCAGGGATCCCTGGACTTTTAAATCCACAGCATTTTCATAGCAACACAGCAGGTCTCTTCCCAAACCAAGAGATTTTTACTGAAGCAAAACTTTCTAATGACTCTAGTGACCCCCAGCTTCGCTCTAGTGGCACCACACATATATGCATGCATTCATATACATGCTCACATACCCATGCACATACATGCATACATGCACATATCTGCACACACATGTACACAAGCGCACATAACTCAAGCCCACAAGCTAATCGACTTGCATAGGCACTGGAGGCACTCAACCTTTAGCAAGTTCTCTAGGAGGCAGTTAAATTGAGCACAGCCATGTCTATCCCCAAGACATGGAGCAAACACCAGTGGGCTGAAAATCAAGAGCCTTATACATAACCTTGAACATACCAAATGACATTCCTGAGCCTCAGTTTCCACATCTGTAAAGTACAGCTAAAACATCTATGATTCTAAGCCCCTGAAGGAAGAAGCCCCAAAGCCACTCTGTCATGGCAGGGGTGCCTTCCTCTCTCCCCATCCCCCCACCCTCCTCACCCACTCACCCCCTGCTGACCATTTGCATTCCCTAAATTATCTGCTTCATTAGAAGATAAACAGTACCCATGTTTGAGGGCTGCTTCCAACTGCTGCTTGCTCTCAGGGAGCAGCCTTACTGGTACAAAGACAGACATATAGAACAGAACGTATGTGGAAAGGCTGGCCCAAAGAACCATCATCCCAGAACACAATTTCTTTTTCTGGAAAAAGGTAAAATTTTTTCAAAAGAACTCCAGGACACCTGCACCATTCTCCAAGCCACACCAGACTTCCATTCTATCACCCACATCCTTTGCTTTGACGATTTTGTTCTAAAAATAACACAGCAAAAGCCAAACCACCAAGTCCCATTACTGCCCACAGCTGCTCAAGCAGGCTCCACCCTAGAGCAATAGGAATCTTAAAACAATCTCTTTTCCAATCTTACCACCCTGAGGTGCCCACCCTGAAACCCTTCCAGTGATCTTCCCAGAAGGTAAGATAGTCATGTGAGGAGAGAAGCCTGGATCCCCACCCAAGACAATGAGTGCTATTACAAAGGAATCATCATCTGTCTTCTGGGATGCCCCAAACAATAGGGCCTTGTAGGTACAGAATCCAATCTGATAACCTTTGCAGAGCACTGTCCAATTAAAACCATCAAATGTGAAATCCAAAGAAATGCCACTCAACTGCCGAAATGCACTCATATTAAGCAACATTTCAAATATATTAGAAATCGTTACCAACTTTTTTTAGTTATCAGAGTGCTGTAGCTATAGATTGGGAGATAATAGATATTGGTCTTCTGCAAAGTATTTCAACTAGACCTAAGCTTCAAGGCTGGCCCAAGCTAGTGGCTGACCATTAGACATGTTCAAAGGAATTTATCCTCTGAAATTATTTTTAAAAATTCCATCTGTGTATTTGATTATTTAGCATCTTTAGAGACCAACTAGCAGTTATAAACAAATACAGTTTTCAAGTTTCATTAATTATTTTAAAGCATGATGTGCAGATGGATACTGGAAAATGTCTTAGCTGGGTCTCCAGCTCATGGTTTCTATTGTTCCTCCTATGAAGTCCAATCTCTGGCTCACATGTCTCACTCTTGGACCACACTTCCTGACTGTCACTAAATGCACCACCATCCATCTCACCAGGAGACCAGGATTTTCTAGGAGTGTGCACTTCCTAGTTCATCCCAAACCAGAAGGCAGAGCTGCATGCAGATATTGGGAAATTAATCAAGCTGACTTCATGTGACTAAATTCCAACAAAGACCAAGACATTTTACTGACAGACTCTGAATTACTATTTTGCTTCTTGCTCTCCTCCTGGAGCAGGAAATGAGAGGTCTTCCAAGGTCTTTAAGAGAACAAAGTCAGGGAGCAGAAGGCTGTCAATTCCTCCATGACCTCCAAACCTCAGTCACTACCTACCACATGCCTCCCTCTGTGATCTCAAAGCCTTTTCCCAGCTTCAATGACTAATCCTCTTGCTAGTGGTAGGGCAGAAATTCTGACCTGAGTGACACAGAATGGTGCCACAGTTGGTCTGGAATTGGCAAACCAAGGAAGTCAGGACTCCAGACTTTCCAACCATGACTCTATAGTCACTGCCTTTCATCTCATCTTCTAGGAAGATGTGACCAAAAACAGAGGGCAAAGGAGAATTGTCAAGGTGGACAGAATGCCCCAATTCTATTCATCAACTCAAGATTTAAGGGAAAGAGAATGGAAGGAAACCGCCCCACAGAAGGTCAAAAGATCTGTCATAAGGGCCAAGCCAGCCCTCCATTTTTTTCCGCACTGGTTTGTGGTTTTGTTGGTTCATGTACATTGAGCAGTCCCTGGCCATGAGGAGTACCCACAGACACTAGAGTGCATCTGATCAGGGTTGAATCCAAAGACAGGGTCCAAACAGGAGGGGGACAGTCACCAAAATATAGGAAATGATCAGTGAGCCTTGGAAATCCATCCTTCCTGGGCTGGACAAGAGCCACTTAGTGGCAGGTCTCAAAATCAATGAGAACAATTTTATTTGTGGGCTCTAAGGTTCCCTTAAAAGAGTGACTAAGTGACTAGCACACTGGAGAAGACATTTGCCCATTAGCCAATGGCAGCTGTGGTTCTCTCTAAAGGGATATTGATTAAATTTGTGTGCCTCATTTAAGCAAGAGTCTCAGGTACTTTACCCACAAAAATAAAAGGCAGGACCCCTTTTACTCAAACAGAATATGCTTTTGTGATTCATTAAAACACCTTCCAGGTGAATGCAAACGATTGTCCCACAAAAGCATTTTCCATTCTGGAGTGTGCATAGTGTGTTCTTTTAAAACCCTCCATCTAATGGAAAGAAAGCCCCTTGCTGTTGGCACAGGCTAGTTTCAGGGTGATAATCACCATAATAAATAATGGTAATAGCCCTGAGCCCAGAGGAGAGCCTGACCCTGTGAGGGATGCTCCCAACAGCCTGGTCATCCACCATCCAACTGACCATCTGGACCAAGCCTAGCAGCAGCCAGGGAAAGAAACAAGAAGCTTCACTTCAGGAGAGCACAAAGAGCTTGGTCAACCCTCTGTCCTTACTCTGTCCCAGTCCCTAGGCCTGCCTAGTTATCCACAGCAGAATCCAGTGGTCCTGAGACATTCACTGGGGATGATTCAGCAGAGTTCCTAAGGAGGTGAGACTCTTAAAAGCAAATTTGCTCATGGAAAGAGAAGGATGAGCATTTCTGACTCTCCTGAAGAACCATCATGGCACATCACACCATTCATCTACTTCATGACATCCCTGCCTGCCCTCACTCATAAAGCCAGGCTCCCTGAGTCTGAAATAACACCAGCCAGCCTTATGGGCTTGCTTCCATTTTAGTCATGTCTTATAGGCCTAGTACAACAATTTCTGAGCAAAGGACTAGGGACCTCAAATATAAACTTCTGTAGCTTAAAGAATGGGCTTCTCTACAACTTCTGCAAGGACAATTCTAAAATAAATAATCTGTTTGCCATCTATTATAACTCCTGCCCTGTCCCAGACATGCAACTTCTATAAACAATTCACAAACATACAGTACCATTAGGAATTTTTAAAAGCTTTAAATACATCTAGACAAAGAAATACATCCCCCACTTCTCCAAAGAGTTATTTTTCCTTAGATGAAGAAGAAAACCTCAACTGATGCCCTCTGTTGGACATTATTTTTTGTACTTACAATACAAACTCATTTTGTATTATAGCCATGTATGCATGTCTTCTATTGGATAATATCTTAGCTTCATAGCTTCCCCAGAGCCCAGCACAGTTCTCTACATAAAAGTCCTAGCTTTCAATTTCACTGACATGGGGAGCCTCTTTGAAAACTCAGTCCTCTTAGCTATGAGGGGAGTACTATAGCTAGAAACACTGAAGGCACATTCAGTTCTACAGCAAAGACTTCCCTGTGTGACAGTCAGACATTCTGTCACCCTCCTTATCCATTTAAGACATTCTGGACCGTGGTACATTGAACTATAATTATTTTTCACCTAAATTTAAAGCACAGAAATTGAATTTAGAGAGGGCATGGTTTAAAATACCAGAAAAGCAATATAAATATACCCATATGTGTATATAGACATATATAAGTATATGTGTCTATACATATATGCATGTGTGTATGTCTGTACACACATATGTGGATAAATGCATATTTGTGTGTCTGTGCATATGAACAGGTACGCACACACAAATACACATATAAATATATAAATGCATGACAATACGGGAAATGGTGGAGTCAAGATTTTGGAATAAGGCAGGAAGCACAAAAAGAGGCAAAGAAATATAATGAAGAGAAGAGCTCCTGAAAAACAGAACTGGCCAAATGGAAAAAGGGAATACAAAAGAAAAGAATTCCTTAAAAGTTAGAGTTGGGCAAGTGGAAGCTAATTACTCCACAAGACATCAAGAATCAATCAAACAAAATCAAAAGAAGGAAAAAATAGAATAAAATGTGAAAAACCTCTTTGGGGAAATGACTGATCTGGAGATTAGATCAAAGGGATGTAATTTAAGAATTTTTGGACTACCTGAGAGCCATGATCAAAAAAAGAGCCTGGACATCATATTTCAAGAAAATATGAAAGAAAACTGCCCTGGTGTTCTAGAACCAAAGGGTAAAAGAGAAACTGAAATAATCCACCAATCATCTCCTGAAGAGATACCAAAATGAAACTCCCAGTTATAGCTGAATTACAGAGCTCCCAGGCCAAGGAGAAAATACTACAAGTAGCCAGAAAGAAACAATCCAAATATCATGGAACCACAGTAAGGATAACACAGGATTTAGCAGTTTCTGCATTAAAGGATCAGAGGGATTAGCATGTGATATTCGAGAAGGCAAAGGAGCTAGAATTACAACCAAGAATCAACTACTACGAAACTGAGTATAATCCTTCAGGGTTATTCAAAAGGGACATTCAGTGAAATAGAGAATTTTCAAGTATTCCTGATGAAGAAGACCAGAACTGATTTGATTTTCAAATACAAGACAAGAGAAGGGAAAGGTGGAGGGGTGGGGGTGGTGGGTAATGCTTAAATTTTGTTTTCATTGGAATTGACTCAAAGAGGGAATAACATACACACTCAATTGGGCATAGAAATCAATGGGGAAGTGGGAGAGGAAAGGAAGAAGACAATGGGGGGGGCAGGGATACTAATAGAAGGGAGGGCAGATTTGGGGAAGTATGGCCAGAAGTAAAACACTTGTGAGGAGGGACAGGGTAAAGGAAATTGAACAAGTCATCAATAAACTCCCGAAGAAAAAAATCCCCAAGGCCAGATGGGTTCACAAGAGAATTCTACCAAATATTTAAAAAACAATTAATCTCAATAGTATATAAACTATTTGGGGAAAATAGGCCAGGAAGGAGTCCTACCAAATTCCTTTTACAACACAAATATGGTGCTGATACCTATACTAGGAAGAGCAAATATAGAGAAAGAAAACTATAGACCAATTTCCCTAATGAATATTGATGCAAACATTTTAAATAAAATACTAGCATGGAGATTACAGCAATATATCACAAAGATTATACACTTTAACCAGGCAGGATTTATAACCAGGAATGCAAAGCTAGTTCAATATTAGGAAAACTATTAACATAATTGAGTACATCAATAAAAAAAACAGAAATCATATGATTATCTCAGTAGATGCAGAAAGTTTTGACAAAATATAACACCCATTCCTATTAAAAACACTAGAAAGCACAAGAATAAATGGAGGTTTCCTTAAAATGATGAGTAGTATCTATCTAAAACCCTCAGTAAGGGGAGGAGCCAAGATGACGGAGTAGAAAGACTCACGTATGCTAGCTCCGAACCCACAGCCCGTAAATTTTCTGTAAAAAGAACTCCCCACAAATTCTGGAGCAAAGCAAGTCATGCAGAAACACAGTATAGGAGATTTCCATTCCAGAGAGCCCTGGAAAGCGACCCCTGGAAAGCGTCGCGCACCAGATGCGAAGCAGACCCCAGCCCTGCCCTGGCCCCGCGGCCCTGAGAGGAACAGATCCGAGCAGGTTTCAGGGACAGAATCTCTGGCTGCTGCGAAGTTCCCTCCACCCACAGGCGCTACAGGTCAGTGAGAGAGACTTCTGGGCTGGCCGAGAGGGGAGCAGGGTGTCTCCATGACTCGGGCCCCCTCGGGAGTCAGCGAGAGAGACAGGGACAGAAGCAGACCCGGGCTAATGGAGCAGGCAGGAGCTCTGCTCCATTACTGAAGATCTCCACATAAACTCCCTGAGGGAACTGAGCCTGGGAGGCGGCCCTGCCCCCACCTGAGCACCAGAACTTAAGCTCACATTGAATAGCAGTCGTGCCTGCCGCGGAAAGCCCTGAGGCTGGGAAGCAGCATTTGAATCTCAGACCCCAAGCGTTAGCTGGGTGGATCTAGGCGGGGGTGCAGAGGAATCTCAGAAGTCAAGTAACTGGCTGGGAAAATGCCCAGAAAAGGGAAGAAAAATAAGACCATAGAAAGCTACTTTCTTGGGGAACATATTTTCCCACCTTTCATTTCTGATGACCAGGAACAATGCTTACCATCAGGGAAAGACATGGAGGTCAGGGTCTCTGTATCCCAGACATCCCAGGTGGATGTCCGGTGGGCTCAGGCCATGGAAGAGCTCAAAAAGGATTTTGAAAATCAAGTTAGACAGGTGGAGGAAAAACTGGGAAGAGAAATGAGAGAGACGCAAGAAAAGCATGAAAAACGGGTCAATACCTTGCTAAAGGAGACCCAAAAAAATGCTGAAGAAAATAACACCTTGAAAAATAGGCTCATTCAATTGGCAAAAGAGGTTCAAAAAGTCAATGAGGAGAAGAATGCTTTCAAAAGCAGAATTAGCCAAATGGAAAAAGAGGTTCAAAAGCTCCCTGAAGAAAATAGTTCTCTCCAAATGAGAATGGAACAGATGGAGGCTAATGACTTTCTGAGAAACCAAGAAATCACCAAACAAAACCAAAAGAATGAAAAAATGGAAGAGAATGTGAAATATCTCATTGGAAAAACAACTGACCTGGAAAATAGATCCAGGAGAAACAATTTAAAAATTATGGGACTACCTGAAAGCCATGATCAAAAAAAGAGCCTAGACATCATCTTTCATGAAATTATCAAGGAAAACTGCCCTGAGATTCTAGAACCAGAGGGCAAAATAAGTATTGAAGGAATCCATTGATCACTACCTGAAAGAGATCCAAAAAGAGAAACTCCTAGGAACATTGTGGCCAAATTCCAGAATTCCCAGGTCAAGGAGAAAATATTGCAAGCAGCTAGTATTGTGGAAATACAATCAGGATAACACAAGATCTAGCAGCTTCTACATTAAGGGATCGAAGGGCATGGAATAGGATATTCCAGAAGTCAAAGGAACTAGGACTCAAACCAAGAATCACCTACCCAGATAAACTGAGTATAATACTTCAGGGGAAAATATGGTTTTTCAATGAAACAGAGGACTTTCAAGCATTCTTGATGAAAAGACCAGAGCTGAGAAGAAAATTTGACTTTCAAACACAAGAATGAGAAGAAGCATGAAAAAGTAAACAGCAAAGAGAAGTCATAAGGGACTTACCAAAGGTGAACTATTTACATTCCTACATGGAAAGACAATATTTGTAACTCTTAAAACTTTTCAGTATCTGGGTAATTGGTGGGACCACACACACACATACACACACACACGCACACACACGTACACGCATGCACACACACATACATACATGCACGCACATACAGAGACAGAGAGCACAGAGTGAATTGAATAGGATGGGACCATATCTTAAAAGAAATTAAGGTAAACAGTGAGAGAGAAATGTAGTGGGAGGAGAGAGGGTGAAATGGAATGGGGTAAATTATATCTCATTCAAGAGCCAAGCAGGAGACTTTTTAGTGGAGGGAAAAAGAGGAGAGCTGAGAAAAAAACATGAAGTTTACCCTCATCACATTCGACTAAAGGAAGGAATAAAATGCACACTCATTTTGGTATGAAAACCTATCTTACAATACAGGAAAGTGGGGGGAGAAGGAGATAAGCAGGGGGGGGGATGATGGAAGGGAGGGCAATGGGAGGAGGGAGCAATTTGAAGTCAACACTCTTGGGGAGGGACAGGATCAAAAGACAGAATAGAAACAATGGGGGGCAGGATAGGATGGAGGGAAATACAGTTAGTCTTACACAACACGACTATGAGGGAAGTCATTTGCAAAAATACACAGATATGGCCTATATTGAATTGCCTGCCTTCCCAAAGGTAATGGGTGGGGAGGGAGGGATGGGGAGAATTTGGAACTCAAAGTTTTAGGAACAACTATTTAGTATTGTTCTTGCTGCTAGGAAACAAGAAATACAGTTAATGAGGAATAGAAAGTCATCTGGCCCTACAGGACAAAAGAGAAGATAGGGACAAGAGAAGGGAGGGATGATAGAAGAGAGGGCAGATTGGTAATAGGGAAAATTAGAAAGCTCGGTGTATTGGGGTAGGGGGAGGGGATAAATGGGGAGAAAATTTGGAACCCAAAATTTTGTGAAAATGAATGTAAAAAGTTAAATAAATAAATTTATATTAAGAATCTAAAAAAAATTAAAATAAAAAATAAAACCCTCAGTAAGCCTTATTTGTAACAGGGATAAGCCTTCCCAGTAGGATCAGAGGTGAAGCAAGGATGTCCATTATCACTATTATTAGTCAACATTGGACAAGAAATGCTAGCTATAGCAATGAGAAGAAAAAAGAAATTGAAAGAATTAGAATAGCCAACAAGGAAACAAAATTATCACTCTTTGCAGATGATATGATAGTATACTTAGAGAATCAACTAAAAAAATCATTAACTTTAACAAAGTTTCAGGATATAAAATAAACCCACTTAAATCATCAGTATTTCTGTATATTACCAACAAAGGCCAACAGTAAGAGATAGAAAGAGAAATTTCATTTAAAATAACTGTAGATAATATAAAAAACTTAGAAGTCTACCTGTCAAGACAAACCCAGGAACTAGATGAACATGATTATAAGACATTTTTCACATAACCAAAGTCAGATCTAAACAACTGGGAAAATATCAATTGTTCATATAATAAAAATGACAATTCTACCTAAATTAATTTACTTATTCAGTATCATGTCAAACTACCAAAAATTATTTTACAGACCTAAAAATTAATAATATAATTCATCTGGAAGTACAAAAAATCAAGGCTATCAAGAGAATCAATGAAAAAAATGTGAGAAAGGTGACCTAGTAATACCAGATCTCAAATTGTATTAAAAAATGGTAATCATCAAAATTATCTGGTACCGGCTAAGAAATAGAGTGATGGATCAGTGGAAAAGATTAAGTACGTAACACACAGCAGTAAATGTCTATGGTAATTTAGTGTTTGTTAAAGCCCAAACCCCAAGGTTTTGGGTCAAGAATTTACTTTTTAAAAAAAGGGAAAACCGGAAAACAGTATGGCAGAAACTAAGTATAAACCAATGTTTTACACTGTATACCAAGATAAAGTCAAATTGCTTGTCTTCTCAAGAACAGGAGAGGGGAGAGAGGGAGAGAATTTGAAACTCAAATTAAAAAAAAAAAGAATGGTTTTTACAGGTAATTAGGGGGAAAATAAAATATTATTCTAAACACACACACACACACACACACACACACACACACACTGCAGATGCCACTATAGAAAGTGCCCAGGGGACAACACCATCAGAAAAGCCAGAATGTCCTACGGCCTCTATGCCCCTGAAGAAGAGGTTTGGGGCTTAGGGCTTTTGAAAGATCACAGATGTGTGTCAGGCTTACACTTACTGCCCTCCTGGAAGCTTTGATTTTTGCTGCAATCATTTTCAAAACATCACCCAACACCTGTAGAGATGGGAGTGGAGGTGAGGTTGGAGGGGAGGGAGTGGGGAGCTAGCCCAGGCATCAGAGTGTGGGATCTTGAGATCTAGCCTTGCCTCTGACATGTACTGACTTTATCTGGTTAAGGGCCGGTCACGTCACCAGACTACAACTCAGTTTCCTCAACAATTCATGGGGCACAGGATCCCTGTAGTTGCTCCCCCTCTCTCTTGCAGGGCTGTGGGGAGGATTCCATGATGTCACATCTATATCTTTTTGGTCCAGATCTGGGATTTCACTGGCAGAAGGTAATCCCATTGTGATGACTCCCCTCCACCAATATTGATCAGTGACTCTTCTATAAGTAAGTCTCTTGGAGGGTTTATACAGCATTTTATAGGCCTTAGGTGTTTTGTTAATGCTAGGTCACAGAAGATAGAGTTGCTGCACAATTCAGTATTTCCGATTCAGAACCATCTCCTGTGTGTTGCTATTAGCCTGAACCCCTGCTCCCAATCATTCCCTCCAGGGCATTAGTTTAATGGAGATCCTGCTTTGATTCTGATGGAAGAAACAAGCAAGCCTGTTGTGGCTGGCAGAAATTTCCAGCATCATGAGAAAAGCACAGACCAAGCCCAAAAACCCATCAAAAGAGGAGTGGGCAGTGAGAAAGGTCAGCCTTATCTCCAAGGCAGAGGCAAGGCTAGCATACCCCCAGACACTGCCCAAGGCCTCCAAGATGCCACATCCTCCTGCCAAGCAGGGAAAGCCCATCCTGTCCCACACACATAAATAGATAGTCTCCTCCTTAGAGAGGACAGACTCTGCACTTCCTTCAGCTATCTCAAAGCCTAACCAGGAAGCAGTGATGACCCATTTTCTAATGGAATCTTTTGACTTGTAAACCAGTTGCACCCCCATTCATCTTCAATAGCTGTGGAGGGCAGAAAAAATTCATACTCACTGGTTGTAGACACTGAAACAACTGGACTGTAGTAATATTCTCCAGAGGGGTTGGTGACCTTTAATCGAAATTTATACAATGTTCTGGGCTCCAGACCTTCCACAACATGCTTTGTTGCATAGCCCCTGGAGAGAAGAAATAAAACATGTTGAATAACATTTTATAATCAAATTAGCATTTGCTGAGAAGTTATTATTGAGCCAGGACCTGATCATTTTCAATCTTGCCCATTTGTATCATGCCTTGGATTTTTTTCCCCACAACGTACAACTATTTGCCTCTAGTGGCACTCTTTGAACTGCAGTTTCTTCATCTGTAAAATGACTACATTTTGGACTACTTCTTATCTAAGTAAGGACCCGTTCCAATTCCTAAGGTCTAGGATTATTTTTGCTTTCTAAGGATAAAATGGGGTCCACATCCGGAGAACTGGAAAGAAGATCATCTGTTGAGTACCTGCTATCTACAGAGGTCAAAACTGAACCCCTCCTCTCTGGGAAATCTTTGTGAAAATAATCCACCCATATTGATACTAATAATAGTATTTTATCTAGAGCTTTAGGATTTGCAGTGCACTCTACTTGTGTTATTTGGTTTGATCCTCATGACAACGCTGGGAGGGAGGCACCATCATTACCTCCATTGTATAGATGAGAAAACTGAGGCAGACGGAAGTGAAATGACTTTCCCATGGTCACGCACCTAGCACAGGTCTGAGGCCAGATTTGGTCTTCCTGACTTCATGTCCAGCTCAGTATTCACTGTGCCTCCCACCCGCCATGAGAAAAGAACAGACAGGCTTTCACATACAATCCCCGACAGCAGGTTCCATCTTTATAGTCACACAAGTGACTGTGGTTGTGGTTTAGAGGCATTATACGCCTACAAGATGGCACATGCTTCATCTCAGCCAGCACCCCTTAAGGCCTCTCTTCCAACAAGTTATCTCCCATGCCTATGTTGGAATCATATAAGATTCCATGACAGATATAATGCCAGACATCACTTGCCTGGACAACCTGCTGATTATTAAAGCCACGAGATATTAGTAAAAACAGGGAGATACGTGTGTGCTCACAGAGACCTCCCTGGGTCCAGGAGGATGACCACGGAAAGGGGATCCTTGAGACAGATGGGGGAGCCTCCTAGGAGCTCCTGATGACAGGTAAGATGCTCTGCTGAAGGCAGACCCAGGCCCAGCAAAGCCTCCTCACTAAGATCCATAATCACACTGACAAGTTGTGTCACACAGGAAAAACCAAGTGATGAAGCCTGCCGCTGCCCAGGCTATGCCACATGGTGGGTGTGGGTTTATCCTCAGTGTATGTCTGTCTGATAAGCACCATTGATGGAAAACAGTCTGAAGGAAGGCAAAGAGACTGAGCAGGATGATTTGAGGCCCAGGTCCTTGCTTTCAGAAATCCCAAGCTCCTCCCTGCAAAAAGGGTCCACCTTTTTACAGATAATATCCTTCAGATTATATTTACTGACCTCTTTACAGAGTTGGAGGCAGCTGGGTGACAGTGGATAAAGCACTAGGCCTGGAGACAGGAAGACCTGAGTTCAAATCTGGCTTCAGACACTCACTGGGTGTGTGATCCTGGACAAGTCGCTGTTGGCCTAATCCACTGATCAAGGAAACAATGAACCACTAGTATCTTTGCCAACAAAACCCCATTCGGGGCCACAGAGAGTCAGACTCAACTGAATGACAACATATAGTTTCCTCTCCATTGAACGCATTTGAGGCCTTGAGGCAGGAACTGCTTCATTTTGTCTCCATAGCCCCAGGATCGAGTACACTGCTGAGCACACAGTAGGCACTTGGTAATTTTTGTTGATATGAATCAAATTGAAAGTCACAACTAATCATCCATTCAACAGTACAGTGCCAAAGTTTGCTGGGCATGATAGAGGAATTACAAAAGCCATGGAACCTGCCAAGAGTTCATGGGAAAAGAAAGAAGGACACGTCCACTCAGAAGAACTTGGCCTTCCTGCCCCAAAATTCACAGGAGAATGTCCACTCTAGAAGTGAGACTTCTAGACTCAGACCTGACTGGGCCAGCAATGGAAGCACATTTGTCCTGAGAGAGAATCCAGAGTGGCGGGCTCATCACCCTGAGGTGACTTCATGATCAGAGAGAGAATCAAGGGGAACTGATGGAGGGGTTCTCTCCCCAGCATCCTGTGCTCCAGGCTCAGAAAGCAAGAGGCCCTTGTCCCCTCAGTCCCTGAGCCAGCACCAGCACTCATGACCTCAGGGCTCTGGTAAGTCATAACCTTCAAGGCCACCCCAGCCTTCTCAGCCCCAACAGACTCCTTTTCAGTTCCTGGCCCTAAGCTCCTCTTTCCTCATAGCTCAAAGCTCACTTGCGTTATTTCCAGAAACTTTTTCTTTCCTGTTGTCAATCTCAGTAAGGACCTGTGAGGTCCTTTCCCCTTGGAATCATCCCTTGAGAGGTCCCTTTTCTGGACATACCACTGCAAGCTTTGATTTCTTTCTTCCCCAGAAGACCCTCAAGAGGAACCAGGACCACAGTCTGGGATTCACAACTTGTGCCTCAAAGACTCTAAGGGGCAACCTCTTTGGACCTCAGTTTTCCCATCTATAAAATGGGGGTGGGATGGGCCTAAATGACCTCTGAGGTTCTATCTATTGCCTGTGCCTATCCAAAAGGAAAAACTAGAGACTTGGTGATAAGAATTGGTTTACGGGAAAATTTTGAACCAAAGAATCAAGAAAATAAAGATTGGTTGAATCTAGATCCTGGACATATATCATAATACCAAACACACAATGCCAAAAAAAAAATTTACCTTTCTAAACACTGAGACTTTCTGTGTGCCTGAGCGGTCCCTCCTTCTCCTGCCTCTGAGCACCTTCCCCAGTCACCCCCAATCTCCCTCCTCATCTCCAGCTTCCAGCCACTCTGGCCTCCATCAAGTCCCAGCTAAGATTTCCTCTTCTTCCCCAGCGTCCTTTAGTCCTAGTGCCTTCCCTCTGGTCATCATTTACTATCCTGGATATAGCTCATTTGTACCTAGTATTCTGCATCTCGTCTCCCCCATTGACTGGGGAGAACCTTCTCAACAGAAGAGATGCTGAAAGGGAATGGGAAGAGAATGAGCATTTATGAAGCACTGACTATGTACCTTGCATCTCATTTATTTACAAATATTATCTCAGTTGATTCCACAATAACCCAGAAAGGCAGCTGCTATTATTACCATCCCCATATATGGTTAAGGAAACTATGGCAAAAAGGAGTTAAGGGACTTGACCAGGGTCACACAGCTAGTGAATATCTGAGGCTGAATCTGAACTCAGATCTTCCTGACCCATCTCTAGTCACTGGGCCACAAGCTGTCTTGTGTTAATTGACTTACTGAACTGGATGGGCATTGCACCTACAGTGTCTAGATTACCTGTAGTGGTTTATAGATCTTTGAAAAGACAGTAGGAAATTTCTCATTTCCTGAGGTCAGGACACCCTACAGAATCCACTGTTGGCAATCTACAGAAATCTATCAAATATAGAGATAACGGTGTCCAAGCTTCACTGAGTTCAATACCAGACCTCAGACGACTTTGGATCCAAATGAGAAACACCTTCTGTAAGATCCATAGTGCCTGGGTTCATAAGGGCACAGTGGAACAAATCTAATATCAGCATCTTAGTCTTTGCCAGTGGTTCTTGGTCACTGAACAACCCTTCCCTCCCATGGTGGCCCCCACATAGAAGGAGGCAGCCTTGGTGCTTACCAGCTTAATAAGAGATGCAGAAGGTCCCCAGAGACAGAGGGGTTTCTTAGGAGCCTGGTGGTTTACTTTATGCAGGGGCAAAGGAGATAAGCTGGGGGGCATTTGTCAAACAAACTAATAAAAAACTAGCATGGAAGAGAGAGCTCTCTTATTTATCACAGAGGGAACAGGAAGGCACAACCAGGGAGGAAAGTGTTAAAGTCTGTTCAAGCAGCATCCATTGAGGAATCCAGCATGTTCTCAAATCTGTGTATGTCTTCTGCTCTGAGAACTGAGGCCGACATAAGAGGACAAGACGTTGTCCTCTGACTCTGAGAGCTCAGGCTTAGCAGAGAAATGGGGTGAATGTGAGGGGTAAGATAGATGACTGTCCAAGACCACAGGTGGTAAAATGCCACATGTGCAGAAAGAGCTATGAGTGCAAATGGGGAACCTGCATATTTGATCAGGAAGCAGAGGTGGGCTCTGATCACCCTAAAAGATCAGGAGGATCTCAATTCCTAGGGGCAGTTTGGGGGGTGATCTCATAGTTGTAGGACGGGGCATTTTCAAAGAATATCTAGGAGGACATTTTGGCTAGAACAGAGGGTTCATGTGGCTTGAAATAAGGGTGGAAATGTTACTTTGGGCCATACTGTGAAAGGCCTTTAATGCCAGCAGAGAAGGGAAATGATCAAAGAGTGTTTGAGGATGATCCATCTGCCTGCAGCAGCTGGCAAGATGGTACAGAGATGACAAGAACAGTCAGGAAATTAATATAACAAGGGAGGTCTGAAGTGCTAAGGCCCTAACTGGGGCAGAGGGAGTGGGAGGCCAAGGGAGGGAAGACAGTGAAAGAGGCCAGTGGAAGAAAGCATCCATAGGACGGGGTAAATGACTGGACGCACAGAGCAGGGGCTGGGGGAGGGAGAGCAGAAGCAAAGGAGCAGAAACGAGTCAAGTGTGAACGACCCAAAAGCCCTCCCAAGAGCAGAAAGGTGAGTCATGAGGAGAACAGGTTTGATCCACTGAGATTCCAACATTCCCCAGTCACCTCAGCCCAAGATCTTTGGGCAGCCAGGCGGCATCACTGGTCCCTCTAACACAGAGACACCCATGGGAAAGGCCAGCTTGACAGAGCTAGAGGTCAAGATTAATGCAGTCCCACCCTGCCACCTAGTGGCCTATGCTGTCTCATCTTCCGCCGAGCTGACCAGGCAATTCAACCCAGCGTGGGAAAGATGAGAATGAGGGGGCCTCGGACCAGCCCCCCAGGTCTAGGAGGAAAGACGAGGCCTGCCCAATTAGTAGATGCTGCTGCTCAGCCCTGGGCACACAGCAGGCGTGGAAGGAAATGAGAGAAGAGGCAGATAGGTGGAGGATGCTAACAGTCACACAAACCCTGCTCCCCCCAGCCAGAGTCCAGGGTATGAGGAAGAGGAAGACCAGAGGAAGCGGAAGCCCTTCCCCATCCCTAACAATCCCATCTGAGGCAAATATCATGTGATACAGTCATTTTTCAAATTCTCTTCTTATCATGAGGTTTTTTTGCTACTTCTTAGGGGGATGACCTATCCTGAACCCTGCTTCTGCTCTCACATCTAACCCTTGATAATTCTCCCATAGGTGTGTTTTCAGGTAAGTATTACTTGGCAAAACTCATCACAGGGTCCATGTAACAGATGGAGCTGCCTGATGGGTGAGCCCTCTTACAATGAAGTCCAGCCTGGGGCTGACTCAAGAGCCCAGACTCCCTGGTATACAGTAGGCCTGTCAGGAGAACCTGCCTTTGATCTCAGTTCACTAGGCAGTTCCCCACCTGTTGCCAATCTGTGAGTTTCCTGAACAGGAGTTCCCTATACCAAAGAAACACTAAGTCTGGTAAAAAAAAAAAAAAAAAATCACAGCCAGGAATGCCTTACCTTATAAAGCAATCTGCCCTGCAGTGACTACAGATGTCAGAAGGCTCCCATCTACCTTCTAAATCGTGACTAACAAATATGAACTGACCTTCCACAGAGCACACAGGACTGTAGCATATCTGCATGCCATCTATACTTTTCCTAGGATAAAGAAAGTTAGCCAAAAACAGATCCAGATGAATTTATCGGTGTTAAAATGAAAATTCAGATGCACTGGCTCATAGGCTAGATTCTGATCCCAAGGCCCTTCACTGGCTCTTCAGGCTGTGAGAGTTTCAAGTGTTTTCTAAAAGAATAAGTAACACTTCAGGCTGGGTCAGGTGATCATGCTACTTAACCAAATCTATGAGAGAATTCAGAGGCACCTAAGAAGAGAGCCTGAACCCAAGTCTCAGACCAACCTAGGAATTTGTTTGAACATTTGTTCATTATGATGGGGAACCTGAGGCCTCCAGGCAACATGTGATCCCCTAGTTCAATCATCATAGTCCTGTGGATTCAAAGGGCTGTACTTGAGAATCGAGATGTGGCCTCAAGGCCACAGTTTCCCTCTAGGTCCTCAAGGGCAGCCCTTTAACTGAATCCACAGGACTGTCCTTGAGGACTGACCTAGAGGGCCACATGAGGCCCTGAATAGCCCAAGGACTTTATTCGGACCCCGATTTCATGTTTCATCAGAGAAAGGAGTTCCTTCTCCCTTTAGCACCTTCTCTTCCAGTTTTAGAGCAAGGGCATGAACCCCACGAGTAGCTGGTCTGGTGAACCCATAGACAGACCCCTTCTCAGAATCATGTTCTCCCATGCAAAACATACATAAGAGGATAAAGGAAACCAGGATCGCAGACCCCTGAGATCACTCTTCAGACCCTTCAGGGGTTCCAGAGATCCCATGGTAAGAACCTCCATCCTAATCCTGGACAATTGAGAGTTTACATAACTTGCCCAGGGTCACCCAACCAGTCTGTGACAGGGGCAGGATTTGAATCTAGGTCTTCTGACTCCAAAGACAACTCCCCATCCACACTGCCTCTCAAGAAATATGGTAACCGGGTACTAATTTGGAAACTACTTACAGTACTTTCTTCTAAAAATGACAGATCAAAACACCTTAATTCAGCAACCCTGGGATTTCTTTGACCCAGAAATGAATATCTGACCTTCATGAAGGCTACAGATCACTCTACGTGGTGTGGAAGCCTATACAAAACTTCAAACCGTTCAGCATTGCACCTACGTATAAATGATACCATAAGTGTGCATTTTGGGGTCCTCCTCTTCAATAGAAAACCTTAACCACTGTTCCTGGGGTCCTTTTCTTTGAATTTTCTTGTCCAAATCCCAGTATAATTCAATGCTGTGATGAGTCACTTTGCCCACCACTGGTGGGTGAGGTTTTGAGCCAGGAGAGATTGCTAAAAAATAAAAAAAATAAAAATACTGTATTTCAACATGTTGCTTCTATGACACAGAAATTCTATTCAACTTACTCAGTTTAACAAGTGTTTCTTGAGCAGCTACTGTGTGCCAAATACTACTATGCTCAGTGCTACAGATGACAGAAACAACCACCAAAACAGTACCCTGTCCTCAAGGCGAATGCACGCCATGGGAACAAGGAGAATGACTATTCACAGCAGTTCAGGGAAAAAGGGATTCATGGCCAGTAATCAATGCAGAGCCTCAACTTCCCACCACCCTGCTGACTGAGCAGGGATGTCACGGGGTATATGATGCAGCCACCTCATTCCCTGGCATATTATGCTCAAGGCGGCCCCTGCAGAGGCCACTGGGACAGAACTGGGGAGGCCCAAATGCCAGTGTTATCCCTACATTAGCCTGTTAGTGTGGGCTGCAGAAAGGCTGTGGACAGAATGGCTAACCCTGGGTATGGAGGGCAAAAGCCTGGAAGGGAGGAAGGCAGGTGCATTGTTTGGCACCTTCTTGTGACCATACTGACCAGCCATTTCAGAAGCATGTGCTACTGATGGGTCAATGATGTCTTCAACTTCCCAGACAGAATGCCCTCTGGGCTGCATGCTTCCGGCCTCTCGGCAAAGCAGTAATCCATCAGTGAAAGATGTCAAATTGGACATGTGTCTAGACATGACTAATAGGTGGCTCTGATTTGCTCAGCTCTACTTATCTGCTAGAAGGGAAGACTTCTATTAGGAAAGAGTGAATGGAAAGTGATGGAAGAAAGGATGGGAGGGAGGGCAGAGAGGAAAGGAAAGAAGGAAGAAACAAAGGAAGGAAAGAAGGGATGGAAGAAGGAAGGAAAGAAGAAAGAAGGGAAAGAAGGCAGAAAAGAGGAAGGAAGAAAAAAGAAAAGGAGAGAGGGAAGGAGGAAGGGAAGGAGAGAAGTAGGAAAGGAGGGAGAGGGAATTTCAGTTGGGATGGACTCCGAAGACCATTTAACCCAACCTGTAAGTCATCAGCAGCCTTCTTTACGTCGTCCCCCATCAGTGACTAGCCAGTGTCCACTTGCAGGTCAACGAGAGGGAAGCCCCACCCCCCTGCCGCAGACCGCACAAAGAAAAAGCACGTCCTCATTATCCCCGGTCCTCCCCACCCTAGCGCTGTCCAGAGGCGTTGTCCAGGGACCCTCCCTCTTGCGCTTCACAGCCGTGCTCTCCCTCCCCGCAGGAATCACCGGATCACCTGAAGACGCCATTAAGGCCATAGCCCTGCGTTTTACAGGTGTGGAAAGTGAGGCCGATAGGAGCCCAGCGGGAGCCCAGCGGTGAGATTGGAAGACGGGTTCGATGAACTCTACCTAGCGCACTTTCTTGCTTCTCGGGTCAGCCACAGCTCCTGCTCTGCTGCGGACGAGATGCCCCTCACCACTCTCGTCCTCGGACTCTTCTAATCCACGTCATGACTCTCCACTGATATCAGAGGGATCTGTTTGGTTCACCCCCAACTAGACTATAAACTCCTTGAGGTTCAACACTGTGATCTTTCTCACTGTCATTCAAAGAGTTGAGCTCTTGAATACTGATGGATTGTTGTGCCAAGAGGAAAACTTCTGTGCTTTCCTGGAGCAAATGCCCCCATGTGGGAGCACTGTCCCCATTTCCTACCCTGAATTCCAAAGCACATCACCATGTTAGTCCCACAGAGGAAAAGCAGAGGTGCCCTAAGATGGCTTCACCCCTCATTCCCACTCCTAACCCTCAATTAACCCACTGGGCCTGGAATCAGGAGGCTCCGAGTTCAAATGTGACCTCAGATACTAATTGGGTGACCCTGAGAAAGTCATGTAACCCTATTTGCTTCAGTTTCCTCAACTATGCAATCAGTGGAGATAATAGCATTATCTACCTAGCAAGGTTGTTGTGAGGATCAAATGACATATTACAAAATGCACAGCAAAATACCTGGCATGTAGTAGGGGCTGTATAAATGCTTAGTCTCCACCTGGCATGTAGTAGGTGCTGTATAAATGCTTATTCTCCACCTGGCATGTAGTAAGTGCTGTATAAATGCTTATTCTCCACCTGGCATGTAGTAGGTCCTGTATAAATGCTTATTCTCCACCAGGCATGTAGTAGGTCCTGTATAAATGCTTATTCTCCACCAGGAATGTAGTAGGTGCTGTATAAATGCTTATTCTCCCCCTTCCTCCCTGCCCATCATATTCTGTGTCTTCCCATTGGATACACATGCAATGGGAAGGAGCAGTAGATTAATAGAACCTTTGTTTCATGTTGTTTTCATGATATCCAAATGATGCTGATTCCCACCAGGATGCAGTTTTCTTCCTGCACATCCATTATTCTCCAGGACTAATATATTGGACCCCAGCATCCAGTCTCATCACATCACTGTTGAGCACACTTTCAAGCACCTCACAAAACATTATTATTTATTACCCACAACAGGGAAACAGTATTTCCTTCTCTGGGACATCTGGCTCAGAGTCATACCTGGAACTGCATCAGAATCAAGAGAAGAATTTCTGCATTAATGGCTCAATTCCAAAAGTATAAACCCTGACCTCAACTTAGAGGTCAGTGTGACTTTGTGACTGGAACTGAACAGCAGTATTCTCAGCCCCTCATGGCTTAGCTCTGTCCTTTAAGATCCCTTAGTAAGACATGCTAATAGAGAAAGAAGTAGCCAGAGATCCCAATTGGTGTTCTTGGCACCAGCCACAAATGGTCTCTCTCCCCTGGGTCTGGCACCCCACCCATCTCTAACTCCCTGCAAAGTAGCAAAAAGGGGGGGAAAAAAAGCTTCCTGGCAATTCTTCGCACCCTGCAGACCTGGTACAGAGCCCAGAAAGGGTTTGACATTTTGAAAGATGATTTATTCCCACTCACTCTTTAAAGAAATGCTTCAGATTTAAAACCACCCTGGACTCAACGATTGAATGTTTGGTGCAATAGATGAGTTGTTTAATGGGAGCCCTCCCTAGGTTAGGACCAGCCATCCTACATTTCCATCCCGTGACAAAACCGCTTACATGGTAAGCTAGTGGTTAGGGCACTAGGCATTAGAGTGCAAAGACACCTAAGCATTCCCTGGGCTTTATGACTGCTTACTGGCACTAATATTTCCAGCTATTCAAAGATTTCTTTTAGGGGAATGTATTCATGCTGGCAATTCTATGGCAACAAATGATCCTCCTCCTCCCCATACACCAATAACAATTCAAGTGGAAATAACAGCAGGGGATACCCCTCTGAATCACTTTAAAATGCAATCTACCAATGCATGCTCAAGACTTTAAGACATACACTTAACAGAATATTCTTCAAAGAAATGAATAATTGCAAGTAATTGGATGATTAGTCATTGCTCGAGGTTGAGCCACATCAATATAATAAAAATGACACTTCCTAAATTAATTTACACATTTAGAGCTAGAGAGAAGTCAAACTCCCAAGGGTGTTTAGAGTTAGAGATAAAACAATAAAATTCATTTAAAGGAACAAAAGGTCCAGAGTAGGAATAGACGGGAAATAGCACTCCCAGTCCTCAAGTTGTATTGTAAGGCAGTAATCATCAAAATGATTTGTTATTCATTATGAAACACAAAAATCAATCACTGAACTGACTAAATAAATAAGAATCAGAAACAATCATATTAAATAGTCCAAATTTCTATAAATCTGAAAAGATAAATTACCCGGGTAAGAACAAGAACTATTGGGAAAACTGGAAAGGAGTTGAGCAGAAATTATATTTAGACTAATACTTTATTCTTCATAGCACAGTAAACTCAAAGTGTTAGCCAACTTGAATGTAAAAGATATGTAAAAAAATTAGCAAAGAACAGGGACTTTTCACAGTCATGACTTTGGGGGGGAAAGATCTAAAATAAATGAGGAATGGGTTAAACCACAAAAGATAAAACTTAGAAAGATAAAATTGTGATTATATAAAATGGAAAAGTTTTATATGAATAAAATCAATGCAGCTAGGATAAGAAGGTAATCTGGTAATGTTCTGACATCCAAGATATATAGTGAATTAACACAAGTGTCTCAAGAAAAACAGAAATTTCCCAGCAGATAAGTGATCAGAAAATATGAACTAAGAATTCTCAAAAGAATTGCAAACTGCTAACAACCACAGGAGATTTCTCCAAATCACTAACAAGAAAAACACAAGCCAAAACAACTCAGAGATTTAGCCTTACATCCAGAATATTGGCAAAGATGGGAAATCAATGTTGGAAGGGCTGTGGGAAGCCAGGCATACTGATGTATTGTTAGAGAAAAGGAATATGGAATTGTGACTTTTAGAAAAGTGGCTAAAATATTCCTTTCCTTTGAACTAGAGTTCCCACCGCTAAGCATGAAGCCCCAAGAGGCAAAAGGGGAAAAAGTTCTATAGAATCCCAAATATTCACTGAAGTATTTTTTGTGGTAGTAGTAAAGAACTGGAAACAAAGTAGGTTCCTATTGACTGGCAAATATCCAAATGATTAGTAATGGTACATGAATGTAATCGCAATGTTACTGTGCCTTAAAAAGTAATACATATAAAGAATTCAAAGGTACATTTCTATGAAATGACTTGGAATGAAAAATAGCTGGGTGAAAACAATACATATAATGATAACCATGTAAACACACAAAACAATCAGGTGGAGCTGAATGCGGTTATTGGGATGACCAAGACTGACTCTAAAAGAATTCAGAAAATACACCTCGCATCTTTGATTGAACTGATGGGTTGCCATCACTGAACAGCTTTGCTTTGCTTTGCTTTGCTTTTTTAGTCTTTGCTGCAAGGGAAGGCTTTCTGAAAAGAAAAGGGTAAACAATTCTACATCAGTCTAAACCTTTACCACAGACACTTGAGAAAGAAAAGAGGCAAAGAAATCCCAGGAAACAGAGATTCCCAGAAAAGGGAGTATCAGGAAAATCTCTGGGTGTCTGTATGGCTGCAGGTCTGGTACAATGAAGATGCAAGTTGAGTCAAAAGAAAAATAAAAATTTTCCTACTAATAACATCATGAAAAAAGAGCAGTTACATCAAGGGAGAGAACGAGGGAACTGAAACTCTAGCTTCTCTGCAAAACTGGGTATGAAGAGGTGCAAATATTCACAGATGTGGATGAATTACTAAGAGATCACTTTGCCAGCTTCTTTTCATGCAAGCCTTTCCCAGTCCTCCTTAATTCTAATGCCTTCTCTCTGGGATTATCTCAGAGAGACAAGTATTTGGATGTTGTCTCCCTAGAGAGACTATGAGTTCCTCAAGGTCAGGAATTGTCTTTTGCCTTTGCCCAGAGTTTAGCACAGCACCTGTCAAATTACTGAGCCATGTCTGGCTCTTCGCGCTCCCCTCTGGGGTGACCTTGGCGAAGATTCTGAAGTAGTTTGCTGTTTTTTTCCAGCTCATTTTACAGATGAGGAGACTAAGACAAACAGGGTTAAGTGACTTGCCCAGGGTCACACAGCTAGGAAGTGTCTGAGGCTGAGTTTGACATCAGGAAGACGAGTCTTCCCGACTCCAGATCAGCTACTCTAACCACTGCACCGCCGCACTGCCTGCCTCCCTGCCACACAGTAGTCACTTAATAAATTCTGGTTGACTAATACCCAGTGCAAGGCCAGGCAGATAGAAGATGGAGTGCTGGGTGAAACATAAAGTTTCTACCTGAACTCAATCAAGGAAGATTAGGTAATTTTTCTACGATAGTAATAGCAATAGTATTGTTGTTGTTTACAAGATAAAATGCTGGCAAAACATACTGGTAAAAGTGAAAAACAATTTGGTGGAAAATGGGTTTTGGCCAGTATATTACATCATGAACCATCATAAATTCCAAATAATATAAATGATCTAAATATAGAAAGCTACACAGTTTTTTTAAAAAATCATTTTTTCTGATTTTACACCTGTAGGTAGGGGAAAATCTTTTTAAAATATCATGATATAGAGTAAATTATTTTTAAAAATAAATTTCAGTTATTTAAAAATAAAATACTTTTGCACAGAAAAATGTCATCTCTTTAAGATTAAACTTGACAAGTTATACAAACTTGTCTTAGTTACATATGATAACACATTTCATCTGAATTCCACAGCTTCTCACCTTTACCCCAAATACATTAAATAACAATGATTTATATGATCTTTTATATGGAGTTCTAAAAATCCTATCTTCTCCTAGTTACTAAGATGTGTCAGACAGTTCTTCAAAAAGATGTTTAATCGGTTGTGTGAAGGAATAGTGCTGTAATCATCTATTATCCACTTCTGGAATTGTTTTTTAATGAACAAAAAAAAAATGATGTGCCCTGCAAATGGAGTGAGTCCTTTTCACTTGGGAAATGTTTGATTTTTTAATCTGTCAACTGGTGTCCAAAATTAGTCAACCATATAATTTCCTGTCACATAGTCAAACTTAAAACTTATTTTAACTTCTCTGGAGATGGGAGGAACTCATGAATGTTAAAAAGGAAAAGGAATCCAATTTCCATTACATATGGTCCCTTCAAGTATTTGGTAACATCACCTTTTCTGCCTTTGATTGCTTTTTTCTCTCTTGAAAAAAATCTGACAAATAAAAGAAAAAAAGATCAATTTCCATACTTTAAAGTGCTTTTTTTCAAAGAAAAAAATAAAGCAAGAAAAAGGTCATGCTTTCCAGTTACTTAAGAGGCTATGATGAGGGTGTGGTAAATAAAAAGAGCTGACCTCAGAGTGAGATGATCTGAATCCAAGTCTGTCTCTAACACTTACCAGGTAAGTGATTGCCCTGGATAAGTCACACAACTCCTGATACCCCAGGTAGCTTTCTAAGACTGTGAGAAAACTGATAAGCTATATTAGTATTTGGTGTTTTTTCACACCTGTAAGGAATTTCCTTACACCTGTGAAATGTCAAGTCTGGTTTCCCACCCCAAGCCCCAAAAAATGTCATTAAAAATATGTTTGGTATTTTGGTTGTCACTGGTCAAGTCTTAAACAACAGGAACATGAAATAAAAAAAATAAATAAATGCACTCTTACCAGATAGCTTCCATGGTCTGATGCTCAGAGGATGATACAGTCTTCCTTTTAACAGGAATAGCAGATAGACCTTGTGAGGTCCAGAAACTAAGTCTCAGAAACATGGAGTGATTGACCCTTAGCTTGAGTAGGGGATTCAAGCGAAGCTGGCTCCCAACTCCTAGTCCAGCATTCCTGTATCAAAGGATCTAGCAAAACAGCTAATCAAGAAGCATTTATCAAATCCTTACTGAGCCTGGCCTTGTGCTAAGAGCTTAGGATACCAATAAAAAATCCCACCACCACCACCACCACTAAAGAGCACGCAGGAGAAGATTATCTCAGAAATCTAATGGGATAGAAGACCTTCCAAATCATCCAATGCAAGGCCCCTATTGGACAGAGGGGTGAACTGGGCTTCTGAAAGGGAAGTGACTGCCCAAGGTCATTCAGCCAGGATAAGTGTCCAATCTTGAGATCCAGGACACTTCCTCTTAATCACAAAATGGGGCATGATCCGTCAGTCTAAAAAGAGATTGGCCAACATTTGGAACATTAATATCTCTATTGTTGTAACTATTAATATCTCAACTCACTTGGGGTTTACTGGCTAGGTCCTTTCCTTTCCTTCTTTCTTTTCCTCCTTTCCTTCCTTTCCTTTCCCAAAACCTTAAACTTACTGCACTCTGAAGTCCACAGATTGCACAGCACTAGACCCCTGCCCAAGCTACACTTAAGGGCTGTTTTCTGGACCCTCCTGGCTTAAGAGTGACTATTAATAGTAATTATTGTTGTTTCCCTCCCAGCCTGATTTAGTTAGTTTTCTTTGCCTCATTAAAGGGGCCATCCCCTGACTACTTCTTAAACAGGCCTATTCACCGAATGGGTGTTTCCTCACCCTAAATGAGTACCTGAATAAGCCTTGGCCTAAAGAGACCAAGGTCTCCCTTCACATCCTGGGCCATCTCTCATCATCCTGGTGAATATCTGGTCACTGGATCCAGATGGTTCTGGAGAAGTGAGGCTGGTGACCTGCACACCCCTCCCTCACTCACAACAAAGTTAAGTGCAAGTCATGTCATCATTTCTCTGGTGTCATGGTCTTTGTCAGCAACAAAGGATGAATACAACATCTCAACTCACTAATAACTGTGTGTTATATGTTTGGTAATATACTAATAATCATAATGATAGCTAACATTTATATAGCACTTAAAGGCTTACAAAGTACTATACATAGGTTATCTCATTTGTATCTGACAACAACCCTATGAAGTAAATACTAATGCTGATCACATTTTACAGTTGAGGAAACTGAGGCAGATAGAGGCTGACTTGTCTCAGGTCACATAGCTAGTATCTGAGGCTGTATTTTTGTTTACACTCTTGGGCCCAGAGATGACCACTCTTAGTGACTTCAGCTTGCTCCTTGGAAGGAAATATATAGCTAATCTGAATGGCACACTAAAAAGCAGAGACAAAAATGTATTCAATAGGAACGTATGTGCAGATCCTATATAGAATTGTATGCCATCTTGGGGAGGGAGGGGAGTGGTGGGGGGTAGATGGGGGAAAAGAAATCTAAGTTTTATGGTAGTGATTGTAGAGCATGAAAAATAAATGAAATGAATATATTAAAAAAATAAAAGTAAAAAGCAGAGACATCACATTGCCAATAAAGGTCCATATAGCTCAAGCTATGGTTTTTCTGGTAGCAATGTATGACTGTAAGAGTTGGACTTTAAGGAAAGCCAAGTGCCACAGAATCAAAGCTTTTAAATTGTGGTGCTGAAGAAGATTTTTGAGACAGCAAGGACATCAAATCAGTCAATACTTAAAGAAATTAATTCAGTCTATTCACCGAAAGATCAAATACTGAAGCTAAAGCTGAAATACTTTGGCCACATAATGAGAAGACAGAGCTCATTGTAATAGTCCATGATATTGGGAAAGACTGAAGGCAAGAAAAGAAGGGGGATGGCAGAGGATGAGATGGCTGGAAGGTGTCTTGGAAACATGGCATGAGCTTGAACGGACTTGGGGAGATAGTGGAGGACAGGAGGGCTTGGCATACCATCGTCTTTGGGATCACAAAGAGTCAGACGCAACTGAACAACACATGACAGCCCTCAGGGTACATACAAAAAGAGGAAGAATGGTCTCTTCCTTTAAAGAGCTAGCTGTTTAGTTGGGGAGACAACATGCCAACAACCACATAGGGACAAGTTGCACCCTGGCTCTACTAGAGATAATCAACAGGGGAAAGATATTATTAGAACTAAGAAAGGCCACAAACAGTTTCCTGTAGAAGGTGGGATTTTATGGGGGTTAGAGGAAGCCAGGGAGGTCAGCAGTCAGTGCAGAGGAAAGAGAGGGTTCAAGGCCTGGAGGGGAGTGGGGAAGGGCAGCCCAAGAGAAGGCTTGGGTTCGAGGCACAGCCAGGAGGCCAGGATCATTGGATCAAAGATGATGGGATGGGGCAATAAGGTCTAAGGGATCTGGTAGGAGGGAAGCCGTTGTGAGGAATTTTGAATGGCAAATGGAGCAGTTTGTATTTGCTCCTGGAGGTAATAGGAAGCAATTGGGGTTTGTGGAGTAGGAGGGTGATGCAATCAGACCTGTGCTTTAGGAAATCACTCTGGAGGCTAAATGAAGGAAGGATGGACTGAAGTGGGGAGACTTGAGGAAGGCAGACCCCCTCCCCAAAGCAGGCTGCTGAATAGTCTAGGTGTGACATGATGAGCACCTGCACAAGGGTGAGGCAGTGTCAGAGGAGAGAAGGGGGACTGGACTATTCAAGAGATGCTGTGAAATTGAAATCAACAGTCCTTGGCAACAGATCGACTATGTGAGGTGAGAAATAATGAGGTGCCCACAATGTCACCCAGGTTCCAAGCCTGGGTGACAGTGAATACCCAGAATAATAATGTAGAACCACAAATTCCATGTCCTTCCAAGTACCTCTGAAAATTAATGGAGGTCAAATTTCACTGAAAAGGGACAGCTGTATTATAGCCTCCAGTGGCAGATGGTCCATAACGAGGGTGGTTGTGTATTGAGGGAATGTCTATACGTATAACATTGAGCAAGTCCATTGTGACATAATGACTGGAATTAAGCAAGAGTGGTTTTTACATTAACAAGTAATTCATCAATTGACTGTGTAAGTCACAGTTACAATAAACCAGAAACTTGTACACAAATCTCTGGTGTCTGAAGGACAACAAATGTCTCTGGGCCCTTGAATGTAAAAAGTATCAAATGGATAATGACCACAGCTCTCTATGCTAAGGACTTAATTTTTCAACAAATTCACTAAAAAGGTTTGTTGTTTTTTTCTGATCAGCTAAAATTTCATTTGTGGTAAGTTTTCACTATAACAAAGATTCTAGCATTTATTCCTTTGGGGAAACAGTTTCATTTAAACAAAAAAGCCACCAAGTTTGTTGTGGTTTTTTTTTCACTATCAGAGTTTGTGTCTACACAATACTTGGTCAAATTAAGAAAAAAATTTAAACTATGTTTCTGGTAGCATAAGAAGAATCCTATCATCTCCAGAGTCTGAAGGGCCATCTCCCTTTTACTACAAATCATCAAGTTACTGGCCTGTCATCAGTGTTTGCTCAAAGGCCTCTAGTGAAGGCAAATCTCTGAGTGTCTGAGGTAGCCCTGCCCATCTGGGGATCGTTCATATGGTTAGCAAGATTTTCCATACAACAACCCAGCTTTGTCTTTTCACAGTGGCTCTACTACAGTTGGCTACCTGTGATTAAGCCCAACAAGTCTAACCAATTCTTCTTCCATGTATCAGCCCCTCAAGTACTTGAAAGCAGTTAATATGTTCACACTAAGTCTCTTCTCCAGACTAAACATGCCCAAATGTTTGACTAAATACATGAATCATTTAATTACATTTTCATTGAATGTATTAAATGTTTTAGCATCATAGACCTCCCAAGTCATCTATATTTCAGAAAGGCAAGCATAATTTAACAAAACACTAGATACACTTGTCTGTCCAAAGAGACTCTTACAATCCACAATTTTTTCATCAATTTATAAAAATTCTTAATATTTTTATCCCCAAGCATCCCTGTTTTTGAATAAAATATTGAGAAATCTAATTTTTTAAAAATTTGCTTCCTAGCCCCTTAATCTGAGCTATGTTCATTTTTGATCTTTGCTTGGCCAATGAGCCAATCTCTTTCACATGTCTTTGGCTCTCATTGAGAAGGTCTCACAATGTTTCTAGCTGTCGGTGCAATCCACTTAATTTAACCCATGAACAGGATAAAAATTTCAAATACATTTCATTGGTGCTTTTTGTCATCTCATCAGTCACTTCTGGACGAGCGAAGATCCTCTCCTTTCCACGTGGAACCCTCTTTTATGCCAACAACAACAACCACCACAAGCCAAGACTCCTGATCCAGTGCTTGCCTCCGAGAAGGCATCCACCCAGCGCTCTGCTCCAGGGGCTGGTTGTCCAGTTTCAGACTCAGCTATGTTGGTCTTTGCATTTATGTTATTGTGATTATCTCTATGTATGCCCTTTCAGCTTCAGTTCATTCTATGCTGCTTCAGATGAATGGAAATCACCTTTAGGATCTCTCGGTAAATAGATCACCCTTCACATTGGACTTGGCATGAGCATCTTCCATGACACGGTGGGTAAAGTCCTCCAGATTTCAGGGTTTGTCCTTTATACAAGCAGATCACTGAACAAAGCAATATCTGTAGCCTCTTGAAATAATTTACACAAAGTGTAAACTTTAAAGTTCTACATAATGTGAGTAATTCTTAGGATTATTGAATTTTTTGTGATCTTGATATACAGAAGAGATTCTAAAAGTGCAGGTGAGGAAATGGGATGTTTCAGCAAGGGGAGTTTGGGAAAGGAAGGAAGAGACAAATGGAATTTCATTTTTCACATTATAATGATTTGCCAGTATAATCCTCCCCCTGTTAATCTCTCCCTGGTAACAGAAAAACAGCTCAGTAAAACCCATTGACAAAGCAATTGTGTTAGAAAGTGTCTGCCATACATGACTTCCTTCGTCCATGATCTCCTTCCCAGAGGAGGGAAAAGTGTTTCACGAGTTTTCTGTGAACAAAAGTGGGCACTTCAATTCTTCTGCCAGCATCTGACTTCCAGCTGCTCCCTGACTGCTCTGCCTCCCCGCTTCCTTCAAGTCTCAATTAAAACCCCACCTTCTACAAGAGCCTTTGTCAACATATCTTGTCTGCACATTGTCTCCCTCATCAGACTTTGAACTCCTTGAAAGCAGGGACCATCTTTTCCCTTTAGGGATTTAGCAGTGCCAGGAACACGGCAGATTCTGAATAAATGTTTATTGGTTGACTGGGTCTTCTTCTTTTTTTATTTTTTGCTCTGTATCAACTCATATTAGTCTTCCCATATTTCTCTGAATTTCTTAATTCATCTATTCTTAACACAATAATATTCCATTATATTCACATACCACAATGTGCTGAGGCATTTCCCAATGGACCGCCCACTTTGTTGCCATGTTTTGCCATCTCAAAAATGGCTGCTAGTCTATACAGAACCATTCTTTCTCTATTTGACCTCCTTAATTTGCATGCTTAGACTGGGATCATCACATCAAAGGGTGTGAGTTTAATGAGTTTAGTGACTCTCATAGGATTCCAAATGGTTTTCCAGATGCTTGGACCAAGTCACAGCTCCAGCAGCAGCATGCCTGCCTTCTCATATCCCCTACAACACTGACTATTCCAGGTTTTTATTTTTGCCAACTTAATGGATGTGACTTTGACACTTTTTCAAGTTTTTTTTTTTACATTCTTCTTTCAAAAGCTGTTCTTATTAGAGGACAGATCTTTTTTATTATTGTGTCAATACCCTTTTGATTTTTAATTTCAGATTTTTTTATCAGAAAAGTTTAAGGCTGAGATTTCTTTTTCCATTTCATATCCAAAAAAGTTGTTTCTACTCCACAGCGTCGTTTTGAGAAAAAAATGCTTTGTAAAATCTAAAGTACTACATGTGACAAATTGTTATTTTCATTTTCAAATAATGGGGTATGCCATTTAAAATAGTAAATAAATTAACAGCTTCTTAAACATTCACTACATAAACCTCCTCTAATATCATACCACTACCATACCACCACCCAGGTTCAGCCTTAAATACTTCACAACTGAATTGTTGAAAGAACCTCCTGGTCGACTCCCTGCCTCCAGTCCTCCCCTTTCCAGTCTGCCCTCCACTCAGCTGCCCAGTTGATCTTCCTAAAGCACAGGTCTGACCATGTCACCCCCCCATTCAATCAAATCCAGTGGCTCCCTATCCCCTTTGATTGGCATTCAAAGCCCTTCCTAATCTGGCCCT
Source organism: Bettongia penicillata ogilbyi (assembly GCA_023548195.1). Classification (NCBI taxonomy): domain Eukaryota; kingdom Metazoa; phylum Chordata; class Mammalia; order Diprotodontia; family Potoroidae; genus Bettongia; species Bettongia penicillata. The sequence continues at coordinate 5,125,290 of JAJHZJ010000324.1, read as the reverse complement.
TTGCTAGCTTTTTAATCTTCTGCCTTATCAACCCAGTGACATGGGTCTCCTTACTATTCCCAAGACACTCTCTCCTGACTCCAGGTATTTTCACTTGGCTTTCTCCTCCATTCCTGAAATTCTGTTCTTCATCTCAGCCCCTCAGCTTCCCTGGCTTCTTTCAAGTCTTCTCTAAAATGTCCCCTTCTACAAGAAGTCTTTCCCAGTCCTCCATGCTGGTCCAAGGCTTTTCTCTGTGGATTATCTCCAACTTCATCTGTATGCATTTTGTCTATACATAGATGTCTGTCTATTGTCCCCCTCATTGGATGGTGAGCTCCCTGACAGCAGGGACTGTTCCTGGCCTTTCTTTCTATCATTAGGGCTTAGTACAGAATCTGGCACCCAACAAGCACTTGCCCTGATAAAAATGATGAAAATTAATTTCCACCAAACATCCAGAAAATATAGAAAATTATCAAAGAATAAAAACAAAACCCTAGACACATTCGTGTGTCAACCAAACTGCAAATTCAAAGAAAGTGGAGGCTGATATTTTTTAAAAATAAATTGACAAAAAAAAGGAAATCCTAAACAACACACTCTCAGAAAGAGAAATTGGTATAAACACACATGAGGTAAAACAAATAGACAAATCTAGCCCAAATGGATTTACTAACGAATTCTAACAAAAATTCAAAGAGCAAATAATAAGTTTTCTACAAAGTTATTCTCAGTAATTGAATACAAAAGCACTCTACCAACCTCTTTTTATGAGACAAATATGGTCCTGATATTCAAACTATGAAAGATTAAAGGGTGGGGGAAGAGAGAGACAGACAGAGAGAGGGAGAGAGAGAGAGACAGAGACAGAGAGACAGAGACAGACAAAGACAGAAAGCAATTACACTAATTAATATTAATCAGAAATTTAAAAATAAAATATAGACAAGAAATAATTCATGGTTGCCATGGTAGAATTATTCCAAGTTTGCAAAGACAAAAATTAGGAAAAGAGCATAATTAATCAGATAAACAAACAAAAACAACAGATACATAAATGATAATAGCAATAGGTAGAGAAAAAGACTGTACATATATGTGTGTGTGTGTATATGTACACATATATACACAAACACACACACAAATATATATATATATATATATATATATATATATATATATATATATATATATATATATATATATATATATATATATACCAAGAGATGACATTATTTGGAGATATACTGAAATTGTTCCAGTCAGGGACAAGATTGTAGCAAGTATGCAGTTCTCCCTAAGATAATTTGATAGGTAGTGAGAAATGTTAGCTATAGTAAAAAGATGGGAGAAGCTATAGGTATAAATATACACAAAAAGTAGTCAAAATTAAGCAGTCCTGTGACATGATGGTTCACCCCCCAAAAAAAGTTAAAGAAACTAATCAAGATGATTACTAGTATCAATAAAGTAACTGAATACAAGATACAAAAAACCATCAGCATTCCTTTATGTCATTTTCCCTGCCCTATGCTCTTCAGACCAATAGACAATCTCTTTTGACCTGCTGATGCATCCTAAGGATATGTCAAATATTTATTAAGTGTTTATTGTATCCTAGGTCCCGTGTTAAGTGCTGACCTCATGAAGCTTAAATTCTAGTGGGAAAAGACAGCACATGGACAGGTTCTGGGGGAGATGACCTAGAGGCATGTTGACCCCAGGCCACCCCATTTGACCTATAGAACACTTAGCTTTCCTGGGCCCTTCCATCCAACTGGAAGCTAAACCTTTATTATATGGGTTGTTGTCCTCATTTAGGATATGAACTCACTGAAAGCAGGAGACATCTAAACTTTTGATTGTATCCCCAGAACTTAGCACAGTGTTTGGCACCAACCAAGTGCTAAGTAAGATCTTTTTCCTTTATTTCCCAAAGGTTCTTATCATGGATGTATCAAGTTCAAAATACAAACAGAAAAAAATATTCCCTGTAGACACTGAAATCCTCCAAATGCTCCTGTTTGCTGATGATGCAATGCTGATTATATCCAGCCCAAGGATGGTGCAGAGCCCTTGAAATGAGGGCTATCTTCACTCAAAGGATTTGTCCTAACCATTCGCACATGAAAAATCAAGTGGATGACAAGCATCTATTCTCCAAATTAGGACATAAAGCTGGAAATTCAACTACAAAGATCAGTTTTAAAATGAACTTGAAAACTTAGTTCTTTCTCTCAAACCCAATTTTCATATTATTTTGAAATGAAATATGTAAATAAATTAATGAGGATATGTGCAAATAGCATAACTGTCCATTATTCTGAAAAAAAAATGACTGGTTGGCCTGGTGGATAGGGTGTGAGGCATGGAGCAAGACCTGAGTTAAAATCTGCTATGATCCTTAAAGTCTCTGTGACTGAGAAGTCCCTTAATTTCTGTAAACCTTGAGCAAGTCCCTGGGACTCACCTACTGAATCAAAGAGAGTTCATGACCTACCTGGAGCTGAGGGGTTTCCACAATGAGAAAATCAGAGATCTTCTCTGTATTCATATAATCTGAATGCAGACATTTATATACAATCTAAAATGTTTAGACCAAAATAAACTATAGAAAAATTTTAACATAAGGAAACAAAGTAAAATTCCCTTTGAAATTCTTCAAAATAATATTTGTCTTAGAATTGGAGACTGAATTAAGGAAGAGAATCATGTAAGGTGCCACAGTGCTATATTTTTTTAAAAAACCTAAAACCAGGGGGGCAGAGTCAAGATGGCGGAGTAGAAAGATGCACGTTTACGAGCTCCAAACCCACAGCCCATAGAATTAATGTAAAAAGAGATCCCCATAAGTTCTGGATCACTGCAAGGTGTGCAGAAACAGAGTGGAAGAGACTTCCGTTCCAGAGAGCCCTGGAGAGCAGTCCCCAGGGTCCGTCGCACCCCGGAAAGTGGATCCCACCCCAGCGCTGCCCTGGCCGTGGCCCCAGAGAAGCTGATCCGAGCAGACTTCATGGACGGAGGCTCCGGCGGCCGGGAAGGTCCCTCCGCCCACAGAAGCTACAGGTCAGTGAGAGACACGCTTGGGCTCACCAAGAGGGGAGCAGGGTGTCTCCGTGACTTGGGCCGCCTCGGGAGGAAGTGGCAGTGGCAGAGAAGGGGGCAGGAAGTGGCGGAGGCAGAGACAGGGGCGGCGGCGGAGGCAGCAGCTGCGGCGGCAGCCCGGGACTCCCCCAGCAGCAGGCAGGTTCTTCATTACTGAAAGTCTCTGCATAAACCCCCTGAGGGAGCTGAGCCTGGGAGACGGCCCTGCCCCACCCCGCTCCATTACTGAAGGTCTCTGTGTAAAGCCCCTGAGGGAGATGAGCCTGGGAGGTGGACCTGCCCCCACCCCAGCACCAGAACTAAAGCTCACATTGATTAGCAGCTGCGCCTGCGGCGGAAAGCCCATTTGAATCTCAGACCCCAAGCACTAGCTGGGCAGATCTAGGCGGGGGTGGACAGGAATCTCAGAAGTCAAGTAACTGGCTGAGAAAATGCCTAGAAAAGGGAAGAAAAATAAGACTATAGAGAGTTTTTTCGAACAGAGGCAAATGATCCCGACTTTTGGATATGACGACGACAAGGACATATTCTTGCCATCAGGGAAAGACGTGGAGTGCGGGGCCTCAGTACCCCAGACATCCCAGGTGGTTGTCGGATGGGCTCAGGCCTTGGAAGAGCTCAAAAAGGATTTTGAAAAGCAAGTTAGACAGGTGGAGGAAAAACTGGGAAGAGAAATGAGAGACATGCAAGAAAAGTATGAAAAACGGGTCAATATCTTGGTAAAGGAGACCCAAAAGTGCTGAAGAAAATAACACCTTGAAAAATAGGCTCACTCAATTGGCAAAAGAGGTTCAAAAAGCCAATGAGGAGAAGAATGCTTTCAAAAGCAGAATTAGCCAAATGGAAAAAGAGGTTCAAAAGCTCACTGAAGAGAATAGTTCTCTCAAAATTACAATGGAACAGATGGAGTCTAATGACTTTACGAGAAACCAAGAAATCACCAAACAAAACCAAAAGAATGAAAAAATGGAAGAGAATGGGAAATATCTCATGGGAAAAACAACTGACCTGGAAAATAGATCCAGGAGAGACAATTTAAAAATTATGGGACTACCTGAAAGTCATGATCAAAAAAACAGCCTAGATATCATCTTCCATGAAATTATCAAGGAAAACTGCCCTGACATTCTACAACCAGAGGGCAAAATAAGTATTGAAAGAATCCATCGATCACCACCTGAAAGAGATCCAAAAAGAGAAACTCCTAGGAACATTGTGGCCAAATTCCAGAACTCCCAGCTCAAGGAGAAAATCTTACAAGCAGCTAGAAAGAAAGAATTCCAGTATTGTGGAAATACAATCAGGATAACTCAAGATCTAGCAGCTTCTACATTAAGGGATCGAAGGGCGTGGAATAGGATATTCCAGAAGTCAAAGGAACTAGGACTCAAACCAAGAATCACCTACCCAGCAAAACTGAGTATAATACTTCAGGGGAAAATATGGTCTTTCAATGAAACAGAGGACTTTCAAACATTCTTGATGAAAAGACCAGAGCTGAAAAGAAAATTTGACTTTCAAACACAAGAATGAGAAGAAGCATGAAAAAGTAAACAGCAAAGAGAAGTCTTAAGGGACTTACCAGAAGTGAACTGTTTACATTCCTACATGGAAAGACAATATTTGTAACTCTTAAAACTTTTCAGTATCTGGGTAGTTGGTGGGACCACACACGCACTTGTACACGCATGCACGGACACACACATACACACATGCACACACATACAGAGACAGAGAGCACAGATTGAATTGAATAGGATGGGACCATATCTTAAAAGAAATTAAGGCAAATGGTGAGAGAGAAATGTAGTGGGAGGAAAGAGGGTGAAATGGAATGGGGTAATTATATGTCATTTAAGAGGCAAGTAGGAGACTTTTTAGTGGAGGGAAAAGGAGGAGAGCTGAGGAAAAAAAAGCAAGAAGTTTACCCTCATCACATTTGACTAAAGGAAGGAATAAAATGCACACTCATTTTGGTATGAAAACCTATCTTACAGTATAGGATAGTGGGGGAGAAGGAGGTAAGCAAGGGGGGGGGGGGGTTGGTGGAAGGGAGGGCAAAGGGAGGAGGGAGCAATTTGAAGTCAACACCTGGGGAGGGACAGGATCAAAAGACAGAAGAGAAACAATGAGGGGCAGGTTAGGATGGAGGGTAATTCAGTTAGTCCTACACAACACGACTATCAGGGAAGTCATTTGCAAAACTACACAGATATGGCCTATATTGAATTGCCTGCCTTCCCAAAGGGAATGGGTGGGGAGGGAGGGATGGGGAGAATTTGGAACTCAAAGTTTTAGGAATAACTGTTTAGTATTGTGTTGCTACTAGGAAAGAAGACATACAGTTAATGAGGAATAGAAAGTCATCTGGCCCTACAGGAGAAAAGAGAAGATGGAGACAAGAGAAGGGAGGGATGACAGAAGAGAGGGCAGATTGGAGATAGGGAAAATTAGATTGCTTCGGGTATTGGGGTGGGGGGAAGGGAGAAAAGGGGAGAAAATTTGGAACCCAAAATTTTGTGAAAATGAATGTAAAAAGTTAAATAAATAAATAAATTTGAAAAAAAACAAAAAACCTAAAACCAGCTCAGTTAGCAAACATTTATTAAGCTCCTCCTCTGTTGCAGACCCTTTGACTGGTACTAAAATACAAAGATGCACATGAAGCAGCTTCTACCCCTGGAGAGTGCATATTCTAAGGGCAAAAATATCAAATGTACACAAAAGAAATGCCAGGTAATCGGGAGGGAAGAAATGGGACCCAGCAAGCTTATGAAGGATCCAAAGAGATCCCGCCCATGGAGGAAGGAGAGGATGCTTCAGGGGAACACAGACAAAAGAGATGGTCCTAAATGGGGAAGGAAGGCCTACATTCTGAGGGTTGGGGACACACCCCACCACCAGTTACATATTTGCCTAAAACATATATTAAATCTATTAATTCACCAAAGGTAATAATAATGGGCATTTATAGAAAGTGTTAAAGCTGGCAGAGCAGTTTACACACATTATGTTACTTGTTAATTTGTGTATGTATTTATTTTATATAAATCACCTTTTTCCTTCTTTTTCCATCTGAAATTATATACATGCTATAACAATCCCATTTTTTTCCTGTTAAGTAGCTATAAAATTGTACCTAGTAGAATTTGGTCATCAATGGTTTTATCAGTTTCTTACCTCCCACCATTATGTATGATCAAATATTGAAAGGAAAATTAGAATTCTATTAATTATTAAAAGAACATTGCAAGACAGTGTGCATTCCTGGCAAATGAACAAAGTTTATGAATCCAAAAGTATTAAAGAAGGACCCAAGCTGGAGAACATAAATTAAATTTTTTAATGTGAAATAATATGGTCAATATTATTATCTTTCCTGATTTTTCACATTCAGTGCACATACATTCTGCCTTACCTGAAAGACAACTGCTCTATTTTGGGAGCAGATCAGTTGGAGCTAAGTTTAAGCAACTCACATAAATAGAGTTCTCATTAAAATTGTATTAAAGAGTATATCAAATGCACAATAGACTATTAAGTTATTTACAGAAATCAGTATGCAGGCAAAGTAATTGACATTGAAACACGAACATGATTTTGCTGTTATTACACTATTATGGTGTTATTGAAAAAGCAGATTTTGTTTTGGAGGTATCGCTGCTCCTCTAATAAGTTGTCAGTTTTTCTGTTCTACTATAACAAAAGAGTATTTGGTCAGGAGAAAATGCAGGAAAGAATTTAGGTCAGACTTGTTAGGGCAGCCCATGGCTCTCAGGGATTTCCCTTCCTGCTTCCTTTCATGTATGTGCTCCTGTATCCTTCCTTGTGTGTTGCTATTCCCATGGGATAAATAAGGGGGAATGTCCTGTGTAAATTGCCCATAGGTATCTTATAGGCCTATGTTGTTCTATTGCCCCACAGTCAAGACACAATTATACTAACAAGGGGCTGATCTGTAATGAGATTGTGCCACAAAATCAGCAAAGGCTGTACCTCAACAGTAACTCCTGAGAATACTTCTACCTCCCTAGCTCTGGATACCCGAAGGTCTCCTATAATTTGACAAAGGTTTTTAAATGAAAGTGGGTAGGGGTTCCACTCCCACTCCAATTAATATAATTGTAAGCAGTCTAGACACCTCAACTGAATAAATCGATGGATATATGAAATTTTACATGGGTAAACAAGATGGTTTACGCCTTGTGGTTGATTTGTGAGAAATGGTCATCTTTGGGTCAACAAAGAAAGTGATGTGATTGGCAAGGGTGTCATCACATCCATTAAAAAACAGCAATTCAGGTAAGCTCGGGTATCAAGAGGTGAACCAGTCTAATGTCGGGAGAGTTCCAGTTTGGAGGATTCTAGTTAGAGTGGGAACCAAGCACCTGAAAGACAAAGTTTTTCTTGAGGGGGGTGGGGTGGAGAGGCAAGAGAGAAAGTTTCTGTCTCTCTTTTGCTTCCCCAACCCCCTTAAACCATGTCATCAAAGAGGCTGGGCCATTAGGAGGAGACACATTCATTAAGGAATGAGTCACTCAAGGAAAGGAGACTTCACAAAATGTGACCCTTGTGGCAGAGATAAATATTGTCTATGAACTCTATGCCTTCAGAGCAAGCTACACCTAAAGGGAATTCATAAGAATTTGTAAGGGAAGGCAAAATAGGATCTTTTACTATTTTTGTTTTGGTATAAAGTGCCTCTGATTGAATAATGTGATTAAAGTTCTTCCCCACCTATTAATGGGCCTGGAATTTGTGTTTGTCATGCTATCAGAGAAATAATGACATGACTTGTACTTGACTTTGTTTTGAGTGAGGGAGTGCTGTGCAGGTCACCAAACTCACTTCTCCTCCAGAGGCATTCAATGGGCCTGGGAAGATTTGTAGGAAGGCCCACACTTTTTGTTAATGAGGCACTAGTTCTCAAGGATTGTGATGCCCTCTGACTCTAAAAAGTGTATAAAGACTCTGAGATCCAGTTTTACTTTGGGAGCTTACTGACTGGAAGTCTTTTGTTTGGCCAGACAAGACTCTGGGTAGCCACTAAGGGGTCCCAGGATTTTGAAAACCTAGATGTTGGTGCTTCCTTCTCATGACTATATATGTATGGTCAGACAGTTATCTGTTGATCTGCGATGTATGTCAGACAGTTTGGAAGCCTGTCGATTTTTGATTTCTCTGTATTTTCTCTGAAGTTCAGGGTGATGACTTTTCCACCTGAACTAAGTGAATAATACATGTGCTTGATTAAAGTGATTGTTGACCCCTCAAAAGTTGCCTTTCCTTTTAGAAAAGCAAATCAAAGAACCCATGATAGCAGGACCCCCTGTGTATGTCGGGGTGCTTACTGTTACAGAACTCTTCAAAGGAAGAAAAGGACTTGGGAAGACGGAATGTGTTCTCCGCACACCGGCATCACTACCACTGCTTTAAAGTTTGAGCCCACTCTTCCCCTGGACGTTGTATATATTTGTGGGAAAATGGATCTTAGACTTTTTGGAGACTGTTCTGCCCTAATCGCTATTACTACACACCATTGTAATAAATACTTTTGCCAAAAGAGAATGGAGGTTACTGGCTGATTATTAATGAGAAGCACACCAGTTGTGGCTCATTAGTAACAGTACTATAAATGTAGCCACTTGAGGTTAAGAGAAATAGCAGTTACCCTCTACTTGGCAGTTCTTATCTATTTTAATCCTCACAACAGTCTTGGGAAGGAGGTAATCTTATTAATGAGGCAAATGAGAGAAATAGAAGTTGAGAGGTTTTAGCCAGAGCCACAAAGCTAATCATTGTCTGAGGCTAGATTTGACTGACTCCAGGCCTAGAACTCTATCCACTGCCCCACCGAGCTGCCTGATGTGGAGGCAAAAAGTACTTACCAATTCAGATCTTTATAAAAAGGTATACAGAAGATGGAAGCAAAGATATGTTAGGGGAAATTAATATAAAAGCATCTACTAAAGCTAAGAATGAAAGGAGGCTGACTAGCAATGCTAAGAAAAACAAAAAGAGAGAATTTTTCAAAGATGTATTGGGGGAAAAACTTTGTTTTTTGGGATATCTCTCTGGGAAAGAATAGGGGAAACGATAAAGGGGGAAATTTGAGTGATGTGAAAAGAAAACACATTAATAAAAATATTTTTAAAATACACGTTAGAATGAACCCCAACTGTCTCAACAACAACAAGAACAACGATATGTTAGGGAAAAGAGTAGAGGTCAAGAAAGGACAGGCTGAAGTTTGGATGAGAGAGGATGAGAGAGAGAGATAAATGGAGAAAGAGAAAACAGATAATTTTGATTCCATTTCTCTGGTCTTTGCCCATTAGAAAACTCTTGGACTAAAATGTTCTGAACAAAAATGATATTAAAGATAAGCAGAGAAAAGCGTAAGACATAGATACATCGATATATCTCAGCTTCCCTCACTGAGTCTGAGCCTCCAAACCCAAAAGCTACATCCCAGCATGCTAAAAGAAGAAGGATGGGATGTCATTGCCAAGTTGGTGACAGTGATCTTTCCAAGGTCATGGGAGCTCTGGCAAGGTGGTAGAGGGAAAGATAGGCTCTGGATAACAATAACACTGACAACAATCATTTTTAGAGCACATTAAAGTGTGCAAAGCACTTTACAATGATCTCATGCAGTACTAACATGGGGCAAGGGATCACATGGTGTTCAGAAGCAGCGATACAAGGACACTCTCAAGGTCTCTCTCGAGAACTTCAGAATTGATTTGTGACATGGGAGACCCTGGCACAGGACTGCTCAGCATGGCATGCCCACATCAGAGAAGGTACTGTGCTCTACGAGCAAATCAGGATTGAAATAGCTCAAAAGAAATGAAAGATGTGCAAATTTAGAGAATCCACTCCAAATGTTCACACAGACTATGTGTCCAGCCCATGGTAAATAGAGCATTCTGAGCTTATATTGATCTGATCAGCCACAGTCTCAGACCCACTGAAACTTGACTCCAGCACAGTGATGTCATTTTGGCCTCTTTGAGAAGGAAGGAGAACAACCAATAGCCCTCACAACAATCCTGGAAGGGAGGTGCATTTTTACCCTCATTTTACAGTTGAGGAAACTGAGGCAGGCAGAAAGTAAGTAACTTGCCCTAGGTCACCTAATTATGAAGTACCTAAGAATGGTTTTGAATTAAGGTCTTCCTGACTACAGAGTCCAAGCTCTATCCTCTGTGGCACTTCTAGCATCCTCTAAGTGAACACATACTAGAATAAACCCAGTTCTCTCCTCCACCACCAAAAAAAACAATCTTAAAGAAAACACCTTTTTTCAGCATTTCCCACATAAGGCAGAAAGACAAAAATATTAAACGTATGTTTTCAAACCACAACATAATTAAAATAATAATCAATAAGGGAAATAACTCAGACATGAAACAAGACTAAATGATATAATCTTAAAGAATGATACATCCAGTAACAGCAATATTGTAAGATGATCAACTTAAAGCACTTAGCTACTCTAATCAATACAACGATCCAAGACAATTCCAAAGAACTCAGGATGAAAAATGCTGTCCACCTCCAGAGAGAGAACTGATGAACTCTGAGCACAAACTGAAGTAGACTTTTCTCACTTTATTTTATTTTTACTTTGTGCAACATGGCTAAAACGGAAATATGTTCTGCATGATTTCACACGTAGAATTGAGGTATTGCTTGCCTTCTCAATGGGTGGGGGAGGGACAAGAGAGAGACAATCGAAACTCAAAAATTGTTTTTAATTAATGTTTATAATTTATAAAAAGAATGAGTGTATCAATGAATAAATCATATGAATGATAAATAATTATATTGATTAAGCACCTACTATTGCCAGGCACTGTGATAAGTCCTGGGGATACAAAAACAGGCAAAAGACAGTCCCTGCCCTCAAGAAACTTACATATAATGGGGAAGACAATATGCAAACAAATACATATAAAGCAAGCTATATACAGGATAAATAGAAGATAATTAACAACAGGAAGGCACTAGAATTAAGAGGTGTTGGGAAAGGTTTCCTTGAAAAAGGTAAGATTTTAATTGGTATTTGAAGGAAGCCAGGGAGGCCAGTAGGCAGAAAGGAGGGAGAACACCCTAGGACTGGGGAGCAGCTGGAAAGAATGCCCAGAGCCCAGAGATAGAGGGTCTTGTTTGAGGAACAGTCAGGAAGCTGGTGCCACTGGATTGAAGAGTATGTGGTGGGGAGTAAGGTGTCAGAAGACTGTACATATGGTATATGAACTATCCTGAGGAAAGAATGAGAATTTCATAAGGTGGAAGGGTTGACAGTGGGACCCTCCTTAATTTGTTTGGTTTTTGGCATATTGCTATATCTCAAATTGTTAAACCAAGATTTCAGAAATAATGAAACATATAGGTTCAATATTGATATTGCTTCATTGTCTATGTTTTATGAAAATATACTTAACCCTGTTTATCTCTTTTAATTAAATCTATTTTATCAATAACTTTGTCTGGGATCATAATTGCTACCCCTACCCTTTTTTTTTGCATCAGCTGGAGCATAATAAATTTCACCTCATCCCTCCATTTTAATTCCATGTGTATTTCTCATTTTAAAATGTGTTTCTTGTTGGAGTCTGACTTCTAATCCTTTCTGCTATCCATTTCCCTTTTATGGGTAAGTTCATCCCATTCACATTCAAAGTTATAATTGCTATTTGTGAATTTCTTTCCATCTTATTTTTACTATTTTCCTTCTCAGCTTCTCTTTTTACCATTACCTTATCTTTTCCCCTTACCCTCTTATTCCTTATTTTATCCACCCCTCTAAAAGGTTCCTCCCTTATCTACTCACCCCACCCTCCTAACGTTAATCTATACACCCTTCTAAAAGTCCCTCCTCCATCCTATCCCCCAGTTATCTCACCTTTGTAAAAGTTCAGAAGAATTCTGAACCTCTTCAGATATATGTTGTTTCCTCTTCAACCCAGATGAGAATAAGGTTACAATATGAATGAGAACAGATTTAGTGAAGACTTCTCAAGGTTACTGAGACTCCTCCCTAGAGTAGAAGAGACCTTAGGCCCAGGTTACAATTCCTCCAGAGTAAGGTGATTTCCACATAAAGCTATACAGTGCATTAGGATCAATGATTGGCTATACCTAATTTGCATATGCACACCCAGTCTGCTGTCTTCACTTTGGTCCGGCTGATTTGCATACATTTTCAATGCCTAATTTGTATATGATGATGTGTATTTTCCTGGGCTTTGTAACGGTATGGGAGTGGGAAATTTGAACCGGATTCCAAAAGGGATTGGTTACATTTCACGCCTAGAATGTAAGACCATGCTTCTCAGCCAATGAGAATAATGGTCAGCGGTAGGCGGGGGAATTCCCCATCAGGGGCTATATAAATTGACATTCTGCTTCTGTAAGGTGCCTTCTGACTCTAGCTTTACCGGTGAAGGTATCATCCGCTTCTCCCGAGAACCGCCTCTGAGCAGTCAATTTGAGTAAGGGCAGGGTCTTGCTATCCCACACAAATATTACCAGCCCTCCACCCCACCTGCTTCTTCTGTTTTAGTTCTTCCTTTTGTACCCCATTTTTATGAAATAATTTCTCCTTTTAAGTTTTTGCTACCAATTTACTTTTTTAGAATCAACTTATACACAACTTAGTCACAACCTTTCTTTCAAACTACCCAGTTTTAAGAATGCACCAAATAAAATAGCAGCTAAATTTTTAAAAGAAAAGTTAAATGAATTACAGGTGAAGCTAGACAGTAGTACTATAATAGTAAATCTAATAAAAAACAAGAAAGAAGTTAAGGAAGTGAATAGAATTTTAGATAAACTACATATGATAGAAATCTGAAGAGAAGTGAATGGTAATAGAAAAGAATACATGTTTTTCTCAGTGATACATTGTATCATTACAAAGACTGACCAGATGGTAGGGATAACAATTTTATAGTTAAAAGTAGAAAAGCAGAAATATTGTAACTATCCTTTTCAGATCATAAGGCAATAAAAATTATATCTAAAAAGGGTCCATGGAAACAAATGAAATACTAATTATAGATTAAATAACCTAATCTTAAAAGAGTGGGCTAGAGAACAAATCATAGAAAAAATTAATAATTTAATTAAAAAGAATGACAATAATGAGACAATATATTAAAATCTATAGGATATAGCAACAGCGGTGATTAGAGGAAAATTTATATCTCTAAATGCTTATATCAATGATATAGAGAAAGTGCAGACTAATGAAATGGGTGTGCAATTTAAAAAACTAGAAAAAGAACAAATTAAAAATATCCAAATAAACACTAAATTGGAAATCCTAAAATTTAAAGGTGAAATTAATAAAACTATGGGTAAAAAATTTTAAAAATAAAACTAGAAGTTGGTTTTATGAAAAAAATAAATAAAATAGATAAACAATTGATTGAATTTAAAAAAGAGAAAAGAAAACCAAATTACTAGTATTAAAAATTAAAAGGGTGCATACACACCACTAATGAAGATGAAATTAAAGCAATTATAAGGAGTTATTTTAGCCAAATTAAATGCCAATAAATTTAACAATTTAAATGAAATGGAAGAATATTTGCAAAAATACAAATTGCCTAAATTAACAGAAGAGGAAATAGAATATCTAAATAGATCTATTTGTAAAAGAAATTGAACAGGACATAAATTGGCTTCCTAAGAGAAAAACACCATTATCAGAAGAATTGACAAATGAATTCTATCAGACATTTAAAAATCAACTTATTCCAATGTTAAATAAATTATTTGGAATAATAGATCAAGAAGGGATTCTACCAAACTTCTTTTATGAAACAAATTATGATATTGATACCTAAACCAGGAAAAGTAGAAACAGAAAAAGAAAATTATAGGCAAATTTCTTTAATGAATATGGATGCAAAAATCCTAAATGAAATACAAGCTAAAAGATTACAACCATATATTACAAAGATTATACATTATGATCGAGTAGGATTTATACCAGGAATGGTTTAACATAAGGAAAACTATTAATATAATTGACTACATCAATAATCAAAGCTTTTTAAAAATTATATCAATAGATGCAGAAAAAACTTTTGATAAAGTTTAATACTCATTTCTACTAAAAACACTTTAAAGGGTTTGTTTAAATGGATTTTTCCTTAAATTGATAAAAAGCATTTATCTAAAATGATCAGCAACCATTATTTGTAATGGGGATAAACTAGAGGCCTTTTCCAGTAAGATCAGGTGTGAAACAAGGATCACCACTGTTACCAATATTATTCAATATTGTAATGGAAATCCTAGCAATAGCACTAAGAGAAGAAAAAGAAATAAAAGAAATCAGAATATGGAATGAGGTGATAAAACTTTCTCTTTCTGCAGATGATATGATGATATTCTTGAAAAAATCTTAATGACTCAACTAAAAAGTTAGTTGAAACAATAATTTTAGCAAAGTTCCAGGATATAAACTAAATCCACATAAATCATCAGCATTCCTATATATCACAAACAAAACTCTGCAAGAAGAGAAAGTGAAATTTACAATCTTTTTTAAACCCTATTTAAAATAACTCTAGACAGTACAAAATACTTGGGAGTACTCCTGCCAAAACAAACCCAGGAACTATATAAGCAAAATTGTAAAACATTTTTTATACAAATAAAATCAGATTTAAATAATTGGAGAGATATTAATTGCTCATGGCTAGGCAGGACCAATATAATAAAAATGATAATTTTACCCAGATTAATTTATATATTCAATGGCATCCCAATTAAATTACCAAAAAATCATTTTTACTTAGAAAAAATAACAAAATTCATTTGAAAGAACAAAAAAAAGTCAATATCAAAGGAAATAATGGAAAAAAGTGTAAAGGAGATTTAACAGTACCATATCTCAACTGTATCATAAGGCAGTAATTATCAAAACTATCTATTATTAAATTATCAAAACTATCTAAAGAAATAGAAAAATATATCAATGGAATAGAGTAGACATACAATTTACAGCAGCAAATAAGCATAATAACCTTCTATTTGAAAAGGGTAAAGACTTAAGATTTGGGGATAAAAATTTCATTATTTGGTAAAAATTGTTGGGAAAACTGGAAAGTAGTATAGCAGAAAGTAGGTAGGGACCAATATCTCACACCATTTACCATAAGGTCAAAATGGATACATATCTTAGATATAAAGAGATATTTTACAAGAAAATTCAAAGAACATGGAATATGTTACTTATCAGACTTATGGATAGGCAAACAATTTATGAATAAACAAGAGACAGCAAAGTTAAATACAAAATGAACAATTTCAATTACATTGAGTTAAAAAGTTTTTTATACAAATAAAACATATAGCCAAGATCAGAAGAAAAGCAGAAAAATGGGGGGAGGGATTTTATATACAGTTTATGAGAAATAAGAATAGCTGACTACCATCTTTAGGGGAACGTTGTCATTGCCCATTCGGTCAGTTATTAAGTGCCTAGTGTGTGCCAAGCACTGAGGACACAAAGGCAACAACAGCCCCTGCCCTCCAGGCACTCACAGTCCAACAAATGACTGTACAAACAAGCTCTAGACAGGATAAATTGGAAGGAAGGCATTAGAACTAAGAGGCATCAGCAAGAAACTTCACTGTCACTAAGGGCTAGCCCTTCATTTTATAGATGAGATCAAAGCCCAGAAATATTAAGTTACTTGCCCAAGGGCACACAGTTAGCAAATACCACATCTAGGACTTGAACCCAGATCCTCTGACTCCAGATACCAAGCCTGCTTGCCTAGGGCACTGCAGAGCTATCTTGTCCAAATGTACCTCCATTAGTAAAGTGCAGCTCCACCAAGTCTCATAGCTCACAAGAGTAGCTTTGAAGAGATCTATAACAACTCAACAGGTGCCATCCTAACACTTGCCATCTGGTAGAAATCCCATTTAAATGGTAGGGGAACTCATCTAAATTACTGTGAACATCTATAAGAGGTAAAAAAACATAACTTTTTCTTTGCTTTTTGAGTAGTAGAAGTAGGTAGAAATTGTCAATGAAAAAACCATTATGTAGTCTTTCAATAATGTTAAATGGGCTAGCTTTCCATTGGTCAGCTAACTTATGAGTCCCTTGAATGCCAAGGTTTCTCAGCAGAACTGTCTCTTTGTAGAAGGTCTTGACACTATACTCTGCCTGACACCATCACATTTTTGTTTCGGTAGATCTGTTACAGAAGCTGGGGCTAGCTTCTGGACATCTGTGAGATTCTCCTTCAGCTAAGATATGCCCTGAGTGTTAGCTGTTACATCACCTCCTTCATCTGAGGTACTGAAACACAAGTCAAGAGGCAGGATGTGTTGAGCCTGTAGCATCCTTTTGGTGGAACTGTGGGCATATACTAGAAATGAGATGATGATTCCACTGAGCCTTTTGCTCTGGTCTCAAAGTTCCCAACGTGTGTTCAGCAGTTTATGGTTAAAACACTCAGGCTGCAGTTCTCCTTGAGGATAGTTGAGAGTGGTCCTAGATGTCTGGATACCTGCCAAGGCATTTCCTCCAGGAGCTGATTCTCAAAGTCCCTACCTTAGTCAGAGTGGATCCTGGTCAAGGATCCATCCAGTAAAAAATAAAAAATAAAACCTTTTCCACTAATGCTTTAGGAATGGCAGGCACTTTATTTGTTTCTGGTTGGACATGCTTGTACATACCTGGGGAAAGAGTGCATCTCCAGCAAGATATGACTCCCATTTTTACT
The DNA here is from genome assembly GCA_023548195.1 of Bettongia penicillata ogilbyi. Lineage (NCBI taxonomy): Eukaryota > Metazoa > Chordata > Mammalia > Diprotodontia > Potoroidae > Bettongia > Bettongia penicillata. Next base: position 5,108,437 of record JAJHZJ010000324.1, on the reverse strand, counting down.
GTCTCCTTCCAGGATAGAAAATCAATACAGACCAGTTCCCAAGGCTGGCAGGCATTTATGTGTTTGTGTAGGTAGTGCAGGTTGACAATGTCTCCCTTTGCTGTTACTGTTAATCCTTGTCATTTGTTTTCAAAAAGGACTAATGATATGATATGATGGGTGATGTCTGACTTGTGCATGAACTGGATTTAAGTGAGACAGAGTTGCACAAAGTAGCACTCTCACTCTCTCTTCCAGGGTCACTGAAGTCCACTGGCAGAACAAAAGTCAAGATTACAGGTGATAGCCCAGGATGCAGTGGATGTGTTGGCATTTTCATTGTCTGATCAGGCTCTAAGCTCTCCACAGCACCTGCTTCAGCTTCCTCCATGGCTGCTGGAACAAACTGTTTTTATTTGCCCATTCCTCCAAAGGAAGTCTTCACATCCTACGGGAGAGATGCTCCAACTCACCTCAATCTGGTTCAGCCCAGCTGCTAAAATGGTTTTACTGGGGTGTGTCTACTGTGCGTGAAATCTCTTCTAGGAGCCAAAGGTGGGAGCTGCAGGAAAGGTGATAACAGCCTTGAAAAGGCTCAGCAAGTTCTGCCACCAGAAGAGCTAATCCTCCCTGAGCACCCCATTCATTTTCTTTATACTCACCTGGTACAAGGTCAACGCCAACTTCTCTCTAGGCTGTGGAAAGAGCAGGACTCTGGGAAGACGTCAACATGAGAAAAGTGGGCAGTCTCCATCATGTCCCTCTCCCCACCTTGTTACATCACAGACTTGTGGAATTTCCTCTTGAGTGAGATTTGAGACTCTCTCTTTGTGACCTTCCTCCCAGTGAGAGAGAGCCTTTCTTCCACATTGTCTGGGCTATATTCTCCCGTGCATACTTTCTCTGATTTATGTTTTGCTATCAATTTGAATGAGTTTTTTTGCTCAAAACAAAAACAAGATAGCAGTCCCCAAATTGTGAGAGAATTGTGTTCCAAAATTACTCTGCAAGTTGGTCATTTTCAACTCAGAGCATTTTCCAAAAGAACAATATAAAATGGTTCCCAGATGAGCCCAGACAAATCAACTCCACTAATAATGAATCTGGGGGGCAGAGAAGGGGGAGGGTCTTCTTTCTCTTTCCTGGGTGCAGGCCCAGCCCTAGGCAACATTTGGAAATGGGTGACATTTCCCTCTCCACATCCTTTTTTCATTGTCCAGTGACCCTCCCTGCTACATTCCTAGATGCCTAATGTTCTGACCTTGTTCTAAGCGGTCCTCTCTACTTAAATGCCTGGGCTTTTCCCAAATTATCTACCTCTCCTTCTAGCCAATCAGACTGCCCCTCACCCTGGGTACAACAGTTTATTATTAGGAAGGACTGAATCGCCCTTTAATACAACAGCTAGCATTTATGAAGCATTTTAATTAACAAACTCCTTTTACAAACGTGATGTCATTCATTCACCAAAAATGAAAGCACACACTATGTGTGTCACCTATGCCTGAAAGCTCCTGGCCCAAATGGCTAAATCACAGGTAATGCGAAACAAAAACAAACCACAACCCAAATCAGACTAACTCAGGTCACTGTGAGAAGGGACACTGACCATGGATCCCGGTGGGTCCTGCCTGAGAACCTGCCTCCCAAAGTTCCAGTCTTGTTGCCTCTTGGAAACCTGCCAATTCTCTAATGTGTCCAGATATTTTCACCTGGTTTCCCTGGCAGCAACAATTAGAGGGCTGGGGGAGCAGCAGGGATGGGAGTAGGAGTGGCCACAGCCGCAGTAGCAGCAGCAGCAGCAGCAGCCCTCATTTAGATAAGTGAGACATTGGTAAGTTGAGACTGTCTTTGTTGGGGAGACAAACACAAACCAGGGAAGAGAAACCCAGTCCTCTGGATTGATAAACAATATGTAAGTTTATCCCTTTGAGGGCATATATATTTTCAGTCTATAATAATAACATGGGCTGAAAAATTAAAGTGATACAGCTGAGTCCTATTTAAATAACAGGACTGATTTGTAAAGTGCCAAACTTCTAATACAAAATATAAATTTGAAATGTGTGGTTTACTCTGATAACAAATAATCACCACTTTACTGCTGCCTTGCAAACACATCACCCTGATTTCTGAACTGATTTTCATGATAACCTTGTAAAGTACAGAGATAAAAAATAGCAGATGTTCACAAAGATGGAGATGTCTGTCCTGCTCAGGATGGATGGGATCCTGGGGAAGGACTCAGAAAATACCCTTCTAAAGCATATATGCTTGGCATCATCTTTATATGAGTAATGTTTGTAAAGCCTTTTCAGAATGAAAATAACTAAAGTTAGAACAGAATTAAATTTTTTCTATTTATTTTTATTATAAAAATTAAGATACTTTTACATAAACAAAACCAATGTAACTGGAGTAAGAAGAAAAACTACTGGTTGGAAAAATTCTTTGCATGAAGTAATAAAAATAATAATCTCAGTATCCAAAATATATAAACAATTAAGAAATGCATGTGTGTACATTTACATGGGTATGTGCACTTATAACTAGCAACCATTTCCCAATAGATAAATGGCCAATGGAGATGAACAAACACTTCCCAAAATAAGAACTGCAAAGTGTTTACAACCTCATGAAAACAATGCTCCAAATCAAGAGTAAGAGAAGTTCTAATCAAGACCACCTTGAAGTTTTACCTCAAACCCTGAAAATTGGCAAAGGTTAAAAAAATTTGTGATAATCATTGTTGTGAAATGGTTTTGGAAAGCAATTTGGAATTATGCAAATAAAGCGACTAAAATGTCCATACATTTTAACCCAGAGAGCATATCAGTGAGCATATACCCCAAGGAAGCCCCAAAGAAGCCCCCATATACATCAAAATACTGATAGCAACACCTTTTGTGATAGTTAAAAATTGGAAACAAAGTAGATGTCCATCAGTTAGCAAATGGCAAACAAACTTCTGTATGTGAATATAAAGGAAGATTACTATGCTGTGAGAAATGAGGAGCCCCATGAATTCAGAGAAATGGAGAGATCTACATGAATGGATGCAGAATGAAGGAAGCAGGGACAGTAGAACAATACACTGTAACCATAACAATATGAATGGAAAGAACACCAAAAAATCCAAAGAGGATGGTATACAATGACAAAGATCAAGCCTGATCGTTGACTGACACTGCATAGGTTTTTAGACTTTCTCAACAGATATATTAGTTGCCCTGATTTTTTTCTCCTCTTTAAAAAATATTATTTGTCACATGGGATGGCTCCCTGGGAGGAAAAGGGAGAAGAATACTATGGATAATTATGACAATGTACGAAGCAGAAGACATTAATAAAACCTTTTTTGTAAGTCTTATTACCCAAATGTTCAGGAAATTGACATAAACATGTAAGACCAAGAGCCATTCTCCAACAAACTCGATTGACAATATGTACCATCAGTTCTCAAAAGAATATTAAGAGCTAGTTCAAGGGTGGGGAACCTGTGGCTTCAAGGACACATGTGGCCCTCTAGGTCCTCAAGCATGGCCCTCTGACTGAATCCAAACTTCACAGAATAAATTTTTTGTCAAAGGGCCACACTTGAGGACCTAGAGAGTGACATATGGCCTTGAAGCCACCCACCCTTGACATAACACTTTAAGGTGAGAAAAGTTAGTATTTTACTCTTATATTAATAATCAGTTATAAATTAGGATCCAGACTTTTCTTCTTTTGTTTCATCATTTAGGCTCCAGCCCCTGAAGAAGGTCAGTCAACCTCTGAAAAACATGACTAACTGATGAAAGTCCCCTAATGCCCTCCAACCCCCTGCCCCCTCCCCGGTTCTGTTTCCTGTGTAAACAGAATCCAGTGTAGGTGAGTTCTTGCCCCCCCATCTCCCCAGTCCCCCATTACCTCACCCTACCCACCCCACCCACCCTACCCCCATAGTTGTACCCCTTCATTAGCATTTACAGTGCTCAGCTCCTGAAGGAGAAAATCAACTAGGGTGGCCTGGATGGAGGTGGATTCCCCTGTGCAGATGCTGGAGGCTGCTGAGGCTCAGGACCACATTCTCAGCAGGAAGAGCGGAAGACTTGTAGCTCATCATTTGTCAGTGGCATCTCCTTCTCCAAAAGGATAATAAGGTTTTCAGTTCCTCCGTGGTTTTGTCTTTGGCTTTCTAAAACCAAAGACCATCAATTTATTGATTATTAGCTAGCCTAATAAATAATTAATTACCCTGTCTCTTGGGTTTTTCATTCATCACTAAAGTTTACAAAGTACTTTCTATCTCTTATCTCATTTAAGCCTCACAACAACTCTGGGAGGGAGATGCTCTTATTATTCCCATTCTATAGATGAAGAAACTGAGGCCAAGTGAAGTGACTTGCCCAGGATAATAGCTAATCATTGCCAGATCTTCATGACTCCAAGCCCAGCGCAGCAATAATGAGCCAGCCATTCTAATTGGGGTTAGAAAGAAGAAACACAAAATAAAGAATGTTGGTAATCACTAACTATAAGAAGTGCAAATTAACATTCTGAGGTTCCCATTCACACCCATAAAATTGGCACAGATGATAAGAAGCTGTTTATAGACAGCAGTGTAGCAGAAAGATCTCATTTAAAAAGAACACATTAAGTCAAATTCTCCCCTATTGGGGGAAGCATTTAAACTATGCAGGATGAATGATACAAAGCTGAGCATGATAGGATCAAGGCTTTTAAATTGTGGGGATAGAGAAGACTTTTGAGAGTCCCTTGGACAATAAGGAGGTCAAATCAGTCAAGACATAAAGAAATTAACTCAGACTATCATTGGAAGGAGAAATACTGAAACTGAAACTTAAATCCTTTGACCACAATGAGAAGATAGGACTCGTTGGGCAAGACCCTGATGTTGAGAAAGACTGAAGGCAAAATATGAGGGGCAAGGCAGAGGATGAGCTGCATAGAGTCAGGGGAGCAAGGAGCATGAGCTTGGACTGATGCTGAGACAGGGGAGGATAGAAGGGCCTTCGTGCTCTGGTCTGTGGAGTCACAATGAGTTAGACTGAACTATGACAAAAATGCAGGAGAGTGGCAAAATTCTTAATGAAATCCATCCATGGCTTTGTTCTCCTCCCTTATCTGTTCTTTCTATCAGGGCTGACTCTGACTAGAGCTGCCTCTTCCCATAGTTGGCTAGGGAGATCTCCTCACATGAGGGAGGCAACATTCCTCTGCTTCTTCCACTATCTCCTGAACATACCCAGGAAGGAACTTCTTTTTTCCAGGGATGCCGTGAGGATGCAGCTAAATGAGAGAAGCCACAGGGTCCTTTATAAACTTAAGAAGCAATGATGGAACATGGAGGCATCAGAGTTTATCTGCTTGAGGAACCTGGTGTGGGAAAGCCCTCCAGAAGCATAACTCTGCTAAGAACTTGCCCACAACTTGGGAACTAAGTCCTAAGGAGGCATGGAAAGGTTAGCCCTGACTCTCCCAGGGTCACTAGTTTGCTCCCTCTCCCCTTTCCAGCTCCTTTTCTAATGGTGTGTCAACTCCCTGAAGGCAGGGACTCCCATCACTAGCCCAGGGACTGACAAACAGTAAGTGACTGATTTATTTAAAGCTAGTTTTATTCTAACAAAACCAATGCTTTTCTTAAGCAATAAACAATAGATATAACAAGAAAAGCATCTATTTTCTAAACCTCCCCACTGACAGGTAAAACGTGGTCAGCAGCAGAAGGTTACCTCTGAAGTCTCTGCCCACCCCCTGGCTCGTTTCTTCCCAAAGGATATTCCCCGCACAAATAAAGACGATTCTTATAAAAAAAATATTGTGAAGATGAGAAACCATGCCTGTGATGACATTGGGTAAGCACCTCACTGTGTGTCAGGTACTGTATTACTCGGAGGATACAAAAAAAGACAAAAGACAGTCCCTGCCCTCAAGGACCTTGTACTCAAATGGGGGGGACAAGCAAAGATGTACAGATAAGCCTTATGCGGATCAATAGGATATCTGTGAAAGATAGAATGAAGAGGGGTTGGGAAAGCTTCCTGTGGAAGGTGGGATTTTAGTTAGGACTGAAAGGAAGCCAAAGAGGTCAGTGGTCAGAGCAGAGGAGGGAGCCCATTGCAAGCTTGAGGGTTGTTGCTGCTGTTTATCTTTTGTTTTTGAAGAGGACCATGACATCAGGGAGGTGATACCATGAAATGAAAGTGAATTGGATTTAAGTGAGGGAGGAATGTGCAAAGTCACCAGCCTCACTTTCTCTTCCAGAGCCTTGGGGTCCAGTGGTGAGATCTAACAGGCTTGGGGGACAGCCACAAAAAATGCCTGGAGGGTCCTGGAGGAACAGTCAGGAGGCCAGTGTCACTAGATCAAAGAATGACATTGGGGAGTAAGGGGTGAGAAGACTGGAAAGGGAGAAAGGGGCAGGTTATGTAGGGCTGTGAATGGCTAACAGAATTTTATATTTGATCCTGGAGGCAGCTGGGAGCCACTGGAGTTTACTTTGAGGACTAAATGGAGGATGGATTGGAGTGATGAGAGACAAGAGGCAGGCAGACCCCCATCCCACCCTACCTGAGCAGCTACAGTCCAGGTGTGAGGTGATGAGGACCTGCATCAGGGTGGGGACAGGGTCAGAGGCAAGAAGGAGGTGTATTGGAGAGAGGTGCAGAGGTGAGATCTCCGGGCCTTGGCAAGAGCTTAGACATGGGGCTCAGATAAGACAAGAACTTGATGTGTCCAGTGTCTCCCAGCTCATCATAGAATTTCTCCATCTCTCTGTCCTCTCCAGTAGGTGTAGGTGCCTCAGTGCAGTAATGTTCGGGAGGATCTGTTCCCTGGTTTTATTGTGAGCAGGGCAAATTAAACTGTTTGAGTGACCTTGACATCTTCTTTGGGGTGCCTTTGACACCAAGGTTGTCCCTTTTCCTCCCCTCTTCACAAGAAACCAGGAGTTCCCCTTCTATTTAGTTTCAATTTCTTTTTGTCTTACTGCAAGGTGAAAGATTACAGCTCAATTTAAGGAAAAGAAATTACCTAAGAGTCAGAGGTATCCCAAAATGTTTCTGAATGCCATATGTCTTATGGCACAAACAATAAAGAGCATCGATTGGGGATGCTGTTGGAGAATGGCAGAGTGAACCGTGCAAATTTTTTATATATAGACACAGACATATACATATGCACATACATTTTTATATGTGTACATACACACACCCACACACATGAGGGTACTATCCTAAATGTTCATAGAGACACTGAGATAGCAAAAATCCAAAATAAAGAATCAGTGGGTTAAAGGGTATGGACTTACTTTCCTTTTTTAATTCTAACTTTCTCCCCAGAACATCTGAACTTCCTAGCTCTTCCAACAGGGTGACTTCCATGGTCTATCCAGCCCGGGCTATTCCCATTTCCTCCTTCTTCTGGGGAAGACTGTGCCTGACCCACTGTAGGCATCTGGGGACACCTCTGACCACCAGGTCAGTTTTCTTTAAAATGAGCCGAAATCTTCCCCCTCTGTTAGCACTGCCCTTGGCCCGCAGAACAAAACCCTGAGGTCCGCTGACAGCTCTTGGGCCCTGTAAAGGTGTTCTGTGAAATAAAACAGAACCAGAAGAAGGTGATACCAGCCTGTTAGCAACCTAATGACATCAGTGACAGACACACTAAAGGGAGCAGATCACACAAAATATTTAAGCCTGCAACAAAGGTGCAAAGGTCAGTAGCCAGGGGGCAAACCACAGTGGGGTTTGCCATTAGTGGCAGTTTCTGCATCACTGGGGTAATAAGTAGCGCTTAACCTGCCTGAGCCCCCATTTCCTCATCTATGAAATGGGAAGATAGTACCTGCACACTTCACAGGGTTGCTCTGAAATCACTTCTGTGAGGTGCTGTTCAAATATAATACCAATCATGAAAACTGTAATAAAACCAGGGTCTTCTCACCATGGCATCTCCCAGCCTGGGGTGGGCCACCTAGCTCCTCATGGCTGTGCCCCTGCTTCCTCAAGTCTTGGAGTTGGTTACTGCTTCTGATAGACTTAGGGCTATGATGCCCATTGGAATGGGCCAGTAACCTTCCTCTGGCTCTAGTGTTTGATTCAAGTCCTCTGAAACCAGCATCCACTGTGTGGTTCAGGTTTCAGATGAGCCCTTTGAGTATCTTCTGGTTACACCGTGATATCTTTGACTCTTTCTGCTTCACTTTTCCAGTTAAGCCAAAAGATTAAGTAATTTTATTTTTCAGCAATCGTGTTATTATCCTTATTGCTAGTTGTGACATGCTTCAGTAAACAGGAAGCTTATCTGCTTTTTGTCCATTGCTTCCTTTAATATTTCTAGAAATTTTCATTTTTTAGTACATTAGGTTTTTTCGTAATTGACACATACAACATTTTAAGGTTTGTAAAGTACTTTACATATTATCTCATTTACTGAAGCCATTCATAAAATTCTTCTTGAGCACCTATTGAGCACAAGCCACTGAGATAACAGCTATGGGAAATGGAAAGCTGAATTCCATGGTAGGATCCCACAGACTAAAATACTATGGGGAAATTTATCCCAGGAAGGATGGGAGCAGGGGTGTGTTGGTAAATGTTTAACAACCAGATCTCTGAAACTCTGTCTAGATTCAACACACATCTAAGTTAAGGTTGCACCATTAACCGTTTTTTCCGTCCAGCTCAGGTCTAGACAATCAACAAAACAGTCAGAGAGCCTTGATGTGTAGTTTTTTGCTGACTGCTGAGGTGCAAATGCTCACACTGAACATTTAACCCTCGCTCTCATAAGACAGCCCAGGTTGGCTCCTGCATGCAGCAGGAGGGGAGTATCTCAGGAAGGATATCAAGGCACAAAGAAGCAATTCAGATAAGGAGGGGAAAGAGGAGTTGTTTAAAGAGATCAATGTGGATTTGTGGGGGAATAACTCAGTGTATTATCTGAGTGAAGTGGTGACACATGGAAGACTCAAGGCCCGTGGGTCTCACTCCTGTAGAACTCTGGAATGGAAAGGGGCTTCTGGAGCCATCGTGACCTAAACAAGAATGAGAAAGAGGCAGTGGAAAGTCTTAAAAATGATGAAAGAGGCTGTACCATCATGGATCTTGAGAAGAAGAGAGATGTGGCCACATCTGTGCACCACAAAGTTCATTTTGGCAGCTTCAGGTCTAGAAATGGGGACAGCCATTTGTTCCAATTAAACAGATGTTTCTTAAGTGCCCATTCCATAGAAGGCACTGTGCTCATCAACCAAACAGTCCCTGCCCTCAAGTTCAAATCCTTGGGGTGGGGAGGAATTATGTATGGAGTTAAATAAATGCAAAGGAATTTTAGGGAGGAAGGGGTACCAAGAAGTGGGTAGGATCAGGACATGTCCAGCATATCCTGGGGAAGTGGCACATGAGTGATGTGGGGAGATGATGGAAGTTAGGGATTCTAACACATTGAGGTTAAGAGGAAGTGCACTCCAAGTCCAGGAACCACCTCTGCAAAGGTCTGGAGGTGGGAGATCTGTTACGTCCCAACAACATCAATTTATTGAGCATCTATCATGTGCCAGGCACAGTGTCAGATGCCAGGGTGCAAAGATAAAATGAAAATATTTCCTGACCTCAAGTAGCTTACTTTCTCCTCTTAACAGTTTCTTCTACTGTTCTAATGGAAAAGTTGGAGAGCTGGATGATAACAGTTAGTTGCATAAACTGATATGAATGATAAACTAAAAGAATCCATAGATATTAATGACTCAATGACCTTTCACCTGAAAAGATGGGTAAGGGGAGGTTAATGGACATTAAGCTCAATACGAATCAACAGTATGATATGGTGGCCCAAAAGCCTCATGAAATCTTAGGTTTCCTTAAGGAAACAGGGTGTGAAGTTCTAAGGAAGTGACTGCATCTGGAAGAGATGGTTCAGTTCTGGGGGTTCCATATTGGGATGGACACTGAGAAAGGAGAGAGGAAACAGCTAGGCAGCAAGGTGGGGTGAAGTGGGCAGAACAAGACTTGAACTCAAAACCACCCTCAGACACTTACTAGCTATGTGACCCTGGACAGGTCACTACACTTCTGCTTTCCTCAGTTTCTTCATCTGCAAAATGAGGATAATAATAGCACCCACCTGGCAAGACTGTTGTGAGGATGGAATGAGATGGTGTCTGTAAAGTGCTGAGCACAGTGCTAGCTTTTCTTTTATTTAGCTTTTCTTATTATTAAATGAGGTGGTGATAGACCTTAAGATCATAAATATGAGATTCTGCTGAAGGAACTAGGGATATTTACCCTGGATAAGAATCAATGGGCAAGCTTTTTGTTAAATCCTGACCATATGTCAGGCACTGTATGAGGCCATGACAATCTCCACTGAAAGATGAGGGGATGATTGGAGATGAAAGGACTTGGGGAAGAGGGACCCCATCACTGTTTTTGAGTGCTTGAGAGCTGAAATGGAAAACAGGGATTTTGTCTGACTTGTCCTCTTCTAATCTGATCTCAGCTGGACCTTCACTGCAGCAAGGCAATCTTTTGACTCCTTGATTCCTCCCAAACTGATTTTCTGTCTCACAATTCACTGAGGCTAGTGCAGATGTCCTCTTCATTCCACAACCAAACATTCAACAGCACTGTCTCCTCTGACCCTCTCAGCTCAGAACTTCATCTTGTACTTCACCTGCAGACATGGCCAAGTTTCCCCCATCTTGAAAAAATCCCCACTAGAGAGGGGTGAAGCCAAGATGATGGAGTATAAAGACACTAGCTCTTTCCCCATAGCCCATAAAATACCTGTAAAGAAAGACTCTCAACAAATTCTACAGTAGCAGAAGCCACAGAACAACAGAGTGGAGGAGATTTCTAGCCCAGGGTGACCTAAAAGATTGACAGGAAAGGTCTGTTGCACCAGATCCAGAGCAGAGCTCAGCCCAGCCTTGGCCACACAGCACCAGGAGCAGCAGGATCACACAGGCTTCATGGATAGAATCTTCAGTGGCAGCGCAGATCCCTCAACCCACAGGCTCCAAAGGTCAGTAAGAGGGTTTTTCAGCTGGCCTAGAAGGGAGCAGGGTGTCCCATAGCTCTGGCCTCAGGTGGTAGCAGCAGAGGCAGCCTGTATCCATTGTTGAAAATCTCATTGTAAAGCCCTTGGGGGAATTAAGCCCTGTGTGGCAGCCCTGCCCCCACCTAAAGCTCCTGGGGGAACTGAGCAGCTGATCTTAATCTCACATTGAATGGCAGCCCTGCCCCCACTTAAACTCTCTGGGGGAATTGAGCAGCTGATTTGAATCTCAGTCCCCAGTGCTGGATTGATGGAACTGGAGGCCAGGTGGTTGCGGACAGGAAACTCTACTACTCACAGATTCTGGGCACAAAAGTTTCTGGTTGCTCCCAGACTAGTGTACAGACTTGATTGTGCCATCTTGGAGGAACTGATATCTTACAGATCCCCAGAGCATACCCTACTCTTGACAAGGGACCCAAAAGTCAAGTAACTGGTTGGGAATATGCCCCAAAATGGGAAAAAAAGACTATAGAAGGCTACTTTCTTGGTGAGCAAATATCTTCTCTCACCTTTTCAGATGGGGAAGAACAATGCTGACCATCAGGGAAAGACATAAAAGTCAAGGCTTCTGTATCCCAAACATCCAAAATAAATATTCAATGATCTCAGGTCATGGAAGAGCTCAAAAAGGATTTTGAAAATCAAGTAAGACAAGTGGAGGAAAAACTGGGAAGAGAAATGAGAGAGATGCAAGAAAAGCATGAAAAGCAAGTCAAGAACTTGCTAAAGGTGACCCAAAAAATGCTGAAGAAAATAACACCTTGAAAAATAGGCAACTCAATTGGCAAAAGAGGTTCAAACAGTCAATGAGAAGAAGAATGCTTTAAAAAGCAGAATTAGCCAAGTGGAAAAAGAGGTTCAAAAGCTCCCTGAAGAAAATAGTTCTTTCAAAATTAGAATGGAACAGATGGAGGCTAATGACTTTATGAGAAACCAAGAAATCACCAAACAAAACCAAAAGAATGAAAAAATGGAAGAGAATGTGAAATATCTCATTGGAAAAACAACTGACCTGGAAAACAGACCCAGGAGAAACAATTTAAAAATTAAGGGACTACCTGAAAGCCATGATCAAAAAAAGAGCCTAGACATCATCTTTCATGAAATTATCAAGGAAAACTGCCCTGAGATTCTAGAACCAGAGGGCAAAATAAGTATTCAAGGAATCCACCAATCACAGCCTGAAAGAGATCCAAAAAGAGAAACTCCTAGGAACATTATAGCCAAATTCCAGAGTTCACAGGTCAAGGAGAAAATATTGTAAGCAGCTCAAAAGAAACAATCTAAGTATTGTGGAAATACAATCAGGAAAACACAAGATCTAACAGCTTCTACATTAAGGGATCAAAGGGCATGGAATATGATATTCCGGAAGTCAAAGGAACTAGGATTAAAACCAAGAATCACCTACCCAGCAAAACTGAGTATAATACTTCAAGGGAAAAAATGATCTTTCAATGAAACAGAGGACTTTCAAGCATTCTTCATGAAAAGAACAGAGTTGAAAAGAAAATTTGACTTTCAACACAAGAATCAAGTGAAGTATGAAAAGGTAAAGAGGAAAGAGAAATCATAAGGGACTTACTAAAGCTGAACCGTTTATATTCCTACATGGAAAGATAATATTTGTAACTCTTGAAACTTTTTTCTGTATCTGGGTAGCTGGTGGGATTACACACACAGAGACACACACACACATACAGAGAGAGAGAGAGAGAGACAGAGAGCACAGGGTGAGTTGAATAGGAAGGGATCATATCTAAAAAAATAAAATTAAGGGGTGAGAGAGGAATATATTGGGAGGACAAAGGGAGAAATGGAATGGGGCAAATTATCTCTCATAAAAGATGCAAGAAAAAGACTTTTCAAAGGAGGGGAAAAGGGGAGAGGTGAAAGGAAAAACATGAAGTTTACTGTCATCACATTTGGCTCAAGGAAGGAATAAAATGCACACTCATTTTGGTATAAAAACCGATCTTATAAATGGAAGAGAAGGGGATAAGCGGGGGGGGATGATGGAAGAGAGGGCAATGGGAGGAGAGAGCAATTAGAAGTCAACACTCCTGGAGAGGGACAAGGTCAAAAGAGAGAAGAGAAGAAATGGGGGGCAGGATAGAATAGAGGGAAATATAGTCAGTCTTACACAACATGACTATTATGGAAGTCATTTGCAAAACTCCACATATTAAATTGCTTGCTTTCTCAATGGGGATGGGTGGGGAGAGAGAAAGGAAGAGAAGTTGGAACTCAAAGTTTTAGGAACAACAATACTAAAGTATTGTTCTTGCATACAGCTGGGAAATAAGAAATATAGGCAATGGGGTATAGAAATTTATCTTGCCCTACAGGACAAAAAAGAAGATGGGGATAAGGAAAGCGAGGGATGTTGGAAGGGAGGGCAGATTGGTGGTAGGAGTAATTAGAACGCTTTGTATTTTGGGGTGGGGGGAGGGGAGAGATGGGGAGAAAATTTGGAACTCAAAATTTTGTGGAAATGAATGTTGAAAACTTAAAAAAAATTAATTTTTAAAAAGCTATATAATAAATACCACATATTATTTTCAAAAAAAGAAAAGAATAATCATCTAGAATAAGAATCTACCAGATGGAGTACTCTTATTCATTCTCCCCCAGAAAGCTCCAAAGAATGTTTTACAATTCCTTTCCATAATGCCACCCTCATAAGTTAGGAATATATCTTAAACATCCTTAACTTCCTTTTCGGAGTCGAACAATCAAAAATTTCTATCTCCTCTCCATTATTTTGTTTTTAGTGTGTTGTGAGACAAGTAGAATTGATTCCTCATCTAGCCACAATTTGTTCGTGAATTATATCTAAGGTTGCTTTGTAATTACAATTACTCTTACATGATTCATATGCATTGCATGTTTCGCTATTCAATAAATTATTTTTATTACCAAAAAAAAAATCCCCACTAGATCCCACCACCCCCACTGGCTGGCATCCTACAGCTCTCTTTCCTTTCTTAATCAAATTCCTTTAAAAAGCCATCTCTACTGAGGGATTTCACTTTCTCTCCTCTCCTCTTCTAAGTCCTCCATGAGACTTAGTTAGCCTTCCTTAGTCAACCTGGTTTGCTCTCTCCAAAACTATCATTGGTCTTCACTGCCAAATCCAATTCATCCTTCTTGACCTCAACCCCATTAACCACCACTTCCTTCTGGATTCTCTCTCCTCCATTGGTTTTCTGCTCTCTCCTGGGTCTTCTCCTCATGGTCCGACCACAATTTCTTGATCTCCTTATCTTTGCATATGCTTTATCCCCCTCAATAACACCTAAGATTGTGAAGGGTATAGATATTTGGTTTTGGTATCCCTGAGGCCTTATATAGAGGAGGCATTTAGTTACACAGTTGAGTTGCTGTCTTCAGGTATTTGAGGAGAGAGAAATTAGATGGTTCTCCTTGTGATGGATGGAAAGTGTAGAGGCAAAGAGAAACCTGAACTAAGAAAAAAATCCTAACAATTACAGCTCTCTGACAGTAAGATGAGCTATCTCAACAGGTAGTGAGAGGCTGTTGTTTTGAAGTCATTTTCAGTTGGCTCAGACTCTTTATGAGCCCATTTGGATTTTCTTGGCCAAGGTATTAGAGCAGCCTGCCATTTCCTTCTCCAGCTCATTTTACAGGTGAGGGAACTGAGATAGAAAGGGTTAAATGACTTGCCCAGGATCACACCACTAGTAAGTATCTGAGGTCAGATCAGGTCTTCCTGATTCCAGACCTGGAGTTCTAACCACTGCATCACCTAGCTGCTCCCTCACTAATGGAAGTCTTCAAACAGAGAGCAGATGATCACTTGTTGCGGGTGATGTAGCCGGAATTCTTGTTCAGGTACTGTTTAAAGGGCCTCTACGTTGTCTTTCATCTCTGAGGTTTGGAGATTCTGTAAAGAATGAAAAAACCTCCAGCTCAATTCACACAGATCACCCAGCTGGAGATGCACAACGTTCTGGGAAGGAAAACCCTCCCAAAACAAGGACGTCACAAAGTCCTTCCCAGTCCATTCCAGAATGAAATCATTCCCAGAGACTGTTCCCGAAGCAAAGCCGAAGGATTAATTCAGACCCCTGTCACATTTGATCAGAGAAGGAGAACCGAATTTCCAACATCTCCTTTGACAGGACCATCAAGGTAACACCAGAAATGTCCATTCAAATAGCATTAAATGGAGAATCTTGGGCACATTTTAAGTGACTGAGATCAGAGTTCTGACTTGCAGGACAACCTCATCCCTGACTTCAACACTGAGCTAAATTATAAGCTGTCATTTTCCTTGTAAAATGCAAGTAGCTTCTCGGTTACTTGAGGTTAACTTGATGCAGCCATGCATGTGGATATATTTCAAGTCACCCTAAACTAAATTAACCCTCTAAGCCCTCATATTTGAGGCAAGAGGCCTCACAGTCACCATTGACCTTATTTTGCCCTGGACATATGATGCTTCCCACCATCTACAATTCACATTAGCCAAGATCCCTAACCATGCCACAATTCTTTAAAAAGCTTTTCCTTTAGAGAATAGCTAATCAGATACACTTTTGGTGAGGTACAGTACACATCTGAGGTGACTCAATTATCATGACCCCCTGCTTGAATGTCATCAGCTCACCTTTGCTTCACTTTAATTCTCTAATAGAAGGAGGCAGGCCATCATTATCACTTCAAGAAACACTGCCTTCATGATTTCTCCCATTCATTTTAATTCTTCTATGCAACATGACTAAGGTGAAAATGTAATCAGTAGGAATGTATACCTATACAAATCTACACAAAATTGTGTGCCATCTCAGGGAGGGAGTGGGTAGGGAGGGGAGAGGGAGGAGGAGGGAAGAGAAAAATGTAAGATATATGGAAGTGATTGTAGAACACTGAAAACAAATAAAATAATTTTTTAAAAAAAGAAACACTGCTTACTCTGTGCAAAGCGCTGGAACTGCAATTTAGTAGCGTCTTTTTGGTATACACATGTGATTTCATCATTGTGAGAGATTCTCCATGTGTGAACTCGTCCCATTGACAAAGATCAGCAGCCTACCTGTACCTTGGAGTCTTAGTTACGTGTGGCACAGAAAGGGTAAATGATCAAAGGCTAGTATTTTTCAGAGACAAAGCTTAAGTCCAGGGCTTTTTGACCAGCAAGTGACTGGATATGTGGGTCTGTAAGTGCAAAGAGTTGCTCCAGTATTCCAAGTATGGGAAAGTAGAAGGATGGTGGTACCCTCAGCAGTAGTAGAGGAGCATGGATGAGGGGAAGATTTGGGGACAGGTAAGAAGATAATCACCTCTCCTTGGGACATGATAAGTTTGAAATGTCTATTGGATATCTGGTTTAAAACGTACTGTATGCAGTTAATAGGACTAGAGCTCAGGATAAAGCTGAGGTCTACATATGTAGATCTGGAATCAACTGCCTAGGGAACTGAATCCATGTGATCCAGTGAGATCACTGAGTATGAGAGAGTAGAGAGAGAAAAGAGGAGGCCCAGAACAGATGACTGAGGGACACCCACAGTCAGAAACTGACAAAGATGAAGATCCAGCAAAGGAGACGGAGAAGAAGTGGTCAGACAAGGAGGAGAAGACCCAGGAGAGAGCAGAAAATCAAGGGAGGAGAGAGAATCCAGAAGGAGGTGGTGGTTAATGGGATTGAGGTCAAGAAGGATGAATTGGATTTGGCAGTGAAGACCACTGATAGCTTTGGAGAGAGCGACCCAGGTTGACTAAGGAAGGCTAACTAAACCTCATGGAGGACTTAGAAGAGAAGGAGAGGAGAGGAGAGAAAGTGAAATCTCTGAGTATAGGTGGCTTTTTCAAGGAGTTTGACTGAGAAAGGAAAGAGAGCTGTAGGATGCCAGTCAGTAGGGGTAGTGGGATCTAGTGGGGGTTTTTTCAGGATAGGGGAGACTTGTGCATGTCTGCAGGTGAAGTACAAGATGAAGTCCTGAGCTGAAAGGGTCAGAGGAGATAGTGCTGCTGGAGGTTTGGCTTGGGGAGAGAAGAGGACATCTGCACTAGCCTCAGTGATTTGTGAGACAGAAAATCAGTTTGGGAGGAATCAAGGAGTCAAAGGATTGCCTTGCTGCAGTGAGGGCCCAGCTGAGATCAGATTAGAAGAGGACAAGTAAGTTAGACAAAGTCCAATCTCTCTTTTCCATTTCAGCTCTCAAGTACTCAAAAATAGTGATGGGTTCCCTTTTCCCCAAGTCTTCTCATCTCTAATCATCCCCTCATCTTTCAATGGAGACTCTCATGGCCTCATACAGTGCCTGACACATAGTCAGGGTTTAATAAAAAGCTTATTGACTGATGGTGGTATGTCCTCTTCTGGATAGGCCCCAGCTAGTGTGCATGGCTTATGTCTTAATAACCTTCCATCTCCCCATCACTCAACACAAACTTCTGTATACCAGAGATGCCTTCTGTAGGGTTGTTGGATAGACAAGGACTGGATGGCTCACAGTCACTATAGCTTGGGACAAATAAAAGAGAAGAAATTATACCATGAGGCAACTTCTTCTACCTCATCCCTGCAAACCACCTTCCATCATCACCAACACTCATACAGCAAACTGTATGAACAGCACTTCAAAAGAGAGGAAGGAGCATAGTTGCCTTTGCTGTGGAATACTTGTTTTTAAGACCCCAGTGCCCATCTCAAGCCAAGAGAGTCAAAGCTGGCATCCAACTTGAAGGAGGACGTGGGGACCAACAATGCCACTCCTGAAAAGTGTACAGGTGGAGTCTCTAACCATCAGAAGAATTTGTAGCTCCACTTGATGTCTTCACCCTTAGTCCTTGGAAGGGAGATTTCTAGCAACAAGGTGCTCCTCAGGGAAACCTCAGGCATGTGGGAATGAAATGAAGGGGGATAATCTCCTAGCAAACTGCTGTCTCCTCTTAAGAACAATTGGAAATCTTTAATAGAATATGGCTCTGTGGTATCCCCCTCAAAGGCTTAGCTTGCAGTCAACAGAGCCGGTTCAAGAAAAAAATAATTAAAGATGTAAATGCAAGCACCAGGGCATCATTCCATGGCTCAAGGTTTTGAACTCATTTAATTTGGCCTTTCCCTATGGAACTATTTCTTGGATCATTGACTTTTTATTATTTTGCACATGGTAGTAGACCCCTGTCATCATTCAGGGATTGCCAGAGTAGTGTCTGGCTGTGGGATTTGAGCAGTTTATGTTTATTTGATTTTAATGATTCTATTAATAAAGGTCATGCCTACAAGTAATAGGAAATGAAACATGTGGAAATGCAATAGATAAGACTGACTTGGGGGTGATTTCTAATCTTCACGGTAGTGCACTTAGATATATATTCAGTCCTTAAGAGTAATTAAGTAGGGTTCGTACTTGGCATTCATTTACTGTTCTCTACTCAACAATACCTGTAAAATATCACTTTGATACCTCTCCACAGCTTGGTGTCTGACACAAATCGCAGGCTTTGGAACCGTTTAATAGAAATATTTTTGAAAAGCATACCCCTTCTAGGCTGAGCATTCCCTACACATTTATTCAGGGGGAGAAGCTTTGGGTTTGGGGATTTTTTCCCAAAACTTCTCAGAAGCAGAATTTTCATTGAATTTAATTTTCATTGAATTTCATTCATTTGAATTTTTGTTAAATTGAAATTTTCATTGCCCTTTTCAATGCTTTCAAATGATCATAAATAATAAGCATATCTCCAAGGTGCAGTTGGTGTCTCATTCCCCAAAGCCATCTGTCTTTTTATGTGAGTCATCCAAAACCAATCTGAACAATGTACTTCAGTAGGAATCTTATGTTAGTCTCTGGAGCAAGGATCACATATCTTAAAAAAAAAAAAAAAGGATCTATTTTGATTTCTGTAACATATAAGATAATATAACTCTGAACAGGATATAAGTGTAATCACATTAAATAGAAGACAGTGAAAATTTAAGATTGAGTTGCATGGAAAGAAAGTGTATATATGGAGACACATGGCAAGGAATCCTTCAAAAAACCTTGGGTGAACATCCTAACATTCTGCTATTTTCTTTTAAGCCTTTCAATTCTCTTAACATCATTGGATTATCTTTGTTTGATTCCAGACTATGCTTTGATTATTGCAGGTCATCTGTCTGGGATGGAAAGCAGTTTGGACAAGGCTGGCTCCCTCCAAAGTCCCTTCAAAAATCTCAGTTTCTAAGATATATATTATGTTCTGGAACAAGTGGAAAAGTTCAACAGAAGAAGCAAATATGAATCACTCAATCAACAAGCACTTATTAAGCTCCTACTGCATACAGCACTTATTAAGCTCCTACTGCATACAGTAGTGTCTAGCACTGTGGTGGGCACAGCGGGTATGAAATAAAGACAAAAACAAAACTCTTTTTCCTTTCTAGGAGGAGAGCATTCCATCATACAAAAACAGAAAATTACATACAAGCTGTCTCAAAGCAGGGAACCCCGGTTCACAGCTCACAGAATGTCATGAAAGCCTGGTTCTGTTGGAAAACAAATAAGCTGTGTCTTTTGTGTAGGGATCAGACACACTCTGAGGAATTACTTTCCCAAAGTCTACAAGTGGAAATGTCTTGGGTACACAAACAATACTATAAAATAGGGGTTTAAAGACTTCTGGGTGTATGATGTTGCCTGACCTGCTTTGCTAAGAAGTGCAGAAGGCACCCTATGGCGGCTAGCGGAGGAAGGTGAATGTCTTTTAGAGCTGGTGGCAAAAACACAAAAAATAATGTCCTCCCAGACCGTTTATGTTTGCTGGCTCCTTCCTACCACACCTCTGCCAATCAGTCAAACGTTTTCTGGTCAATCACACCCCCAAAGTGTGACTGATCCACCATCATCAAGCAACCTACTGGTTATTAATCTGGAAATTAATGGAAGACAGAGCCTGGTTGCTTATGTTTAATTGCATAGAATCTGTGGTGTGAGAGTCCTTTAAAAAAGTAATGAACCAAAGATACAAACTTAGAAGAAAAAAAGAAAGAAACGTTTTGTGAAATATCAACCAAGAAGCCATTCCAAGACTTTAGCGTTTTCAGCGCACAAGGTGTTTAATAACGATAATAACAATAGTGATAGTAATAGTGGGCATTTATATAATGCCTACTGTGTGCCAGGTCCTATATTAAGTGCTTTACAATTATTATCGCATTTACTAGTAAGTAATAACAGCGAACACTTAGATAGTGCCTATCATGTGCCAGACACTGGGCTGAAAGCATTACACATATGTTCTCATTTGATCTCCACAACAACCTGGGAGGTATGGATTGTTGTTATCCCCATTTTACAGTTAAGGAAACTGAGGTAAACAAGGGCTAAATGACTTGCCCGGAGTCACACAGCAAGTATCCGAGTGTGCTCTTAACAGCCCGTGTCTCCTTCCCAATACTAGGCTCATTACTTAGCACTGGACAGAGGCTGCCCTCCAGCTGTGTTTCCCTTTCTTGAGGGGAGCGCCCTGAAGGGGCCTTGTCAGTCTGTGGTTTCTCCTGGGCAATAGGAACCCATTACAGAGCAGGGAAGCTGGGATGCTCCCTTGACTTGTGGGGGGAGGGCAGCCCGGAGAGGGCACAGTTCCCCACCCAAAGTAACTTTGTCGGTTTTGCCCCAGGTGAGGCCACGATGGTGGGTGTCACTAAGTCCCTGTAACACGGCTGCAGGCTCAGGAATATGTGGCAGCATCGCCCCACCACCACAGGAATGGCCTGGCCCGCAAAGAGCTAAGGGGCAGTTTTCTGTTTCTTGGGGGGGCCTGCAGGTCCGGGGTCCTTAGGGGTCTGTCACATGAGCTCCCGGGCTCCGCCCTCTTCGACTTCAGGTCAGGAGCGTCCGAGGCAGCCGGGGGCGGTGGCTGCGCACCTGCTCAGGTGTTGACACCTGTGAAGGCTTGGCTGCTGGGAGGGGGCGGAGGGGGGGCCGCCAGGGAGGAAACCACCTCTCTTCTGGGGTCCCCGCAGGTCTCTGTGCCCTAACCGGAGCCCGAGTCTCAGCTTTCCGAGGGTGCCCGGCTCTGGAGGGACCCGCGCCATGTCCCGATCCCTTTCCGCGCCTGCCTCAGTTTCCCCATCAGTAGCACGAGGGGCTTGGCCTCACCTCGGGCCTCCCCCGGACATCTGCGGCGCTGGAGGGACGGGGTCCAGCGGGCCTCCGTCGCCTCGGCCATCCGGGACTTGGACCGCCTCTCCTAACGGCGCTTGGCGCGGTAGCTGGGGGTCCACTAACCCCCGGATCGTTTTCAGGGCCCCAGCGGGCCCGCGAGCTCACCTCAGCCACCCACTCCCCCGGCCTTCTAGACTCCCCCCGCTTACTTTGAGAATCCATGTCCGGCTGCTCCAGGGGACCTCACCTCTGCCCTGCAGTCTCCAAGCCAGTCCAGGTGTCCCCGCCGCCCTCCCACCCGCCCCCTGCAGCCCGCAGCGTGTTCGCTCGTCGCCTTGGCAACGCCCGGGGGCGGGGTGGGGAGGGGACGGAGAGACTGGGGCCGCCTCCGCTGGGAGGGCGGGGCCTCGAGGGAGAGGCGGGGCCAGCCTCGAGGGAGAGGCGGGGCCAGCCTCGAGGTCGTGTGCGTGAGCGTGAGGGCCGGCGGACGGGCGGCGAGAGGGACCAAACCGCGCGCAGCCCGGCCGCCGCTCTACCCGGAGCCCACGCGCCGCCGCCAGGCTCGGCCGTTGTGGGGCGCGCTCCTGGAACCCCGCTCGGGCTGAGAGCGAGCGCGCGTGCGCTAGCGCGTCCCTGGAGCCGGAGCCGGAGCCGGAGCCGGAGCCGAACCGGAGCCCCAGGTAACTGCGCCTAGAGATCTCTCTGCGAGCAGAGGGCAAAAAGCGGGAAAACTGAGGTCGGGGGAGGGGAAAGAGAGGGGGAAACTGAGGCCAGGGAGAGGAATGAGTGAGCCCAGGTCACAGGGGGGAAACTGAGGCTCAGAAAGAGATGTCATCTGACCCCAACCCGGGGCAGCAGCGGAAGGAGGGCTTCCTGAGTCCCCCCAGGAGCCTGAGGCTGAGTCACGTGGCCGGGGGGGGGCTGCCCGGCACGTGCCTAGCGGACCCAGGCCTCTAATGGGCAAACTGAGACCCCTGGAGAGGGCGATGCTGGGGGTAAGCCCCCCACCCCCGCGGGGCAACCCAGCCTGCCTCAGCTGCCTCAGTTTCCTCCTCTGTAAAGTCTGAAAGGGGCCAGGCAGGGACAGGGAGCTGCGGCCTGGGGGCCCCTTCGGCTCCCCCCCGGAATTCCCCCTCATTCTCCGGCGCTTCCTGAGGCACCCCGCCGGACCCTGCCCTTCCTGGGGGACCCCAGCCCCACTCCAGTCAATGTGCGGTCAAAGGCTGCCCTCGCCCCCTCCCCCAGCGGGGGAACCCTCCTAGGAGGACAGCGGTAGCCCCGGGGGCACAGCATTGGGGTCCAGCCAGCTGTGACCCAAAATCAAAGGGCTGCCCAGGCCGCTCCCTGTCCCGCCCCCCGGGGCCCCTGGGGCGGGCCCTCACATCCCCCAGCTCCGGATGCTGCAGGCGGATCAAGAACTGGACCCAAACTCGGGGTCCCTTGGCTCCAGCTCGAGGCTGGCCTGTCCACACTTCCCCCATCTACTCCTAACAGCAGTCGGGTGATTGTCTCAGGGTTGCGTGCCCTCTGCGGAAAGTCAACCAGTCTCCATCCAGACACTCCACCGAGACCCTTCAAGTTGACATCATGATGCGCTTTGTGGCCAGTCCTAGCAGACCTACCTTATGTTACCCCTCGGACCCCTGGCTTTTCCCTGATGCTTTGCCTAATCCAGGCCAACTCCCATGTGGCATTCCCAGACTCTGCTGGTTGGCAGCCTTGTCCAACGTAGGCCTCTGGACTAATTGTTCATGAAGACCTATCTAGTTCTTGGTATGTGCCGCTTCCTGGTCAGGAATGAAAGTTAAGCCTTGGCCTCTAGCCTGCAGATTCCATCCTCCTCCCTTTTCCGAAAATGACAGCATTTGTGGTCCTCCCATCCCCTGCTTCTTTTTCAGAATTCACTGATTCACAGATTTCTTTCACGCAGGTCGGAGTCAGGAAGACCTGATGGGTACTAACTGGGACAGCACCTTGGGCAAAGGGCCTACCTTCTTTGAGCCTCAGTTTCCTCATCTGTGAAATGGGAATTCTTGCAGGACTCACTCCATTGAGATCATGTATGCAAATTGCTTTACAAACCTTGGTTATAGAAATGTTTTTCTCCAGCTGTCATCTAGCTGGGTCAGTTGACTTGGACCCAAAGGCAACAAGATGCTCTGCTTTCTTCTTGATTTTCATGATTATCCACTTCCTCTTAGGCATTTTTTTGTTCTTTCTCAAATTGATCTGAGATCATGCTTTCTGACCTTCACCTCTGAAGCCTTTGTCATGGCATGGAGATGACCCTGGCTTCTCAAAGGCTGTGCCTGTGATACTGATGGTGGGGTGTCCTGCTCGTCTGGAAGGGCCAAAGGAAAGATGTGCTCAGTCCTTGCCCTAGGCCCAGGCTAGTTCAGTTCAGAGAGACAAGCCCCAGAATGAGCCACAGCAGATCTTGGAGGACATCTCTAAAGGCATACGCACAAGAACCTCCCACCTTCCAGCTGTCACAGTATTAAGGATGTTTCCAGGTTGATCTTTGGGTCCACATAGTTAGAGAAGTCAGTCATAAACATTTGCTTCCCATGTAAAGGGTAACAATATAGGGGTGGTGTTTATTGGTATGGGAAAGAGTGGCTGGGGGGGCTTTAGCAAGTTAGACTAATGAAGTCCTAATGTGTGTGATCAGTGAATATATTCTTGGAATGAGGAATGAGCATACAGCTGCTCTCATCAGTAGAGTGAAATATTAATGTGTATGAGACCATAGGACTACGAATGGACAGAACCTTCTGGTGCTGACATCGTCCTCTGTTACCTTCTTCTTGGATCCAAGTGATCCTGTGTCCTTGAACTAGCCAATGCTGCCCAGCTGTCAGACAACATGTGTTGTCTGACAACCAACTGAGCCCAATCATCAGCTCATTGCCAGGCCAGTGCTGGGAGGTGATTGGCATGGCCACAGCCACCCTCAGGGACCATCTGCTGCATCAGGGAGGAAGCCTTAACACTAGTGACATCACAGCCCTGGAAGGAGAGAGGACAGGCTTGGCGCTCATGAGGAATTTCCAAAGTTGGCATGAGGCAGTATTCTGTTTGCCATCAGAATGAGGGAGATTGTGTAGAAACTTTTTAATGTAGGAGAAATAACACCATGGGAAAACTGCATCCTAAAGAGGTGGAAGGTGGCTAAAGTGTCTGCTTGAGGCTAGGTAAACATAATCCCATTTTTAAGGAAAATGTTTTGGAGAATATATGGAGGAAAGGAGTCCTAAGTTAGAAACATATCAAACCAAGTAGAGGTTTTCACGTTGTTTTTTATTTCAGATAGTGGTGAAGATTCTAGGGGCCTCTTGAGGATTTTTTGGTTCTATGTTCTCTGCCTTTCATTTCATATTATGTATTATGAAGAAGAGCAAAGGTGTGGCTGCCATGTCTCAGAGTCCTTTAACAAAACCTCAGAATTTGTCTGGATAACGTTAGGATTGCCTTTGACAGATAGGGATTTTGTTTGTATCTTCTACTTAAGCTAGACAGAGAGATTTGGAAATAGATGAATGTGTATTAGTCACAGATGGGCTGGTGTCCTGGAAAAGGTGGTTTCTAATGAAATGTCTCCAGGACTTGTCTGTGGCCCTGTGCTAGTGTGAAAATGTGCTTCTCAATGGTTTTGCATAAAGGCATTTAAAAAAAATTAAGAAACAAGCATTCCCTAAGTGTCATGGGTGTGCCTGGTAGTGTGCTGGGTGCTGAGATGACAAATAGAAGAAAATAAACTGTCCTCTCATCATAGTAGGGGCTGATATGGAGAATCTTTAAAATTGACACAAAGAGAATAAAGCAAGTAAATACAAAGTGGTTAAATACAAGGTAGTTTGGGAAGGAAGGAAATCAAGAAAGGCTTCATGAAGAGGATGGTTTCTGAAGGGCTTATTTAAAGAAGAAATGCATGGGTAGGTCAAGCCAAAATAATAAATGTGATAATACTGCTCAAATTAATTAATTTATTTAATTCCATACATCAGTCAAAAAAGAAATTGCTTTATGGAGCCAGAAAAACAATAACAAAATTCATCCGAAGGAACAAAAGATAAATAATATCAAGGGAGTCAATGAAGAAAAAAAAGTAAGGAAAGGAGCCAACAGTACCAGATCTCAAACTATACTACAATGCTATAAGCATCCAAACAGTTCAATACTGGGTGAGAAGTAGGTTGAACAGTAGAAGAGAACAGTAGAACCTACACAATATCCAGAAGCAAGTGATCACAGAAACCTTGTGATTAATAAACCCAAGATCCAGATGGCTGAACTAGGTATAAACCAACATCCCACTCCTAATATCAGGATAACCTCAGAATGGATGCATGATTTAGACACAGAGTGATCATCTTTAAAAGAATAATGGAGCAGGAGAGAAATTACATTTCAAATCTGTAAGGGAAGAGTTCATGACCAAACAGGAAAGGGGGAGGTGGGATTGGGAATCATGAGGTAGAATGAGTAACTTTAGTTACAAACAAAATCATTGCAGCCAAAATTAGAAGAAAAGCAGGAAATGGGAGATGAAGAGAAGGGAAATTTTGCAAAAAGTTTTTCTGAGAAAAGTCTTGTTTCTAAGCTAAATAGGGAACTGAGTCAAATTTACAAGAAAAACAGCCATTCCCCAATTTTCATAGCCAAAGGACATGAACAGGCAGTTTTCAGAGAAAGAAATATAAGCTATTAATAGCCACATAAAAATGCTCTAAATCACTAATGATTGGAGAAGTGCAAATTAAAACAACTCTGAGGTACCGTTTCACAGCCATCAGATTGGCTAAGATAAAAAAAAGGAAAAGGACAAATGCTAGATGGGAAGTGGGAAAAGAGGTACACTAATGCATTTTTGGTAGAGCTATGAACTGATCTAACCATTCTGGAAAACAATTTGGAACTATGCCACAGAAGTTGTCAAATTTTTTGACCCAGTGACACCGCTACTAGGTCTGTATCCCAAAGAGGTCAAAGAAAGAGGAAAAGGATCTTTGTAGTGGCAGCAAAATAAA
Source organism: Bettongia penicillata ogilbyi (assembly GCA_023548195.1). Classification (NCBI taxonomy): domain Eukaryota; kingdom Metazoa; phylum Chordata; class Mammalia; order Diprotodontia; family Potoroidae; genus Bettongia; species Bettongia penicillata. Next base: position 5,082,237 of record JAJHZJ010000324.1, on the reverse strand, counting down.
AAAAGAGGGGATTTCCCTTTGGGGAATGGCTGAACAAATGATGATCTGTGAATGTCCTGGAATATTATTGTGCTTTAAGAAATGATGAAAGGAATCATTTCAAGGAAAATTTGGAAAACTTATTTGAACTGATGCAAGGTAAAGTGGTCAGAACAGGAGAGCAATTGACACAGTAACAGTTGTGGTTATTGTTCTTCCTTGTAAAGAAACTTACCTGGGAAAGACTTGGTAACTGATGAGCATAATTACCAACCCCAATCCAAAGGACTCACAAAGACATGGACAATCCAATTCCAGATAGAAAACTGATGGACTCAGCATAAATTGAAGCATATTTTCTTCTCATTCTTTATTTTCACTTTGGGGGTGAGGAGAGCTAAAGGTAATAATGGAATTTGTTTTGCATGAATATACATATTTGTAATGGGTTTTGTTCTCTTTTCTTCCCAACAAGTGGAATTGGGAGAAGCAAGAATTTGGGACTGAAACTAACATTAAATGGAATTTTTTCAAAAAATGATAAAGGAGGGGCAGAGTCAAGATGGCAGAGTAGAAAGACTCACGTATGCGAGCTCTGAACCCACAGCCCATAGATTTAATGTAAGAAGAGCTCCCCATAAGTTCTGGATTACTGCAGGGTGTGCAGAAACATAGTGGAAGAGATTTCCGTTCCAGAGAGCCCTGGAGAGCTGTCCCCAGGGTCCGTCTCGCCCCAGAAAGCGGAGTCCACCCCAGCGCTGCCCTGGCCACGCGGCCGAGAGGAGCAGATCGGAGCAGGCTTCAGGGACGGAACCTCCAGGGGTCTGGAAGAGCCCTCCGCCCACAGATTCTACAGGTCAGTGAGAGACACGTCTGGGCTCACCGCGAGGGGAGCGGGGTGTCTCCACGGCTCGGGCCCCCTCGGGAGGAAGTGGCAGAGGCAGAGGCAGGGGCAGGAAGCAGCGGAGGCAGAGGCAGGGGCAGGAAGCGGTGGAGGCAGAGGCAGCAGCGGCGGCCCCTGGAACTCCCCGAGCAGGCTGGATCTTCATTACTGAAAGTCTCTGCATAAACCACCTGAAGGAGCTGAGCCTGGGAGCCAACCCTGCCCCACGCGCTCCATTACTGAAGGTCTCTGCATAAAGCCCCTGAGGGAACTGAGCCTGGGAGGCGGCCCTGCCCCCACCCCAGCACCAGAACTTAAGCTCACATTGATTAGCAGCCGCACGGCGTGGAAAGCACATTTGAATCTTACACCCCAAGCATTAGCTGGGCGGATCTAGGCGGGGGTGGACAGGAATCTCAGAAGTCAAGTAACTGGCTGGGAAAATGCCCAGAAAAAGGAAGAAAAATAAAACTATAGAGAGCTTTTTTGAGCAGATGCAAATGATCCCGCCTTTCAGATCTGATGACGAGGAGATATTCTTGCCATCAGGGAAAGACGTGGAGGGCGGGGCCTCTGTATCCCAGACATCCCAGGTGGTTGTCGGATGGGCTCAGGCCTTGGAAGAGCTCAAAAAGGATTTTGAAAAGCAAGTTAGACAGGTGGAGGAAAAACTGGGAAGAGAAATAAGAGACATGCAAGAAAAGTATGAAAAACAGGTCAATACCTTGGTAAAGGAGACCCAAAAAAATGCTGAAGAAAATAACACCTTGAAAAATAGGCTCACTCAATTGGCAAAAGAGGTTCAAAAAGCCAATGAGGAGAAGAATACTTTCAAAAGCAGAATTAGCCAAATGGAAAAAGAGGTTCAAAAGCTCACTGAAGAGAATAGTTCTCTCAAAATTACAATGGAACAGATGGAGTCTAATGACTTTACGAGAAACCAAGAAATCACCAAACAAAACCAAAAGAATGAAAAAATGGAAGAGAATGTGAAATATCTCATGGGAAAAACAACTGACCTGGAAAATAGATCCAGGAGAGACAATTTAAAAATTATAGGACTACCTGAAAGTCATGATCCAAAAAAGAGCCTAGATATCATCTTCCATGAAATTATCGAGGAAAACTGCCCTGACATTCTACAACCAGAGGGCAAAATAAGTATTGAAAGAATCCATCGATCACCACCTGAAAGAGATCCAAAAAGAGAAACTCCTAGGAACATTGTGGCCAAATTCCAGAACTCCCAGCCCAAGGAGAAAATCTTACAAGCAGCTAGAAAGAAAGAATTCCAGTGTTGTGGAAATACAATCAGGATAACTCAAGATCTAGCAGCTTCTACATTAAGGGATCGAAGGGTGTGGAATAGGATATTCCAGAAGTCAAAGGAACTAGGACTCAAACCAAGAATCACCTACCCAGCAAAACTGAGTATAATACTTCAGGGGAAAATATGGTCTTTCAATGAAACAGAGGACTTTCAATTATTCTTGATGAAAAGACCAGAGCTGAAAAGAAAATTTGACTTTCAAACACAAGAATGAGAAGAAGCATGAAAAAGTAAACAGCAAAGAGAAGTCTTAAGGGACTTACCAGAAGTGAATTGTTTACATTCCTACATGGAAAGACGATATTTGTAACTCTTAAAACTTTTCAGTATCTGGGTAGTTGGTGGGACCACACACGCACTTGTACATGCATGCACGGACACACACATACACACATGCACACACAGAGACAGAGAGCACAGAGTGAATTGAATAGGATGGGACCATATCTTAAAAGAAATTAATGTAAATGGTGAGAGAGAAAGGTAGGGGGAGGAAAGAGGGTGAAATGGAATGGGGTAATTATATGTCATTTGAGAGGCAAGTAGGAGACTTTTTAGTGGAGGGAAAAAGCGGAGAGCTGAGAAAAAAAAAAAACAAGAAGTTTACCCTCATCACATTTGACTAAAGGAAGGAATAAAATGCACACTCATTTTGGTATGAAAACCTATCTTACAGTATGGGAAAGTGGGGGAGAAGGAGATAGCAAGGTGGGGGGGATGATGGAAGGGAGGGCAGTGGGAGGAGGGAGCAATTTGAAGTCAACACCTGGGGAGGGACAGGATCAAAAGACAGAAGAGAAACAATGAGGGGCAGGATAGGATGGAGGGTAATTCAGTTAGTCTTATACAACACGACTATCAGGGAAGTCATTTGCAAAACTACACAGATATGGCCTATATTGAATTGCCTGCCTTCCCAAAGGGAATGGGTGGGGAGGGAGGAATAGGGAGAATTTGGAACTCAAAGTTTTAGGAACAATTGTTTAGTATTGTTGTTGCTACTAGGAAAGAAGACATACAGTTAATGAGGAATAGAAAGTCATCTGGCCCTACAGGAGAAAAGAGAAGATGGGGACAAGAGAAGGGAGGGATGACAGAAGAGAGGGCAGATTGGAGATAGGGAAAATTAGATTGCTTGGTGTATTGGGGTGGGGGAGGGGAGAAAAGGGGAGAAAATTTGGAACCCAAAATTTTGTGAAAATGAATGTAAAAAGTTAAATAAATAAATAAATATTTAAAAAAAATGATAAAGGAAGAGTAACACTTTAAAAGTAAGAGGATGCATTTCTGGCATGGGAGAAGGCCAGTATGAGAACTTGGAAATGAAAGACGAAGTGTCCAGTGTGAGGAAGAGAAAGCTGGATCACAGAGTACAAGAGAGAGAGACTTGAGGCAGAGAAACCAATTAGTAAACTATTGGAATAATTGAGGTAGGGAATGATGAAGGACTGAACTGAGGTGGTATCTGTGCAAGTATACTTAAGGGTCAAATGCAAGAGGTGTGGAGGCAGAAATGGCAAGGTTTGATTGGATATGGGGGCAGAAGGAGTGTGAGGAATCAAAGATAATACTAAGGTTATAAATCTGAGAGAAGAGTGGTGATAATCTTTGAGAGAAGTAGGATGGTAGGGGGGCATGCATTCACTAAGTACCTACTATGTGTTAGGCACAGTTCTAAGAACTTACAAATATTACCTTATTTAATCCTCAACAATCCTGGGAAGGAGGCACTATTATTATACCCATTTTTCAATTGAGGAAACTGAGGCAGGAAGATTAAGTGACTTTTCCAAGTCACATAACTAGTAAGTGTCTGAATCTGAATTTGAACTTAGGTTTTTCAGACTCCAGCATTTCAGAAGAGAGAGATAGCATTTATTAGATACGTACTGTGTTATTCCATGCACTGTGCTAAAGTGCTTTACTTTATTTAATTATCACAACAATCTTGGAAGGTAAGACAGTGAATTAAACAAGGATTAAGTGACTTGCCCAGGGTTACACAGTTTAGGAAGTATCTAAGGCCAAATTTGGACTTAGATCTTCCTGCTCCTAGAGCCAGCATGCTATCCACTGTGCCATCTAGTGGTCTCTATACCTTTTGGAAGGCCTACAAGGTTGGGATTAAAGAGGATGAGCTCTCTTTTGGACATACTGAGAGATGTCTTTGAGACATCTGTCTCTTTGAAATGTCCAGCAAGCAATTGATACGATACAGAGAGGGGGACACAGAGGAGGGGACAAAGAGAGAAATGAAAAATCTCCACAGCCATGGCAGTTTAACACCTGGGAGGTAGAGGGAGAAGAGAAGAGTGGAAAAACCACACTTAGGGCATGTGTTTTGGATGATACGCTAGGAGGATACTGAGAAGGTGGGGTCAGGCAAGAAGGAAACCTAGGAGAAAGAGTCACAAAAACCCAAAGAAGAAAGACTGTCCAGGAGGAGAGAGTGAGCAGCAGTTTTGCAGCCATTAGGTCAAGAAGGATGAAGGGAAGGAAGACCAGCAGATTTAGCAATTAAGAGGTTGATGGTAACTTCAGAGACAACAGTTTCCCTTAAGTGATGTCCCAAGTCAGATTGCAAAGGATTGGGGAGTGAATGAAATGAGAGAAAGTAGAGTCAATGAACATAGTCAGCTTTTTCTAGGAATTTAACTGAAAAAAGTAGAAAAGGCATAGGATGATAGCTTGACTGTGAAAGGCAGTGCTAGTTGTGTTTAAATATGTGCACAGTTATCCCATGGGACAGGAATCAAAATATTTCTGCTTTGGCCCCAGAGGAAAGAAGTAGGGTCAATGGAGAAACTCAGAGAAGCATCTCAATTCCATTGAAGTGAAAGATTCCTAGTGATTCAGATTGTTCCAAAGTAAAATGGGCCAACTACCAGGTAGTATCTATGTCCCCTCCTCCCCCCAGGGCCTCAGGCATAAACTGGTTATGTTGTGCCAATGGGAAATCTTATTCAGGGATAGAGTCGAGTAAGTCTTTACCTCTGAGATTCCTTCCAGCTCTGCACTTGAGTCTGATTTTCTACTATGATGTCACAGATCCAGAAATCAGCTTTGCCCCAGCTACTCCAGAAAAAAGCAGCTGCTACACCAATGTTCAGCTATCCCCATCACCCTGAGGAGCTTCTTGCCCATTACTGGAAGTGGTTGCTCACAGAGAATCCCCCTGGAAGGGCTTCCACTGTAACAAAGGCACAGAACCAGAGATGCACCTCCTCCCTAACCCCTCCTATCCCACCATGTCCTGTGGATCTCACCTTCACATCCCCATCTATAGCCCCCTGGTTTTCAGATTCTCTACCTCTATTTCTCCCCTAGACCTTCTCTCACTGACTTTCTGCTTCAGATCTTTGGCTACCTGTGTACCACTAAGCAATGGAACCAATTAGTGGTTCCTTATTTCCTACACTCTTGAATATGGCCTTCAGGGCCCCCACCACCCCATGCCTTCCCAGCCTCACTGTGCACAACTATACCTGGCAAGTTGGTCAGCTGAGTGTTTTTCATCTCTTGTCTTCTCCTCCCCTCTCTAGACCAGGGATGGGGCTGGGACACAGCCACACTGTTTTGTTTACAAGTTCATGTGACAGCAGCACAGTTAGTGGTTGTTTTTGGCTTTGCAGGCCAAGAGGCAGAATTCAGATAATTCAGCATCATTCTGAGTTCTGTGCTCAGGGCCCTGCTGTTTTTCATACTAGTGCATATCCATCATGTCAGAACAAAAAAGGAAGAAGAAAAAATATTTGATGAGGATTTTTTTTTTTTTTTGCGCTCAGTTGGGATTAAAATTTTTCTGACAAGAAAGTCAAGAAAAAAATTCTCAAAAAGTGTTTTGTCTAAGAAACCCTGCATGGCTTTGGAAATGAGTTTTTGCTGCAGACTTGAGAATGGTTGTGAATGAATTCAACCTAAAATCGCAATGCAGACTGCTTCTGTACAAAACAAAGAATGTGGTTACTTCCATTTGACAACAGCTCACATTTGAATCCCAAGACCCATCAGGCTATTTTGGACACCTCCTGGGCTTTCAGAGATTTAAGCAAGGAATAAGATGTTCGTTCCCATACCACTTGGAAGCACACAGGCTCAAATGACAGTTCCAGGAGCATTTTTTGCACCTCAATGCAAGTGCAAAAGAAATGTCCATATTTCAAAATCCATACTTCAGTTGGAAGTAATGAATGGGCAATAGGATGACATACTTTAAAAAAAAGCAAATGGCAAAAGAAAAATCTAATAGAATCCTATTATATTAGCACTTAAAAAGTGCTAATATGTTCAGTATGAATATGCTCAATTAAAATCAGATGTTAGTCAACTGGGAATAGTATTTTGTGCTACCTGACTGTGTGAAAAAACATTTTCAAATATGAAATACATAAAATCTCATTACAGGTCAGTATTAACAGAAGAACATTTTCAGTCTGCTTTGAAATAGGGAATGCTAACTTTGAACCTCAATAAAATAGTGTCCCTTCCCCCAGAAAGAATTCCATTCTTCTCATTAGTAAGGCTGTATTGCCAAATAATAATAATTGTACTCATTTATTATATTTTGTGTTTCATCAATAAAAAATTTGTGAAAATTTTGTTTTCTCTCATTACATAAATGCATTTGTAATATCCTCAATTATGCCTCTTGGCCTGCAAAACCTAAAATATTTACTATCTAGCCCTTTGCAGAAAAAGTTTGCTTAACCCCTGTAATGTTAATGTAAGGTTAATCATGGGTAGGGGGAAGAGTTAAAGATCTTCCCTGCCCATTAATAGGCCTCAATACCTTTTGTTAATGGGTCTGAGGGTTGTGCCCTTCAGCCCTGAAAAGTATATAAATACTCGGAGGTGAGGTTTTACTTTGGGGCTTATTCATTGGAAGTGTTTGTTTGGCCAGACAAGATAGCCGTTAAGGAGCTCCCCCACACCCCGTCCCAGCTTTGAAAACCCAGTTGTTGATGCTTCTCTTTCTCAATTAGCTATGTATGTATGTAATGGTCAGACAGTTGGGTCTGTCTCTTGATCATTGATGTATGTATTGCTTATGATCAGATGGAAGCCTTGTCTTTCGGTCTTTATTTCTCTGTTGGTATATGTGTTTAATTAAAGTGATTGTTGAAATCCCACATCCTTCAAGTCTCAGTCCAGGTGCTACAATTCTCCACGAAGTTATATGGAAATTTTTTCTTCCTCCCTGAATCTCTCATGCTCATTTTAGATTTCTATACCTCTACTTTTTGTTTGTTGTTCAGTCATTTTTCAGTTGTGTCTAACTCTTCTTAACTCCATTTGGTGTTTCCTTGGCAGAGATACTGCTGGGTATTGCCATTTCCTTCTCCAGCTCATTTTACAGATTAGAAAACAGAAGCCAACAGGGTTAAATGACTTGCCCAGAGTTACACATCTAGCACGTGTCTTAAAAGTGGATTTGAGGGGGGGGAGGAGCCAAGATGGCAGAGTAGAAAGACTCACTGTATTCTGGCTCTGAACCCACAGCCCATAAATTTCCTGTAAAAAAAAAACTCCCCACAAATTCTGGAGCAGTGGAACCCACGCAGAAACACAGTGGAAGAGATTTCTGTTCCAGAGAGCCCTGGAAAGCCAACCCCAAAGGTCCGTCTCACACCCAATGGCAGAGCCCACCCCTGCGCTGCGCTGGCCGCGTGGCCCCAGAGGAGCAGATACCAGCAGGCTTCAGGGACGGAACCTCCAGTGGCCGTGAAGGTCCCACCACCCACAGGCGCTACAGATCAGTGAGAGAGACCTCTGGACTGGCCGAGAGGGGAGCGGGGTGTCTCCGTGGCTCGGGCCCCCTTGGGAGGCAGAGGCAGCAGCAGAGGCAGCAGCGGCCCGGAACTCCTGGAGCAGCAGGCAGGAGCTCAGGGCCATTACCGAAGGTCTCTGCATAAACCCCCTGAGGGAACTGAGCCTGGGAGGCGGCCCTGCCCCCACCCAAGCACCAGAACTTAAGCTCACATTGAATAGCAGCAGTGCCCTCTGCTGAAAGCCCTGAGGCTGGGGAGCAGCATTTGAATCTCAGACCCCAAGCACTAGCTGGGCAGATCTAGGCGGGGGTGGACAGGAATCTCAGAAGTCAAGTAACTGGCTGGGAAAATGCCCAGAAAAGGGAAGAAAAATAAGACCATAGAGAGCTACTTTCTTGGAGAAGAGCTGTTTCTTCCTCCTTTCATTTCTGATGAGGAAATACAATGCTTGCCATCAGGGAAAGATGTGGAGGTCGGGGCCTCTGAATCCCAGACATCCGAGGTAGATGTCCGGTGGGCTCAGGCCATGGAAGAGCTCAAAAAGGATTTTGAAAATCAAATTAGACAGGTGGAGGAAAAACTGGAAAGAGAAATGAGAGAGATGCAAGAAAAGCATGAAAAACGGGTCAATACCTTGGTAAAGGAGACCCAAAAAATGCTGAAGAAAATAACACCTTGAAAAATAGGCTCACTCAATTGGCAAAAGAGGTTCAAAAAGCCAATGAGGAGAAGAATGCTTTCAAAAGCAGAATTAACCAAATGGAAAAAGAGGTTCAAAAGCTCACTGAAGAAAATAGTTCTTTCAAAATTAGAATGGAACAGATGGAGGCTAATGACTTTCTGAGAAACCAAGAAATCACAAAACAAAACCAAAAGAATGAAAAAATGGAAGAGAATGTGAAATATCTCATGGGAAAAACAACTGACCTGGAAAATAGATCCAGGAGAGACAATTTAAAAATTATGGGACTACCTGAAAGTCATGATCCAAAAAAGAGCCTAGACATCATCTTTCATGAAATTATCAAGGAAAACTTCCCTGAGATTCTAGAACCAGAGGGCAAAATAAATATTGAAGGAATCCATCGATCACCACCTGAAAGAGATCCAAAAAGAGAAACTCCTAGGAACGTTGTGGCCAAATTCCAGAACTCCCAGCTCAAGGAGAAAATCTTGTAAGCAGCTAGAAAGAAATAATTCCAGTATTGTGGAAATACAATCAGGATAACACAAGATCTAGCAGCTTCTACATTAAGGGATCGAAGGGCGTGGAATAGGATATACCAGAAGTCAAAGGAACTAGGACTCAAACCAAGAATCACCTACCCAGCAAAACTGAGTGTAATACTTCAGGGGAAAATATGGTCTTTCAATGAAATCGAGGACTTTCAAGCATTCTTGATGAAAAGACCAGAGCTGAAAAGAAAATTTGATTTTCAAACACAAGAATGAGAAGAAGCATGAAAAAGTAAACAGCAAAGAGAAGTCATAAGGGACTTACCAAAGGTGAACTGTTTACATTCCTACATGGAAAGACAATATTTTTAACTCTTAAACTTTTCAGTATCTGGGTAGTTGGTGGGACCACACACACACACATATACACACACACAGACATGTACATGCGTGCGTGCACACACATGTACATGCATGCGTGCACACACATACAGAGACAGAGAGCACAGAGTGAATTGAATAGGATGGGACCATATCTTAAAAGAAATTAAGGTAAACAGTGAGAGAGAAATGTAGTGGGAGGAGAGAGGGTGAAGTGGAATGGGGTAAATTATCTCTCATTCAGGAGGCAAGCAGGAGACTTTTTAGTGGAGGGAAAAAGAGGAGAGCTGAGAAAAAAACATGAAGTTTACTCTCATCACATTCAACTAAAGGAAGGAATAAAATGCACATTCATTTTGGTATGAAAACCTATCTTACAATACAGGAAAGTGGGGGAGAAGGAGATAAACAAGGGGGGGTATGATGGAAAGGAGGGCAATGGGAGGAGGGAGCAATTTGAAGTCAACACTCTTGGGGAGGGACAGGATCAAAAGACAGAATAGAAACAATGGGGGGCAGGATAGTATGGAGGGAAATATAGTTAGTCTTACACAACACGACTATGAGGGAAGTCATTTGCAAAACTACACAGATATGGCCTATATTGAATTGCCTGCCTTCCCAAAGGGAATGGGTGGGGAGGGAGGGATGGGGAGAATTTGGAACTTTTAGGAACATCTGTTTAGTATTGTTCTTGCTCCTAGGAAATAAGAAATACAGTTAATGGGGAATAGAAAGTCATCTGGCCCTACAGGACAAAAGATGATAGGGACAAGAGAAGGGAGGGCTGATAGAAGAGAGGGCAGATGGGTGATAGGGAAAATTAGAAAGCTCGGTGTATTGGGGTGGGGGGAGGGCATAAATGGGGTGAAAATTTGGAACCCAAAATTTTGTAAAAATGAATGTAAAAAGATAAATAAATAAATTTAATAAAAAAAAAAAGTGGATTTGAACTCCTGGATATGTTCTTGATTACTTCAGGCCTGGAGCTTTGTGCACTTTGCAGTATGCAACATTGTATTGCCCTATATACTTGCATTCTCATTTTTCTCAAAATCCCTCTACAGAATTTTAAGTTCTTTTAAGATAGAATGTACAGCATTTTTTGTCAGAAAATTGACTAGCCATTTTTAGATCCTGTGTGATCCTGAGAAAGTGGTAAAAACTATCAGAATCATTTTTGGCTTTTGTAAAATAGGGGAAATGTTCATTCCACATGGGTGTTGTGAGTTAAATGCGTTGTTCACATTATAGAGTTCCATTGATGTTGGCTGTTATGATCATCTTGGTGACTTTTGTCCTCAAGGCCTGGCATGGTATCCTGATCATTGAAGTGAATGAAAATGAGCAGAACCTAGTCCTTCAGGTTTTTAGCACTGAAGAGGGGAGAATTAGTCTTTTCTTACCTAGCTACTTGACGAAGACCAGGGGGGAATAATGAAGAAGAAATAGAAAATGTCCTTAGAAAATGTCAGTAAACAAGTGTGGACTGTATCTAATGAGCTCTGCAGCCTTTGCTGTGGTTACTCACCCTCCTACATCTTTCCTTCTCTTTTGGCCCTCCTACCTTTCTGACTGTTCCTTCTCAGTGTCCTGTGTCCTTCCACCTCCCTGGGTATCCCTCCAGGTTCTACTCTGAGCCCTCTCCTCCTTACTCACTACAGATGACTCAGATTTCTATCAGTATTGGTGCATTTCCATGTCTGGCTCTGTAGAACTATGAGATGACTTAACTGTGGTGGGAAGGCTTAGTCTTCTCTCCTAGAGTCTAGTTCAGCATTACCAATTAGTTACCTCTTGGATTTTGAGCTGGATATCCTTGAGATTCTGAAAGTTCCAACATTGGTACATTTCCTCCCAAAGCCATCCCTCTTGCAAATTTCTTTTTCTCTTATTTATGTTGTCTCCCTGATCACCCAGGTTCATAACCTTCTCATGACTCTTCCTACACATCAGCTGCCAGCTCTTTTCATGTCTATAATCACAACTTCTCTTACACAATTTCCACCCACCTCTTGCCTGGCTCATTGTGATCCCCTTCTAATTGGTCAACCTCTCTTTTCTCTTCTTTCCAAGTCCGTCCTTTCACACAGCTGCCAGTGACTTTCCCCAAGTGCAGGCCTGACTGTCAATCCTTTTCTCAAACTCCAGTAGGTCCCTGGTCCTTCTAGGATCAAATATGAGCTGTACTAGTATTTAAACCTCATCACAACCTCATCTGCTTTTCCGTATCTTCTTCATGAATCTCCTCCTGCACTCTTGTACAGCCACAGTGGTTGTGCTGCTGTCCCTCACACAGGATAGCCCACCTCCCCAGGGTCACCCAACCTATTCTGTTCTCACCTCTGCCCCTTGGAAACCCTAACTTCCTCAGATTCAGGTCAGGTGTCACTTTGGCATGTGGTCTGTTCTGATCTCCCCAGATACTAGTGCCTTTCCCCCAAAACTATACCTGGTATCTGCTTTGTATGTGTTTTTTGCATATGTGCAAATGGTCTCTTCCTCTCCCATTTGAATGCAAGCTTCTTTTGTTTTTGTATCACCAAGGCAGAACTTAATAAATGCTCATGAATTAACCATTTGATATGTCCAGAAGTTGAGGATGCTACAGGGGGGACTACGACGAAACTATGTCAAGTGAATAAATTCTCTTTATATTCTTGCCTTAATGTGGGTTTGGAGAATCATTTATTTTCTCATATGGTAGAGAACAGTGGAGCTTGCAGAGGAACTGCACAGTGCAGTTGAAGAAAAGAAAAGAGGGAAGGGTTAGGTTTTTGGTGCTACCCTCTGAAACATAAAAAAGTCAGAGACCTTGCAGACCTTGACTAGGGCTACTCTCCAAGAATCACTGTAGTTAATGGAAGCTGGCCATCTTGTGATCCAAGCTGAACAACAGCAACCCCTAAAAGAAAGAAAAATTTAAAAGCCTCTAATTCTGGCCTGTATCAGGAACACACAGTGCCCAGAATCACCATTTTCAGACTATCTGTAACATAAATTTAGTCCTTGGTGCTCTAAGGGTAAGGTCCTTGTGAAGGGACCCTACTATTGGAAGAACTGAATCCTTTCCATCTAAATAAGAACAGAAGAGAGAAGTCAGTGGCAGCTAAATGAGAGGATATTTTCTAGGTCCTTTTTGGAAGAACACATAAAGGAGTAGGTAGAGCTTTATCAGGCAACTAGATGGCAGAGGATAGGGCACCAGGCCTGGAGTCAGAAAGACTTATCTTCCAGAATTCAAATCCGACCTCACATCCTTACTAGCTGTGTGACCCTTATTCATGTTTTCCTCAGTTCCTTATCTGCCAAATGAGCTGTAGAAGAAAATGGCAAATCACTTCAGTCTCTTTGCCAAGAAAACCCTAAATGGGATCATGAAGAGTAGAACACAACTGAACAACAATGGAGCTTTATTGGGCATCTAAAGGCAACCAAAAAAAAACATTTCATGGAACACTTGGGGGAGCCTCTTCTTGCACAATAAATGATAAAGATATACATCAAGGCCATCATGAAGATAATTACAGCTTATGTTCCAACATCTGTTACGGAGAATATTAAGACAGAGACATTCTATGAAGGATTCAATAAGACCTTCTAAATAAAATCAGCATATTTGGCATAGTGCATGAAGAGCTGGCCTTGGAGTTAGGAAGACCTGGGTGCAAGTGCCCTCTTAGATACATACCAACTGACTGTTGGACCCTGGGTAAGTCTTTTAGCCTCTCAGTGGCCCAGGTAAATTCTCTAAGGACAATATGTTGTAAAGATGCTGTGTACCTGCATTAACACAGGAAATTTTCTTACTAGGAGTTGATTACATCACAAGTCCAGCCCCTTTAACCCCAAACCCCAGTGATTTTGTTGCATAAATCGTCATAGGGGAGGGTGATGAAGAATATGTTAGAAACTTCAATTTCAGAGAGTTGGGAAGGAAGGAAGGAAGGACCGACCAAAAATTGGGTCTGTGCTTGTCAAAGAGAAGAGATGCAGAGGAATAGGAACAGATCACTTCAGTTATAAATAGCTAGTGTTGATCAGGTGCCTTCTCTTTTTCCTTCTTCATAAAGAGGGAGATGTAAGGAAAAAGAATAAGCATTTCTAAAGGATGTAAATATGCAATGAACAATCAACAGTGACTGTGAATGGGGTGAATTAACCCATAAAATGGAAGAGAATAGGAGCATAGACTACAAAGCAGAATCAAATAATATGCTATTTGTAAGAAACACACTTGAAACATAAGTAATTATTCATTAATTCTTTAAAATGAGAGGCTTGAGCAGAATATATGCTTCAGACAAAATCAAAAGAGCATGGTTAATGGTCATGATCTCAGGCAAAACAACAGTAAAAATAGACATGGTTAAAAGGGATATGCATGAAAACTACATTATGCTTCATTAAAAATCAAATATTATCAGTACTTAATATAGTGTATCAATATTTAATATATATTTAGAGGCAACTAGCCAGTACAGTGCATAGAATGCTGGTCTTGGAGTCAAGGAAAAACTGAGTTCAAATCCAGCTTGAGATGGCTACATTAGATGAATCTTAGTAGTCACTTTAACCTCGTTCTTCCTCCCTTTCCTTGTTCCCAGGGTTGTGATGAGGATCAAATATGATAACATACATGAAGTTTCCTTGCAAATCAAGATATTATATAAATGCTAGCTAATTATTACTATATGGTATCCAAATGACATCATCAGATTACAGTGTGAAATAGAAAGCAGAGATTGTTGAAGATTGCAATATTCTTCTTTCAGACCTAGATAAATCTTACCAAAAGATAAACAAGAAAAGTTAGAGACAAATAGAACTTTAGAAAAGTTAAATATAATAGATATCTAGTGATTACTGAATGGTAATAGGAGGTATCATACACATACTTAGACATATTTCTTAGCTGTGTGTGACACCTTTACAAAAATTGACCATACGTGCAGGCATTTGCTCATAGCCAGTGCAGAAAAGCAGAAATAGTAAATATAACTTTTACTGAGCACAGCATAGTAAACATTATAATCAGTGAAGGGCCTTTGAAGAAGGATTTAAACATAAATGAAAACTAACTTAATGGAAAAGGATAAGTAGGTCAAAGAACAAATCATAGAAACAATCGTTTCATTAAAGGAAAGCAAGACAATGTACTAAAGTTTCTGGAATACAGCCAAAGCAGTCTTAAAGAGGAAATTTATATCTCCTGAACATTTTCAGCTGCAAAAAAGAGACTAAATCAATAAATCAGGCTTGCAACTAAAAACATTAGAAAAGCAACAGTTTTTAAAAACTCTTTGTTGTCTAGTCATGTCCAACTCTTCATGACCCCATGGACCATATGTTCCATCAAGTTTTCTTGGCAAAGATACTGGAATGGTTTGCCATTTCCCTCTCCAATGGATTAAGGCGAACAAAATTTAAGTGACTTTCCCAAGGTCACTTAGCCAGTATATATTGGAGGTTGAATTTGAACTCAGGTCTTCCAGCTTCTAGTCCCTAACCAAATACAAAAATGGAAATTCTGAAAATCAGAGATAGGATAAGGCATTGAATTGATAAATAAAGTAATAAAATAAACTATTACATAATATAATTTTAAACCAGCTTTCTGGTATCAAAAAATTAAAATGGAGAATTTATAGCAAATTAAAAAGGAAATGAAGAACCTTAGTAGAAATTATTTTCCCCAATTAGATATATCAGGAACACCAGAAATAGAGGATTTAAATAACCTACTCAGAAAAGGAAATTGTACCAGCTATAAAGTAACTCTCCAAGAAAAAACCAATTCCAATATCAGATGGTTTTACAAGTGAATTCTATTAGACATTCAAAGAACAATCTTAATGTCTCATAACATTTTTTAAACACTCTGAGCCAAGAGGGCCCAAAAAGTAACCATCATGTGGTTCTTGGGCAATCCATGAGAGTCCAAGTGGGTTGGGTTTCAGGCATGATCTTTAAGCAAAAAGTCAGCCAGTAAACCCCAAGATAACTAAGTAGGTTTCAGCCATCAAAATTTACCTTCCTTTGGGTAAGGTAAGGCATGGTACCTCATGTAGCGAGACAGAGGGAGGGGGAGAGCGGCCCAGAGGAGGACAAGGTGAGTTACCGAGCTGGGACGCAAGCACCACTTAATGGTTATTTTTTGGGTCTTCTGGGCCCTCCTGGCTCGGAGTGAATGTGGGAAGATAAGAGGAAAGCAGCACTTCTTAAACTGTGGTTGTGATTTGGGGGTCTCAGTCCACAGTTTAACAAGCACTGAAGGGGCTGACGGTGGGAAAAGTTTAAGAAACCCTGGATAGAGAACCACAGGTAAGGCAGTTTGGCTGAGGGCAGAGTTTGGGGTCATCAGCCAGTAGATAGGCTGGAGCCAGCTGGTCATGGCTTGGGGCTAAGAAAGGTTTGGCAGTCAGGGAAAGGCTGGGGATAAAGAGGGGTCTGATCTGGGGTCGCTGGACAGGGGAAGGGTCATGGCATCTTGAGCTCCTGGGGAGCAGAAGGGAAGAGAACGGGGGATGTTGTGGAATGGGGGAGCAGAGGAGGCAGTGGTTTTTTTCAGAGAAATCAGCCTTTTCCACTTTAAAAGCCTATGCTTGGCTTAGGGCTAAACTCTATGTTAGTTTCACCCAGTTTGATTAGTTTAAGAGATTTGGACTGCTACAGGAAACTAAGAGGGCCACACCTCCATGGTCTCTTCCCCAGGCTGCCTGGCAGGGCTGGATCTGTGATAAGGGGCCTGGCCTTGTGTGTGGGCCGCCTCCACCCAAGCTAGTGACATATCAAGGCCACTGCCCACATGGCCAGCACCCTCCAGACTTCCTTGGGAAGTGATTCTTTGACCCAGGCCCACATTTTCTGCCTTTGGAAATTTCAGGCCCTGGATGTGAGAGTCCAGAAGGTTCTAAACAAGTCTGGCCTGATTGGATCTTCATTTGGGGTGAGCACAAGCAGAAGAGCAGAAGACCCCCACCCCCACAACACCAGGGGTAAGTGTCCTGGCAGAATTGACCCCTTCCTATTGAGGTGGGCTTTTTCAATATAAAATTGTGTTTGCCAAGGACTGTAGTCAGATATATTTGAGGGATTTCTTTTTTAAGTATAAAAAGTTTTAGGAAGAGCCTGCCTTAACCCTGGGAGCCTTTCAGTTCCTGAATGAGGGGGACTAGAGAAGAGGGTGGGGGCAGCCCCTTCCCCTCCTTTGCTTTTCTCAGCTTGCTGCTCCTAAAATGGAATGAGGAATAATTTGCATCCTCTCCTTAACGAGGGGTTCTCCCCTGGAAGGAGACTCCCAGCAGATGTGGGAGAGCACATGTGAGCAGAACTCCCAGGCTGCCCCTCCCTGCCAGGCCCCAGCAGCCTCCTTTGTCCTGGGATTAGGGCCCATGTGACCATCCTCTCATTCACAACTCTGGCCCCCTGTGGCTTTCTTTTACAGTGCATCACCAGGCTGAGGGTGTGCTAGAGGTCAAACTGAGAGCCAGGGCTGGACTGGAGCCCACTGAACCGAAGGGGACAGCCGTCCATGACTGTAGCCCTATGGCCAGACCCTGCCAGCTGCCCACAAGAGTGATTCTTTGTGCTGAGCTGTTTCTGTTATTGTCCTTGTCACTTTGGGCTCAGTTGATGAAAAGCCTCCTCGAGCCAGCCGCAGAGTTTTGAAGTGAGTTCCCTATGCCCCCAGAGGCCGCCCAGCAGCCCAGGAGGAGGGGTTGCCATGAACCAGGAGCTGGGATCCAATCAAGTGTTGATGGCAGATGTGGTGCTGAGCTCTCTAGACTAGGCTTCATTCCTGAAGATGATGCAGGGGGGAGATACGGATTGCTGCCTTGGGGCACCCTGTGAGAAACGCTATTTCCCAGACTCTCTGGATTCCAGTGATACTGATGATGAAGGAATCCTGGCATGTGAGGATTTAGAGCTCAATCCTTTTGATGGTTTGCCGTACTCTTCTCGTTATTATAAACTTTTGAAAGAAAGAGAAGATCTTTCAGTATGGAAAGAAAAATATCCCTTCATGGAAAGTCTTCTCCAGAGTCAAATTGTGATTGTGGCCGGGGAAGCAAAGTGTGGCAAGAGCTCTCAGGTGGGTACTTCTTATGAGTGGGAGCCCAGCCTGGCTTCTGTGTCCACTGGGAGCCAGAAAGTGGCAGGTTTAGTGTTGCCGTTTATTAACATGCCGAGTAGTTTTTCATTTTGGCTGGATGCCAATCTAACAATACTTATAAATTTCTCAGAAATGTTGGGCTTATCACTCTGTAGAGTGACAGGTCAGGGAATCCCTGGCTTTTAGAATGGCACTGTAGCTCTAGCTACCAGAAATCTACATAAATTTTGATTTCTCTGTACATTTTGGCATTTTAAAAATCTGATAGATGTGTTCCTTCCCAGGCTAAACAGGGAACACTAACTGTTAGGTGATCTTTGAGATAAGTGAGCACCCTGTAAAAGCTCAGAAGCCCCAGGAAAATCAGACTGGGTATAACTGCCTGTTGCTGGTGAGTTTGGTCACCAAGTGGAGCCATATGTCGGCCAGGCATCATCCACAGAGCAGCTGCACAGTGTCATGAATGGGCCCTGGGGACTTTCTGGATCCTGGGGAGAGCCAGATTTTAGACTAAAAACATGAACTGGGCAATGCCATGTTCTTCTGAGTGTCCCTAGGCCCAGACCCAGGGGATTTTAGTTTGGGGAAGAAGTTTGAGTCACCCAGTCAAATCCCTTGGTTTACATAAGAGGAAAACAGTCTTGGAGAGGTTAGTGACTTAGCCCCAGTAACCAAGGCCTGGAAAAGCTGGAGTTAAACCAGCCTGGAGTCTCCCTGTTGTTTCCATCTGCCCTTTAAGGGAAAAGGCCTGAATTCTACCCCAGGCTTCTGATTTCATTTGCACCCATTCGTGTTCCAGGGAAGTCCTATGTTTCTGGTGAATCTTTTTGGCTCAATCACTCCAAAGGAACTGGTGAGCAGAACTGGGTGGGAGGACTTTCTGTGGCCCCTTGGAGCAAAATGCATCCATGAGCTTTTTTTTGAGTTTCTGAACATCCTTGTGCTCTCTCCCTTGAAATGCAAACTCCTTGGAGACCAGAATTGTGTGAATGCACACTGTTCGGTATTTGCAGTATTCTTTACAAGTAAATACTTGGTGAGGTTTTAAAACTATGTTCCTCTTTTTTCTGTTGGAAGGGAGAATTCAGGGCAGTGAATGGCCCCAGCAACACAGAGGCAAATTGCTAAGAAAAGAAGTCCTTCCTGACCTAAGGGGAACCCGTTAGGGATCTAACTGGTGTTCCTTGAAGAAACCCATTGCTCAGATGTGTTCACCTTTGCTAGAGCTAGAATTAAAGTTAGTTTCCCCCCCGCTGACAGTTCAGCTGTTTTGGGAGGGGGAACAAAAAGTTAAATTTTATTTTTTGTTTGTCAAAAGTTTTAAATTTTTAAAAGTAAAAAAAAAAATGTCTTCCGAGACTAATTTTATCCTTCCCACATTTAACCAGGAGTTCCGAGGCCACTGGAGAGTAAGTGGGTAGGTAAAGGGCTCTGGCCATTGCTTATCTATCCCTGGCGGAGTCTCTCGCTGGGTCTCTGGCTGCCACATCATTGTTTGTGGGTCTTCTTGGAAGAGGCAGCAAAACTCTGTGAGACTACCGACTTTGTTTCATGCTAGTTCTCAAGTTTTTATCCTAAACCTCCACAGCAATGAAGGGTTTAAGATGATGAGGACAACTTTTAGGAGAAGAAATTGAGATTAAGCAATAGATGGAGATAGATGAAGAGGATCTAATGAAGGTGATGTCTGCCTCACTGTCTAAGAAAATAGCTACTAACTTTTCCTCAGCCGTAGCCTCTCCCTGACCCCCACACACCTTGTGACAGCATAATCGTTCTCCCAAAGCCAGGGTTCCTCCAGATCACACCATTTCTGTCTCTCCTATGAATAAATAACTCTCCTAATTCTCCTGATTTCTCTGGTCACATACCTTGATGTCATCTTTGATTCTTTCCTCTCCCTGACCTCCTCTTCCTTGGTTAATTAATCAGTCCCCCCATACCATTCTCACTGGCATCATCATTCAGAGCTTTGTTACTATTCTTCCACCTCCAATTTCTTTCTCTTATATCCTGCTGCTGGATTAATACCTGCAGACATGTGGGCTCTCTGATCTCATCATTCCACTGCTCAACAATAACCCATAGCTTGCAGTGGTTATTATTCAGAGTTTAAATTCTCTAGCTTGATACTGAAGATCTAGCACCAAACTCCATGTTTTAGCTGAACTGGACTCCTTGTGTGTCTGAATACACTCTGGTCTTCCAACAGCCTGCTTTTGCCTGTTCTGTTCCCTATATCTGGAATGCCATCTCTGCCTGTTGAAATCTTGCTCATTTTTTAAGGCTCTGGTCAGATACTACTGTCATCATGAAGTCTTCCTAAATCCCCTTCACAGCCCAATGGAAATGACCCCTCTCAAATTTTCCTAAAACTTTGTTTATACCTCCCCACAGTGACCACTTATGAAGGTCCTACCATATGCTAGGTATCTAGGGATTCAAAGCTAGGCAAAAGACATCCACTGTCTTAGTCCTGACAGTCTAATGGGGACACAACATGCAAACAAATATATACAAAACAAGTTATATGTGATAAATAGGAAGTAGTTAGCAGAGGGTAGGCTGGCCCCAGAATTAAGAGGGGTTGAGGAAGGCTTCCAGTAAAAGAAGGGATTTTAATTGGGACTTAAAGGAAGCCAGGGAATTCAGTAGTTGTAGTGGATCAAGGAGATCATTCCAGGGATGGGAGACAGCCAGAAAAAGTGCCTAGAGACAAGAGGTGGAGGGTCTTGTTCATGGAACAGCCCGGAAGCCAGGGGCACTAGATGGAAGAGGACATGGTAGTGTTAAAAGACTGGAAAGACAGGGAGAGGCTAGGGAATGAAGGGCTTTGGACATGGAAGTATTTTGTATTGATCCTGGAGATGATAAGGAGCCACTTATGGTTACTGAGTAGGGCTGGGGTGACATAGTTAGACCCATTTTAGGAAAATCACTTTATTGGCTGAATAGAA
This sequence comes from Bettongia penicillata ogilbyi, assembly GCA_023548195.1. Taxonomy (NCBI): domain Eukaryota; kingdom Metazoa; phylum Chordata; class Mammalia; order Diprotodontia; family Potoroidae; genus Bettongia; species Bettongia penicillata. The sequence continues at coordinate 5,061,647 of JAJHZJ010000324.1, read as the reverse complement.
AATGGAGTGGGGAGAGACTTGAGGTAGGTGGCCCCATCAGCAAGCTATTGCAGTAGTGTAGGTGTGAGGTGACAAGGACTCTCCCCAGAGTGGTGGCAAGGTCAACTGACAGGAGGGTATGTATTCAAGAGATGTTGCAAAGGTGATCACCAGGCCTTGGCAACATTTTGCACAGTGGGGTGAGAGATAGTGAGGAAACTACAAGGGCTTCTACATCGTGAGTCTGAGACAGAGTAATAAAGAAGGTACTTGTATTTGTGTACCTGTCTTGTCCCTCTGTAACAGGTTCTCAAAAGGATGGAATATGTCTTCTGCATCTTCATAACTTACCCAACATGCACTAGGATACCTTAAAAAAATAGAATACTAGTTTCAATAAATACTAAAAGCATTCCATTTGATGCTGGAATGTATGCCAACTGTGGTATCCAAGAGTGTCTCTACACACATTTAGTGAAACCACCAACTACTCACTAAGGAAAGCTAATATTAATGTGCCTCAGGTCTTCCTTTTTTTTAAATCAAATTTACTTGTTTATAGATTTTATTAAGAGTTTTTTTAAAAGCTCATTTAATTTATTAATTGGATTTTTTGCTATCTTTATTAATATCTTCTTTTGATTTTCAGAATTTCCAAAATACTGTTCAGTTGGAAGGGGAAAATTCTCATTTTGGGGGTTTGTAGGGTGTTTTTGTAGTTACTTGCCCAATGAGCCACACTTTCTCTCTTTTTATTGATGAGAGTATGTAAAGATATAAATATTCCCAGCATCCAAAATTTTTGGAGTATTGTCTCACTGTTGTCATTATTTTCAATGAAATTATTGGTGGTTTCTGTGATTTGTTCTTTGACTCGCTCATTCTTTAGTATTAAGTTATTAGATCTTCCTTTAATTTTTAATAATTTCATCAATAGGTCTTTATTTAGGAAAATTTTATTTTGATGCATAAAGGATGGGTTTAATATTTCTGCTTTTCTTCATTTGTTTGCAAGATTTTTATTCCATAACACATGGTAATTTTGTATGTATGTGTGATATGTGATATCTAACTTGTCTAAAATTCTATTCAGGTCTTCCACTTCTTTTTTGCCTATTTTATTTTTGTAGTAATTTTTTTTATTTTTATTTTTATTTATTTAACTTTTTACATTCATTTTCACAAAATTTTGGGTTCCAATTTTTTCTCCCCTTTTCTCCCCTCCCCCCACCCCAATACACCAAGCAATCTAATTTTCCCTATCTCCAATCTGCCCTCTCTTCTGTCATCCCTCCCTTCTCTTGTCCCCATCTTCTCTTTTGTCCTGTAGGGCCAGATGACTTTCTATTCCTCATTAACTGTGTGTCTTATTTCCTGGTAGCAACAACAATACTAAATAGTTGTTCCTAAAACTTGAGTTCCAAATTTTCCCCATCCCTCCCTCCCCACCCATTCCCTTTGGGAAGGCAGGCAATTCAATATAGGCCATATCTGTGTAGTTTTGCAAATGACTTCCATAATAGTCGTGTTGTGTTAGACTAACTGAATTACCCTCCATCCTATCCTGCCCCTCATTGTTTCTATTCTGTCTTTTGATCCTGTCCCTCCCCGAGTGTTCACTTCAAATTGCTCCATCCTCCCATTGCCCTCCCTTCTATCATCCCCGCCCCTTGCTTATCTCCTTCTCCCCCACTTTCCTGTACTGTAAGATAGGTTTTCATACCAAAATGAGTGTGCATTTTATTCCTTCCTTTAGTCAAATGTGATGAGGGTAAACTTCTTGTTTTTTTTTTTCTCAGCTCTCCTCTTTTTCCCTCCACTAAAAGGTCTCCTGCTTGCCTCTTAAATGACATATAATTTACCCCATTCCATTTCACCCTCTTTCCTCCCCCTACCTTTCTCTCTCACCATTTACCTTAATTTCTTTTAAGATATGGTCCCATCCTATTCAATTCAATCTGTGCTCTCTGTCTCTGTATGTGTGTGCATGTGTGTATGTGTGTGTGCGTGCATGCGTGTACATGTGTGTGTGTGATCCCACCAACTACCCAGATACTGAAAAGTTTTAAGAGTTACAAATATTGTCTTTCCATGTAGGAATGTAAACAGTTCACCTTTGGTAAGTCCCTTAAGACTTCTCTTTGCTGTTTACTTTTTCATGCTTCTTCTCATTCTTGTGTTTGAAAGTCAGATTTTCTTTTCAGCTCTGGTCTTTTCATCAAGAATGATTGAAAGTCCTCTGTTTCATTGAAAGACCATATTTTCCCCTGAAGTATTATACTCAGTTTTGCTGGGTAGGTGATTCTTGGTTTGAGTCCTAGTTCCTTTGACTTCTGGAATATCCTATTCCACGCCCTTCGATCCCTTAATGTAGAAGCTGCTAGATCTTGAGTTATCCTGATTGTATTTCCACAAAACTGGAATTGTTTCTTTCTAGCTGCTTGTAAGATTTTCTCCTTGAGCTGGGAGTTCTGGAATTTGGCCACAATGTTCCTAGGAGTTTCTCTTTTTGGATCTCTTTCAGGTAGTGATCGATGGATTCTTTCAATACTTATTTTGCCCTCTGGTTGTAGAATGTCAGGGCAGTTTTCCTCGATAATTTCATGGAAGATGATGTCTAGGCTCTTTTTTGGATCATGACTTTCAGGTAGTCCCATAATTTTTAAATTGTCTCTCCTGGATCTATTTTCCAGGTCAGTTGTTTTTCCCATGAGATATTTCACATTCTCTTCCATTTTTTCATTCTTTTGGTTTTGTTTGGTGATTTCTTGGTTTCTCGTAAAGTCACTAGACTTCATCTGTTCCATTGTAATTTTGAGAGAACTATTCTCTTCAGTGAGCTTTTGAACCTCTTTTTCCTTTTGACTAATTCTGCTTTTGAAAGCATTCTTCTCCTCATTGGCTTTTTGAACCTCTTTTGCCAATTGAGTGAGCCTATTTTTCAAGGTGTTATTTTCTTCAGCATTTTTTTGGGTCTCCTTTACCAAGGTATTGACCCGTTTTTCATACTTTTCTTGCATGTCTCTCATTTCTCTTCCCAGTTTTTCCTCCACCTGTCTAACTTGCTTTTCAAAATCCTTTTTGAGCTCTTCCAAGGCCTGAGCCCACCCGCCACCCCCCTGGGGTGTCTGGGGTACTGAGGCCCCGCCCTCCACGTCTTTCCCTGATGGCAAGCATACGTCCTCGTCATCAGATCCGAAGGTCGGGATCATTTGCATTTGTTGGAAAAAACTCTCTATAGTCTTACTTTTCTTCCCTTTTCTAGGCATTTTCCCAGCCAGTTACTTGACTTCTGACATTCCTCTCCACCCCTGCCTAGATCCGCCCAGCTGTTGGTTGGGGTCTGAGATTCAAATGGGCTTTCCGCCGCAGGCGCAGCTGCTATTCAATGTGAGCTTTAGTTCTGGTGCTGGGGTGGGGGCAGGACCGCCTCCCAGGCTCAGCTCCCTCAGGGGCTTTATGCAGAGACCTTCAGTAATGGAGCGGGTGGGGCAGGGCCGTCTCCCAGGCTCAGCTCCCTCAGGGGGTTTATGCAGAGACCTGAAGTTCTGCCTGCCTGCTGCTCAGGGAGTCCCAGGGGGCCGCTGCTGCCTCTGCCGCTGCCCCTGCCTCTGCCTCTGCCACTTCCTGCCCCTGCCTCTGCCTCTTCCTCCCGAGGGGGCCCGAGCCACAGAGACACCCTGCTCCCCTCTCGTCCAGCCCAGACGTCTCTCTCACTGACCTGTAGCGTCTGTGGGCGGAGGGACTTTCCTGGCTGCCGGAGATTCCGCCCCTGAAGCTTGCTTGGATCTACTCCTCTGGGGCCGCAGCCAGGGCAGCACAGGGGTGGACTCCATTTTCCGGGGCGCGACAGACCCTGGGGACCGCTCTCCAGGGCTCTCTGGAACAGAAATCTCTTCCACTGTGTTTCTCCACACCCTGCAGTGATCCAGAACTTGTGGGGAGCTCTTCTTACATTAAATCCATGGGCTGTGGGTTCGGAGCTAGCATACGTGAGTCTTTCTACTCCGTCATCTTGACTCCGCCCCCTCTTTTTTGCCTAGTTTTTATTAAATTTTTCTTTGTCCAAGAGGGGAAATTAGGTCAGCCACCACTGTTATAGTCTTGCTATCTCTTTCTCCCAGTAATTCATTTAGCTTTATCTTTAGGTATTTAGATGTTATACTCTGTGGTGTGTGTGTGTGTGTGTGTATTATTTATATCAATTCATTGTCTATGGTACTTTTCAGCTAATTATAATTTACTCTTTATCTCAGAGACAGCTAGGTAGCCCACTGGATAGAGCACTTACTGGTCCTGTATTCAGGAAGACATAAATTCAAAAACAGCCTCAGACACTTCCTAGCTGTGTGACCCTGGGCAAGTCGTTGAAACTCTTCCAGCCTTATTTCTTCAAATGTAAAGTCAGGATAATAATAGCACCTACCTTATAGAGTTGTTGTTAGAATCAAATGAGATAATATTTATAAAGACCATATCAAATGCATAGTAAGTGTTTATTATCTTACATTTTCCCCTCTTTTAATTAAGTCTGCTATTTTTCATTTTATGGGTGAGTATAGTAATCTTCTCTCCATTCTGTTCTCTTTCACATTTGTTTCTCTTTGTTCCCTACTCCCTTTTTAGAGTTTGTTTTGATTAAAACTACTCACTCCCTTTAGCCTACTTTCCTTCTTATCTCCCTATCTGTTTTCCCTCCTGTTTCCCTATTGAATTAAATATGTTTCATTATGCAACTGTGTGTGTGTGTGTGTGTGTGTGTGTGTATGTATTCTTTCCTCCTTTGACCAATTCAGATGAATGAGATTCAGTTGTCACTACCTCTTTCACACCCTTCGCTCCTTGTTTTTATAGACTTTTAAGATCTTCAAAGCATAATAGAACCAGTCTCAGGTCCTTGATCTCATCAGTCTCCCTGAAGTGATCCTTGAGAATGATAGAGTTCTTAGAGTTTACATGTATCATTTCCCCATATTTGAATATAAACAGATTATCCATGTTAAATTCCTTATGATTGCTTACTTATTTACCTTTTTATGTTTCCCTTCTGGGTTTATATTTCATTTTCTACTCAGCTTGTTTAGAAATCTTCCATTTCCTTAAAGGTCCATTTTTCCCCCTGTAAGATTATACTTCATTTTTCTGGTCAAGGTATTTTTGGCTATTAGCCTATACTCTTTGCAGCACAGCGAAGAGACTGCTGAGCCTGAAGTCAGGAAGACCTGAATTCAGATTTGGCCTCAGATATTTATTAGCAGTATGACTCTCGGCAAGTCACTTAACCTCTTTGCCTCAGTGTCCTCAGCTACTAAATGAAGATTATATAACACCTACCTCTCAGTGGTAGGCTGTGAGGATAAATGAGATAATATTTTGTAAAAAAGTGTTTAGTATAGTGCCTGGCACATAATAGGCATTTTATATATATATATATATATATATATATATATATATATATATATATATATATATATATATATTTATATGCATGTTTCTCTCCCTGCTTCTGAAATATTATTCCAAGCTTTCTGCTCATTTATAGCAGTGGATACTAAATCTTAAGTGATTTTGACTGACCTCTCAGTACTTGGATTCTTTCTTTCTAGCTGCTTACAGTATTTTTTCTTTAACCTGACATTTTCTTCTATTTTTTTTTCAGTCTTTTGACTTTATTCTAATATGTATTGTTTCCTGGTTCTAATATATATTGTTTCCAAGCTTCTCTTTGGTCAGTTCTAATTTTTAGGAAGTTTTTTGTTGGATAAGGGTCTGTATCTCTTGTTTCAAGCTGTTAATTATATTTCCAAATCTTTCTTCCATAGCTTTTCATTCTTTTCTGATTTTTTTCCACCTCATTTGTTTCTCAAATTACTTTTAGCTCTTTTTTTTTTTCTTAATTTGAAGCTCCTGCTTTATCTCTTCCAGGACTTGTGCCCATGCTGTGTTTTTCTTTGAGGCTTTGCTTAGAGATATGTTGAGGCATACTTTTCTTCTGGGTTTGTGTCTGAAGTGTCCCTGTCACCAAAATAACTCTTTATCATAGGATTCCTTCCTGTTGTAATTTGCTCATTCTTTTAGCCTACTTCCAAGACCAGACTCTATGGGGCATATCTCAGTGGAGCTTTTGTCCTCTTGCATTCTTTGGCTGTTTTCTTTGGGTATTCAGTATTCTCTCATTCTAGGGTTTTAGGGACAGCTTAGGCACCTGAGGAGTGCCCACAGAACTCCCACTGCCCTCCTGGGCTGAGCTCTGCAAGTTCCTGACCTGGGTTTGCGTCTGCTTAACCCTTCTGTTGTCTTGCCCCCACTGGAAGTGCCAGTTGACTGTTGCCTCACTCAGCTCCTGCCAACCAGCTGGGAGGCTTCACTGGTGCCACAGGCCAGGACCAGGGGCTCCCCTTTGGTTTGCAGTTCCTGGCCTGGTTATTCCACAGCAGGCTTCAGACTGGACTGGAAGATGGAGCTGAGAACTGCTCCTCTCCTGGAGTCAGGCTATGCCTGAACTCATTTTTTTTCTTTATTTTATTTGTTTTCAGTTTTATACAATCACTTCTATATATCTTAGATTTTCTCCCCTCCTTCCTTCCCCCCTTCCTCCCTGAAATGACATGCAATCTTATATAGGTTCTACACATAACATTCTTACCAAATACATTTTCACCTTAGTTATGTTGCATAGAAGAATTCAAATGAATGGGAGAAACCATAAAACAAAACATGGCATAAGAGAAAATGGTCTGCTTCATTCTGCGATCCAATTCCATACTTCTTTCTCTGGATATGGAAGGCATTTTGCCTTGAGTCCATTGGGAAGTTTTTAGGTCCTTGCTTTGCTGTGAAGGACCAAGTCTACCAGAAAAATTCCTCACACACTGTGGTTGTTGCTGTATACAAAGTTGTCCTGGTTCTGCTCCTTTCACTCAGCATCAGTTCATGTAAGTCTTTCCAGGCCTCTCTAAAGTCTTCTGTTCATCATTTCTTATAGCACAATTGTATTCCATTACATTCATATACCATAGCTTGTTCAGCCATTCCCCAGTTGATGGGCATCCCCTTGATTTACAGTTTTTAACGACCACAAAGAAAGCTGCTATAAATATTTTTGTATGTATGGGACCCTTTCCCATTTTTAAGATGTCTTTGGGATACAGTCCTAGAAGTGATATTGCTGGGTAAAAGGGTATGCACATTTTTGTAGCCCTTTAGCTGTAGTTCCAAATTGCTCTCCAGAATGGTTGGATCAGGTCACAGCTCCACCAGCAATGAATTGGTGTTCCAACTCTCCCACATCTTTTTCAGCATTTATCATCTTCCTGTTTTGTCATGTTAGCCAATCTGATAGGTATGATGTGGTACCTCAGAGTTGTTTTGATTTGAATTTATTACATATAATTTTTATTGCATTATGATCTGAGAAGGATGCATTGACTATCTCTGCCTTTCTCTACTGAATTGTGAGGTTTTTATGCCCTAATACACTCAACTCATTTCTTGCTCAGTCCACAGCCCAGGGCTCATCATGTTCTTCACCCTGGAATTCTACCCTTCAGCACAGGTCCCCTCTACAGTCTGCCCTGTGTCTTTGACTCAGAAATGCCAGCTGGTCATGGTGCTCCAACAGGGGTCTGGGACCTCTTCTTGCCCTGGTGTGCTCCATGGGGTGCACCCTTGGGCAGACCTATCCCCAGTGTCCTTAGACCCATCTCTGGCTCTCTGTGCCAACTTGGGCTAGAAAAAAGGCTCACAATCAGAACTGAGTCTGGTGCATTTTCTAGATCTTTATGGCATAGGGGAGAGTTTGGCTCAACTTTTACCTCCTTCTTGGCTCTGTTCCCACTCAGCACTTCCTGATGCCATGTCTAGTACTCTTTCCTAGGCCACCTAACTGATGCTTCTCTTTAAGGCAGAGAGACCAACTAGGAAACTGTTGCAGAAGTCCAGGTAAGAGGTGATAAGGGTCAAAACAAGGACTCTTACTATAAGAGTAAAGAGAAGGGAATGGTGTCAGTGAGATTTGGTAACTGATTCAATACATGGGGTGAATGAGAGGGAGAAGTTGATGATGACTGGTATTCATGGTACCCCTGACAAAATGAGGGAAATTCAGAAGAGGGATGGATTTCGAGAAAGGATAATTCTGTTTTGGACATGTTGATTTTGAGATACATGTGGGCTATTCAGTTGGTGATGCAGGGCTTGGCATATGGGAAAGAGACTAGAGCTGATACATGATCTCTCTCTAGAGAATGGGAACTGAAGAGAATGACTCACTAGATCCTAAACTCACTCATTCCATCTTCTGAGTCTATGCAGCATAGACTTCTCCAGGTACCTGGAATGCCTTCCCTCCCTTCCCTCCACCTTTCCAAACTCTCCTGAAACCCAGAACCTCTTTGGCTGAAGTCTCCCTTGCCCCTGTACTCCCTCCCTGTGTTACAGTCCCTTCTGGAAGTAAGCTCCTTGAACACTGGGCAGGGCCCTGGTCATTGTCGATTGAACTGTAGGTGACACCTTTAGCAACTAACCAAGGTGAACTTCTCTGCCTAGTCTGTGCCTCCCTTGATGCCATAGCCACTGGGTAAGACCCTTGTAGTTTCTGTACCATGACACCAACCTCGGTCTGGTTTGTGTTGCTGAAATAAAGTACTTCCAGATGCTTCCATTTGCCTTAGCTGTGGGCTCCCTCTCACACTCTTTTCTGCCTTTGCATTCATTCAGGAATTGCTCCTTGGGCAGACATTGGCCTTGCTTTGTGTGTCCATGGGGAAAGTGCAGCCATGACTAAGGAGTACCTGTGGGCAGTCAAGTTGAGTGAATGCCAGGATTGTCCTTGACCCCATATAGGTTCTCCCATTTCACACCAACATGGGGGCCAACCTTGCCACACACATCTGTACAATTCAGTGGTCTGCCATCTCTGGCACGCTGGCCAGTGATAATTGGAATTTCTAGCATAAATTTACTATTCTCTGTTTGTCTTAAGAGATGAATTAGTTGGGTGTATCTTGTCAGGAACACAAAAATGTCTAAAGAATCTTTGTTCCACTTAGCCCATTTATATTTGTCCACATGTCCATATGACAGAATGTGTTTGTTTTTTTTCTGAACGTAACACAATAATTTAGTTTTCCTCTTACACTGTTAGTTTTAAACAAGTAGATGAAAACAAGGGAGCTTTTAGATGCAGCCCACCATAGTGCGTTGATGCACAATATCAGAGCAGCCCATAGATCACAGTGGAGCCACCAGCAATACCAGCCTACATCTGTCTTCATTCTAATGGACTTCCATGTCCTGATTGCTTGGCTCAGGTCCCTATTCCATTTCTCTGGATTTTCCTAATCTGGCCCTCTGACTGCACTCCCTTTTCCTCCCCATCTAACCTCCCAGGTACAACGCAGCCTCACCTGATCAACTGATGCCTTGAGTTTCATTGGGGCCAGGCCACAGTGCCTGTTAATAACAAACCAGACACTTGAGGTGAGCATGGTAGATGGCCCCTGGGGGTGGAGGTAGGCTATGTACACATTCAGTCTCTAGAACTAGAGAGTATAGTGTGCAGGGATCACTAATCCTGCTTTTAGCAGCTCAGTTCCTTTTCCTCAAATGCACTGTTTATGGTGATACTGGCATAATTTTTTTTCTTGGCCTCATCTGTGACTTTCCAATCCCCTAGTGCCTTGACCTATGAAACCAGGCATCTGCTTTACAGTGACTAGTCTGGTAGAGTTGACTGGGACACTGTGACTTCTTGACCCCAAGGCTGCCTGGGTCATTGACTGTGGGGCCATATTAAGAAGAATGTAAAGTATGCAACCTACTGCAATTTCACAGATTCAGCTACCACCTCTATCTAGATACCAGTAAATCTGAAACTTCAGCCATAACCTCTTACCAAGTTTCCAGGCCCATTTATCCATTGCCTCCAAAGTGGACCTGTTCACACACACTGCCATCAGAATGGCCTTTTCAAGTCACAGGCCTTCAAAGAAAGAACCCCACAAGTGGGAACACAAGGCCTATTAGAGGGGTCCCTCACCTCTACTCTGCATCTTCTTTTACCATTCCCTTCTTGGCCTCTTTCTCCATCAGCCTCTTTCTGTTGGCCTAGTTGCCTATAGTATGAAACTTGGACTATCCCTCACATACTTTGATGACAGGCTTCCTGGCCCCACCCCAACTCTGTCCCCCAAGGTGTGACCCATGCTTGTGGACCATGTGTTTATTCACTCTGGGTGCTCTCCAGCAAAAACTTGGAGGCACTGTCTCATCACCAGCCTTCAGCAGGACTGGGTTGGCACCTGGGAAGCTTGTGGGCCTCAGGCACAGCTTTCAATCTTGACTCCCCTTGCCAGCCTCTTCCTTCAAGCCATCATCTCCATCTTCCGTCTTCCATCTTCCGTACCATGAAGTACCAGTGAAGTCCTCTTGGACCCATTGTCCTGTGTCCCTACTACCAGTCCCTTGATAGAGACATTACCACATCCTGTGGAATATTTGAGAAATATTATTAGTATTTAGTAACTAAATAGTATTTGAGAAGGACCTCTTGAGTCTGCGTCTTCTTCTCCCTTCCTCCCTGTGGTGCCATTGTATGGACTAGGCTCCTCTTTCATCCCACCCCATGGGATGCCTTGCAGCCAGAGCTTTCCCCAAAGCACCCTTTCCACTGCAATCAAATCCTCTTGAAGATTGTGTGCCTGATTGGCTGCCTCATCCAATTCAGAGGCCCCACCCTACCTATCCCTCTCCTCATTTCCTTGCTCTCTAGCACATATCTCCCTTTCATTAATCCCCACATGTGTAAGATGAAGTCCTGACCAGTACAAGTTTCATTAAATCCCTGCTCCATGCAAACTTGGTTTTGTTCTAGGTACCCTCCCTTCAGGGAGCTTACAGCCAAGATGTAAATTAGCATTAGGTAGAACGTGACACCAGCAAGGAAGAGACTGGGCCGAGTACTGAGGGAGCAGTTGAGGAGGCAAAGATGTTATGGGGTGGGTGACACCTAACTGGACAGTGAGGGACAGAAAGTTCTCTGTAGGCCGAGATCAGGAGCAAGTATCTGGGCAGCCTGAGTCCAAAGTCGACTATCTGCAAGCTGCCAGCAGTCTGGCTGGTGTCTGACAGAGAGGAGCATGAAGGCATCAGACCAGGTCTGGTGGGGTCAGATCATGGAGAGCCTCCAGTAAGCAGGCTACAGAATTCTCCATTCAGCCCAGAAGCAGGAATGGTTTGTCAGCAGGAATCAAGTCACATGGTCAGCCCTGAGCCCTGTGAAGGTTACCTTGGAGAGTGGAGAAGCTGAAAGCAGGAAAATAGGCAGGAGGCTGTTAGAGTGGTCCAGGGCACAGTGTGGATGGGAGCCCAAACTGGGGCAGCTGGCATGTGAAACACCTGTGGAAGGAAGCAGGACCAACAGGGCATGGCAGCTCATGGAATGAACAAGGGGGGAAGGAGAGGAAAGGTAAAGAAACGGGATGACCAAGCTGGGAAAAGGTCCATCTGGACTTGAGTATGACTGATTTCCTCTATCATGTCATTCTTGGGCAGGTCACAAGGCCTGTCTTATACCCATAGACCTGTCAGGGAGGCCCCTCAGATTGTCTCTCTGGAACAAGCCCATAGGCTATCCCCAGCCTGCCTGTTCCAAGGTTCCAGGGCACAGGAGAGGTAGGAACCCACTGCTCCAGTCTGACCTCCTCCTCAAATGAGGCCATGAGGAGGGTCTAGGCTTATACAGCCAGGGCAGAACTAAGAGCAGGTTCCAAGTCTCCCCATGCCTTCCACTCCATTGCTAGTCCTCCTATCTGCTTCTTTCAAATAGGTTATCAGAGAGGGTTGGGGACTGGTTTCCTCCCCTGTAGCAACTGCCATACCCACCTCCAACACCACAAGCACTTCCTGGGATTCTGGGAAGGAAGAAGCATCTTCCTGGCCTAGGCTTCACTAAAGGGACATCAACACTTGTAGCTACTCCGAGTCTATAAAAAGCTTTTGTTTGAATAATTTTTAAAAACTCATTTAGAAGCTCAGTCTGTCCCAGAGACAGCACCTTGAAATATCAACTCTCAGCCAAATGTCCTCTGCCAATCTGTCTTGTCTTAAGGGAAGGCTCATTGGGGAATGAGGTGCTTAATTTTGGAAAAGACTGTGATATTAAACAAAAGGTATCCATAAAAACATTTTTAAAAATACAAACACCAGGGGTGGAGTGGAGATGGCAGAGTAAAAGCATGGACTTGCTAGAGATCTTCCCCCCAAGCCCAGCCAAATACCTGTAAAAAATTACTTTAAACAAACTGTGGAGCTGCAGAACTCACAGAATGACAGAGTGAAGCAAATCACCAGCCCAAGACAGCCTGGGGTCAATGAGAAGCATCTATCGCAGTGCACTGGGAGCAGAGCCCAGTCCAGCAGGGGCCACGTTGGCACAGACAGGACCTGAGTAGGCCTCAGGGGGACTGAATCTTTGGCACTTGTGGATGCTTTCCAGACTTCACAACCCCAAAACACTGAGGACAAAATTGGAAAGTCAATGAAAAAACCTGTGGGACCTGTGTGAGAAAGTAGAGCCCCGGTCCCAGGACAGCAGAGGGGGTGGAGGAACCTGCAGCAGCAGCAGTAGAGGCAGGGGCAGCAGCAGCAATTTCTGGAGCTCTAGGTCCACAGATTGTGGGAGGATCAAGCAGCTGACAGTACCCCACCCCAACCCCACTGGAAGCAGCGAACCTCAAAAGTCAGGTAAATGGCTGGGGAAATGACCAAAAAATGGAAAAAGAATCAGACTATAGAATCTTACTTTGGTGACAAGGAAGACCAAAATACGCAAACAAGAGAAGACAACAAAGTCAAAGCTCCTCCATCCAAAGCCTCCAAGAAAAATATGAATTGGTCTCAGGCCATGGAAGAGCTCAAAAAGGATTTTGAAAGTAAAGTAAGAGAAGTAGAGCAAAAATTGGGAAGAGAAATGAGAGTGATGCAAGAAAATTATGAAAAATGAGTCAACTGCTTACTAAAGGTGACCCAAAAACATGCTGAAGAAAATAACACTTTAAAAAATAGACAACCCAAATGGCAAAAGAGATCCAAAAAGCCATTGAGGAAAAGAATGCCTTAAAAAGCAGAATTGACCAGATGGAAAAGGAGTTCCAAAAGCTCACTGAAGAAAGTAATTCCTTAAAGCTTAGAATGGAACAGATGAATTATTAAGCAAAACCAAAGGAATGAAAAAATAGCAGACAATGTGAAATATCTCGGAAAAACAAGTGACTTAGAAAATAGGTCCAGGAGAGACAATTTAAAAATTATTGAACTATCTGAAAACCATGATCCAAAGCAATGGAGTGGAAGGCATGGGGAGACTTGGAACCTGCTCTTAGTTCTGCCCTGGCTGTATAAGCCTAGACCCTCCTCATGGCCTCATTTGAGGAGGAGGTCAGACTGGAGCAGTGGGTTCCTACCTCTCCTGTGCCCTGGAACCTTGGAACATCATCTTTCAAGAAATTATCAAGGAAAACTGCCCTGATATTCTAGAACTAGAGGATAAAATAAATTGAAAGAATCCACTGATCTCCTGAAAGAGATCCCAAAAGACTCCTAGGAATATTGTAGCCAAATTCCAGAGCTCCCAAGTGAAGGAGAAAATATTTCAAGCAGCTAAAAAGAAATAATTTGAATATTGTGGAAACACAATCAGAATAACATAAGATCTAGCATCTTCTACATTAAGGGATTAAAGGACTTGGAATATGATATTCCAGAGGTCAGAGGAGCTAGAATTAAAACCAAGAATCACCTACCCAGCAAAACTGAGTATAATACTTCAGGGGAAAAATTGGTCATTCAATGAAATAGAGAATTTTCAAACACTCTTGATGAAAAGACCAGAGCTGAATAGAAAATTTGACTTTCAAATATAAGAATCAAGAGAAGCATGAAAAGGTAAACAGGAAAGAGAAATCATAAGGGACTTACTAAAATTGAACTGTTTATATTCCTACAGGGAAAGATAATATTTGTAATTCTTGAAACTTTTCTCAGTATTAAGGTAGTTGGAGGGATTGCTTACATATCGACAGAGGGCATAGGGTGAGTTGAATAGGAAAGGATGATATCTAAAAAATAAAATAAAATTAAGGGGTGTGAGGAATATATTGGAAGGAGAAAAGGAGAAAAAAATAGGGTGGGACAAATTATCTCACATAAAAGAGGCAAGAAAAAGCTTTCAATGGAGGGTTAGAGGAAATGAGAAGGAAAAAGTGAACCTTACTCTCATCACATTTGGCTTAAGTGATAAGGAGGGAATGACATGCACACTCAATTTGGTATGAAAATGTATCTTACACTACAGGAAAGTAGGAGGGAAGGAGCTAAGTGTGGGGTTGGGGGATGATAGAAGGGAGCGCAAATGGGAGGAGGAGGTAATTAGAAGTAAACACATTAGATTCAAAAGAGAATAGGATAAATAGGGGGCAGTATAGGATGGAAGGAAATGTAGTCTTTCACAACATGACTGTTACAGAAGTGTTTTACCTAACTACACATGTATAACCTATATTGAATTGCTTGCCTTCTCAGTGGGGATGGATGGGGAGAGAAGGAGAGAGAGAAGTTGGAACTCAAAGTTTTAAAAACAAATGTTAAAAATTGTTTTTACATGCAACTAGGAAATAAGATATACAAGCAATGGGGTATAGAAATCTATCTTGCCCTACAAGAAAATAGAGGGTATGGGGATAAGAAGAGGGAGGGGTGTGATAGAAGGGAGGGCAGATTGGTAGAAGGAGTAATCAGAATGCATTCTGTTTTGGGGTGGGTGGAGCAGAAAGATGGGGAGAAAATGTGGAACTCAAAATCTTGTGGAAGTGTCTATTGAAAACTCAAAATAAATAAATTAATTAAAAATAAATACAAACATCACACCCAGGTTTGGTGAATGGACAGAAACAAGTAGTCATAAGGAGTGGATTTGGGGTATAGAGAATCAGTTCTGTCTGGTGTAGGTTGAGTGGGGGTGCTGGTGTACTCTTCAGGGGAAGGTGTCTGTTAGACACAGAAGGATGTATAGGAGTTAGAATTTTAGCAAATACCATTCTTTTCTAAATACGGCTGGACTGAAGGAGGTTCCTGCTGGCTATGTTTTTGTGTTTTAGTCATGAATTGCCAGTATTTCTTTTCCTTGTCTACTGGTAGCAGGGGGATGGGACATGATATGTATTTTGCCAGTAAGATATATCTACATTTTTTCTGGGGATAATTTATAATTTTTATTTTGATTCATAGATTTCAATCCTTAGAGCATAGCTGTTCATTTTTTTCAAGAGATTGACATCAACCTTTGGAAACATTTTTAGTGAACAATGTCTTTCATGCTTTCAGAACCTAATGCAGAGAAGAAATATTTAAATATTTTTATTTGCTTCTTAGCCTGGGCATTACTTCCCATTTCTGTCCATTCACCAAACCTGGGTGACCGGTAAACAAATCCCACTCTCCTGCTGGTCCTCGGCTGACAGGGAATGCAGCATCTGTCTGGGGTTCTTGGGAGTTTTTCCCTTCCTGCACCTCCCTTAGAAACCCAACCCGCCAGCCTCCTTGGTCCTCCTTGCCACCACCAGGTTTTGTTGTCCTATCTTGTCTCCTCCCTGCTCGACCCTTCCTTCCTGTTGCTTCCAAGTCTTTCCTGTCTGCACATCTGATCTTGTCCCTACCTTGACGCACCTGTCCATAATGTTGAGTGCACTATCCAAGGCCCCCACCGTCTGGTGCACTGTCATGGGGCAGGTGCTGCGCTAAGTATAAAGAAGGACACTTCCTTATTGCTGTTTGGCCATGGTTCCTCTCCATGACCCGGTTTGGGGTTTTCTTGGAAGAGATCCTGGAGTGCTCGACTGTTTCCTTCTCCAGCTCATTTTACAGATACAGGAACTGAGGGAAACCCAGAGGCGAACAAACCACACCGCTAGTAAGTGCCTGAGGCCAGATTTGAATTCAGGTCTTTCTGCCTATCCACTAGGCCAACTAGCCACCCTCAAAGAGCTTCCACTCTAAAGGGGGAAACACACACAAAAGGAAGCTAAAGACCCAAGCACCAGCCATCTGAGGAGGAGCTTTTGCCTTTGTCCTCGCTTCTGGGGCTGATTGGATCTGATCAGGTGACAAGATTTCCCCTAGTTGAGTTGGCCGGGGGAAGCCCAAGAAGTCTGGTGGGAAATAAAGGGCATTCAGGGGAGGTCCCTTCTGCACACTCTGGACTCTAGCAGGTGGATAGGATGGGATTCACCCACTGGACACCTTGATTGGCATAACAACCTCCTCAGATCTTAGCTGTCCTCCAAGGCAAATGCCACCTTCTCTAAGGAACTCTTCCTGGTTCCACGGACCTGGGAAATCTCTCTCAGACCCAACAGAACATTTAGTTCATCCTTCTCTCTTTCATTCAGATGCTATGCATTTGTACCTGCATTGGCTGGCATGCTCGCCCTTCTCACCTCTGCCTGAGGCCTCCTTCAAGACTCAGCTCACAGCCTCCCCTGTGCAGGAGGCCTCTTCTGGGCCCCCAGCTGCTCTCGCCTTTCCTCTGAGATCCTCTTTGACCTCCAGTATTTGGATTTTTGCATTCTGGGGACTGGGCTTTTCTGTTAGTCTTTGCCTTGTGTGGACCCGAGGACTCATCCCTCACCAACACACACATAGTAAGGGCCTACAAAGTGTTTTGTTGTCTGAAGAAATCATAAGCTCCCAGAGGCCCACTGTTCTGGGTCATTTAACCTGAAGTGAAGCTACCAGCTGCTCAGTAAGAAGTGAGTGACCAGCGCCTGGGCTCGTGGTTTTCCCCTTAATATAGCAGCACCTGATGGTCTGTCTCATCTTCCTCTTCCCCCCAGGTACCACAGTGGTGTGCCGAATATTGTCTCTCTACCTGTTACCAGCATGGGGGGGTGGTGTGTACACAGGTGCACAAGCAGACTGCGGTTCAGCTCGCCCTTCGGGTTGCTGATGAAATGGATGTCGTCTTAGGTCATGAAGTCGGCTACATTGTCCCTTTTGAAAACTGCTGTTCCAGTGAAACCATCTTGAGGTTTGTGCCCATTCGGTTTTGTCCTTGGGGCCCCGGCAGGGGCTGCCATTATCTGTGCTGCTTATGGTGCTATCCCAGGAAACTGCTGTGTGTGGGACACACATGTGCATGCGTACACACACACACACACACACACACACACGCATACTGTTTTCTAGGACCCCTTAAAAGGTAAGAGAATGTGCTAGGAGAATAGATTTCTTACCTTAAAAGGTAAGAGAATGTGCTAGGAGAATAGATTTCTCTGCTGATCTCTGCTTGCTGCCTCCCACTCTCCACTGGCCACTTTCAAAGCCAGGATGTGACAGGGTGTGCATGCCTTTGTGGAAAGGCACACAAAGAGAATCTCTTTGGTACCACACAGGATGTTTCCAACCCTACACGAGGGTGGTCTACAGCATGCCCACCTGCAGGCAGGCACAAAGTCCATCCCCATACATATCATTACTTCTCTCTGGAAAGGAGGTGTCCAGGAAAAGGCTGCTCAGTCAGGTTTTTAAACAGGGCTTCTGATTGCCAAGTGAAGAGTCTCTAGGGCTCACAGATTGGTTTTTGCTAAACATCCCCTCGATAAATCTTCTTTTGGGGTATACGAAAATATTCTTTTGAGGGATTTTCTAGATCTCGCACGTAGCTAATCAACTGGGCCCTCTTCAGGGCCAGGCCTGTGCAGGAGTACTCAGCTTCCATTCTATTGGAGGGATAAGAGATCCATGTACCACTAAATACTAGGGAAATGGGAGGAGCAGCACAAGCCAGTTGGGACCCAAAAGCTCCACTGAGGCAACCCCTGCCCCCACCAAGTATTGTCCTCATTCTCCAAAGTGGGTTGGGGACAGTCTAGAATTCAGAGCCTCAGTATTTGGTTAGGCAACCAGACACATGGCATTACTATGACTGGGCTGAGGGTCCAAGCATTGGAGGGTCCTTGATTCAGGGCTCTCAAAGCAAAGCCCCCTTCTTTAAACAGAAACCCAGGGAGCAGAGGGGGCTTTGGAGCCCAGATCCAGCTGCTTCTAGGGAAAAGCTGGCATTTCTGTTGTTTGAGTGAGCTTAGAGGGAATTTTTTTAAACTTTGAAAGGATCTCAGTAAAATGCTGCCTTTCCCCCAGGACATATGGCCTCAATCCCTTCTTTTACAGTCCTCAAAGCAGGGCCTTGCCCCCTACCCTGGTCACAAGTGTCAGAGCTGGGACTCTGGTGCAGGCCTTCCCAGCCCTCTCCCCCCTGCATTCCTAGGGAGGGCAGAGATGAGGAGGGCCTAGGAGCTCCCCCATCCCACCACACTGCCTTCCTTGTAGCCCAAGCCCCTCACCAGGGCTGCTGTGGAGGACAACAGGGGGGATGGGCAGAAAGGACAGGCAGGGACAGATGTGGAGGGCTCTTCACTGGCTGCTTGGAGCTTGTTGGTGCTCCAGTAACCAAGTTCCTTTATTTGGCATGACAAGTACAGAGCTACCCCTCAAAAGCAGGGTGGGCACATCACGGCCCTTCTCAGTGCCCCAGGGGCCAGCCTGGAGTGGAAAAGAGAGTCCTTCCCCTCCCCTTTTCCCTAATATTCCCTTTGAGAATAATTTAAAAATTTTAAATATGCTCAAAGCATCCTTGGAGCAAGGGGGCTGATAACCCTGTAAAAGGACTCTGCTTTTGTAAACATGGTGATCCTCATTAGACAGATGGAGATGCTGATGGAACAGCCAATCCTGCTCTGAATGGCAGTGAGGAATCGTGGAGGGAGAGAGAGGGTGCTGTTTGCTCCTCCTGCAGGCAGCTCAGTCCCCAGGGCTTTTCCCTGATGTGGTAACTGCTTTCTGGCCAAGCCTCATTTTCTATTTATAACCTTGACTCTTGGAGTCCAGTTGTAAGATGCTCCATTTTCCCCTGCTCAATGTCCTCCCCTAGGGTATCACCAGCTGCCCCAGGGCAGCGAAGTGGTGCAGTGGAGAGAGCACCAGTGCAGGAGTCAGGAGGACCTGAGTTCAAATCTCACCTTAGACACTTGACAGTTACTAGCTGTGTGACCTTGGGCAAGTCACTTAACCCCAGTTGCCTCATCCTTTCATCTCCAGTCATCCTGATGAATATCTGGTCACTGGATTCAGATGGTTCTGGAGGAGAAGTGAGGCTGGGGACCTGCACAGTCCTCCCTCACTCACTCAAAAAAAAAAAAGTCAAGTGCAAGTCATGTCATCATTTCTCTGATGGCAAAGTCTTCTTTGGCTACAAAGGATGCACACACCAGCTGCCCCAGCTTGGTCTCTCCCTCTTGAAGTAATGGAGGACCAGTTAGAGGGTTTGGAGGTTGCCAGATGTGAATAATTTAAAAGACAAAATAAAAGCCATGATTTGTTTATTAAGATCGATGAAATCAAGGACATCTAAGGAGGGATTTGTAAAGAAAACAGAAGGGAGGCAGCAACACAAAGTCTGGCCAAGAAAATTGAAAACCAGTGAAGTGATTGTTACATCTTTACTTGCAAGAAGCAATCAAAGGGGTTTGTAGGAAAAGAGTCAGGGAAGAGATTTGAACTAAGCAAGGTCCTGCTGAGCCTGGAAGGCAGACTCATGTTATTCTCTGGGCCTCAGTTTCCTCTTCTGTAAAATGAGGGGCCTGGATTAGATCATGTCTTAGGGTCCCCTGTGACCCTCTGATCTTAGGAAGGTTAAACTCCTGGAATGTATGGAACAAGGATTGGGTGAATGGCCACCCTGTGCCTAGCCAGGCCAGGGGCTCTTCCAGCCAGTAACCATGCAGAAAGGGCAGCTGTTATCATCCTTCATCTCATTACTGAGAGAGATCCTGAGGTGGCCAGCTGGAAAGTGCCTGCCTTGGGGCTCTTGGCCTTGCTTTCACTGTCTGAAATGGGCCACTTTTTTCTCATCTTTTCATTTGCTTTGTCCTTTGTCTTTGATAATTCTATACAAATTTCAAAAAAGAAAGAAAGAAGTGTTCAGATTACAGCTTGAGAGTGGGCCAGGGATTTCTCTACTACAGAGACCTCCCAGGTGAGGCGACTCCCTCCATTAGTGCAGGTCAGAACTGTGCTTGGCACTTAGCATCTTGAGAGTTGCCTAGAGCATGGAGATGGTAAGTTACTTGCCCGGGCAGGGTCAAGCAGTGGTTATGTTTCCAAGGTGGGACTTGAACCCAAGTCTTGCTGGCCTTATGAGTAGCCTTTCTAAAGTTCTCTTAAAGCTTAAAAAACACTGAAGGACAAGGTGTCCAGTGTCACAGACATGAATTTAGGAGGTCTTCCAGGTGTAGATTGTGAACATAGTTTTTACCCAGCAAATCCAGGAAGCTAGAAGAAGGTAAATTTGGGAGCAAAAATCAATAACCTGAAGTTTGGGGTTAAAAGGATACTGCTTCCCATTGGATTGGGTTTCCTGGCAAGGGCCTAGGATCAGGAAAAGTTTCAACAAGTCCTAGTCAATACATCCATAACTGTTTGTTCATGAAAATGAAGTGTGTGTTTGCATGGGACTAGGTACCTAGCAGGCCCTAGAGACATGATTACTGGACATGGTGGGGGTAGTCCTGCCAGAAAGAGGACCCCAGGCTGGACTACCAGGTCCCCCCTGAAGGGCAGAACTTTTCATTAACACTGTGGAGGGAAAGATTAGCTGACAAGGCCACTTGGGCTCTGACTTTTCCTAAGAAACCCTTGAGGAGAAGGATGGGGGGGTACTCTGGGTTTGGAGGGGCTTGCCCCTGGCTGTTACCAGGTGGGTGAGCATGGATACCTGCCTGCTCATAGGGCCATGTAACTGTTCTCACTTGTGTTTCCTCTGCCCAGGTACTGTACTGATGAGATCTTGCAAAGAGAAATGATGTCTATTCCTTTTCTGGGATGCTATGGAGTCATAGTCCTAGATGATGTTCATGAAAGGAGCATCTCGACCGATGTGTTACTTGGCCTTTCAAAGGATGTTTTGCTGGCAAGGCCTGAGCTGAAGCTCGTGATTATCACCTCTCCTCCCTTGGTCAGCAAGCTCATTGCTTACTATGGCAATGTGCCTCACATCGAAGTGAGAAACATGTTCCCGGTGGAGGTGGTACACCTGTGTGCAGCTCCCAAAGACCACCTGGTGTCTGTTATTCAGCTGATCTTTGAAATCCATCACACTAGAGAAAAGGGTGACATAGTGGCCTTTTTAGCCTGTGAGCAGGTAAGTGATGTTTAACCAGGACAAAGCAGGAACATGAGAACACCCTCAGGGTGGGGACCTCTGGCCAGGAAGCTCCCTATTAATCACCAGCCCTAATGAATCAGGCCATGCCCTTTTTCTGTAGTTTTAAAAAGCTCCAAGAGAGGGAGAAGATTAGTGCTACCAGGATCTGCCCTACATTTCAAGCTGGTATGATGTGGTCTGAGCTCCCTCTGCCAACCAAGCATTGAGGTGGGGGGTAGGGGTGATTTGAAAGAAATTGGTGAAATGAACCCAATATTATGGTTCTAGAGGTGTGTCCTGGGAACCAGCCAGTGGTCTGAGCAAACCAGAGCATCTTGACAATCCATCCAGTACCTTTCTTTTCCAATAGTCTTGTTCTAGTCTGCATTAAAAATGTCCATGATTTGGTGCTATGAGCATTCACATTCTAGGGCACTTATTTTCATAGGATTTGGGCTTTCTTTCTCTTTGGACAGCCATGTGACACTCGCCTGGATGGGTGTGAAGTAGATCTGCCTTGCTCTGAGTCATTTTCCCCTAGTCTTTGTGTCTGTCTGCTCTTAGGTACTCAGGATAGGTCTGAGGAAAGTGCTAGATATGAGGAACTGGGCCATGATCTGGGTTTAGGAGAAAAGGAGACTTTGAGGAAGCAGAACAAATCCACCTTGCATCATCTCTGTGGAGAAAGAACATCCTTAAAGCAGAGACAGGGATTTTCCTGGTACAGAGTAAAGAACATGATTGATAGAGACAGATTAGGTGACATTCTCACTCACTGAATAGTTCTGGAGCAGCCCCGTGACACCACTCACAGCAGAGGGCCACATGGACAGAGGGCTTAGTGGTGGGAGCCAGGCCCTATGGGGGGGAAGCCCCTCAAAGCTGAGATCACAAGTGGGATAACCTGGCCTGGTCAATGCCCAGGCCAGCCTCATTCCTTGTTGGGATGCTGTCTTAGGGCCATTAGAGTCCTGTCTGGACTGAGGGCCATAGAAGGTAGAACAGTAATTCTTCTCTAACTGGTAAGGCAGCATGGGGGCTGGGGGGAGGAACAGCTCACTTGCATTGTGAAGAATTCCCTGGATGGAAATCATGACCCCAAGGTAACAGCTTTACCTCTTCACAAGTTCTCACCAAGTTTCTGTGCAGAGACTTTACCACCCAGCTGAGATTTTTTCCAGTATCAACTCCTGGGGCAGCTGGTGATGCAGTGGATAGAATGCTGGGTCTGGATTTAGGAAATCCTGGGTTCAAATCAGCCACATATACTTCCTTGACTGTGGGACCCTAGACACCTCACTTAACCTCTGTTTTTCTCAGATTCCTCATCCGTAGAACAAGGATCATAACAGCACCTTCATACTTAGGAAATGCTCGCTGTTGAGTATCTGCTATGTGCTAGGCATGGGGCTGAGCGCTAGTGTAGGCGCTGTGCTGATTCCTGCCTGAGGGGTGGTAAGGAGGTGCAGGGGCAGTGTTGGGAGCAGAGTCAGGACAGGTGGAGTTCGTATCTGGCCCCAAAATCATTTACTCTCCCTCAGCCTTGGCTTCCTCATCTGTAAAATGGGGGTAGAACAGCTGCTCCCATTAGAGTTCTGCTTCCCAAGGTCTTTGGAAGGGTGAGCTGCATTATGGGTCAAGCACTTTGCAAATTTAACCTAACAACTGTGGCAATTCCTTAGCACCCTAATGTAATTGTGGTGCTGAGCACAGGTCCCCAGCCAGGGAGATTCTAGAGGCAGTATTCCCATTTTACAGATGAGGAAACTGAAGCTCCAGGACATACTGGTGTTTGTGGTTGGGACCTGGGTTTGAATTCTGACTCTGCCTCTTGTCACTCTGTCTCCTTGAGCTCATCCATCCCTCTGTGGGCCTGAGAGTGAGTTGGATTAGAGAATGGGCTCAGGTTCTTTCCAGCCTAAACCTGGTTTTGCCCAAGGAGACAGAATGGAGGAAGAAAGGCAGGGATGGAGCCAGTAGGGCAAAGGAGCCCTCCTGTGAAGGCTTTTGAATGGAGCCTTCACTGAAGAGTCAAAGGATGTGTCTCCAGGAGCAGGCACTTTTCTGACTTTTTAAGGAGAAAGGAATTGTGGCAAACATAAGGTATTTTTTAAAAACATAAAAATCTTACATTTTAAAGAACATTTTTCTCTTGAGATTTAAAGAACTTGTGGCTTAGTAGCAAGATTCTTTCTTACTAGGAATTTCTACCTATTCTGTGTTTTGCATAACTGTCAATTTCTTGCACAGAATTCACATTTATTGCTTCACAAAATGTATTTGATGTTCAGACGTTTCCAAAAATAAGCGATCCTGTCTTGTTGAGAGCACAAGTTATAAAAAGCACCAAACACTTTTCTGCATGCCGTAATGCGTTTGGGGCATTTTCCTGCCAAACTAGGCCAGCAGAGTCCTTTCCAAAGTGACCCAGATAGTAACCTGCTTACAGAGCACACTAGACAGGAATTCTAGCAGCCACTCAGTGATTCTTAGTCCTCCTGTCTTCCTAGCACATTGATGTCTGGTGATGGACAAGGGCAGACTGCCTTTCTTTGGCCATGGCTTAGTGGTAGCCCCAGGGAGCCAGAAGAGTTGGTTCAGAACAAGGCCGAAAGGCAGCAGTGCTCATCCCCCAGTGGGGCCCTCTTTGGACTAGAGAAGACAATGCCATCTCAGCCAAACCTGCCATCAGAAGTGATTTCCCTTCTTTGGCATACTTTCTGTGCCCTTTTTTCAGAGGTGGTAGACCCACCTGAGTGGTGCCAACCATGAGCATTCTCTTCTATCTATGCTGTTGCATTATCATTTCACATAATTGAAAGAAATCCTCTAGTAATGATTTGTGAGTTGAAGTGATTCTTTTACTCATGGATTGCATTATTTTTGACTCTAGGAAATTGAAAAAGTCCATGAAATTGTCTGTCAAGAAGGCTCTAACTTAAATCCAGATCTTGGGGAGTTGATTGTCGTCCCTTTATATCCAAAAGAAAAATGCCTCCTGTTCAAGTCAAATGAAGACACAGAAAAAAAAAGCCAAGTATACCAAAGAAAAGTGGTGTTAACAAGCAGCCCAGGAGAGTCCCTGCTCTGTGCCAACTCGGTCCGCTTTGTCATTGACTCAGGGCTGGAGAGGAGAAAGGTGAGCTCATGCCACCATCCCAGGAACAGAGCCTTTGTCAGAGAGGCAGGAAAGTCAGGCAGCAAGGAACTAAAAGGTCCCCTTTTCTAATCAGGGTCAGGCCATGGACAGAAACTGGCCCACCAGCTGAGCTGGTGTGTGGCCTAGGAATAAGCAGCCTGGGCCATTTGAGATGCCAGAGAGAAAAGTTGAGAGAGAAGACATGTACCCACTCAACAAACCATGAACAGTGTTCTTTCACCAGGCCCTTTGCTAACGTACTGGGTAAACAGATGCCTTTCCCACTTCTCAAGCTTTCTGTCTGCAGACGTGGACACATGATAGTTGTAACTCCTTTAGTGGTGCCATCAGCACCTCCCCTACAGATGTCAGGCACCTGATTTGTGCCCTTTTCCATGTTATGGCTGGCATCCCTTTGCCTTAGCTTTTTCTTTCTCCCCACGGGGGCCCCCACTAAGCCTGCCAGGCCTGGGGCTGGGGATACACGTTGTTCTGAGAGGAAGAGGATCTCTCCTCACTCCAGAAAACCAATCCGTTCTTCAGTTCAATGATGCACATATTGTGTGCCAGACACAGAGTCCCTTCAGGGCACCTGCCCCAACTGAAAGTAATGTGAGTATCAAGACAGAGAAAAACTGGGCTCCCCTGAGATCAGTGTGGATTAATCATTGAATAAACCCTTAAGGGGCTCAGGAACAAAATGAGAACCACCATTCTGAGGTATACCTTCCCACCTAAAATAGCTCCTCTTTAGACTCACTGCATGCTGCCGTTATTGTCATTCCCAGGTGAGGAAAGCCCCTCTCCCAGTGCACCTGAGTGTCTTAGGGAGTTGCCTGAGAGGTTCACCGCCTGCCTAGGATCCAACAGCCCTGTGCATGGGAATATTGTGAAAAAATCCCTGAAACATCTTTGTGCAATTGGCCTGGCTACAAAGTCCACTGCAGTTAATGCTGACTTTGCCCACATGTTGGGGGAGCCCAGTGAGGCTCTCCTCTCTCTGTGTCCCATGGGAGGATCAGGACCTGACTCCCCCATGGATCGAGGACAGCAAGTTGGGAAGGGCTGAACCCTCCTGTTTCATCCCAGCATGTCAAGGCTCCCTAGGGCCTGTAGGACCATTAATTGAAGGACTTGCCATTGGCACATGTGGCTCATAGAAGTGATTAGTTAGTAGCTGTGGCTCCATGGAACCTCCTCAAGGCCTGCTCCCTCTTGCCTCCACTGATGCTCAAGGTGTCTCTTTCCTTTTTAGGTCTACAGGCCCAGAATCAGAGCCAACTCGCTTGTCCTGCAGCCCATCAGCAGGAGTCAGGCCGACATCCGCAAGCAGATCCTGGGCACATCCTCCTCAGGTAGCAGGGGATTCTGGAGCTGAGGGAATGAGGCCTCGTGGTGGGGGCAGGGCAGAGGCAGCAGAGGCATTCTCTCTGATATCTTCCAGGCAAACTGTTCCGTCTGTACTCTGAAGAGTTTGTCTGCAGGGATATGAAGCCACTGAAGGCCCCGGAATTACAAGAGGCCAACCTGATGAGCCTGGTCCTGTTCCTGAAGCGGATCGATATTGCAGGCTTGGGCCACTGTGACTTCCTGAGCAGACCAGGTAGTACAATTTAACGTGGAAGTGCTGGCAAAGTGCCCAGTGCAACCCAGCCACACAGCCATCCGTCTGTCTTGTTGCCAGTGTTTTGTACACTGCTCTGGTTTATAATTGAGGGGATAACTTTCTGCTGCTGGTGAACTGTCTGCCTCTGGGACACTGCACGGGGGCAAGGGAGAAATACTCGGGAACAAGCAGGGTGTCTTCCTGATGGGGAGACCCATGTCTGATCTGTGTGCTCAGGGAGCCCCCAGGCACTGTTACACCCTTTCTTATGGTTCAGGTCAAACTTTATCCAGAGAAAGTCAACATTTCAAACTTGGGGTGAAGGTTTTGTGACAAGCTTGGGCAATTTTTACCATAAGAAGAATTTCTGTTCTCCTAAGGGTCCTTCCAGAAGTGATCATCAGACAAGTGATTGCCATGCTTTTGAGGGGAGGGACCAGGTGGCCTTAGGATTCCCTCCTTCCATCTCTGTCTCTCTCTGTGAGCTATTGGACCATGCCAGAATAAGCAGTGTTCCTATGGAACCATCTTCTGCCCAAGCTACACCAGACAATCTCCATTGAGTCTCTGAAAATGCAGTGCATAGGAGACCCAGAAAAAAAGATAGACACCATCATGATACTAATGGAAGTGAGTGCTGCAGAGACAGCTGAGGGCAATGTCACTGCATCGACCAGTCTTGGCCCTGGAGAACAAATAATCAAATGCTTCCTTCTTCTGGGAGGGATACTGGGCGCTTCAAGGGGTGCAAGGCATGTACACGGGTCTCTTAGCTAGGGTTTTGTTCAATTTTGTATTTTTGGTAGCAAGAAAGAGTTTGGAGGGGAGTGACTTTTGAAAGATGGCTACTCTATTAAAAAGGCAAGTATTACTATTTCTCCTAAAGGAGATACACAGCAGAAATCTAAGTGGAGGATGTGAAGTTAATGGAGAACCATCCATTGTTTGCCCTTTTGCTACATTTTTCTTCCTGAATTTTGAACTTTTTTTTTCTGGCAACTAACAGTGATTGGCAAATATGTCTCGTTTCAGAACTGGGGTCTTTCCCTGGAAGTCAGTTTTTTAAAATATTTTTTGATAGTTATGTTTCAGCACAATTTTTCCTACGTCCATTGTTTTATGCATCTAAAATATTTCTTCTGAGAAGGGGTTGATAAGATTCACCAGGAAACCAGGATACAAAGTAAAGGTTACCAGGCTAGAGATGGGCTTTGGGCTTCGGAACACTCTGTCCTTGGGGAGAGGGAGGTGGAGGAGGGGCGGGGCAAGGAGTGGCCATCCCAAAGTCAGATCGTCCTTTTAGCCAACCGAGGGGAGGACGGAGCTGTCCTGGGAGGCTCAAGGCCTGGCCTGTGCTGTGCAGGAGCCTGGGGCTGGCCCAAGGGCATCAAGGACTGGACCCCATCTGGCAGAAAAAGGTCCAGGTACAGGCAGATAGCATTCCAGATTCAGAGGGGGAAGGGCCTATAAGGCTTTCTGACCCAAGGGGAAAGGGCGCCCCCATTAAAGTGAGGCAACCTGCCCAGGATCACACCGTTATTAAGTGACCAAATTGGGATTTGAATCCTGATCTTCTGGCTCAGGTCTGGGGACACTGAAAGCCTTCCTCACCCTGGTAGAGCACCCAGGCACATTCTTGGATGTACCAGGTATGTGAACAAGGATGAACACCTCAGGAAGCCATACTGTGTGCCCCAGGAATGGAACCCAATGTATGTTTCTTCCTTGCCTCCCCCTTCCCTTCTCCTCAGAGGAGTCAGTTCAGGAGGAGAGGCTAGCTGGCTCCTATCCTACAGAACTGCCCCACCTGGCTCAGGGGGCTCCCAGGTGGTAAAGACATGGAAGCCTTGACTGCTATCTCCAGGTGTTATGGCTGCTGTAGCAGAAAACTGTCTGCTTCACACAGGGACTGACTTCCAGGCCTCAGCCTCCTTAGCTTGATAAGAGTAAGGACATAGCAGGCAGTGGACTGCCATGACTATGATTCTGGCCCTAGTGCCTCCAACTCCCTGGCATATTTCCTATTGAACTTTGCTGATTCCAGTATCTGCCTCCTGGTTCTGATGTTTTGGTGGTAACAATTTACTCCCCAGAAGAAACTATTATAGCCAGAAATGGTCATTGGAGACAGAGTTCTCCAGGGTTAACTGTCACCAGGTATCTGCATAGACTGGAGCATCCAAGGAGGCATTGTGGGAGCTGGGACCAGTTCAGATGTGGGGGAAGCACCTTGTGTCTCTGGGCCTGTAACACAGAAATGATCCCATTCTCAAGGCCTACATCCCTGGGTCGTCATAGATCTCAGTGCATCAGAGCTGTGGAAGCTGAGTCTTCAGCTGGTCCCAACACCCTCCTCAGGTGGGGGCCCTGGCCTGGCCCCAGCCTCTGTTTGCTGAAGGGGATCAAGCACCAAGAGCAGAATGACAGATGTGCTGGGTTTGCCCAGGAACCCTGGGATTTAGCCCAAGAGGAGAGGAAGACTCAGGAATGTGATGGAAAGGTAAAGGTGAGAATGGGGACACCTCCTGACCTCTAGAACTGTGGAGGCCTCTTGGCCCATGAGGGCATCTCAGGGGCTCCTTTGTCATCTAAACGTTGAGAATAGAACAGAGATGAAGGGTCTTATCTGGGAAGCCACTGTATGAGTTTTGGGAGGTTATGTGGATGCATCAGCCTGGGCCAGGTGCCAGTGGCTAGAATCACCATCCAAGCAGACAGCACTTAGCAGTTCACAATGTACTCATAAAGTGGTCATTTGGTCTACATCACAGAGCGCATATCCTCGTTTTACAGAGGAGACAAGTGGAGGCTTAGATTCTAAGTGTCACACAGCTCATAAGTGGTGGGGTCGGAGTTTGTACTAGGTCTTCTGACTTCTGGCCCATCCTCTGACCTCTTGGGCAGCGAAGTTGAGGGAGAACATGTTATTTTGTAGGTGCTGGGCTTAAGCTGTCACTGTGACACTATTCAGGCAGCATCCTCCTTGGCTGCTCGGTAGCAACGTTCAGCACTGTTGATTAACCCCTGTCGGGCTTCTGTCAGACTCTGTCCTTCTGTCACACTAGATTTACACAACTGTCCTCTCTGTTTCTCTCTTCCCTCTCTCTCCTCTTTCTGTCTTTGTCTCTTTCCTTTTTCTCTCTCTCTTTCACCTTCCTTTGTATTCCCATTGCCCCTGTTGAAAATTAGACTGTGACCAAAGTCCCGAAGGAAATAATATAAATAGTCTTTGCTGCCTGACTTTTTGAAAAACACTTAGAGCTGATTGAGCCTCAGAGTGCTTGTCTTTTTGTCATCTCACTGGCCCACTGGGTCATCCCAGACTCCGGGGCACATTAGATAAGATTTCCATCCTCCCAAAGAAATCTGTCTGATTTTTAAAAAGGCTTTTCAGCCACATGTGCTGCAGAGATGAGACATTCCTCTTCCAAGAAGGAGGACCCACCTCTCGACTGCAGAGATCCATAGGAATGCTTTCCATGGCCTAGAGGCAGGGGCCTCCTCAGCCACCTCCAGGAGGTTTGAGGACACAAGTCAAGGCTGGTTGCCTGCAGGAAGTCATTAGCCATGCGGAGGCATGGTCAGTCTCATTTTCCTTCTAAAATCCATTCTTGTGCTTCACTCCAGCCAGTTTTGGTGACCGTGACAACCATGCGATTGCAGCAGATAACCAGCGGAGCAGGATTATTAGAGGAATAGTTCTGTGGGGCTTTGTGGGTTGTACTCACATAGCCATTTATACTGTGCTGGAAGAAAATGCTCATCATTTTACAACCAGAAAACAGGTCATGCTTGCAGCTGCTGCATTTAATTCAAGTTATAATTGAAATAAGCAAATGCAGCAAACTTGTTACCCTTTTCAGGATTTGTGAACCATAGGAAAATGGATTTGGCATAACTGGGCCAAAGGCCATTAATTGAATTCATACAAATCCCAGATAGGGACATCTTTGTTTTTATCTGATAATCAGGGTCTTTTAGAGTCCTCTGTAACAGAATGAAAAATGTAATTTGTGGGGCTACTAGAGGACTCTGTCTCTTCATTTAGAAGCCACCAGATAGCCCTGATAAAGCTTTTCAGCATGCAGAATACATCCAAAGTTATACAAGGTGTGCTAATAAATAACAGAGCAGGGAAATAGCCAGCTGCTTGCACCTGGCGCTGTGTTCATTGAGCTTCATGTCCACAGGCCAGAAGTTGTGTGATTTGTTGCCAGCAGCCCCATGGAAGATGGACACTTAAGTGACAGGAAGTTAGAGCCCTAAACTTTCCATCCTATTTCATGCCATCATTGAAGGGGCTGAAGAAGAAGCTAGAAGAAGACTGGAAAAGTCATTTGGTATCACCTTGCATGTAGGAGGCCCAGAGCAACCGATCCGTCTTTGTTCACAGTCAGTCACACCCTGGGCTGGTGTGTGATGACACAGACAGCTGCTGCCCTCAGAGAATTTACCTTCTCGTAGACACACATTCACGCAGGATAAAGATGAGGTCTTGGAAGGAGCCTATGCAGAGGCATTGAAATCATAAGTAGCAGGAAGGACAGTCCGGCAGGGTCAAAGAGTATGAAGGGAACAGTCGCTGAGGCTGAAAAGATGGATGAGTTGTAAAGGGCACGAAATGCCAGACAGTTGAGTTGGTGTTTGACCTGATGATAACAGGGAGGCACTGGGCTTTATGGAGCAGAGCAGTGGCATGCTCAGCACTTGAGCAAGTCTGCAGTGAGAGAGCTATACCAAACCAGTGGTAGTGTCATTGCCCTACACTGCCTCAGTTTCCCCCTCTGTGAAATGCACTAGTTCCTTTCAGCTCTCAGATGTGGGACCCTGTGTGTATTTTCAACATATAAATCTAGGAAAGAGCCTAAGAACCTGACTTACATGACCCCTTAGTGCCCCTGGACTGGACGCATTCACTGTGTTATGGAGCCTGGGACAGGCACTCTTTTAGTCCCCGGGGGCTCCTTCCG
Organism: Bettongia penicillata ogilbyi; assembly: GCA_023548195.1. NCBI lineage: Eukaryota > Metazoa > Chordata > Mammalia > Diprotodontia > Potoroidae > Bettongia > Bettongia penicillata. The sequence goes on along the minus strand of JAJHZJ010000324.1, from coordinate 5,030,697 downwards.
TGATGAGACCTGTTCATTTTCCTTTTATTCTTCCACTGTATTACACTGTTCCTCCTGGGACATTCTGGTTAATGAAGCCTACTTTCTGTTAATATTTACCTCACCTGGCCTTTGGGGGGAGAAAAAACCTGAATCGTGAAACAACAATATTAAAGTCAGACTTTTGACATTCTTGAAATAAGATCCTTAAAACCTCCCCGAAGCTTTTGTTTGTGGAAGAACTTCCCGATGCTGAGCTTTTGGGTGTCTCTGTGACATGCAAGCCCTTCCCTCGGCACACTGTGGCTTCTTTAAGGTGAAGATCTGTAGTTCTGTCAGTGCATGGCTTTGCAGACACTCTTGTTTGTATCTGTTTACTGATTTGTTCTGACTTCCTGTGCTCAGCCTTAATAGAAGAAAACTTGAGATAATGAGACTGTTGGCCAGGCGTTGGTGACCTGCATGGCCCAAGAAGCCAGCAAGATTGTGACGCGTTTAAAAAAAATCCCTTCTCAGTCTCTGACACAATGTTCTCTGTAAAGTCAGAAACTCTGGTCTTAGTTCAGGTTTGCTTTCTACCTCCCACACCTGTGCTTAAGCATAATAAAGCCTAGGTTTTTTACTGATAAATTTATTCAGTAGCAGCAGCACTCACAAAGGAGCTGTTTCTCCCATAACACATGTGAAGACCTGGAGGGAGGTAATGTGGCCAAGCCCACAGTCTGTGCTGGACTTGAGGTCCCACTGCTGTCCTTTCCCACACAAAAGCTGATGCTGTGGAAGGAAAGAGCTGATGGGGAAACAACTTGGAAGTGGAGCTTTGTGGCTCAAATGGGAGAAAGGCAGGGAAAGCGGCCTGGTGGAGGCTGAGACCTCTTGGTGTCCCAAGCTGCCCTCTCACAGGCTTCCCCAGGAGGCCTTAAGCCTGCCCCCTCAGGGTGGCTGTGCTGGCTCCATGGCCACTGGTTTTCATTTAAAGAGAAATGTCGCCTGAGCTCTTTAGTGAATCTCTGCTAGGATTAAAGAGAGGATTTTATGGGCTGGATTTGGAAGAAGGCATAAAATGTGAGCATATAAGGTGAGAAATGTGTCTTTTTTTCTCCCTCCCTCTCATGGTTCCTTTCACACTATAACCTACCTTTGTTAAAACTTGTCATTTCTCAAGAGAAACAACCCCCACGGCTTGGTGCTGGTCTTAGGAGGGAAGTCCCAGTATTTCCAAGATTGTCGAGCACCCAGGGTGGCCCCCTCTCCATCCAGGGCTGCTCCTGGCATAGAAACTGGTGACCTCCTGAGACTCCATCAACTATGGTGTCTGTGGGTCCTCTAGATCCCCAGCATGATTCCCCTCTCGCTGTCTCCCAGAGGAGAAGGCACCCTGCGGGAGGAGGCCTCATGTACTAACAGGCCCAGGGAGAAAACCCCACCCATCCCACTGTGATAGCTCAGCCACAGCTCAGAGTTTAAAGCATCCATTCCAAACAGCGTTGGCCTGTGGCTTTCCCAAATGCTGCAGCACTGCGCAGGAATAAAGAAGGAATAGAGTGGAGTTAAATCTGCCCTTCACAGAAGGAAGGCAAAACAGATACCTCACTTTCTTGCAGCCTTGAGTTTCTTCCCTCCCCTCCCCGTGCTTGGCTGGCTCATTTTCACATTAATCATATTACATAGAAGAATTAAAATGAGTGGGAGAAGCCATGAGAAAAAACAAACATAACAAAAGAGATAATAGTCTCATTCTGCGTTCCAGTTCTACAGTTCTTTCTTTGGAGGTGGATGGCATTTTGCATCAAGAGTCCTTTGGAAATGTTTTAGGTTTTTGCATTGCTGTGAAGGGCTAAGTCTGTCAGAAACAATCTTTAAACACTGGCTGTTACTGTGTATAATGCTCTTCTGGCTCTGCTCATTTCACTCAGCATCAGTTCATATAAATCTTTCCAGGTTTTTCTGAAATCTGCCTGTTAATTATTACTTATAGCACAATAGTATTCCATTACATTCATATACCACAACTTGTTCAGTCATTCCCCATTTTGGTGGGGGTCCCTTCAGTTTCCAGTTCTTGGCCACCACAAAAAGAGTTGCTGTAAATATTTTTGTGTATGTGGGTCCTTTTGCCATTTTTATGATCTCTTTGGGATACAGTTTCAGAAGTGGTCTTGCTGGGTCAAAGAATATGAACATTTTTATAGTCCTTGGGGCTTAATTCCAAATTGCCCTCCAGAGTGATTGGATCAGCTCACAGCTCCACCAGCAGTGCATTAGTGTCCCAATTTTTCCACTTCCTCTCCAGCATTTTCTCTTTCTACTATGCTTGCCCAGTCTGATGGGTATAAGGTTGGTATCTTAGAGTTGTTTTAATTTGCATTTCTCCGAGTAGTTTTTGAGGGTTTTTTCATCACTCTTGATAGCTTTGATTTCTTCTTCCGAAAACTGCCTGTCATATGCTTTGACCATTTATTAATTGGAGTATGGCTTGTATTTTTATAAATTTGGCTCATATGTTTAAGAAACTTGCTGTAAATTTTCTTAGTTTCCTGTTTTCCTCCTTAGAAGGCCACAGCTTCCCCACCTCTAAAGCGTTCACTTGTTTTAAGCTTATCTCGATATATGGTGTAAAATGTTGGTCTCTGCGTAATTTCTTTCAATCTGCTTTCCCAGCAGTTTTTGTCACATGGTGAGGTCTTGCTCAGTCTTTGGGTTTATCAAACACGAGATCACTGCGATCATTTACTGTTAGGCATTGTGTATATAACCTGTTCCACTGGTCCACCATTCTGTTTCTTAGACAGTGTCAGATTGTTTTCATGATGATGGTTTTGTGATATAGATTGAAATCTGGAACTGTTTGACTGCCTTCCTTTACATGTTTTAAACTGATTCCCTTAATATTCTCAACTTTTCTTTCTTCCAGATGAATTTTTTTCTAGCTTCATAAGATAATTCTTTGGTACTTGGATTGGTATGGCACTGAATAAGTAAATTAATTTAGGTAAAATTGTCATTTATGTTATATTAACTCAGCCTACCCATGAGCAGTTAGTATTTTTCTAGTTGTTTAGCTATATCTTTATTTTTAAAAAGTGTTTTGTGATTTGTATCCCTGAGTTTGTCTTGGCAGATAGATTCCTAGGGATTTTAGGTTGTCTGCAATTGTTTTAAATGGACTTTCTCTGTATCTTCCTAACTATTTTTTGGTAGTATACAGACATGATAATAAATTGTGGGGTTTATTTTATAGCATGCAGCCTTACTAAAGAAGTTAATTTTTTCAGCCAGTTTTTTGGTTGATTCTCTGGGGTTCTCTAAGTACAGCGTCAGATCATTTGGAAAGAGTGATCATTTTGATTCTTTGTTGCCTATTTTTATTCTCTCGTTTTCTTTTTCTCCTCTTATTGATGTAGCTAACATTTTTAGTACAGTGCTGCATCATCATGGTGATAAGGGGCATCCTGTTTGACCCCGAACTTACTGGGAAGGGCTCCCTTTGGGTTAGCGTGCAGGCCCAGGACCTAGTGCTCCTTGTGGTCCTCGGGCTCCAAGTCTTGGCTTTCTGCAAGGGCCTTTTTATAGAATTCCCTGAGTCAGTTACTATCACTCCTTCTCACATCCCCATCATGGTAGGGAAAGAGAAAGAAAAATAAAAGCTTTGTGACAAGTAAACAGAGGGAAGCAAAACAAATTCCTGCCTTGGCCAGATCCAGAAGTACCTGTAGTGTTGTTTTCCACGTGCTGGGGTTGGGGGATAGGTGTTGTCAGTCGCACGAAAGCCGGCCAGGCACTGCACTGATCTGAGTTTTCTGTGATGGCTGAATACACTGTCCTGAGTCCCTCACTCTGCATGAGTTCCTACAGGGCTGTTTGTTGGAGACCATTCCCTCTCAAGAGCACTGCTGTGGGGCCACTTCCTCAGTCTTGATCCTCTTAGAGCATGGCTCCAAGCCGCTGCCTAGAAGGGCTGAGCCAATCCCAGGAGCATCACGAGTCAGTGATGAGCCCCCACCCCTCCAACATACCACTGTAGCTGGTCTGATGGCAATGCCACTGAGCTCAGTGTTGCTTTCATTTACGTTTCTGTAATTATTAGTGACCTGGAGCATTTTTTTAGATGGCTATTAATTGTTTGGATTTCTTCTTTTCAAAGAACCTATTCATCTCTGTTGTTCAATCATTTCAGTCATGTCTGACTCTTCATTTGGGGTTTCCTTGGCAGAGATACTGCAGTGGTTTGCCATTTCCTTCTCCAGCTCATTTTACAGCTGAGAAAACAGAGGCAAACAGGGCAAAATGACTTGCCCAGGCCCACACAACTAGTTAGCATCTGAGGCCAGATTTGAACTCAGAAAGACTCATCTTCTTGACTCCAAGCCCAGTGCTCCACCCACTGTACCTGGCTGCCCTTTCAGATCATCTGACGATTTATCATTTGTAGCACAGCTCTTCTCTGTCATTTTTCCTTGAGGGTGGGTGGTGGGGCTCCTGAGAGCCAGGACTGGTCAGGTGTGGCATGGACTCTTGTTTTCCAGCTCCTGAAAGCTTAATGCAAGCGTTAGAAGACCTCGACTATCTGGCAGCCCTGGATAATGACGGGAACCTCTCTGAATTTGGCATCATAATGTCAGAGTTTCCTCTGGATCCTAAGTTGTCAAAGGCCATCTTAGCGTCCTGTGAATTTGACTGTGTCGATGAAATGCTCACCATTGCTGCCATGGTAACAGGTATGCCTGCAGGCCCCTGTTGGTGTGGCATGTTTTGCACTGACGATGCCAAAACCGAGGCAGCTTTGTCCCAAAGGGCAAAGTGTCAAAAGTCAACTTGGAAACTAGTAGTAGAAGTAATTCCCAAAGTGCAAGAATACTGCACAAAAAGCAACATTCTTCAGATGGAAAGTTCACTGTTTCATTAAGCAGAAAGGAGACAAATATCCAGTCTGTTTCCCATTTTTGGCTTTATCATAAATAGCTGTGACCTCCCTCTCTCACAGAGACAGCACAAGCCTCCCTGCCTTTCTCCTTATGGCCAGCCTTAGGAACCCTAGAAAGGGATGGCAAACAATCTTCTTCCGACTCACTGACGCCTTTTGGTCCTCTTTGGAAAAAGTAAAGTGTGACCCCAGGCCCAAGAACAAGAAGCCCAGGCTGACCTCTGACCCTGTCCTCTGCAGCCTTCCTCCCCCTCAAGGTTTCATTTCCCCCCTTTGCCTTAACCACCTCAGTATCACTGTACTGAGCAGGTCTTTGGAAGGCCCAAGAGAAAAATGGGACCATGAGCCATCAGTCTGGGATCATTCACATTGTGTGGCTTGATGGGCAGCCCTCCCTGTGCCTTGCGCTGTGATGCACAGCACAGAGCCAGGTACTGAGGTGTTCTGCACACAGTGGGGGCTTTCTCCAACTGCCTGGTGGTGGATCTGGGATGGCTGTGGTTGTGGGGAACTGTGTCCCCTGAGAGCACTGAGTCTCTTAAATTCTGTTTTGGGCAGCTCCCAACTGCTTCCTGCCCCTGCCCCCTGGAGCAGAGGAGGCCTGGAAGTGGAGAATGGACCTCTACCACCCAGAAGGTGACCACCTGACTCTCCTCAACATGTACAAGGCTTACCAGGACGCCGACGAGAGTAAGTGAGTGCTGGGCAGCTGGCAAGTTTTTGTGAAAAGTCATTCATAGCCAGTGCACCCATATGCTTTGTGCAGAGAACTGCGCCAGGTATGGAACGTGACCAGACCCTTCCCTGAGCTGATGATCCTAGAGACAGCCATGCTCTTTAGAGCCTAGCATACAGTAGCACTTAATCAATGCTTGCTAGATGGAACTTTGGAAGCTGGAGATGAGGTGCCAAGTTCTGGGGTGCCGTCAGAGGTAATGTAGAGGGGGGCGGGGAAGGTGACATTCTAAAGCATTTTGAGAGCCAAGCAAAGGAGGGTGAGGAAAAAGTGTGAGAAGAGCCTACCCTGAGGAGCAGAGAGGAACCCTGAGTTCAACCCCTCGGTGGCCACTCATGCCCCTTGGCATAAATCTTGGGGTCCACCACCCACTAGGCTGCCTGGCTTAGCTGGGCCTTCACTGTGGACAATACTGCTGCAGCTGTTGGATCCCTGAGCCAAGAGCTGAGGACACCCAGGAAAAGCAGGGAAGGCCCTGCCCTGCCCTACCCTGCTCAAATATACTGGGAGAGGTATATACCAAGCAGTAATGAGGACTTACAGTCATGTTCTCATTTGGATCTTTACAGCTGCCCTGGGTGGGGTGGGACAGGCTCATATCCCCCTTGGACATTTGAGGAAGTTGAGGCAAACAGTTTGTAGTCCCTTGTCAGAGTCATCCAGTTAGTAAGTATCTGAGGCTGGATTTGAACTCAGATCCCCCTGAATGCAGGCCCTGTACTACATGCCCTATGGTGCCCCCTCACACTGGAAGGGAACTCCAGAAGGGAAGGCTGTAGTTGGCACCTTGGGCCCTGGCTGGCAAAGTCTCCCTACATTGGATCTGAGTGCTATAGGAAGTCAGGAGCTCTAAGAGACAGAAATGGGGAAGAGGGTATTCTAGACCTGGGGCAAGCCAGTGTTCCAAGGCATGGAGCTGAGAAGCCTACCTAGTCTGACAGTTCCCAACAAGGGATGTGAAAACCTTGAGAAAATAGAAACATCATTTTTGTAAAGGAAACCAAACAAGGTAGAGGCAGGGGTGACCCTCAGGACAGGAGGAAAGGAGAGACCGAGTATCCCCTGGTCAGCCAACTCTGAGAGTCTGGAAGTGAGGGGCAGGAGGGGCTAAACTCAGGGGAGGCCAGGCCAACTGGGCCAGAGGGCTGGGGGATCCAAGAGGAGGCAGTGCTTGGGTTGGGTGCTGTTAGTTACAAAGTAAAGGTGAGCGAGGGTTGGGGGGTTCTGGCCCTCAGGAGGAGTGCAGAGGTTCCATTTCTGGGCATCTCCCTTGAGGAGGGGGAAGACAGCTGACCCAAGGTCTGTGATCTGGACAACAGCATCCCTACAACATCTGCCAGTGGGTTGAGTTCTCACAGAGGGAAAGCACAGGGTCTGCAGAGTGTACTCAGAGGCTTGACCCATTGAAGGGACATCTGGGGAGCATTCACAAAGGGCTTACCGTGTGCTAGTCACTGGGAGCACAGATAAAGGGAAAAGGATGATGTCCCCTGCCCTTGAGGAGCTAATGGGGCGGGGGAAGGTTGGGCAGGGCCTTGGGGGAAAGTAGAGAAGGAGCACAACTGGCCTGGTCACCATTTCATCAAAACCGGGGTCCAGGACGAGCTCAGCAGCTGGATGAAAGGGCTGCAGGGGCAGAGGGATCTCCCAGGACCAGATAGCTGTGAGGAGCAAGGGTGGACGGGAGAGCCTTCTCTAATGACCAAGAGCCAGTCCAGCATCTGCAGGGTCAGGCCCCTGGGGAGATTCCTGGCCACCAGTGCCCCAGTGCCCCACTCCCTGGGACATAGCACTCACCTGAGCTAGGACCTTGAATCAGGGGAAGGTGATAGCTCACCCACATTTTAATGAAACATTGGACAAAGGACCATGGGTCTAACCATGGCACCCCTCCCCTTCCCGGTGGGCCCCTCTGGGATCACACACACAACTCCTCTCTCTACTCTTGTGTCCAGTGTCTGTTGCTGTTATTTCATCATTTCTCAGTCACATCCGACTCTTGGTGACTCTGCTTGGGGTTTTCTTGGCAGAGATACTGGAGGTGTTTACCATTTCCTTCTCCAGGTGAAGTGACTTGCCCAGGGTCACTCACCTAGTATGTGAGTTCAGATTTGAACTCATGTCTTCTTTACTCAAGGCAGGGTACTCTTATACACTGTGGCACCCCCTTGCTGCCCCAGCTACACTGGCCCTTGCTGTTTGTTACCTAAGACCATCCCTGCTCTGTGCCTTTGCCCTGGCTGCCCCCCAAGGCATCAGAAGCTCTCCCTCCTCCTCTCCCTATTCCACCTTGTGCAAAAGGCCTTTCCTCAACCCCCAGCTATTCCTCTATCCTTTCCAGGTTACTTTTGATGTCCATTTGACAGTGATCCCTAGGAGAGCACGGCCTGTGAGCTGGTCTATCTGTGAAATCCCAGCCTGAGCCCTCAAGAAATACTGGGTGCCCGACTATGCTTGTGGACAGGGTAGGGAGGAGTGGGCCAGTGGCTAGGCACCAAGGGTTATCACTGAGACATCTGGGGATAAGGGGGTAGACCAGCCTTAGGAGGAGAGAAGGATGCTGAGAAGCACATGCTGAGGGGTCAAATCTGTAATTGGTAACTGAGATTAGAAGAATATTGATTCCCAAATCGTGTATGTGTGTGCATGTGTGCATGCACTGTACACAGTAAATGTACATGATAAAAACTACAAAAAGGATGGGATAGAATAAATATTTTAAAAACATTTTATTAAGACCAATATGACCAAATGCTTCATTATTTTTTTAATCCGTATATTTCCTGGAGCATAGGGTAGACCTGTAACAGTGGTTAGTAATTAATTATTCAATGAATTTGACCAGTATATCCAGACAAGTATAGGTCAGTTTCCATATTGCCAGATCACTCCTACCCAAAAGGGAAGAGGGACTCTTGGGGGACATGAGGGGAGGGTGGAGGGAGGATTCTCACTGGTCCCAGTTGGGAATGGGGAGAACCACAGCCTTCAGGAGGGTACCCAGGAGGGCTATAACAGAATGCTGTCAGAGACCTGCCCCAAGACACACTAGTTGAGGGAGGACACAGCTGAGCAGATTGGATGGTCCCACATCCTGCCAGGAATCCTAGCACACATCACACTTTGGAGACCACTGCTCTAGCCATCAAAAACAGCTAAGGCCTGTCGTGGCCTCAAAAATCCTGGTTCACTTAATCAGGGGACCTGCCCCTCAGGAGCATCTATGAGGGTGAGCCAGAGTCAGAAATTAACCTAGAAGGTAATGGATAGGGATCCAGGGGGGCAAAGGCCTGCAAAGGACTGAGTCCCAGGGGTCCAGGCTTCAGGAAAGTTACGAAAAGCAATTTGGAGAAGTGATGAGGAATGCACGGGCGCCATTCACACACAGAGAGCCCCTTATCCAGCCTGGCTCCCAGTGGCACATAATATTTCAGTGGTAGGAGACTGAATTTCATTGTAAAACCTGGAGGGACAGAGCTATGGGGAAAATCCCCGAAGAGCTCAGCCTTCCTTCTTTTCCTAAGAATTTCAGCAGAGCTACTGATGTTTGCATGGATCTGCAGCTAGACAGTTCACTTAGGAAAAGGTGTTCTAGATACTTAGGAATATGTAAAATAAAGAGAATTTTGCATCCTGCTGTACTTGAGGGCCTCATTCATTATAAAGAGCTCTCCATTTTTTTCCCAGATCAAGGTTTGATCTCAGGGTGGTATGAACAGATCTCCCCCCGCTCTCAGTGGGGAAGGGGCCAAGAGTGTCTTCACTCCTCCAGGATCCATCCCCATTTGAACTCCTGGCTCCTCCTGGCCTCAGTTGCTTGCCATCTTTTCTCAATGGGTTCTTGTCTCTTTTCCTCTCAGACTGTGTGGAGAAATGGTGTGCTGAACGGTTCCTCAGCTCCTCAGCACTCAGGACAGCATACAGCATCAGGGAGGAACTTTTAGACATTGTCAGGCGGATTGAACTCCCCTACACGGAACCGGCCTTTGGCTCCAAGGAAAATACCCTCAACATAAAGAAAGCTCTTGTAGCTGGTTACTTTATGCAAGTAAGAATCCACAACAGGCTACTTTTAGTAGGCTGACATCAGAGAGAAAATAAGCTGTTTTTAAAAACTGCCCTGTCAGGTCCCAGGGCTGCAGTAATTCTACCAGTGATCTGATGGAAAGGGAAAGAGTATCACTGTATCAGTGTATTCAGATAGTGCTCCCCAGTACCCAAGCTGGCATACATCAGCTGAAGCAGAAGAGGTCCCTGAAGGGGAGCAGCCAGCCAGCCCCAAAAAGGGCAAGCTCCTGACACAGACTCCCCCCATCTCCCCTGGTGACTCCAGGCAAGCACCATGTCCACTGCATCCTCTGGCTGCCTCTTAAGAGAAGAGTAATATTACCTGTACCATGTGTGAGGATTTTCAGGTAGACAAGGAAGTGGAGGCCGGATGACTTTGAGGTGAGGCAATGGTGGCCTGAACCCATGTGAGGAGACAGATGCCAGAGACTCTGGAGGCAGAGACAAACCCTGGTAGATGGAGGGGTGGAGGGAGGGAGGCAAGAGTGTGCGTGAAAAGGAAGTCTGGAAGAAAGGGAGGGAGCATGGCTGAAAAGGAACGAGTTCTGTTTTGGACTTGCCGAGTCTGAGCTGTCCATCAGAGTTGGGGACATGGGGGTGAAGGTTCATCAGCGCTGTCCTGAGCTCCAGGAGTAAGGCCAGCTTCTCCTGCTGCTGTTCATTACCTCTTGGCACTAGGGGTGGGGTCAGTATGTGTGCAGATGACTGATTCTGCCCCCTTCATACCCCCTCAGATCGCTCGTGATGTGGATGGATCAGGGAACTACTTGATGTTAACCCACAAGCAGGTGGCTCAGCTGCACCCCCTTTCATGCTACTACAACATGAAGAAGATACCAGAGTGGGTGGTCTTCCACACATTCAGCATATCCGAGAACAACTACATCCAAATCATCTCAGAAATCTCCCCAGAACTGTAAGTGGGGGTTAGGGGGTCACAACCTGTGCTCATTTTGAATGGAAGTCCTCCTCCATCCTGGGCCTCCTTGGAACAGAAAACCCTCCATGCTCCAGGATGGGCCCAGTCTAGTAACACTGTCTCTCTTGTGGAGTCTTTTAGTGGATGAGGTTTTGTGGGCCTTGGGCTGCCCTGTGGACTGTAAGAGTCTGCCTCTGCTATCAGAACATGTAACCCTCTAATCCTGAACAGTGTGTCCTTCGAAAAATATGCCCCAAATAACCCTATCATATGTACTCACCGAGACTTGAAGCAAACAGATATTGTAACATGTACTCCTAATCAGATGATGTGAGAGAAATGTGGGAGGGGCACAAGGAAACTCCTCAGTTCCCCTACACCCTGCTGAAGGGCCTTATCTCTGCTCCAGGGTCATGAACCCCATCCCCTAAGGGGGTGCCAACTGATAGCTACCCTCAGGTTCCCGCATGAGAACAACTGTAACCAAAACAGCTGAAGTTCGATAAGAAGGACCTTGTACCAGTTAAAAGGGGAAAGAAAGCTGGTGGATGGCCCTTCTAATCTCAAGTGGAAGATGGCTGAAATGCAGATGCTAAAGTTTGTTTTTAAAGTCTTTGCTAGAATTTTCTCCTGGAAAATTCCCTGATGTTTAATATCAGACAACCAATCAATTATTAATGTGATGCTTTATTAATAATTAACATGATGCTCAGGATAAAAGCTTATTTTGAAAATTTCTGTTCAAAAATAGCCAACTATAACAACAAAATGCACAAGCAATCTAAGAAAATATAAACATTTTATTGAACATGGCTCCCTCTGCAGGATACTGGACATTGTTTCCACGTTGCAACTGCTCTATAAAATGACTGCTTTTCACAGTTATCCCCCAAATAGTTTCTGAAGACTTTTGACTGCATTAAAATAGGTACTTTTAAGTCACTATCCCACTAATGCAAGGCTTCTTTATCTGGATCTACAAACATGATTTCTTTATAACAATTTCAGTATCATGGTTTCCTTTGTAACCCTATGTATTTTAATCTATGCATTTTAAAACCCTCTGAGAAAAGGGCCCTAAAAGGTTAAGAACCTCTCACTTATAAATGAGTGAGGGTTCCTGATGTGGCAGCTTTCAGATACTACTGTTGTCAGCCATGTGCCTGGCTGTTCCCTAAGAAGCCTGCAAAGATACACTGAGGCATCTCTTCCCATGGTGCATCTACCAGAAATCCCCCAATTTATTCCTGCCAAAGGAGCATTAATAAAAGGCCCTGCCCAGGATGCTCACTGAGGAGCACACCCCTTTGGGCACACCTCCAAGTCTGCACTTGGCCCACAAGTCGGTCCAGGAGTTCTGACTCCAGACCAGTTATGTCGAGCTTCAGAGCTTTGGCATTTTTCCCTTACAAAGATCTTGGAGTCTGAATAAATTACCTCAACTTCCCTTTCCTTGAAATTGCTGTGTTTTGTTTTGTTCCAACAGATTCATGCAGTTGGCCCCGCCATACTACTTCAGTAATCTGCCTCCTAGTGAAAGCAAAGATATTCTGCAGCAAGTAATCAATCACTTCTCACCGATTTCAACAATGAGTAAGGAACTGAAGACAAGCAAAGAGAAAATCTGTGAAGAGTGCCCTGAAACTTCTGCTGAACCCAGATGCGTTATTCAATGACTTGCAAACCTTAATTCTATTCAGTACACACTGAAACCGTATGTGCAATAAACACCCCAAAGTTAATCATTGTAATGGTTTGTCAACATGAAAGATATACAGAGATTTAACAGGAGGCAAGACAAATTGCCCAGCCAAGATAATTTTGTACAAGTAAAACATTTTGTACATCATTAAAGCAACCGTAATAAACAGTTGTTGCTCAGTTTTTAAAATTCCTAACCCATGTGTTCCGTTTTCTCTTGAAGTAATGAGCTTTTAATGAATGATTCACAAGTCCAAGGTACATTTGACCAAAATGAAAAAAGGAGATTTTAAAAAACCTATTAAGGCCACGGTGACTGAACCATCCGTTATACATGGTATTACAAACACAGGAGTTGTTTTCAAAACCATTAAATCTCCAACTGGAGTTTATCAGAAAGCCTTATACAAACAAGCCAATCACTGTCTACACAAAGTAGGTTAGACAGATAGATACTCCTTCAGCGTCTCCATGACTGCACTCATCTTGCTCGCTGGGATGACCATCACCGTCCGCAAGGGCTTCATGGGTAAGTCATCAAAAGACCACCTGCCTCCCAAAGCCAGGTCACTCTCCTCTTGCACTGAGTAGCTGAATTTGAGAAGTGCTTTCTAAAGTAAAAGAAATAAACTCAAATGAAGGCTGTCTCCTCCACAGCCAAGAAGGGCTGGGGCCTAAGCTGAAATGGCCATGGCAGCAAAGTGAGCCAGGATTCTAAACAAACCAAAGGCTGCTGACAGCCTCATCTGTTGCCCCACTGGAGAGACCCAGGGAAGGGGTGAGCCATGTCACCACTTCTTTCCTTTCCCCACTTAACAAACAGTGTTTTATTTTTTCCAATTACATGTAAAGACAGTTCTCAACATTGACTTTTGTAAGATTTTGAGTTCCAAAACTTTTTTCTCCCTTCCCAAGATAGTAGGTGATCTGATATAGGCCAAACATGGATAATCACATTAAATGTTCCTCTACATTAGTCATGTTGTCAAAGAATCAGAAAAGGGGAAAAACCACGAGAAAGACAAAACAACAAAAAAAAAAAGAAAATAGTGTGCTTTGATCTACATTCAGACTCCATAGTCTGAATTTTTCCATCATTATTCTTTTGGAATCGTCTTAGATTATCACAGCACCACTTTGGAAATGACCTCATTTCAAATGCAATCTCCTTGGCCCCTGAGCATTGAGGTATAATAAGACCCAGACTCAGTACCTGGGCTCCCAGCTACTGAGTCCTGACTCTGCTCTAAGCCTTGAGAAGATCATCAGACTTCAACCTCAGTTTCTCAACATGTGAAATGGGTCTAAAAATAGCTCCTATCCCACAGGATTGTTATGAGAACCATGAGATCATGTTACTTTTCAAACTACAAATCCTAGCTATAATTATTATGTTATATATACTATACATTATAATAATACTCCTCTCAAAGTGATAATAGGTGAGAGCCCTCTACAACCTAACAAGGTAGAGAGCAACAGACGTATGAGATTCGGGAAGAGCTGGGTTCAAATCCTGCTCTGACCCTAAGTCATTTATCCTTTCTCTGCCTCAGTTTCCTCATCTGTAAGATGAGGGCATTGGCCCTAAAGGTGTCCTAAGTCCCTTCCAGATCAGTATTTACAGTCCCAGGCAAGCTCTCAAAACATCTTGACTCAAAAGAAAAGGCTTCACCGCCGAGCTCTCTAGATCACTGGTGCAAACACAAAGCTCCCATTTCCCATGAGAAAAGGACAAATGAGGTCGAGTTCAGACACCTTCCTTCAGTCTATGGGAGAAGCTGAACCCTTCTCGGGGCCACTCAGTTTTCTCATGGTACTATCCATCTGGTCAAGTGACAAAATATGAAGAGTCTCAGGCTTCAGAAATGAATTCCTTGGAATGACTTTGTTCAATGACCTCACCACCAGAAAGGTGAAGGCCCATCTCCAACAAATAAAAGGAGTTGCACAACTAAGGTCTTCAGAATCCACCATCAAATAACAACAGCAACAAAAGTCTACTTAGGGGGGCGGAGCCAAGATGGCGGAGTAGAAGGATGCACATTTACGAGCTCCAACCCACAGCCCATAGAATTAATGTAAAAAGAGATCCACATAAATTCTGGATCACTGAAAGGTGTGCAGAACCAGAGTGGAAGAGATTTGCGTGCCAGAGAGCTCTGGAGACCCGTCCCCAGGGTCCGTCGCGCCCCGGAAAGAGGACCCCACCCCCAGCGCTGCCCTGGCCGCGGCCCCAGAGAAGCTGACCCGAGCAGGCTTCAGGGACGGAAGCTCCGGCAGCCAGGAAAGTTCCTCCGCCTGCAGAAGCTACAGGTCAGTGAGAGAGACGGCTGGCTGGAGGAGGGGAGTGGAGTGTCTCCGTGACTCGGGCCCCCTCGGGAGGAAGTGGCAGCGGCAGAGACGGGGGCAGGAAGCGGCGCAGGCAGAGGCGTGGGCAGCAGCGGAGGCAGCAGCGGCCGCCCGGACTCCCTCAGCAGCAGGCAGGATCTTCATTACGGAAGGTCTCTGCATAAACAACCTGAGGGAGCTGAGCCTGCGAGGCAGCCCTGCCCCACTCCGCTCTATTACTCAAGGCCTCTGCATAAAGCCCCTGAGGGAGCTGAGCCTGGGAGGCGGCCCCCCCCCACCCGCTCCGTTCCTGAAGGTCTCTGCATAAAGCCCCTGAGGAGGCCAAGCCTGGGAGGCGGCCCTGCCCCCACCCTATCACC
Organism: Bettongia penicillata ogilbyi; assembly: GCA_023548195.1. NCBI lineage: Eukaryota > Metazoa > Chordata > Mammalia > Diprotodontia > Potoroidae > Bettongia > Bettongia penicillata. Next base: position 5,015,659 of record JAJHZJ010000324.1, on the reverse strand, counting down.
AGAACTAAAGCTTGCTGCGGAAAGCCCATTTGAACCTCAGACCCCAAGCACTAGCTGGGTGGATCTAGGCGGGGGCGGACAGGAATCTCAGAAGTAACTGGCTGGGAAAATGCCTAGAAAAGGGAAGAAAAATAAGACTATAGAGAGTTTTTTCCAACAAATGCAAATGATCCCAACATCCGGATCTGATGACGAGATCGTATTCTCGCCATCGGGGAAAGATGTGGAGGGCGGGGCCTCAGTACCTCAGACACCCCAGGGGGATGTCAGGTGGGCTCAGGCCTTGGAAGAGCTAAAAAAGGATTTTGAAAAGCAAGTTAGACAGGTGGAGGAAAAGCTGGGAAGAGAAATGAGAGAGATGCAAGAAAAGTATGAAAAACTGGTCAATACCTTGGTTAAGGAGACCCAAAAAAATGCTGAAGAAAATAACACCTTGAAGACTAGGCTCACTCAATTGGCAAAAGAGGTTCAAAAAGCCAATGAGGAGAAAAATGCTTTCAAAAGCAGAATTAGCCAAATGGAAAAAGAGGTTCAAAAGCTCACTGAAGAGAATAGTTCTCTCAAAATTAGAATGGAACAGATGGAGTCTAATGACTTTACGAGAAACCAAGAAATCACAAAACAAAACCAAAAGAATGAAAAAATGGAAGAGAATGGGAAATATCTCATGGGAAAAACAACTGACCTGGAAAATAGATCCAGGAGAGACAATTTAAAAATTATGGGACTACCTGAAAGTCATGATCAAAAAAAGAGCCTAGACATCATCTTCCATGAAATTATCAAGGAAAACTGCCCTGACATTCTAGAACCAGAGGGCAAAATAAGTATTGAAAGAATCCATCGATCACTACCTGAAAGAGATCCAAAAAGAGAAACTCCTAGGAACATTGTGGCCAAATTCCAGAACTCCCAGCTCAAGGAGAAAATCTTACAAGCAGCTAGAAAGAAACAATTTCAGTACTGTGGAAATACAATCAGGATAACTCAAGATCTAGCAGCTTCTACATTAAGGGATCGAAGGGCGTGGAATAGGATATTCCAGAAGGCAAAGGAACTAGGACTCAAACCAAGAATCACCTACCCAGCTAAACTGAGTATAACACTTCAGGGGAAAATATGGTCTTTCAATGAAACAGAGGACTTTCAATCATTCTTGATGAAAAGACCAGAGCTGAAAAGAAAATTTGACTTCCAAACACAAGAATGAGAAGAAGCATGAAAAAGTAAACAGCAAAGAGAAGTCTTAAGGGACTTACCAGAAGTGAACTGTTTACATTTCTACATGGAAAGACAATATTTGTAACTCTTAAAACTTTTCAGTATCTGGGTAGTTGGTGGGATCACACACACACATATGTACACGCATGCACGCACACACACATACACACATGCACACACACACAGAGACAGAGAGCACAGAGTGAATTGAATAGGATGGGACCATAGCTTAAAAGAAATTAAGGTAAATGGTGAGAGAGAAAGGTAGGGGGAGGAAAGAGGGTGAAATGGAATGGGGTAATTATATGTCATTTAAGAGGCAAGTAGGAGACTTTTTAGTGGAGGGATAAAGAGGAGAGCTGAGAAAAAAAAACAAGAAGTTTACCCTCATCACATTTGACTAAAGGAAGGAATAAAATGCACACTCATTTTGGTATGAAAACCTATCTTACAGTATAGGAAAGCGGGGGAGAAGGAGATAAGCAAGGGGGGGGGGATGATGGAAGGGAGGGCAAAGGGAGGAGGGAGCAATTTGAAGTCAACACTTGGGGAGGGACGGGATCAAAAGACAGAAGAGAAACAATGAGGGGCAGAATAGGATGGAGGGTAATTCAGTTAGTCTTACACAACACGACTATCAGGGAAGTCATTTGCAAAATTACATAGATATGGCCTATATTGAATTGCCTGCCTTCCCAAAGGGAATGGGTGGGGAGGGAGGGATGGGGAGAATTTGGAACTCAAAGTTTTAGGAACAACTGTCTAGTATTGCTGTTGCTACTAGGAAAGAAGACATAACAGTTAATGAGGAATAGAAAGTCATCTGGCCCTACAGGAGAAAAGAGAAGATGGAGACAAGAGAAGGGAGGGATGACAGAAGAGAGGGCAGATTGGAGATAGGGAAAATTAGATTGCTTGGTGTATTGAGGTGGGGGGGAGGGGATAAAAGGGGAGAAAATTTGAAACCCAAAATTTTGTGAAAATGAATGTAAAAAGTTAAATAAAAAAATAAAATAAAAATTAAAAAAAAAAAGTCTACTTAGAAAAAATCCCATTATAAATGAGCAAATACCAGGACAGGGACCAGAGCTGTGATTCCATTCATGGAGGGACCTTGCTTCCAGGAGGAAACACCTGCACATGCAGGCTAGACCATGTGGAATTTACAAAGAGTGGCCAGACACAGGGAGGTGCACGGGAGCAGACAGAGCCTTCTGACCAGTATATGTGTTCTCTAACAGTCCCTTGTCACCCCACATGGCCTCTCACAGCACTTCTTTATACTGTGTTTTAAACTGTCAGAAATAAAAAGTAGGTGTAGAGCCCAGCCTTACCTCATAGAAAAACTCCTCCTCTGCGTTGGCAAACATCAGTTCTTCTTTCTGTGGAGCATTCCCTTTGTTTCTCGAATTCCTTGAGGCCTCTCGGAATGTCTTACTGATCATGAGGTAGTAGTAGCACTTGCCACAAGGCTGATTGGCCTTGTGCGACTCTGCGAGCTCCTTCCTATAGAACAAAGAACATATGGGGGGTGTCAAAGCCAGCAACAGCAGAAAAAAAGCCACCCCACCACACCCTCTCCATCTGCTGACATGCTGGGGTGGGGGGCACTAGTCAAACAAAGATTAGATCTGTATCACAGCCACCCCAGGAGAACCACTCAACACAAGCTCCCTGGCATCAAGACTGAGCCCAGTCTGGGCTTGGAGGTCTTAGGGGCTGAGAACCTTGACTGAAAACACTCCCAACTTTAGGAGATTTCTGTTTTGGGGGGCTGGAGACCCCAGCATCTGCACTGCCCATAAGCAGTTAGGTTTCAATGAATCAAAGTAAGTACAGGAAGAAAAAGAAGCCACGGTTGAAGGCCATTCTTCTCTTTTTTCTAAGCAAGAATGTTGCAGGAAAGGAAATAACCATTGATTAAAAACCTACGAGGTATCAGTGCCACGCTGAGGGCGTTACCAATATCATCCCATCAGATCTTCACAACACCCCACATTATTATCTATTATTACCCCCATTTTAGAGAGGTGCGCAGGGTCACCCAACAACTAAGAGTCCAGGGCAAGATTGGACCCTAGCTCTACCTAGCTTAGGAACTAGCGCTCTGCCCTGTAGTCTTCCCTAGCCACTGCCAAGATCTGGCTGTAACTGCTAGACAAAGACTTTGCTCCCCACTTATTCCTACTGGAACCATGGATCTACATTGCCTAGAAGCCACCTCTCATATTCATTTCCCACTGAAAACGCCTGTCATCCCCCAGAGCATTTACTACACTGAGCCAGGAGAACCCCAACCACAGCTGACCAGACAGGCTGATGGCTAAGAGACAAGGAAGGAGACAACCAGCAAAACCAAGGAAACAAGGATGGAAACCCTGTACCCACAAAATAACTGAAAGAAAAAACAAAAGTCAGCAGAGGGGCCACCTTTAAAAAGACCCCTCCCAACAGTGATGGGTCTTCCTTTGGGTCTACCCCAAATTGTCTACAACTACATTTGGAGATATGCCACAAGACCTAAACAGAGCTCAAACAATATTTAATTATAGAGACCTTTCTGACATTTAAAGTACATTGTGATACCTTTGCTTAAAATCTGCCCATAAAAAAATTCTCTGTGAAGCCAAAAGGTGTTGTTTGACTGTTCTCAGATTAAGCCCTCCAGAGGATTTGACTGTTCATATTGGGATCTTAGTTTTTAAAAGATTTACCACTCATTATACATCTGGATCCCTGTACTTTGTTGTTGCACATCAAAACAGATTTTATATGGAAAAATCCAGCCATTTTAGTGAAACAAATCAAAGATACCATTTCCAATATATGCGAGGAGGGGCTGTTATCAATTTAATGGAGAAAGAAACAGCAACTGAACTGAAAATGGAAATCCTTCCATAAGGCATAAGCTTCCATAAGCAGGGTCCCAAGCACAGAGAATGAAGCTTCTCCCAGTAAAGGCCAAGTGGCCAGGAGATGAGTCTAACCACCTGTACTCCACTGAGCTACAACTCAGTCGACAACAGCCTTCCCTCTCTCCCTCTCTGCAACAATACATTTCCATTTAGATCACATTTATGAAACCATTTGGAAAAAAATGACTGCTCAGAAAGTCTCTTACTGGAGCTGCTGGTGCATGGGCAGAGCAATCTGGGGCGGGACGTTAATGAATCTTTCACTTAGCAGGAGACCCACAGGCTTAGTGGGATCATTGAGGAGCTTATGCAGCTGTTCAACCATATCCTTCTCACAGAGGCTCAGAATCAACTCTTTAATCTGTTCAGCACATTCAGTACCCTAGAAATCAAAAAGAAGGTTCCTTGACATTAGAGACCGGCCAGTGACATGAGAAAACTTAAAAGTCAGCTCTAACTCTAACTCATTACTCTGAGGAGTCTACGGCCAAGTGGGTTTCTGCTCTGGTCCCAAAAGGGCTCTGCTACTGAATGTTTACCTAATTTCCGAGGAAACCATTTTGCTGCTAGTGATTTAGCAATGACGTGGTCAGTGACAAGAAGCTTCTGAATGATCATGATAACCTGCCTTACAAAAAGAGACTGAAAAGTGCACACAATTCAAGTGAGGAACAAGCCAACCTGAGGAGAGAAAGTAGGGAGAGGAAGTTTTATAAGAAACAGATCAAGCAATGGAAAGAGGGACCAAAAAACCCATTTTCTCTGGCTACCCCACCCTGCCTGGTACGCTCTCCCTCGTCTCTACCCACTAGCTTCCAATCAAAAATCTCTCCTTTCCCACTTGTTTTCTATTTATCGTCTATCGTTTTGTATATGCTTGCATATTTGGATATATATATATTTACCCATTAGACACACATGTATCTGTGTTCTCCCATTAGACTATGAGCTCCTGGAGGGCAGGGCCTATCTTCTGCCTCTTTTTAACACATAGTAGGTGTTAAATGTCTACTGACTGAAAAACACAAAATGAAATGTCACCAATAAGCTCACTAACTTCAACTGCAGAACTCCCAAATCATCAATATCAGTATTCAGCCTGTATCAGGGAACCCCTAAAACCAGGGCTCCTAAGCAGATGTGTAGCACAGAACAAGCCAACATTCAATAGGAGAACACAACCACTTGGAGAAGCATCTTCACTGAACCATGCAGAAACAATTCAAGATTTCTACTGAATCCCAGTGACATAGAACTTTCTTAATGAAGAAGTGTTTTCAGAAGGAATTACCAGACATCAATGGAATCAGCACAAATACCTAACAGGAAAGGTAGTAAATCTTAAGAGTATCCATGAAGACATGACACCAGAGAACTGACCTTGCTTTCGGTTAAATTCAAGAGGCTTATGAAGCCAAAAATCTCATCGTCTTCATCATCCTCCTCATCACTTTCTTCTGGAACATCTGTTTGCTATTTTAAAATGAGAGACGTTTTAGATTTGGGTTCAGAAGAATGGAAACAAGAATGGGGCAGTTAGCATTACTACTGACGTGTCTTCACTTAGACATTTTTCCCAGATTTTCCAAATCTTGTGATTTCAGAGTTGGAAGGGGCCCTGCTCCCAAGGCCAAAGTCAAAAAGGTTCAATGAGCTGATCAGTGTCACACAGACCCATCCCCAGGGCTCCTTGACTAGGAATCTGTCTCTTCCATTTCTAAAAGGTTATTAGGCAGAAAATGGGCTAATTTTAATTGGCATTAAAACTGGCTAAGTCCACTTAACCTTTGGCCTGCTCATTTACTTATTGTTATATGAAATGAAAAGAAGAAAAGTTTCACAGACATTAACCCCCATCGTGCACTTCATGCAGCGCTGGCCTAGATGGCATCCAGAGCAAAGAGCTCTAGGGCATCTCTGTGTCAACAGAAAGTACAGATGTGGGGTACGAGCAGCATTTCAATAAAGCAATAAATTGTTAGCTCTTTTTGGGTACCAACATGTTACAACCCCTCAGGTCTGCAGGCTCCTCACCCACAAGATGAGAGTGTGGGGCCATGGTCCCTTCCAGCTCTGATTGTATGAAATCACTCTTTCTGTACACAAATACTAAGTTCTCATTCTGGCAAGCTTCCCTCTCGATCAGATTCTCGTTATATTAAAATGCTGGGGAAGGATGAAAAGGAGAAACAAGGCTGACCCTGCTAGGATGGTATCTCACGGGCCACATAATATCCAGGACGCTGTCCCGGTCCCCCGAACAAAAACATTGCAGAAGTCAGGCTCTGGAAGTAGCCCAGGTGAAAGATCACCCATACCTAAGGAAGACTGGGGGCCCTGTGAGTAGAGATGAAGAGAGGTGGTGGAGGAAGAATTAACCAGACCTGACAACTAATTGGACTCATGGCAGGGTGAGAGGGGCAGGCTTAGAAGGATTCCAAAGTCATAAACCTAGTGACTAGACTATGGTGGCTTTTTGAAAAGAAACCAGCAGTATGGAGAGAGGGGTGCATTTCAGAGGAAATGCAACAAGTTCTCTTTTGGACCCAACAAGACTGGGATGCTTCTTAGACATCTTGGTGGAAACGTCCATATCTGGTATGGAACCAGAACCCAGGAGAAAGGTGAGGATGGGATATGGTACAGGGTACACTGGAATAGGGGACTGTGACATAAGGGAGGGACAACTTTATGGAAGGAGGAAAGTAGAAAACAACTTTGGAGAAGAAAACATAGTGCAGAATTTGGCGCTGGTGCAGCCAGCCACCGGGAACCATTCCCTCTCCCTGTTGTTCCCTTTCAGATCTCATGAAGTTTCGCCTTCTGGGAGTGTTTGCAGAAAATTCTTGTCCCAGAGTGATTCACTGAGCACCTGGAGCACCAGGGCCAGGCCTGGCTCTTCCCACGTTTTGTTGGGAAACATGGGGGCTCATGTGCTAGGAGGCAAAACCTCTCTTCCTAGCCAGTGTCCCCAGCACTCATTTCTCAAAGCACGAAGGACTTTCCCTTTTCTACAGAAAAAAGGGCTGCCAAACATGACCACTTGAGCCCCTCGTCTCCTCCTGAACCATCAGTTTTCACAAGGACCTATGGGCCCCATAACACCCCCTGCTCCAACACTAGCAGCTGATGTATGGTTTACCTGACCACATCCAAGGACAGCCGAGTGCAGACATCAGAGTTTGTCTGCAAAGTTTCTTCTATAGCTCAAGACCCACAATGGCTCCCTCCTCATTTCCTTCCCCTGGTCCCCACTGTGTTATCTCTGGTTCCCTGGGACGTTTTCTCTCCTCCACTGATCTCTGATCTATTCATGCTTCCTATGATACAGACACTGCTATGTTTGCTTAGTGCGCCTCCTTGGGCTCCTAATTCATACTGCTCTGTATTGTCACAGGGAAGCGTCAGGCACCCACAGCAGCCACTGGGGACCCTTTACCACTAGGTCACAGGCATGGGTTTCTAGAGCTGGGCTGTGAGTCACAACTCGGGCTAGGTGAGGGCACCTTCATCACCTCTCCTGGAAAGAGGCTACAGCAGCTCACACTGCATGTGCGATGGCTCACAAGTGCCACGGTGGTGGGTATCACAGCCATCACTGAACATCTGGCCATCATGACTGTTCCTCTTCTTTCCCCCGTCCCTTTCTTTGTTTTCTCTTTCTTAGGTCACCTCCTCTTGGAACACAAAAGCATAAATTCCATGGGGGCTCAGAATGTAGTCAGAAGTACAATGGGCTAGACTGGAGAGGAGAGGAGGGCATGACCACCGGCTCTGAGCTGAGAGTCACCCCCTCTCTCCTAGCCCACCCAAAGGAACTTTTAGACCTTGGGCTGCTCACTACTAGGGAATGGTTTGTGCCCTCAGGGGCTAGCAGCATGCCTGGCACCCACTAGGTGCTTAACACATGCCTGCTGATTGACTGAACTTAGACAAGTCCCTAGACCTCAGTTTCCTCATCAGTAAAATAAGGAGGCTGGCCTCAAAGTCTCTACAGTCCCTTTCCAGTCCTATGATCCTATGCATTCCAAGGTCTTGCCCAGCCCTGAGATTCTATAATGGCTTCATAAGTGATTCTTCTTTTTCTCCAAACAAAAAATAAGGTAGAGACAAAAATGAAGTTTCTTAGGGGGGAGAAATGGCCAATCACCCAGTTTGTGACTGTGACCCTCCCTTCTCCCACACAAAGAAAGACTTGGAGCCTCACCTTAATGACGCTCCCCACGTGACTCTGCTGTATTAGCAGACTGGTGAGCTCAGCAATGTTCACTGCAGCCTTGAGGAAAAGCTAAAGACAAATGGAAAAACACTTAATTGTGAGAGAGTGCAACATCTAAGTGAAGGTTGGATTCCTAGTGACAGGCCCAGCTCTAACAGGAGACTAACAAAATAAACGTCCCACGTGCCCTCCATTCTACAGTCTCTTAAACAAATGTTGTTCTAAGTGTTCTGATGTTAGAACGAGAATTTCCAGCCTGTCTTACCTGTTGTAGTAGTTTCTTTATTCCATCAAAGTCATCACTGGAGATAGAATGAGCTTCAAACTCCACTGTCACTTCCTGTAAACAACACCGAGGAAAAGGTCTCCCAGCTGCCCCCTCCCCACATCGCCTGGGGAGGGAGTGGGGGGACGTGGGACCAAGTGGGGCTCAAACCAATCTGTGTCCCTGTACCCAGTTCTCCATCCCTGGGGTCCAGCCCAGCTAGGGAGAAGGCCTGGAGTTGTCCCATAGGGAAAGCATCACACAGGCTGTCACTCCCGGAGCAGGCAGGAAGCAGAGCCAGTGGTCCTGTCCCCTCCCAGTGTAGACATGGGTGGAGTGGTAGAGGGCCTACAGACCTACCCACAGACCCCCTGGGCCACGGCAAACACAATCATGCTTGCACAACACACAAATGTGTGCCTATGCGCTGTCTAGGCAGTGCACACAAACACACCCACGAATACACACATACACAAATGTCTGAATGTGCACACATGCCCAAACACATGCACATACACACAATGCACTGCATGCACACACACATATGTAGGCACCCACACATGTGTACACACACATACAGGGGAGGCCAGCCCTGGCTTAAAGGGGAACCTGCAGAGAGACTCACACTGGGGCTGGGGGCATAGACTTGGCAGGGAGTCCTAGGGAGGAAAGGAGTTGGAAACAGCAAAAGCAATGGTCATTTGCTGCTGAAGACTTGTGCATGCCATGACCTTCTTATCATCAACACTGTTTTCAGTTTACCTAAACACAAAACTTCATGGAAGCATGCTCACAGCACACACTGGAATCTAATAGATTACGTGATCGTAAGAAGAGATAGACAAGATGTGAGAGTGACAAAGGCAGTGTGTGGTGCAGTGCTGGACTGATCATAGACTTTCCAAGCTAAATATCTGCATTCATCAAAAGCGCTGCCACCAAGGCAAAATGACTACCAGAAGAATCAATATCAACAAATTGGAGCTCTTCTCTGAGCATGAAGTTTGCTGCTGACTTGGAGGGAAAGTTGAGCCAACACACAGTTGGCAACAGTGGAGCAGAAAGGGAGTGGGCAGCTTTCAGAGATTTGGTGTACAGCACTGCATTTGCTCATCTGGGTCAGAACACTTGCAAACACCAAGACTGGTTTGATGGAAATGATGGGGAAATTCAGAAGCTGCTAAACAAAAAATGAGAACTCCATGGGATGTACCAGCACGATAGTTCATCCACCTCTAAGAAGGCAGCATTTAATTCCATCAAAAGCAAAGTACAAGCAAAGCTCAGAGAGATGCAGGATTCCTGGCTCAGTAAGAATGCAGATGAAATTCAGTTTTATGCTGATAGTAACAATCCAAAGCACTTTTATGATTCCCTGAAAGCTATTTATGGACCAAAAATCTATGATGCATTACAACTACTCAGTGCTGATGGAGCCACATTGATTAGTGATAAGGACATGATCCTAGAGAGATGGGCTGAACACTTCCATAGTGTTCTCAACAGACCATCATCAATCAATGCTGAGGCCACTGACTGTTTACCTCAGGTTGAAGTTAATCCCTCCTTAGCTGAACTTCCAACTGAAGAAGAGGTTCTGAGGGCCATTAGGTTCCTTACATGTGGCACCCCCCCTGGTACTGATTCTATTCCAGCTGAGATTTACAAGGGAGGGGGACCACTGCTCATTATGAACCAAAGCTGACTGAAATTTTCCAGGTTATATGGCAAGAGGTTATCCCCCAGGAGTTCAAGGATGCTTCCATTGTCCATGTCTATAGAGGTAAAGGGAATAGATTGTCCTGTGACAATCACAGGGAGGTCTTTCTATTAGTCATTGCGGGCAAAATTCTTGCTAGAGTCCTCTTTAATAGGCTGATCCTTCACCTGGAAGATGGTCATATACCTGAGAGCCAGTGTGGCTTCAGAAAGGGTTGAGGAACAAGTTGATATGGTGTTTGCTGCTCAACAACTCCAGGAGAAATGCCAGGAGCAGAATAGAGGTCTGCACACAATATATGTAGATCTGACCAAGGCCTCTGACACTGTTAGTCATGAGTGCTTATGGAAAATTATGTCAAAATTTGGTTGCCTGGAGAAGTTCATCAGCATTGTACATTAATTTCATGACGGTATGTTGCCCAGGTTCTAGATAATGGACAATGCTCTCATGCCTTCCCAGTGGAGTAAAATAGAGCTGTGTGCTTGCTCCCATGTTTTTTAGCATGATGTTTTCAGCCATGCTGTCAAATGCTTTCAGTGAGGATGAACATGGCATCAAGTTCAGCTACCACACTGATGGTAAGTTCTTCAATTTGAAAAGGCTACAAGACAAGACCAAAATGGGAGGGAGTGTTGGTGCATGACTTTCTATTTGGAGATGATTGTGCACTCAATGCAGCCTCTGAAGCTGAGGTGCAATAAAGAATGGATCAATTCTCTGCTTCCTGTGCTAATTTTGGCCTAATAATTAACACCAAGAAAACACAGGCGCTCCCTCAGCCACAACCATACCATCCATACGTGGAGCCATCGGTTACAACAAATGGAGAAGTTTTCAATGCTGGGAATAAGTTCACTTATCCTTACTAGTGTACTTTCCAGGGATGTACACATTGACAATGAGGTTGATGTACACATTGCCAGAGCTAGCTCAGTGTTTGGGAAGCTCCAAAGAAAAGTTTGGGAGAGGACAGGTATTGGACTGACTACCAAACTGAAGGTCTACAGAGCTATTGTGCTGACCTCATTGTTATATGCTTGTGAAACATGGACAGTCTACTAGCATCATGCCAGGAAACTGAATAGCTTCCATTTTAACTGTCTTAGGAAGATTCTGAGAATCACCTGGCAGGATAAGGTACCAGACACTGAAGTTCTTGCTAGAACTAAACTGCCAAGCATTCAAACTATGCTTCAGAGAGCGCAACTCCAATGGGCTGGCCACATTGCTCAAATGTAAAATATACACTTGCCAAAAAGACTATTTTATGGAGAACCTGCATGGGGCAGGCAATCACATGGTGGCCAGAAGAACCGATACAAGGACACTATCAAGGTCTGTCTCAAGAACTTTGAATTTGACTGTGCAACATGGGAGACACTGGCACAGCACCACTCAGCATGGCGTGCCCACATCAGAAAAGATGCTGTGCTCAATGAGCAAAGCAGAATAGACAGCACGAAGGAAATGTAGGATGTGCACATTTGGGATATCCACCCCACATACTGACACGAACTATCTGTGCCCAACCTGTGGCAGAGCATTCCGAGCTTGTATAGATCTGACCAGCCACAGTGGGACACACTGAAACTTCACTTTATCATGGTGATGTCAGTTTGGTCCTCTTCGAAGGAGGAAGGACAACAACCACTAGAACGTCTTAACACGCACCCGTACCCAAACACGCGCATATACACACAAGGCAGCACAGGCACACACGTGGGCACACACGTGAGCACACACACCCAGGGGAGGCTGGTCCTGGCTCAAAAGGGAACGGGTAGAGAGCGTCAGGCTGGGGCTGGAGGGCACACAGCAGGCATTCACTAATGGCCACTGCGGTAAGGGGGATGGGAGAGGAATGGGCCAAGTCCCTCCCCCTGTCCGTGCCTCGGTTTCCCCACCTGTCAAAAGTGTGAGAAGCCAGACTGGGCCCTCACCACGTGCCCAAGGCGTGCCACGTCCTGAGGGACAGAACCTCCAGCCCACAAGGGGCTGACAGGCTACGCGGTGACGTCACTGAGCGCCGCGGTAGGTCCCCCCCACCTGGTTGACGAGCTCGTCTTCTTCGTCATCCTCTTCGTCGCTCTCGTGGCCGCTCTCGTCGGTGTCCTCCGCCGTCTCCTCGCGCTCCTCCTCGGCCCGGGCTCCCGGAGGCTGCGGGTGCCGGTTGCCCAGGGCGCGCTTCTTGGCCCGGGACGCCATGCTGCCTGCCTCCCACTGCACCTGCGCAGCTGCTTCCGGGTTAGGGCTTCCGGGCCGGCTCATGCGCGTGGGGGGAAAGTTCCCAGAGTACGGGCGGGAGAGGAGCGAGTGTAAGGCGCTTTGGAGCAGCTAAAGTAGGGAAAGCAGCCTTCGAACCTGGTCCGGTTCGTTGAACATTAAATGATCCTGGGCGCGCCCTGATGCTGGCCTCCCCGGGCCTGGGTTCCCCCTCGTCCGGCAGTGGTTTGCTCCACCGAGGGGGAAGCTGGGGGTGGATCCTTGGAACGGGCGGGGGGGGAACGTGGCCGGCTTTGCGCGTGCGCACTTGTGCGCGGATCACAAGGCCTTCGCGTGGCTCCCTGGGTTTACCGGCCGGGAAACTGAGGTCGCTGCTGTCTCCCGACGTCATGGCTCCGGGTCAGTGTCCCCGCCCCCCAGGGCTGTCCACGGCCACGAGCATTTTCACAGGACGTACCTTCCGTGGAGTCCAAGCCCCTTCCTCTGTGACAGAGAAGGAAACAGACCTAGGAAGGGGAGGGACTGGCCCGAGGCCGCCTGGGCAGGGAGTTAGCAGAGGCACAACTGGAACCCAGGCCGGACCTGCTCTGACCTTTCCTTCGTGCGCCCCTAAAACCCTGCCCAGAGGGGCCTAAGGGGTCATCTAGGGTCAAGGGTCACCCTGGGCGCCGGGTCATCGATCACAGCAGGGAGTCCCTCCCCTCACGTTCCCCTGTGCGGGTGGAGCCAGCCCGCACCATCAGCCGCAGGAAGCCCCGGGACCCCCACAGCCATCAGCATGTGGCGCAGTGCTCGGACCCAGGTCTTCTCCCTACCTCTCCCTGGCCCCGCCACCCCCCAGGGCTGATCTCCATGCCCCTGGCCCGGCTGCACGCTGGGCAGGCTGCGGGACCCTCCCCGCTAGCCTCGGAGCAGGCCTCCCCTGAGGCCCCGTCTAAGCTCCTCCCCTCCCGTGCCAGGCACTGGGAATGCCACCAGCCCTGGGGCCAAGGGAAGGCTTTGTGGAGCCTGTGGGGGGGAGGTAGGGGCCGTCCCCGCGGGAGCCTGAGTCAGAGCTGTCCTGGAAAGATGGGCATCTGCCTCTTCCTCCCAGGAGGCTGAAGCTGAAGAGGAGAGACTTGGGGAACTGGAGCAAGGAGGTGAGAGTTTGGGGTTTGGAGGCAGGAGATTGAGAGAGACAGCCTAGGTCCTCCTGATAAGAATGAGCAGGTGACACTAAAGAAGGTAGGAGGGCTGAGGGGCATCCAGACACTCTCAAAGCTCAGCTCACACCCTCACTTCATGATCTCAGAGAAAGCAATAGTATGTAACTAAAAGAGAAAAACGGAGTACGCACACACGCAAGAAATGACATGACATCTGAATTCTTACAAGAAAAATAAAATATGTTATAGGAAAACATAGTAAAACTATAATAGTAGGGGGCTTCTGTTTACCCCCTCACACCTATAGGAATCTAACCAAAAGAAGCAAAGGACCTAAATAAGATTTCAGAAAAACTTGATATGATAGCTCTCTAGAGGTTGTTGAATGGAAATAGAAAGGATTATATATATTTATCACCTGTAGACAGCACCTTTACAAAAAAATGACCATGTAATAGGGCATAAAAACCTCACAAACATGCAAAAAAGCAGATGGATGAAATGCACCTGTTTCACAGACCACAATACAATTAAAAATCAACAAATATTCACTAGATTAACAAAAATTAAATGGAGACTAATCAAGCCTAAAGAATTGGCAGTTCAAAGAACAAATTACAGCAATGAGAAAACAGCAGAATTTTCAGGATTCAGCCAAAGTCATCTCTAGAGGAAACTGTGGCTCTAAATACTTTGATTAGTAAAAGAGAGACCTGATCAATGAATTGGGGCAATGCAATTAAAGACACACACACACACACTCACACACACACACACACACACACACACACACAAGAAAACGAACACATTTAAGCTCTCCAAATAAATGCCAAAATAGAAAATCCAAATATCCAAAAAGATTAATAAAATTGAAAGTGAAAAAATTGAGTTAATAACACTAGCAGCTTTTAAAAAGATAGATAAATCATTCAAAGAGAAGAAAACGAAATTACCTAGCATCAAAAGAAAAATAAATCCGTCTGCTGAACCTCATTTGTGTCTAGTGGCCTTCAGCAGCAGCCCTAGGGGTGTCCATCAAGTCTCCTTCCCTCCCACTAGCTCCCAACTGCACATTTCCCAAATGTTATCTTCTACATGCAGGAGGCATGCACCAAGTAGGGCCTGGTGGGGAGAGAACCAGTCTCAGAGTCAGGAAGATGAAGACTGGAGTTCTCCTTCTGACATGCACTGGCAGCTGACCTGACCACCCTTAGAACACAGTTTTCAAAGCAGGTGCCAGCCGGGTTTAGTAGAGGGGGTTCCTCTGGTCCAGTCCCCTTCTCTCCCATGGACACCCCTGTTCATGCCCAGATCACCTCTGGTGTCAGCCTCCTCTGACGCCTTCACAAGTGTGATCCTTGACCATTGAAACACCATCCTGGCTTCCTGGCAGGAAACAGGGAATTGTTGAAATGATAAACTTTTTTTTTTTTTGTAGTTTGAAATCCAAAAACAAACAAAAAGGGTCTTAACGTTGCTAATGAGCTCGTTTTTAGCCTTGGGTCCAGTTGCTGGCTGCTTTCTCAGATGGACCTAATACAGTTTGTACCTGGCCTCTGTTGGGACTGAGGGGTTATGGCTTTGGTTAGATTGTTTTCTTACAGATAAAGGAAAGCCTGAATTAGGAGGACAATATTGATGAAAAATGTGCCTCTGCACACACAACACACATAAAAGAACATCAGTTTTGCCTGAAAAAAAAATTTTTTAATGAAAGTACTTTTTCCTTTAAAAACAAAAAGATCTCAGGAGTCTGTCAGGAGGCCTCAGTAGGTGATGGTAATGCAAAGATTTGTCTACAGTGTTTTCCCTGAATTTTCCATTAGAGAAATCACTGGGGGTATCAGGAAAAACAGCATAGCACATAGGTAAAGAAAAACTCATTTTGCACTAGGCTGTTGGCTTTTAAAACATGTTTGATTCCATGAATAAAACCCTTTTCTGTGTAAAGCCTTTTCACCTTGAAGAATGTCAGTTCACAGGAGTAAAAGCTGGCATTTATGTGGCACTTTAAGGTTTGCAAACTGCTTTATAGCTGCTATCCCATTTCGTCATCACAGCAGCCCTGTGAGGGAGGTGTTATTCCTGTTCCTTTATCACACATAAGGAAACTGAGGCAGAGAAATTAAGTGACTGAGCTAGGATGTCCAGCTAAGTCTGGGTCTAGGGCATCTTTCTGATTCCACATCCAGTACCAGTGACTCTAGCGGTCAGCGGGCTCAACTCTGGGTGCAGTAATACTATTCCAGTCTGTACAAAAAGTCCCATGAGTTCCCATCGGGTAGGGGTTCCCTCTACTTTTGAAATGCCTGACTTCCCTCAAGGTACAGCTCAGTTACTTTCTGTTCCAGAAGCCCAGGCAGATCCCCCAGTTACTTTGTGTCCATTTTGTGTTTACTTTTCCATGTTCACCTTTCTCCCGAAAAGGAGATAAGCTCCTTGTGGGCAGGACCTGTTTCATCTTTTCCAGGTACCTGGCACAGTACAAATGACAGTCATCTGGCCCAATCTGTCTTTTTGTGTTTAGCACTTAAGGAAACAGAGTCCCAGAGAAGCTCGAGTGATTTAGCAAATGTCTTCCAGTGCTGTAGTGGCTGAGTGGAGCTATAAATGACCCACCATCCAGCACTTTTGGGGCATTGATCTGTCCTTTCTAGCCGTTGCAAGGAAACAAGCAAAGAATTTGCAGTAAATAAAGTAGAGAGAGGGGAGGAGGGATGAAGCAGACAGCGGCACAGAAGGAAGCAAAGGGCCAGGAGAGGATGAAAGCAAGAGTTGGAATGAAATACCAGAAAAAAGGTCTTTCTTGTTCTGCGTGGACATTGAGAGGGGGCTGCAATGGGAGTCGAGGTTGGACGGTTTCAGGCACATCTCAGAAAGGACGCAGTCTGGTGCTGACAGTTTCAGTAGGAATTGGAGTTTTCAGCTGAAATGGGCCTTGGGTGTTTCATCCTCAAGTTAGAGGGTTACTGAAGCACACCCTGGAAGAGATTCTGTTCAAACTACAAATGCCAAGATGTCCATGCCACTCAATTACATCCCCATTTCCTTGGGGCATTAGGATTGTGAGAGGCAGTGCAGCTAGTTTCTGGTTGAAACACATTATGAATAACTCCATGAAATGATTAAATAATACCCATCTCCCCAAAGCCGCCATCTCTATCTAGCTGCCGTACCGTGAAGATAATTAAAATTTGGTTTCATAAGCGTTATTTGTTCGCCAAGGCTTTGTTGCTTAGATACCAAGGAATAGGGTTGTTCAGTCAGGGTCCTAGACAGACTCTGCTGCCTGCTGACCTTCCACACTGAGAAGGAAGTCAGCAGTCTCTTAGAAGTGATAGGATTTCAGCTTTGCCTGTCCACTCCCCTCATCTTCTATTGATGAAGCAGTACTTGGTAGGTAAAGGAAATGTTACCAGTGCACAGGTACCCCCTTCTTCACCACCAACACTGGCTGCTGAGGGCTGTGACATTTATGACATGTGACTTCCCAGGGCTCAAGAGCCTTTGTGGACCATCCCTACGCACGATGATAGGGGGTCTGTACTAGGGCTCTTTCCTTCAGTGCATTAGGTATATGAGAGACTTTCTTTTCCATAACTGTCAATGTGCCTAAATAATATGGAGAGCTCTCATAGCCCCTTCCCTTGGAAAGAGCCTTGAGGGCTTGTATTCTCCCTGTCAGTCAAACATGAGCCTTATCAAAGGCAGCCTGCACATTTTTTGTCAGCCTTATCAGTGATTCAGCCACCCAGGGAAGGGCCCGAGCTGCTCCCTGCTTACTCACTGCCAGGAATGAGGCAGGCACTCCACCAGGTCCATTGACCAGCTTCTGCTTGACCCAACCTGATCCTACAAGGGTAAGGAGAAAAGTCCCCCAGATCTAATTAGGATCCATTTCCCTTCTTCCTTCTAGCCTTTCCTAAGGGCCGGCTGATAAAAAAATGAAGATTTTATTACTGAAAGACCCTAAGGATGATGACTCAGGCCAGGATCCCTATATTCAGGTAAGTGATCCAGAGAATTACACCATGACCTCTTGGCACGCAGGCTTGCCTTCACTGTTCTTCCCTGTGGGCATCAGATCGGGCTGGGTGAGGCAGCATTGACTGGGGCCCTACTTTTGTTTTTAAGACAGCTCTCAGGTCTTGAGTGTTGGTACTTCTTTTTCCCCAGGAATTGGGATCATGTGGATTTGCAGCTACGTTGATACCTGTTTTATCCTTTGAGTTTTTGTCTCTGCAGAGTTTCTCTGAGAAGGTAAGGCCAAATACTCTGCTCTGTCTGTCCTGCCAGGAAGAGTGGCCAAGGGCGGGCGGGGGATGAGCTAAGTCTGGGACGAGCTTTTATCGTGTGTGTCAAGTGGTCAGGGCCTTGGCTGAAGAGCAGCTGGCGAACAGTGCATCCCAAAGCCACCGCACGTTCCAAAGCCGCCATCGCGTTGTACACCATAGGATGCCACCAACCTTGCCCCTTAAGTAAGGCAGTGAGTTCTATTCTAACCCGTTGGACCCCAGGGCATCATTGCAACTGATCTGGATTCGGATGTTCTCTATGTTGGTTTCACTGCCAGTATGGCGGTCATCATAGTTTATATAGGTCTTCTCAGACTTCTTGAAATTTTTCTTCCTCTCCATCTGTAAGGCAGTTCACACACCGTGACTTATTCACCCGTCCCCTAAACAATGGGCACCTGCTTCATCACCACCTTTCTGCTGCCACTAAAATGCTGCTTTGCATGTTCTGGCCTCCAGGGCATCCCAGAAGCTGTGGTGCCATGTCCTGACCCTTTCTGTGGTCATCTGCACTTTTGTGGAGCCCTGTGGAGTGGCTGAGTCATTTTTCTCCCAGAATTCCAGATGAGAGAACATAGATAAGTTACTTTGATGCCTATTCAGGCGCTATGTAATTGTCAGCTATTGTAGTTAGATTGGTGCATACATGTTCCCTCTTCTCCCATAGGATAAAGCACCATGAGGGGAGGGGTAGTTTGGCATCAGAGCCTGGCACATAGAGGTGCTTAATAAATATGTGCTGATTTGTTGGATCTTAATGAGATGTTTTGTGTGTGGGCAGCTATCTCGTCCAGAGGCTTATGGGGGCCTCATTTTCACCAGCCCCCGTGCAGTGGAAGCTGTGAAATTGTGTCTGGAAAGAGACAACAAATTGGAAGGTGAGTCTTCTCCCCTCATGTCTCATTGAAAACAACCAAAAAGCCCAAAAGCCCCTGACAGCATCAAGGTGAGATGAAAATGCCCCTTCTAAAACCCTCCGTCTCCTGACTGCCCTCTCCCCAAGTGAGTGAGACCCACCTGACCAGAGAAGCTCCTGAGCTTGGCTCCTCCCTCCTCATCCACTAACATTTATGTACCACCCATAGACTTGCAGAGCTCTTCACGGAGATACTACCTCTGATCCTCACAACCACCCTGCCAGGGAGGCACAGTTTATTATCTCCATTTAAGTGGGAAAACCATGGGAAACAGGATTCAGTGACTTGCCCAGGATCCCACAGCTGGTCAATGTCTGAGACTGGATTTGAACTTGGGGCTTCCTGGCTCCAAGCCCAGTCCTCTATCTAGTCCTTGGAAGGCAGGGCATGCAGGCTCCAGGAGGCACCACCAATGCCAGGCTGCCACCAGCAGGGACAAGTTGCTCTCAGCTAGCAATGGGAGAGGGGTATCTCCAGGTGAGCAGTTGGATTCACCTGTGAGGTCTGCCTTCCCTGGCTCCACAAGAAATTCACTCCCTTCATGATACAGTGCTAAAATGGTTGGGGGTGGGTACCCCCAGGACTCCTCCCTCCTCACTAACATAGGTCCAGCCACCACTTTTCTCCCCCTGGTTTATAAGGCTGCCTCAGAAGCTGGTGCCCCTTGGCTTTGTCTGTGGAGGGAGCTTTGGGCCTGCTGGACATGACTTTACCCCTCACTCCCAAGGCCAAGTCCCTAAAGGGACCTCTGAGCCTCAGTTTCCCTCCTCTGTAAAGTTAGGGTCAAACTAGATGCTCTCTGAGGTTCCTGTTGGCTCATAGGTTCATATGGGGCACTATTCCATCAGACAAACAGGCTTCAAACTAACTGTGTGACCTGGGCTAGGCATTGACTCTCTGAGCCTTCCAGCTGTCCTCAGTGAAATGCAGGGTCTGGACCAGGGAAGCCCTGACTGGGTATGGTCCCTCCCAGCCCAGATGTCCTGTGGTTTGAGATTTAAGGGTCCTTCACTTCACTCCAGAAATGTTCTCTTTTAAGACAGGAAAGAAATCACCAAAGGGATTTCCCCAGACCCCTAAGATTTTGTTCCAGAGCAGAGCTTGTCCCTCCCAGCCACGGGCACTTGAGAACCTGTTGGGTTCCAAGTCACCTCCACGCATATACAAATGCACCTACTGGCAAGGGACCGTGAGCTGATAGTTACTTTGGATGCCTGTGCCTTGGTTTGCTTGGCTGCAGTCCTAGTGGGCGAAGAGTGGGGGGTTGCAATTCTGTGACCCCGTGATGGCTGAGGTTCTCTCCAGCTCTAAAAATGAGCGCACAGTCTCAGTCTTCAGGGGAGAAATGGGCTCCCAGGAAGACCCCAGGACCTTTTGCTCTCCCAACTCGGGCTCAGCCTCCTCAGGGCTCTTGGCCATGCAGGCCAGTCACCCTTGGGGCTGTCCAGGCAGTTTCAGCATGTGTGCAGCCCGCCTCCTCTGTGAGCTGTGTGCGCCATACGCAGAGCTGCTTCGGGAGCAAGAAAGTGTTGAGTTTGCCCTCCATGTACAAAGAAGTCATTTGGAATTGTGTGCGTGTTCATCTTCTGAACAGTCAGTTGTGATGTTTTATTGGCCAGTTAAGCAGATTTTATGTTCCGTGGTTTTCTTTCTCTTGATTTTCAGTCACCATATCGCTGTGCAAATTAGCATCCAGTGTTAGATTTGTTTTCCAAGGACACATAAAAAATGCTTTTCGTGCAGGCAGAAAACAGTTCCTGTTTCAGGGAAAGCCCCTTAAAGCATTTCCTAGATCTGATCTGTATGGCTGCCTGAAGAGTTTGCATTGACTTCAGCTCTTAGTTCTGTGCCTAAAAATGTTTTCTGCTTTTGTTTATAAGACAAACTTAGATAATTCACATTTTGTTTTACTCATAGATTGTTCAAAAGAAACAGAAACTGCCTTCTGGGGCAGAAATCCAAGCACCACTTTAGTGTTCACAGTTCACTGGCTAAATGCCTGCTTTTAATTAACTGTTTTTCAGTCTGGAAAAAGTCTTTGAAAGAAAAATGGCACGTCAAGCCAGCGTACGTGGTTGGCCAAGCCACTGCATCCCTCGGTGAGTGTGAGAAGAAGCCCTAGACGTGCCTCTGACCCATGGCTTCATGGGGAAGCCACCATGCAGTCCAGCATCCACAATGTTTCAGAAGCAAGGGGCTGCCTCAGGACAGCCAAAGGAGGCTCCTGCCCTCTTGAATCAAGCTGAGCAGATTTTGAGCTCCTGGGGCTGGTATAGCCTTCCTATGGCCTTGCCATGCCCACAAGGACCCCAACCAGTGCCCAGTAGTGGGAGGAGTGCCACATGTACCACTAGAGGGCTTGGCTTCCCCTCTTCTCTGCTCCTTTCTCCCTGTGACCCAGACCTCAGCTGAACGGGCGTGGCTGGAGTGGCCTCTGAGGCCCTGCCAGCTCCAGATGTGTAGTGTGTCCTTGGACCTCAGTCTATCTCCACACATCTCTACTGGGCCCTGGAGAACCCTGGCTGACCCCTGAGCAGGGAAGAGGGGGTACAAGGACCAGGCTCTGGCGGCATGAGGAGAGATGACCAGGAAGAGCCCAGCATTCAGTAGGACTTCACAGATGCCTCCAATTACCTGCCCTTCAGCAGTGAGCAAACATGGTGGTTCCACAGCCTCCCCGAATCCAGTCTGGCCTCAGATCTGCTACGTGAACAAGGCTTTCATCCCTGCAGAAAGGTGGCCACTGAAGGAGAGGTTTGGGGCTTTGGACTCAGCACATTTTGAAGGATCTGTAAATTAAGTCAACAGCTTTTAAATTAAAGTCTTGGTTTGCTGGGTCTGGCTCAGGTAGAAATCAGAACCGGGTTTGCCTAGCAAGTCTCAAGAAAGGCCCCATTCCTCTCCACTGACAAGAGGCAATCCCTCTGCACTACAGCCCCTGCTGCACTTCTAAAATGAACCTCACTGGTCCATTTATTTTGATATCACTGTGTTGCCCCATCCCCCGTCCTATCCCAGCCTCTCCTAAAACAATCTCACCCCTGAATAATGTCCTGACTGGACAGCTTGGTTCTGAATGGCTGTTGACTTGCCTGGACTCTGACTTTCCATTTGGTGAATTTTTCATTGACCCTATTAGGGGTCTGCCAGTTAGACTGCCATCCTTCCCCAGGGAGCTCCTGAGTCCCCTGTAAGATCCAGCCTCCTGTCAGTGTCTCAGCAGAAGTCTCCCCCAGGGCAGGGGCCTAGGTCCTGCGACCTGGCTTGTCCAGAACTTGCTGGGGTAGCCCCTGCCTCCATCTCCCTGTGAGGTTCTGATGCGGTCACAGAGCACTCAATGAAGCCTCTTCTGCCAGCCTGCTTCACCATACCTAATGGTTAGGCAAAGTTGCCAACTCAGGTGGCCAATTTGGAAGGGTTTCACCAAGGGGACTGATGGGATTGTGTGTTTAGAGCAGGGAAGGGCCCCTGAGGTCTTCTAGTCCAAGCCCTCATTTGGCAGAGGAGGAAACTGAGGCCCAGAGCAGGGTCTGAGGCAGAATCTGGACTTGTGTCCTCTGGCTCCAAATTCAGTGCCCTCCCCCCTAGGCCACCAGGCCCCCCAAGCTGCTTTGGACAAGCAGATCAGCAACTGTGCTTCTTAGCACTCAAGCAAAGTGCTATTGAAAATGGAGTCTAGAAATACGTTTTTGGTTGTTTTTCAGTGAGAAAAATTGGCCTGACTACAGAAGGAGAAGAATGTGGAAATGGTGAGAAACTGGCTGAATACATTTGTTCACGTAAGTAGAAACAAGTTTCTAAATAAGACCCTGTGTCTTCACTTTGTGACATGGTTGCACGTCATGCAAGTGTGATACTTTACATTTAGTTACTGCGTATTCAGGCTCAGCCCCGAAGCAGCTCTCAGAAAGATCTGAGACTGGCAGTATCCCCAAGTCAGGGATACAAAGAGAAGAGCAGCCTTTGTACAGAGGAGATTCTCCCAGCCCTGTGACGTGGCTCCCACTTCACCTTGCACTGCACTCTGGCCAGATCTCATGGCCTTTTCTCTGGCCTCATCTGGCCTAACCTCTCTGTATCTGAGAATTCTGCCCCTTACCCCCTTACTCTTGATTCCTACCTGGCCACTCCTCTGGCTCTTCCTCAGGGTCATGCATCCTGACCTTGGTGTCCCCTGAGGCCCTGTCCTGGGCCCTCTTTTCTCCTTCCACCCATATTTATGGATTCCATTCTCTCTTCAGGGGATCCCCCACCCCCCTCACAGTCCCATTCAATTCAGGGTGTCCCAGACCAAACTGGCCACTCTTTCCCCCCCCAGCCTCTTCTCCCCTCCTGCATAGGCTCAGCTTATGTCCCAGCCTGGGTGTCCTGAGCCTGCCTCCCCACTTTGTCCAGTCTGTCGGTGTGCTTGGTGTTTCTTGTGTGACAGCATCTCTCACACATGTCTTCTGACATCTGCACTGACCATATGACCAATGTCCCTGACTGATGCTCTGCCCACCTCAGCCTCCCAAGAACTTCAGACCTGCTCGCTCACCCCAGGGCCCTCTTTCTGCATCATCGAGTGCAAAATGTTCTTTGGCTTTTAAAGCCCTTCCTTGCTCTCCCAGACCTTTGACACCTTTGTTCCCATAAGGGACTTTGCAGGCCAACTGCACCTTTCTCTCATCTCTGGGCCTCAGCCTTGCTCTCCCACACCCCCAACCTCTGTCCCTTCCCCTGTAGCTCCCCTCATCTCTCCAGGGTCTTCCCGTTGAGATAGTGGTGAACAGCTATTTGCCCTTTGAAGCTATTAAGGCTGAAAATGCACTAAGACTTTGATCCTTGACACAACCCTGAGAGAGATATGCTCTTATTATCACTGTTTTACAGCTGAGGAATCTGAGGCAGGCAGTGTTTATTAAGTGACTTGCTCAGGGTCCTATGGCCAGGAAGTGTCTGAGGCCACATGTGAACTCTGGTCTTCCTGCCTGCAGGCCTGGCATTATGGTACCTGCTAGCTGTCATTTACACAGAAAGAGAGAAAGTGTGTGTGTATGTATGTGGTTGTACATATGATGCGCCCCCACACCCCCACCCCGCCGCTGGACTAGGAGCTGATTGAGGTCAGGAACCATGCATTTTCCTTTCTTTGTATCCCCAGCTCTCAGCATATGCCTGGTACTTAGTAGATGATTCATAAATGCTTGTTGCATGATTGGGGATTGTTCCTATCTTGGCCTTCATTGATTTCTTTCGGTTTCTCAGCCAGGACAAGAGAGCAGGAACCGTCTGTTATCTGTTGGAGGAGGGATGGGCAGGAGAAATGGGGCAGCTGACTTGGTGACCATTGTGACTCTCTGAGCCTCAGTTTCCTTACTTGTCAATGAGGGGTTTGGAATGGATGAATCTATCAGTCAGTAGACCTTCAAAGAGCCCCCACCATGTGCCCAGCACTGCTGGTAACCCCCAAGGTTCTGAGATTTGGCCTGGCAGCCCCTCCCTCTCAGGCACTCCAGAATGTCCTTGGCAGCAGGCACCGTGTCTTCCTGTTCCCCCAGGACCAGCCTTGCTGGTCCCAGTCCCTCCTCACCACCAGAGCTGCTTTAGCCCCTCAGATCTTAAGAGACCACCTGCTGAGGTATAGCAAGTTTCCCTCTTTGGAGGGTGGAGGGGGATCCCTTCTCCAGGAGAGGGAAGCCACCCCCTCCAATCACATGACCAAGCCTCCAACTATTGAAGAAAGGCCTCCTGCTGTTTCAAGGTAAAGTGTCTCCCTCATCGCTATGAGACGCTAGTTCTCAGGGCCTTTCCCATGTGGGTGTTTCTTGTGAAGCCCTCCCCTCACCTCAAGTCATGCCCTCTGCCCAGCAGGGGCTCAATAAAGCCTTGTTGACTGGCATTCCAGATCCCCAGGCGATAACACCTTACAACTGGCTGACCAGCTGGGCCTCCAGGACCACACAGGCAGGTATTTAATTATGAAGCACTGGCTGGGATCCAAGTCCTGTGCTGGACCCTGCAAGTGACAATCCAGGTCCCTTCCCAAAGCAGGGTGTGATAGGGGTTGTTGGTGCACAGGACTAGGGTGAGGACAGTGCTCCGGAAGGCTCAAGGTCACTGCCATGGGGAACACTTGAAAGGTTAGGAGAGTTGTTCTCCTTTGGAATGAGGAAGTCCTTGTTATATGAGGGACCTGGTTCTCGAAGGGGGTCCCCTCTCCAATGGGGTAGCCTCCCCACAGCTCATCCTGGGGCTGCTTGGCTGGGTCTTTCTGGAGAAGAGCTAACTGACTCAGCTCAGCTCAACAAGCCATAATTGAGCCCCTTGCCATGGCCCAGCGTCATGTTCCTCTCAGGGTGGCAATGACCCACACAAGAATCCCCTGCCCACAGGGAGTTTCTGCTCTCCCAGATCCTGCCATGTTCACTGGACACCAGCTGCCACAGCCCTGTTGGTCTGGTGCTGCCAAGGGGCCTCACTGCCTGACCTCCTCCCTCCTCCTCCAGGCCTAGACCAGAGGCTCCCAGAGCTTCAAATGCCAGTTTTCTCAGGGGCAGAAACATCTATGAGAAGGTCATAGACCTCAGTGGGCCCCCTAGGCTCTGATGACCCAGATCTGGACCTGAGATTAATCTGGTCCATGCCCCAGGCTGGGCTTTGACACCTTTGGTCTCCATCATGACTTTCTCTCTGGGAGTTCCCCACATGAGAATGCCTCCTTGAACCATAGTATGGCCCACCCTTCTCTGTCGCATTTCTTTAGGGTACAGTCTATCCACACTGAGCCCTAGCCATTCCTGGGCTCCATCCCACCAAGACTCAGGGATGTTGGGAGGTCACATTTACATCTTTGTCTGAGAACCCCATTGCCTGCATTTGGGGCATGTATGTCTGGAATGGCCCAACCTTCGAACTATTGGGAGTATTTGTGATTCTTCATTTTAGGTATTCTTCATTTAGGTATTCACAGGCTTGGTGCCTGTGTGCATGCATGCATGTATATATGCATACATTTATGTGTGGGTATGTACCCCCACATATATATACACACACATATGTGTGTCTAGGTGTAGAAAGGATTGCAGGCTCCTGAGGAGCAACCATCTTTTGCCTCTCTTTGTGTCCCTAGCACTTAGCATGGTACATGGCACACAGGAGGCCTTTTGTAAATGTTTACTGAATGAATGCACACACGTGTGCAGTGTCTCCCTCTTCCATCCCTTTTTGTTAAAGCCCTTCTGATGAGATTCACAAGGCATCTGGTGGACTGTTCTGACCAGCCTTTGTGAGGCACATACTACTCTCTGGCTGGAATTTGTCATCCCTGCATTTTAGGCTGTGATCCAGATACCAGATCCCCTTCTCAGATACCACCTTCTTTGCCAGCTTCCTCTTCCCATGTGAGTTCTTCCTTAATGCAACTTTGTGCCCCTGTGGTCAGAAGTATCATCTGGGCTCACATGATCCCCAGAAATGAGTTATGTCTCTGTTATATCTTGGATGCAAGCCCCAAGAAGTCTCCAGACCTCTTTTCTGAGGCTCAGGTTACTCCATGACTGCCTGTCTACCTCCTGGAAGGCAATGACCAACCATAGCTACCCTCCTCTCCTTCTGACTCTTCCTGGGCAGTCTCAGGCGTGGTCATATCCTTCTGTCGGTCCTGGGGAGGACAGTGCCCTGCTCCCTCCCCTTCGGCAAGAGCCACAGATTGGTTTGAAGTAGCCAACTTTTTCTTTCCTTTCTCCCCTGGGTAACCACCTTTTACTCTCACCTCCTGACAAGGGTCAAGGTTCCTCTCCTCACTCTTCAGTCCTTGTTTCTCAATGAAGCTATGCTCCAGTGACCTTTAGGATCCCCCTCCCCTATCCCTATCAGCCTGGAGTATGGAGAGACATTCATTCTTCAAGTCCTTTCACCCTTATGTGGAGGAAAATCACATCAAGACACATCCCACCAACAAGCATTGATTAAGTGCCTCCTGTGTGCCAGACACTGTGCTAAGCCCTCAGGGTCACGAGAAAGGCAAAGACAGTCCCTGCCCACCAGGAGCTCACATTGTAATGAGTGAGGCAACATGCAGACAACTGTGAGAGCCAGACACATCCAGAAAAAGTAGGAGATAATCAGCAAAGGGTGGGCACTAGAAACAAGGGGGATTAGGAAAGGCTCCTTGTAGGGAGGAGGATTCCTACTAGAACCTGCAGGAAACCAGACAGCGATGAGGTGGCAGAGCATTCCACCCAAGGAGAATGACCTGTGAAAATGGCCACTGAGGAGATAAGAGTGTCTTGTGCAAGGACCAGCAAGGCAGCCGGTACCACCGGACCATAGAGTTTGTGGTGTCAGAAGACTGGAAGATCTTAAGCCATCAACCAGGATTTATTCATTGTGTACTCTGTGCCCAGGCACTGTGTTAAGGGATGCCCCTCAGAACAGAGACAAGTGTAATTATCTCAGCGCTCTTCAAAGTCATCCTTGTGGAGAGGGCTTAGACTTGGTGTGCATGGCCTTAGAGGCTCTGTTAGCAATGGGGAGGTGATACTGAATCGTCTCTGGGTATGCGTGGGCTTTTTCCAGAGGTGGTGAGTTTTCTGTCACTGGGTATCTTTAAGCCTAGGCTGGATGACCACTCTTTGGGGATGTCCAAAGGACTTTCTCAGTTGACCAAGGGTGCCCTGAGGTGTCTGACTATGCTTCTATGTGCAGATGTCTGATTGAGCACAGACAATAAACAGATAAGCCACGTTTCCCCAGATGAGGCTGGCCTTGCAGCAGCCCCAGGAATCCTCCATCCCCTAGCTTCCACTGGTGTGGCTGGGCTCTGCTTTGCTGAGAGAATTCCAGGCCCCTCTCAGCTCTAGGTCTACGATCTGGTGATTGCCTGAAACTCCCCCTTCCTCTGGCATCCAGACATGGTCAGAGCCACATGAACCCCCACAGGGACAGCTCTCCCCTGCCAGGAAGTAGTTTGAAATTTCAAGTATATGCATGGAGGGGGGCAGCTTGAATTTGGGAGACTACAGAGTGTTCATCATCTGGACATTTCTCTGGGTCCCTTTCTCGGTCAGCAGTTGGCATGAGAGACTTTCCTGAGGTTGCCTCCAAGAGTGACTTCATGGTGGTTTTCTGGGAGGGGGAGCTACGGAGGCTCCAGCACATTTGCTGCTGAATAGTTGCTGGCTCCTCCATCAATGACCTATAACTCTCAATGGCTCACTGAAGAAGAGAGACTTCCAAGAAGCCAACAGTCACAGTATTGAAAGCCCTGGCTTTTGTCAGCCCAGGATGAGCCCTGCCTGCTGAGGAGGCACACCTCCTGCAACTGTTGGGAGATGGGAGAACCCATCCTCGGGTTCATCGTCCCTTGGCCACAGAGTGTATGAGTCAAACAGTTTCTGAGACCCAAGTCTCTAATGTAGGAGATGGCTCTGAAACACCTATTTTTTCCTGTCTTAGGCAAAACAAAGTCAAAAATGACTCAGAAGGAACAGTCACATTTTATAAGTGGTATTTTTTCAACAAAGCTCTGTGGTTGAATGATAGACGCTAGCATTCAGGGCTCAAGAAATGAAGGTTTGCTTATGCAAAGAATTTTAAACAAAGGAACCAGTTTCATTTTTCCTCTGGAGGCAGAGACTTAAGATAGTGTATGTACAGAAAAGATTATTTTGTCTTCATGTTTGAAATTCAGACACTTCAGGAAATTACTCAAGACTTGCTAAACAACAACAGCTACACAGATCTGGTTCATCTCTTCGTTGCCCAGAAGGCCCCTGACATGAGCTGTACATCTTATCTCCTCTAAAATACTGATGTTCTGATGAAATGAGCAAGTTCTCAGTTCCAAAAGAAGTCATTTTCAGTTACAAAGAATAGACATTTTAATTAGAGAGCTCCCGTTTTTATGGTCTTAACTGCTAACAGACTTAAACCCATCTCCTGTGAAATTTGGTATCATGGATTCCAGAGCAGCAGCAGTAATGCATGTCCTCATTCTCCATCATTGAGCTTGGAAAACCATTTATTTTTCATCAAGAATGTGAGCAGCTGGAATCTCAGAAGTCAAGTAACTGGCTGGGAAAATGCCTAGAAAAGGGAAGAAAAATAAGACTTTAGAGAGTTTTTTCCAACAAATGCAAATGATCCCGACCTTCGGATCTGACGAAGATGAGGACGTATTCCTGCCATCAGGGAAAGACATGGAGGGCGGGGCCTCAGTACCCCAGACACCCCAGGGGGGTGGTGGGTGGGCTCAGGCCCTGGAAGAGATCAAAAAGGATTTTGAAAAGCAAGTTAGACAGGTGGAGGAAAAAACTGGGAAGAGAAATGTCAGAGATGCAACAAAAGTATGAAAAACAGGTCAATACCTTGGTAAAGGAGACCCAAAAAAAATGCTGAGGAAATTAACTCCTTGAAAAATAGGCTCACCCAATTGGCAAAGGAGGTTCAAAAAGCCAATGAGGAGAAGAATGCTTTCAAAAGCAGAATGAGCCAAATGGAAAAAGAGGCTCAAAAGCTCACTGAATTTAATAGCTCTCTCAAAATTAGAATGGAACAGATGGAGTCTAATGACTTTATGAGAAACCAAGAAATCACCAAACAAAACCAAAAGAACGAAAAAATGGAAGAGAATGTGAAATATCTCATGGGAAAAACAACTGACTTGGAAAATAGATCCAGGAGAGACAATTTAAAAATTATGGGACTACCTGAAAGTCATGATCAAAAAAAGAGCCTAGACATCATCTTCCATGAAATTATCAAGGAAAACTGCCCTGACATTCTAGAACCAGAGGACAAAATAAGTATTGAAAGAATCCATCGATCACCACCTGAAAAAGATCCAAAAAGAGAAACTCCTAGGAACATTGTGGCCAAATTCCAGAACTCCCAGCTCAAGGAAAAAATCTTACAAGCAGCTAGAAAGAAACAATTCCAGTACTGTGGAAATACAATCAGGATAACCCAAGATCTAGCAGCTTCTACATTAAGGGATCGAAGGGCGTGGAATAGGATATTCCAGAAGGCAAAGGAACTAGGACTCAAACCAAGAATCACCTACCCAGCTAAACTGAGTATAATACTTCAAGGGAAAATATGGTCTTTCAATGAAACAGAGGACTTTCAATCATTCTTGATGAAAAAACCAGAGCTGAAAAGAAAATTTGACTTTCAAACACAAGAATGAGAAGAAGCATGAAAAAGTAAACAGCAAAGAGAAGTCTTAAGGGACTTACCATGAGTGAACTGTTTACATTCCTACATGGAAAGACAATATTTGTAACTCTTAAAACTTTTCAGTATCTGGGTAGTTGGTGGGACCACACATACACATGTACACGCATGCACACACATACACACATGCACACACATACAGAGATAGAGAGCACAGATTGAACTGAATAGGATGGGACCAAACCTTAAAAGAAACTAGGGTAAATGGTGAGAGAGAAATGTAGGGGGAGGAAAGAGAGGGAAAGGGAAGGGGGTAACTATATGTCATTTAAGAGGCAGGTAGGAGTTTTTCTTAGTGGAGGGAAAAAGAGGAGAGCTGAGAAAAAAAAAACAAAAAAAAAAAACAAGAAGTTTACCCTCATCACATTTGACTAAACGAAGGAGTGAAATGCACACTCATTGTGGTATGAAAACCTATCTTACAGTATAGGAAAGTGGGGGAGAAAGAGATATTGCAAGGGGGGGGATGATGGAAGGGAGGGCAAAGGAGGAGGGAGCAATTTGAAGTCAACACTTGGGGAGGGACAGGATCAAAAGACAGAAGAGAAACAATGAGGGGCAGGTTAGGAGGGATGGTAATCCAGTTAGTCTTACACAACACGACTATCAGGGAGGTCATTGGCAAAACTACACAGATATGGCCTATATTGAATTGCCTGCTGTCCCAAAGGGAATGGGTGGGGAGGGAGGGATGAGGAGAATTTGGAACTCAAAGTTTTAGGAACAACTGTTTAGTATTGTTATTGCAACTAGGAAAGAAGACATACAGTTAATGAGGAATAGAAAGTCATCTGGCCCTACAGGAGAAAAGAGAAGATGGAGACAAGAGAAGGGAGGGATGACAGAAGAGAGGGCAGATTGGAGATAGGGAAAATTAGATTGCTTGGGGTATTGGGGTGGGGGGAGGGGATAAAAGGGGAGAAAATTTGGAACCCAAAAATTTGTGAAAATGAATGTAAAAAATTTAAATAAATAAATTAATTAAAAAAAAATTAAAAAAAAAAAAAAGAATGTGAGCAGCTGAAAGGATCCGAGTTAAATAAGTTGATGAGATGAGCCCCTACTTCTGATGCCCCAAATTTGAATCCATCTTCAGAGTTAGAGTCTCAGTCGGGATTCCCAGTCCTTGGTCGGCCCTTTGGTACCATGTCTTTGGTCCTGACTTTGGGTCTGTGCATGAGACTATAATTACTTGGGCAGCTTCAGTGTTTTTAAGGCAAACATGAGCCTTCTTGGCATGGAGTGCTTTTGTGGCCCTGGCTAGGGAAGGGAGGAAATGTGGACAACCTGGGTGCCTTGCACTTTCCCAGCCATCTGCTTTAATTCTCTGCTTTGTAAACACAAGTCAGAAAGGATTAGTGTTACCCTCTAGAGATCCCCCTGGTGTTTCAATTAACTGATATACCCAACTTTGGTCAGGCTGGTATCAGCACATTTTCTCTTTATCTCAGAGACAGCAGTTCTGCATTCAGTTGCAAGCCCTTTGTTTCTTTCTCTAATTTATTATCATCACATGGTGGTTCTTAATAAATCTACAATTTGCAATTAGAACATCCAGATAAATCCATGCTGACTGCTAAGCAGGACCTTTGCTTTGATTTTACTAGGATGGTAATATTTTTCTCCCCTAGGTAACAAGAGGGCTCAATTTTAAAAGCTAAAAATCTACTTTGATTGCTGAAAAAAAACAATGCAATCCCTGTGTTATTGTTCTGATAGATATTTCCTCACATCTCCTGGGGCATCTTCTTTAATGGGAATGTAATTATCAGTTAAATAGCAAAAGGTAGAGGACAATTATAACAACATATTTTGGAGAATGGAGAGGATACCATTAATACAAGTAGTTGATGCCGGCTTGGATTCAAGCTGGCTGGAATCAAGGCAAATCCCCAAATCCTTGCAACTTTAGACATAAACTTCCTCTTTTCATTTAAATGACTTTTTTTAAAGAAAAAATAATGAGTATCATTGTCTCCATCATCTGCAGTGACTATTTATTGAGTCCATGCTGGCTGCAGAATGCTGTTCTTTTCAATATGCATCATCCATCTTCAGCCTTGACAGTGCGGCAGTTTAACTGGGAAGAGGGAAAACTCATTTTTTACAGAAAAAGAAACAGGAAGGAAGATGAGGATGATTTGCCCCAAATAAAAATGACTTGAATTCAGGAACCTGGGCTCCATTCCTGGCTTTGCCACTTACTGTTGGCACAATCTCTGGTAACTCAGTTGCTAAACTCCACTAGCATCTTCAGTAAATCAGTAAACATTTATTAAGCCCTTCCTGTGTGCTAGCCACTGTGCTAGGCACAGTGTTACAAAACAAGGCAAGTCCTTTCCCTCAGAGATCTCACAATCTAATGGGGGAGACAAACCAGTGTAGACAAAGCAAGCTCTGTATGGGATAAATAGAAAATGAGGACTGAAGTGAAGGCCCCAGAATGAGGAGGGAGTAATAGGGGCTGGAGAGGCTTCCAGTATCAGATGGGCTTGTAGTGGGGGCTTAAAGGAAGCCAGGAAGATCAGGAGGCAGAACCTTCCAGCTATGGGGCCAGCCAGACAAAGTGCCTGGAGTTGGAAGATGGAGGGTCTTGTGGATGAGGATGATGGTGTGGGAGAGCTTTGTAGCTACTGCTGTCATGGTCCTCATGTGTGGCTCACAGCTGGTCCCTCTCACCCACCCGACTCCCCTCCCCAGGCTCTCCTGCTGCACCAAGCCCTCCCCGACCCCACCCCCAATTAGAGGCAGAGCCGCTGGTGGGCAGGGACTCTCACTTCTCCCCAGTATCACTCCAGTACCTGACGCAGAGTAGGTGCTTAATACACATTTATTGACTGACTGATCAGTAAGTGCTTAATCAATGCTTTTTCAGTGCCATTGGGACTGTTTTAAGTAACATCTTGCCTGGAAGAGGCCTCCTCCAGGTCATGAAAAATGCATGTGTGTATGTATGTGTATATATGCATATTTATATTAGAATTCTCCTGAAGGACTCTTGTTGCCTTCTGAGGGGTCTCAGTTCCCATGAAATTCTGATCAAAGAGATGATTTGATCATTGTTTGCTGATTATAAGCTCTTTCTGATGGAATCTGAAGTGGTGGAAGAACCTGTAAGGATAATAATAGCTAATATTTATGTAGCCCTTACTGTGCTGCCGGCATTGTGCTAACTGCGTTGACTCAACAACTCCATGAGGCAGGTGCTGTTATTATCCCCATTTTACAGCTGAGAAAATTCAGGCAAACTGAGGTTAAGTGACTTGCTCAGCACCACATAGCCAGAAGTGTCTGAGGCTGGATTTGAACTCAGGGCTTCCTAAGTATAGGCCCAGCACTCCACATACTCTGGTACCACTAGCTGCCTGCAGCTAATAGAGCCCAGACTTCCAGAGCACTTGATAGCATTCTCCCGGGCTCAGACACAGTTTGAGATTTTGTGTTCTCATTTGTGTTACTTCCTGTGCCCATACTAAGCTGGAGGTCCTTGAGAACCTGCAGTGTCTGATCTAAACTTAGCATTTCTCCCCTTTCCTTGCCCTGAACTCCTAAGAAATGTCTGTTACATGGTACCGTGCCCACATCACAGATATCTGTGCACTAATCTGGTCTGGCCATGATGCTTCTGGAGAACCTTTTGTGAAAATTTCAGGAATCAGCAAATGATACAAATCAGAGTTTGATGTATTGGATTCTTGAATGTTCAAGTATATCCTACATACTTTTTCTTTTTGGAGAGCTTCTTGTAAAACATTTACCAGCACAGCCCTAGCTATAAGCTCTTTGGGGCGGACGTTATATCATTTTAATGTTTTGGGTCCTTCCTTGCACCTAGTGGGCATTTAATAAATGTTTGTTAAATTGCATTATATTGTAGAACAGAAAATAGGGCTTTGCAGTCAGTGTTACAGAATGAGAGATTCAACCTAAGTCCAGCTAATCATAGTGTCCATCCCCACCCTGAAAGAAGTGGAAACTATCAAAGGGGAAGAAAAACTACTTTAGAAACACATGCACAGAAATACAAATCAGCCAACGCAGAAATGACAAACAAGCAGAGAAGTGAGTGTTAATTTTTTTTTTAATATGCCATCAAAGCAGCTGCAGTAATGAAGGTACCAGAATCTGTCCACAAGTTTAAGCACCTTCTTTGGGGAGAGAAAGACAGAACTGAGGCCCCGGCCTCAAAGAACCTGTGCTCCATCCAGGTAATGCAGACACAAACTAGAAACAATCCAGACATTTCGAAAGTAATTCTCAAATAGACTAACCACATATTTAAAGAAATTACGCGAAAATTAACACTGATCAGAAAAAGAAATAAAAATGAGCTTGTAGGCGTTTTAAAAAATTATCACAAGAACTGGTTAGAATTAAAATATGTTTTAAAAACTCAGAAGGAAATAATTACAAGAATGACTAGTTTGGAGAATATAATAGAAGACTTCAGAATATTAGTAAGACTAACCTGACTTATGGAAATGTTTGCATGATGACTTGTCTGTAACTCATATTAAACTTGCTGCCTTCTTCAATGAGGGGAATAGGGAGGGAGTAAGGGAGAGAATTGAAAATTTTAAAAATTGTTTTTACATGTAATGGGGGGAAAATAAAATACTAAATAAAGGAATTTTTTTTAAAATTACTAGGACTAGTCAACATGATTTACTATAGGAAGAAGTGGACTTGGAGATGAGGTAGATCAGGCACAAGAACAAGTTCAAGAAATGATTCCATCATGCTTCAGAATTGGACCACAAGCAAATGCCAGAGAATGAGTGCATCTTGAGAGGAATCTGAGAAGTGAGCTGTGCATGAGAGATTCAGCTCATATGTAACCCTTGTTTCTTCTCTATTTGGAAATATGCTTGTTTGATTTGGTGCTTAAGTGGAAAATAAACAAAACTTTTAAAGATGAACTCTTTAGGCTTTCACCACCATTGATCAGTTACCCAGTAACTGACTGAGCCATACTCACACAGATCTGACTCAGTCTATTTACATCTCTCAATAACTGTTTTACCACAGCAGCCCCAGACTGACAAACACAGCAGCACTGAAAATCTTTCCTAATTCAGAAGTCCCAGCCCCATGACGATCCAGGGGCTGGCTGGCTTGGCACTCCTACTACAAGAAATGCAGTCCTGTGCTACTCTGACCTGGGCAAATCCAACCTCCCTGAGATAGGAGGATAACATCTGTGGCATGTCCTTCACAGGGCTAAGGTGAAGCTCATCTTAGATAATGTATACAACGTGCTTTGCAAACCTTGAATTGCCATATAAAGGTCAGTTGTTATAAATAATCAGATAATGAGACCTTAGGGGTAGGCAAAGGATGGAGAACAATTATTCATCCCACTGACAGCTATGAACTCACTTAGGCGTCTGCTGCCCCCAGCTGCAGTTCCTTGTCAGGGCGACTGAGATATACGAAGGGAAAAGGAGAAAAACAAGTTGGGGAAGAATAGGAAGGGTAATCTTTTTTCTTAATTTTATTTATTTCATTAAATATTTCCCAATTACGTGTAAAGAGATTTTTATAATTATTTTTTAAAATTCTGAGCTGCAAATTCTCTCCCACTCCCCCCCCTTGAGAAGACACACAATTTGATATCATTCATGTGATGTCATGCAAAACACATTTCCATATTAGCCCTGTTGCAAAAGAAAATACAAAACAAAACAAAAATGAAGTTTAAAAAGGTATGCTTCAATCTGCATTCATAGTTCATCAGGTCTCTCTCTGGATATAGATGCATTTTTCATCATGGGTCCTTTGGAATTGTCTTGGATCATGGTCTTGATCAGAATAAACAAGCCTTTCACAGTTGATCATCCTTACAGTACTTCTATTATTGTGCACAATTGCCTTCTGGTTCTGCTCCCTTCACTTTCCATCAGTGCACATTAAACTTTCCCTGTTTTTCTGAAAGCATCCTACTCATCATTTCTTATAGCACAGTAGTATCCCATCACAGTCATATACCCCAGCTTGTTTAGCCATTCCCTAATTGATGGGCATTTCCAATTCTTTGCCACCACAAAAAGAGTTGCTATAAATATTTTTGTACAAATAGAGCCTTTCCCCTTTTCTTTGATCTCTTTGGGATACAGACCAGGCAGCGGTATTGTTGGGTCAAACATTATCTAGAGTTTTATAGCCCTTCAGTTGTAGTTTCAAGTTATTTCCCCACAGTTGGAGTAGTTCACAGTGCCACCAGCAGTGCATTTTTGTCCCAGTTTTTCCACATTCTTTCCAGCATTTGTCGTTTTCTTTTTCTGTCATGTTGGCCCAGTCTGATGGGTATGAGGTAGTATCTCAGAATTGTTTTAATTTTTCTAATCAGTGATGATTTAGAGCATTTTTTCATATGACTTGGTAACTTTGATTTTTTCTTCTGAAAATTGCCTGTTCATATTCTTTGGACATTTATGAAATGGGGATGACTTATTTTTTATAAATTTGTCTCAGTTCTCTATATATTTGAGAAATGAGGCCTTTATTGGAGACACCTACTGTAAATATTTCCCCCACTTTCCTGTTTTCTCTCTAATTTTGACTGCATTCGTTTTACTTGTGCAAAAGCTTTTTAATTTCATGTAATCAAAATTATGTTTTACCTCCAGTAATCTTCTCTTTCTCTTGTTTGGTCATAAACTCTTTCCTTATCCCTAGATCTAACATTTCTCCCTTCTCCCCTAATTTACTTAGGATATCAACTTTTATGTCTAAATCATTTATCCCATCTTGACTTTACTTTGGTGTATACTGTGAAATGCTGGCGTTTACCAAGTTTCTGCCAAACTGTTTTTTGGTTTTCCCAGCAATTTTTGTCAGACAATGCGTTATTGTCTCAAACACTATATTACTGTGGTCATTTACCATTGTGTGTTGTGTACCTGATGTGTTCCACTGATCCACCTCTATTTCTTAGCCAATACCAAATTATTTTGATGATTACTGCTTTATAATATAGTTTGAAATCTGGAACTGAAAGGCTACCTTCCCTGCCTTTTTTTTTTTCATTGATTCCCTTGATATCCTTGATCTTTTGTTCTTTCAGATGAATTTTGTTAATATTTTTTCTAGCTCCATAAAATAATTCTTTGGTAGTTTGATTGGTATGGTACTGAATAGGTCAATTAATTTAGGTAGAATTGTCGTTTTTATTATACTGGCTTGGCCTACCCATGAACAATCACGTAATCCTTACCTTTGTCTTGGCAGGTAACCTCCCAAGTATTTTATACTGCCTGCAGTCATTTTCAGTTTAATTTCTCTTTCTATATCTTGGTGCTGGGTTTTTTGGTGGTATATAGAAATGCTGATGATTTATGTGGATCTGTTTATATTCTGCAAATTTGCTGGAGTTATTAGTTGTTTTGACAGCTAAGTGTTTGATAACTAAGTGTCACAGTGAATAGACTGGAGTCAAGAAGACCTGAATTCAAATTTGGCCTCAGGCACTTACTAGATGTATGATCCTGGGCAAGTCACTTAACTTTGTTTGCCTCAGTTTCCTGAAGAAGGAAGTATAAACCATTCTAGTAGCTTTGCCACAAAAAAAGACCAAAATAGGGTCATAAAGAGTCAAACACAATTTTTAAAAGACTAAACGAAGTTTTTTAGTTTATTCTCTAGGATTCTTTGTGTACCATTATATCATCTGCAAAGAATGAGTTTTGTTTCCTCATTGCCTATTTTTATTCCTTCAGTTTCTTTTTCTTGTGTCGTTGCTATAGCTAACATTTCTAGTACAATATTGAACTATAGTGGTGATTATGGACATCCGTGCTTCATTTCTGATCATATTGGAAGGGCTTTCAAGTTTATCCCCATTACAAATAATGTCTGCTCTTGGTTTTAGATAGATACTACTTATTTTAAAAAATGACTCCTATGCTTTATAGTGTTTTTAATAGCAATAAATGTTGTAGTTTGTCAAAGAATTTTGCTGTATCTCTTAGTAGCGTCATATAATTTTTGTTATTGATATTGTCAAATCCCACCTGGTCATAGTATATGATCTTTGTAATAGCTTGCTGTAATCTCCTTGCTAGTGTTTTATTTAAAAATTTTGCATTGCTATTCACTAAGAAAATTTATCTATAGTTTTCTTTCTCTGTTTTTGCTCTTGCTAGTTTAGGTAGCAAAACCATATGTATGTCATAAAAGGAACCTAGTATTACCAGTTTTTTTTTTTTAAATAGTTTACATACTGTTGGGATTAATTGTTCCTTAAATGTTTGTTAAAACTGACTTGTAAATTCATCTGGTCCTAAGGACTTTTTCTTAAGGAGCCCACTTGTTCAATTTCTTTTTCTTTAAAAAAAAATAGAATTATTTACATTTTCTATTTCCTTTTCAGATTTCTTCATGTTAGTACATTCATCCTTTTCATTTTTTGATACTAGTAATTTGATTTTCTTCTTAATTTTTAAAATCAAATTAATTAAAATTTTATCATTGTTGAGTTGTTTTTTTGGGTTCCCCCACACACACACAAAACAAGCTTTTAGTTTTGTTTATTAATTCAGTGTGTTGTTGTTTTTTTACTCTCAATTTTATTACTCTCTCCTTTGATTTTTCAGGATTTTCATTTTGGTGTTTAGTTGGGGATTTTTAATTTGTCGTTTTTTAAGTTGCATGGCCAGTTCATTGATCTGCTCGTTCTCTATTTTATTGACATTTAGAGGTATAAATCTTTCCCCAAGTTCTACTTTGGCTACTTCCCATAAATTTTGTGATATTGCATCATTGTTGTCCTTCTCTTTAATGAAATTATTGATTGTTTTTATGATTTATTTGTTTTTGACCCACTCATTCTTTAGGATTGGATTAGTTTCTAATTAACTTTTATTCTATGGTCAACTTTTATAGAGGTACCGTGACAGCTGAGAAAAAAGCATACTCTTTTCTATTCCCATTCAGTTTTCCACAGAGGTCTATTATGTCTAACTTTCCTAAGATTCTGTTCATCTCCTTGGCTTCTTTCTTATTTATTTTATGGTCAGATTTGTCTAGATCTGAGAAGGGAAAATCCAGGCCCCCCACTAGTAAAGTTTTACTATTTCCTCCTGTGACTCATTTAACTTTTCCCTTAAAAATCTGAATACTATGTCATTTGGTACTTACATGTTTAGTAATAATGTTACTTCATTGTTTTTGGTCCTTTTAGCAAGATGGAGTTTTCCTGCTTATCCCTTCTAATTAGATCTGGATTTTTTTTTTTTTTTGCTTTATCTGAGATCATGATTGCTATCCTGCCTGCATTTTTTACTTCAACTAAAGTGTAATAGATTCTGCTCCAGCCACTTACTTTAATTCTTTGTGTGTCTGTTTCAGCAGTGTTTCTTGTTAACAACATATTGTTGGATTCTGTTTTCTAATTCATTCTGATATTCACTTCTGTTTTATAGGTGAGGTCACATTCACATACACAGTTATGATTATTAACTGTGCATTTCCCTCCATCCTATTTCCTTCTGTTTATCCTTCTCCCTTTTTTTATCCTGTCCCTCCTCTGAAATGTTTTGCCTCTGACCACTGCTTTCTTTTTTCTACCTTTCCTTTTTTCACCCACTACCTTTCTTTTGTCCCCTTCTCCCCCTACTTCCCTGTTGGCTGGGACAGATTTCCATTACCAGTTGAGTATGTGTATATATTTTCCCTCTTTGAACCAATTTAAATGTGTGATGTTCAAGCATTGCCAGCCCCTTTCCCCATTTTCTCCTTTCCTAGAAATGCTCTTCCTTGCACACCTCTTTTATGTGAGGTGATTTCCCCCACGCTTCCTCTCCCTTCCCCCTTTTCCCAGTGTTTCCCTCTTTCTCGCCTGTCTGCCTTTTTTAACATCATTCCAATATAATATACTCACTTCTGCACCCTTTTTCTATGTACAATCCTTCTACCTGCCCTAATAATGATACAGTTCTTTTAAGATACATGTTTCATCTTCTCATGTAGAAAGATAAATGGTTTAACTTTATTGGGTCCCTTATGACTTCTCTTTTTTATTTAACTTTTTATGCTGCTGTTGAGCCTTATATTCAGAAGTCAAATTTTCGGTTCAACACTGGTCTTGTCATCATTGTTGTTCGTCTTTGTTCTTAGAGAAGACTAAGGTCTTTTCAGCAGGAATGCCTGAAAATCCTCTATTTCATTAAATGTCACTTTTTTCCTTGAAGGATTATACCATTTTATTGAGTAGGTTATTTTTATTTTAATCCCCAGTCTTTTGCCTTCTGGAGTACCATGTTCCAAGTCCTCTGCTCCTTTAATGTGGTAGCTGCTAAGTCTTGTGTGATCCTGACTGTGATTCCATTTTATTTAATGATTTATTTCTGGCTGCTTGAAGTATTTTCTCTTTGACTTGGGAGCTCTAGAATTTAGCTATAATATGACTGAGAGTTTTCATTTGGGGATTTTTTTTTTTAGGAAGGGATTGGTGGATTCTCTCAATTTCTTTTTTACCCTCTGATTCTAGGATACCAAGGCTGTTTTCCTTGATAATTTCTTAAAATATTGTATCTAAGCTCTTTCTTTGGTCATGGCTTTCAGGTGGTCCAATAATTTTTAAATTATTTCTCCTTAATCTGTTTTCCAGCTCAGTTCTTTTTCATGAAATAGTTCATATTTTCTTCTATTTTTAATTCTTCTGACTTTGTTTTTATTGTCTCCTGAGTCTCATGGAGTCATTAGTTTCCACCTGCTCAATTCCATTTTATAAGGAATTATTTTCTTCAGGGAGCTTTTGTATCTGTTTTTCCATTTGTCCCATTCTGATTTTTAAGGAGTTACTTTCATCAGTGATGTTTTATACCTGTTTTTCAATTTGGACAATTCTGTTTTTTAAGGTGTTATTTTCTTCATTATTTTTGTGTTCCTTTTACCAAACTGTTATTGTCTTTTTATCACTTTCTTCCTCTGGTTTCATTTTTTAAAAATTATTTTATTTATTTTTATTGTTCTGCAGTCACTTCTATATATCTTAGATTTTTTTTCTCCTCCCTCCCCAAGATGGCACGCCATCTTATATAGGTTTTACACATACTTTCCTATGAAATACATTTTAACCTTAGTCATGTTGAATAAAAGAATTAAAATGAATGGAAGAAACCATAAAACAAAATATAATACAAAAGTAAATGGTCTGCTTCATTCTGTGATCCAATTCCATAGTTCTTTCTCTGGATGTGGAAGGCATTTTGCCTCAAGAGTCCATTGGGAATTTTTTAGGTCCTTGCACTGCTGTGAAGTACTAAGTCTACCAGAAAAATTCCTCTGCAGACTGTGGTTGTTACTGTGTGCAAACGTCTCCTGGCTCTGTTCCTTTCACTCAGCATCAGTTCATACAAGTCTTTCCAGGCCTCTCTGAAGTTTTATCTTTTTCTTCTACTGTTCTTATTCAGTGTTGGAAATAATGTTTTAAGCTCTTCCAGGAATTCTTCTTGGGCTTATGTCCAGTCCAGATTTTTTGAGGTTTTGCTTGTGGCTGGTTTGTATTCTGAGTTTGTTCTTGATTTTCCCTGTCGTTGTAGCTTTTTATGATCAGGTTCTTTTTTTTTGTTGTCTGCTCACATTCCCACCATGTTTCTTTATGTGAAGCCTCGTGTTAATGTTGAGTTCTGTTCCCAGCTAGGGGCAGGGGTGGGGAGAGGAGGAGTTCTGTTTTAAGCTTCAGGCTTTTTCACACTGATCTTTTCAGAGCTAGTTCTACCTCCAAAATGATGTGATCTGGGGGGAGGTAGGGTCGCTGCCCCCTTGGGCTGCCTTCTGGTCCTCACACAAGAAGGGCGCCTGATCCCTTGGGACCAGAAGCAAATTGTTCCTTATGGTCCCTGTTCCCCTGGGACTGGAAGTGATACTGTCCCTCAGAGCTTCTACCCACTTCTGATCAAAAGTTCTCCTCTCCACTCTTGAACTATGACCCAGAAATGGATGTAGGCAGTGGAATTGTCAGACAATACCTGGTCCTATGTCCATTACTAGCACAGGGATCTCCTGTAATCTCTTCCTGACCTGGTGCCAGGTCCCCTTACTATCTCTGGTTTAAGTGCTCCCAAAGCTGCTTCTGCTTCTGTCTCCACCATGTAGTCCTACTGCTGGTGTTTCTTCCATGTGGGCTCTGGACCAGCCTCCTCCCCTGTGTCATAGACCTCTCCCTCTGACCTCCTGTGCTGTCTTGGAATAGAAGAATGTCTCATTCTAACTTTTTGTTGACTGCCACTCCTGAATTCTATTTGAAGTGTTATTTTAAAGTTGTGTGAAGAGGAATGTCAGAAGAACCCAGCTGAATGCTTCCCTGCTCTGACATATTGGCCTTACACCCAGGAGTCTTTCTTTTTAATACAAGAGAAGTTCAGGATTAAAGATTCATCTGTCATTATATGTGATCGAAGAATTCCACGGGGAGTGGTTTTTTACATTTGGGCTAAAAACATAAGGCACCTGAATGGTGCCCCTGAGGACTGGTGCTCTGTAAGAGGCCTGGGGAAGAGCAGCTCTCCCCTCGTAGATAGAGCATTTATCAGGGGCTTCACTCTACAGACATCATCCACTGTTTCTTAAGAGCAGGGACTGCTGGGTGGACGGAGGAGCCCAAGGGAGCAGCGTGCCACAGAGCTTCTCTGTGTATCCATCACTGGATGTTCCAGAGCAGGCGTCCTGGAGACATTTCAGACCCAGCAGAACTCATTCTCTCCTTCCAAAACTCGCCTGCTCTTGCTGCAGGTATCACCACTCTTCCCGTGTCCTAGGTTCCTGACCTCAGCAGCATCCTCGCTCCTCACTCTCCTCTCCCCATTTAGCTAATCAGTTGCCTGTTCTTCTGCCTCCCCAGTATCTCCTGCATCTCACCCCTTCTTGCCCCTCCCACAGTTATCTTGGTTCAGACCCTCAGAACCACTCAACTGGACCTTTGTGAACAGTCCTGATGACATCTCCCTGCCTCAAGTCTCACCATACTGTAAGCCATCTTCCCTACTCAGTACTCCCCAGTTGCTCCCTGTGGCCTTCAAGAGAAAACAAAAGCTTTGACCCAGTCCAACTCAGGCCTCCCTCTCCTTCCCATGAACTACCATCCAGCCAAACTGGCGTCTCTGTTCCTCATAGTCCACACTCCATATCCCATTTCCAGGCCTTTGCACAGTCCTCTCCTTCATGCCTGCTATGCCCTCCCTTCCTGATTTCTTCCTCAAAGGTCCCTCCTTCTTTGAGATACAGCTGAGATGCCATTTTGCATGAAGCCTTTTCTGATCCCATAACTGCTGAGTCCCACCCATCTTCCAAAACTTAATTGGTGTTGAACCACTTTATATTTGTACTCAGTCTGTTTATATTTAGTGTGTATGCAGCTAAGTTTCCTTCCATTAGAGGGTGAGTTCTTTGTGGAGTAGGGCTTGTTTCTTTCTTTGTTCTTGTATCCCCAGTGCCTGGCATCCAGTAGGTGTTTAATCAGTGTGTATCGACTGATTGACTCCTAGGTCTACTTTCAGTTTCCATTTTCCTTGTGTTGGCCACCTCTGCCTCTTGTCACTGGTTTTATTAGTACAGGCCCCAACCTTGACCTTAGCATTCCATTCGGTGTTTAAAAAACAAACTAGCACTCCCAGGCAGTGAGTGTGAAATGGCAGCCTGTCATGGAGAGCTGCATCAGATCAAGGACCCAGGTGGCCCTTTGCTCTATGCCTCTGAATAGGACACTGGGCATTCTCTGTCTGAATTTTCAAAGACTCCTTTTTATTATTACGAGCTGGACAGATATGAGTATCTCACTGCCCATGGGAGAACAGAAAAGGAGGTCTGCATCAGAAGCTGTGAATCACTGTGACAGCTGAGGAGTTGAGGACTTGGGGTGCATTTCCCCTTAACTGAGATGGTTCTTACATCGTCCCTCTAGACTGTATCCCCTTCAGAACCTTCTCTTCTTGTGTTTATGTAGGGATTCTCCTCTCTCTTTTCTTGCTTTTTAAATTGATCACTATCATGTCCCCTTTACTTCCTCCCTCCATAAAAGCCCTCCCTTGTAACAAATAAAAATAATCACACAAAAGAGACTTGTTTGAACAAGTAGATCTCATTCTGCACCTCTCTGCACAGCCACTGTAGACTTGTAGACTCGCTTCTACACTTTGTTTTGGTTGTGGTGTTGATTGACCATAGGCCCCAAGTCTCTCACAGCCCTTTGACTTTATAGGTTTGTCCTGAGTGGGTCACTTATATAAATGGGTGTTCTCAGGTCATTTCAGATCTATCCTTTTTGTCCTTTCTTCTGCCACAACACCATTTCATCACCCACATGTGCTGTGGCCTGGCCCTTTTCCAGCTGTTGGACACCCACACATCTCCAGGCTTCGTGTTCTGTGAGGCCCAAGGTTCCCTTCTCAGCCGTCTTCCATAACCAGAGCTTGTTTTTGTTTGTCTTTTCTTTGTGCTTCCAGGAGAAAAGCCATCGACTTTGCCCCTTCTCTTTCCTTGTGGGACTCTCAAGGGAGAAGCACTTCCCAAGATGCTCAAACAAAAAGGTCTCCAGAGCTGACTGTCGGGAGCACCATGATGTCCACTGTTGTCTTTGACATCTGTC
Organism: Bettongia penicillata ogilbyi; assembly: GCA_023548195.1. Lineage (NCBI taxonomy): Eukaryota > Metazoa > Chordata > Mammalia > Diprotodontia > Potoroidae > Bettongia > Bettongia penicillata. The sequence continues at coordinate 4,970,932 of JAJHZJ010000324.1, read as the reverse complement.
ACATCGTAGCCCCATGACAGAAGCAGGCAGCCCTTCAGAATGGCAGGCCTCAGAGGCCCCGAGGTGGAGCTGGGAGGGGCCTGGGCCCTTGTACAGACCCGAGAGGTCCCAGAGGGGGCAGCTGCCCATGTGGCTGAGAGCTGAGTCTTGTGGACTTGAGTCCAGAGACTGACACATTTTTGTATAACAGGGTCATTATTGAGCTCATAGAAATATTCTCCTATGGCTCGGCCAGCTCGAGCAATATTAGAATTTAGTAGTAATAACAGTTGCTCATATTTGGTGTTATAGCTTGCAAAGTACCTTACATGGTCTCCTTTGATCCTCACAGCCTGAGAGGTAGGTTATGTTACCCTATTTACAGATGAGGAAGCTTGAGGCAGACAGTGAAGTCTCTTGATCAAAGTCACAACAGCCATTAGGTATCTGAAGCTAGATTTGAACTCAGGTCTTCCTGACTCCAGGCCCTGGGCTCCATCCACTGTGCTGCCCTTTATCTGTTTGTTTTAAATCTAAGCTGTGCCCTTCCTTTGGGTTCTTTCCCTGGATCCTTAGGGCAGCTTTATTCCTCTCTGTGGAGATGAATTGATGTGAATGATCTCAAAGATGTGGTAGGGGCAGAATGGAAAGGAAGTAATTCCATGTTCTGGGCCGTTCACATTTTCATCCTGAGCTTGTTGTTTCTTATTTCATGATGACCTGTAGAGACACTGTCAGAGTAGCCAGTCTCTGACCCTTTGTCTTTGTGTGAAAGTCCCCAGCACACAGTAGGCACTATAGATAAAGACCCACCATCTTCCATCACACTGCCCAGCAAATGAAATCACTTATTCTAGTGCCTGGCAGCCCCACACAGTAGACAGCTTCCACCCAAAAAAAAAAAGATCACCTCACCAAAAATGTAGAGCAGGAGGCCCACCCTAGAGGGGAGTGATGTTGAAATGATGTCTGGAGGACTGGATCACAGCTCTTAGGGGCCCCATGGCTTTTGTCTCTTTTAATTGTTTAAGGTGTTCCCCTGGAAAGCATCACTGTCTACCAGAAGATTCAGCATCCTGGGATACAAGACTCCTTGAAGAACTACTTCTCCTCGCAGGTACATTGGGCTTCAGAGGAGGCCTCTAACAGCGTCCATCCTAACTCAGGCCTGCCCACCACCCCTCAACCTTCCTCCTGGCTTGGCAGCATGCTGGGGGCTCACTCTTTCCAGGTCCCTCTGCATGAACAGTCTGAAAACACTGTGTAGGCTTTGCAGGAGGCTTTGCTGATCACCCTCTTGTGATACACTGCACTGCATTTGTTACCACCTTGAGGGTTTGGGGCCCAGAGTGGAGTCATCACAGGATCTTTTAAGTTGGACAGGACCTCACAGGTCATCCACATTAGAGTCAGGAAAAGGGTATGTGGGGAAGTCCAGAAGTGCCCACACCCCCACCCCCAAATTGTATTTCTTTTGTACTGAGATTTATGTGTGGTGTTTCCCCTGAGGGAATCTGCCCTTCTCCAAGAATCTGTATGTGTAGCTCCAAGGCCCAGCACTCAGTGGGGTCTCATGAATGCTTGCTGAAAGGACAATTTCCTTGATCACTTCCTAGCCTACCAAAGGCTTGGGTGCCAAATGTGCTTCTCACAGCCCATCCACACGAACTTCCCATGCCATGCTGAGGCTGTTATCCACATTTCTCCATGAAGTGCACAGCCTGAGATAGTAAAGATCTTAGTGGAGCCCAGCATATCCTGCTCCTCCTCACCCTTGCCATCAGGCAGACCTCCCAGTTGAACAGGCCATCCACACCTGCCCTCGGGCATCCCTGGGACCTACTTTCACCCACCAGGTATCTTTCCATTACTTTCTGGACCAAAATCATGATTGGCATTCTGTGACACCAGAGAGGGTCTCTATAAAAAAAGGAACAGACACCTTGGGATCACCAGGAAAATGGTGTTTCGCAGGCATACTCCTCTCTGAAGCACTGGTCCCAGGTTTTTTATCTTTGCATCCCCTGCTTTTTCTTTTTTTTTTTTATTAATTAATTTTATTTATTTCCAGTGTTCTACAATAACTACCATATAACTTAGATTATTATTTTCCCCTCCCTCCTCCCTACCTCCTCTTCCTTCCTTGATTTTGATATGATTTTGTATAGGTTCTACACATACATTCCTATTAAATACATTTTCAGTATAGTCATGCTGTGTTGAAGAATTAACATGAGTAGGAGAAATCATCTAACAAATCAAAACGCAATGGACACACACAAAAAAACCCAAAATGCTCTGCTACACTCTGCATTTGAATTCCATAGTTCTTTCTCTGGATGTGGAAGGTATTTTGCCTTAGAAGACGATTGCGAATTTTTTTTAAGTCCTTGCATTGAAGTTCCAAGTCTACCAGAAAATACTCTCGTACACTGTGATCATTGCTGTGCACAAAGTTCTCCTGGTTCTGCTCATTTTGCTCAGCATCAGATCATGTAAGTCTTGCCAGGCCTCTCTGAAGTCTTCCTGTTCATCGTTTCTTATAGCACAATAGTATTCCATTACATTCATATACCATCATTTATTCAGTCATTCCCCAATTGATGGGCATCCGCTTGATTTCCAGTTTTTGGCCACCACAAAGAGTGCTGCTATAAATATTTTTGTACATGTGGGACCCTTTCCCATTTTTACGATCTCTTGGGGATGCAGTCCTAGAAGCAATATTGCTGGGTCAAAGGGTATGCACATTTTTGTAACCCTTTGGGCATAGTTCCAAATTGCTCTAGAATGGTTGGATCAGCTCACAGGTCCACCAGCAGTGTATTAGTGTTCCAACTCTCCCACATCCTCTCCAACATTTATCATCTTCCTGTTCTGTCATGTTTGCCAGTCTGATGGGTCATCACATGCTTTTTCTTTGCATCCCCATAGTGCCCATAGTATGGTGCTTTGCACAAAGTAGGCTCTTAATCAATAAAGGCTTATTGAATGGAATGGAAAATAATTACACACACATTGTACGCTGAGGGACCAAGCCCTGGGTCACCCATCCAGCTGTATGATTTTCACCCACTTTGTTCTGCCAAGGTGACCAGTTAAGCCAATCTCCCCTGAATTCAATTCAGTACACATGTGGCACCTACTGTGTGCCAAGCACTGTGTGACTATAAGTTTATTGAGGCAGCTTTATAGCAGGATTATATAGCAATTTTTTCCGAGACTTCCTTGGGAAATTTGTTTTTTTCAAATCCCAACAACACTCATTCAACAAATGAGGAATAAATATTGTGATTCTGCTGAGAGAATTAAAGGTTAACAATCAACATGAGTGGTATGAAGGAATCCACTGGTGACCAGTCACAAACAAGAGCAGGAAGCCCTGGCACATGGGATCAAAGGTTCTGCTTTCCAGAAGCTGAACAGGAGCTCATGGGAGAAAAGTGGTCATTCACCAGTTGGTCAGACTGTAACTGCTGCTGTGACATGAGGGAGTGTTTGGGGCCCTGTGTGCTGTTAACAGCAAGTGATTATTGCAAATGAATCCAGATAAGTTTATATGTAGAGCATACTTTATATAAGTCCTGTGGGCAGTATTCCAAGAAATAATGAATTGTGGAAGCAAATAAGTCCTCAAATGGGCCATTTCACTGTGGAATTAACTTTGCTAGGAGATCCAGTAATGTGTACAGACACGTTCCGGTGTCTGAGTGTTCATTGTACATTACACTTCTATGTAAACACTACCAAAATTAACATTTATTAGTCATTATTTAGAAGTCCATAGCAACGTATGAAGAGTTGGAAGGATTTTAAAAAAAACACAATCAGCCAGATCATTCCTGTCTATGTTTTGAATCATTGTCATCATATACTGGTTCCTAAAAATAAAGCATGCATTCATGGCTTATATCTATTTTACAGAAAAACCTGCAATTTTTAGAATAAACCTGTCACAGAAAGATGATTCACTATTATTATGGTCACTCATTTTAAAAACACATAAATGTCAGGAAAAGTACAGAATAATGTGATTTCAGGAATTGCCTTGCCTCAATCTGTGTCAGGAGTTTAGAAACACTGCTTTGCAGTGTCCCAGGGCTCAGTGGGCCTAGTCTGGTGTCATGTCCTGATAGGAGATTTGGGATGGCCATCCACATTGGGGAAACTTCACCGCTGGTCAGCCTTTACCTTTTTGACTGCACAATGCCTCCCAGGACACTGGCACACCCCACCGCTGAGCCCTGTCTCTGAACTTTCTGCCTCATTTGATATGGATGTTCAGATCTCGGTTGTTTCTGTCAGTCTTACACTGCCATACAGTTTCTTCTCCCAGGCCAAACGCTTCTTTTTTGTAGTCATCAAACACTAGTGAGATGTTACACTCTCTTTGTCTCACAACAGTCATGTGACTGTACATTTGGTCTGTCCTATTCTCTTCAGACACCTGTCAGCCTTGAGCTCTCCCCTTGTGTTTTCAAGTATGTCTACATTTGGCCGTTTTCAGAAACCAAACTGCGCAGTCACACAGGGCGGCCATTGCTGACATCATGGTGGGTAGTATTATGGGGAAGGACAAAAGTGCCATCATCTCCCATTTCTTTAGAACAGTTACTTCACGGAGCATCCCAGTGCTTGGGAATGGAACAGCCCCAGCAAGGATTTCTTCTGTGCTTTCTTGTCTCTCCAGGTGGCAAGTAGCTGCCATGGCTGCCTGGGCTCTCCATCCACCTCCTTGGGGCCCTGGAGCTCAGTGCAGCCTCCTCTCTGGGGGTGACTTCTGCAGCTCAGAATCTTCTCTAAGAGATGGCAACAGATTCAGCATTTCTGCTTTGGTCTCATCCCCAATTTTGGAAGTCAGTGGCTTGTTGGAGAGGTCACCTTTGAGCTGCTATCATGGTGCTTGAATCTTTATTTTCTACTGAAAACGTTCCATTAGATGGTTTCCTCTAATCAACTGGTGACCTTATTACACACAGAGCCCCCAGGGAACATCTGCATTCATAAGTAGTTACTGTGTATTTTTAAGACAGAGTCCAGGATGCTGGCTGATTCGTTAGCCTTGGCCTCCTTCCTTTCTGCTTTCTGAATCATGCTCCTAAAATCTGTTTTGACCCTCATTATTTGTCATACTGGTGTCCTTGTCTGGTACATGTGGTGTCCGTTAAAGCTTGTGAGATTGCACCCACCTCACCCAAACTGGGGAACTGTCTCCTGCTGATCAGTGGGAAAGATGGGATTTGTCTTGTGTTTCGATGCAGGGTATTCCAGCCAGTGTCACCTTCTTCAGTCCTTCTGGGCTCACACACAGCCTCAGCTACATTCAGGAGTTATCTGGTGACAGCTTTGACCAGATTAAGGTAAAATACCCAATCCCCACTGTAGTTTAAATTATTTGAACTTCAATCTGTTCCTTGCTCTTGCTATTAAATAGTTCACCAGGATCCCTCAAAATGCTTAGTGCTAGAAGGGACCTGAGAGACCCCTCGTTCTCCACCAGAATCCCAGTGCCCCTCAACACCAAGGGACTTATCTAGGTCCTAAAAGGAGCCTTCTCTGATCCTCCCCTCCACCCTGTTCCTCCTGGAAAGAATTTTGTGGGACTTTGTATTTACTAATCCTGGTACAAGTCACACTCTTTCCACCCACTTGAAGGCGGGCACTGTTTGGTTCTCTCTTTGTATCCCAGTGGCCGTCCAATAACAGCTGCTTTAAGAAGGTTTGTTTCATGGAAACAAATGTTGGTATCGTGTCAATGTTCCCAGGGAAATCTGAGGCCTCAGTGCCCCAGCTTGTCTGCCCGTGGTTTGAGGTGGTGCTTGCCCTGTGGGGCTCCTGGCTGCGCAGTAGAGTGCTGCATTCTATGTTTAGTCCATCCACTGGTCTTTTCCAAGGGGAGAAAAGTCCTTTCTTGTCTTTCAGGTGTCTCCTTTGCCTCAGTAGGGTTGCTGTGCCAACCTCATGTCCCAGGGTCCCTGGGAACCACAGACAGTGGGGCCAGGTGTTTGCGGCACTGTGTTTCAGGGTGTGTCGGGAGAGGGGCAGATCTGTGCTTCAGAGACAGAAATGAAGCTTTCCCTGCCTTTGGGGAGCTCACATCCTACTGGAGTTTAAGGCCAAGTTTTGTTCTCTCAGTTTGCAGCCATAGGTCCAACCACAGCCCGAGCCATGATCAGTGCAGGAATCCCTGTGAGCTGCACAGCTGAGAAGCCCTGCCCCCACGACTTGGCTGCTGGCCTCCGGAAAGCTCTTCAGCCTCAGAGCTCATCCAACTACCTGGCTGCTTAGGTCTCCATCCATATTCAGCTCCGTCCTGGGCCAGCTCCAGGGTCAGCACCCCCGTCCAGCATAGGGTCGTGGCATGGTTGAATTTTCGCCATCTCGCTCCAGCATGGACCACTTTGCTTCTGCCCCACTCTGACTTGAGGGGCTAGGGGAAGGGACACATGCGTGAAATGCAGTAAATACTTCATTGGAATAAATTAGCAACAAACATTGTAATCACCCATCACTTGTGCTAAGCACAGTGTAAAGTTCTGGGGATAGAGAGAGGGAGAGTGGCACACACAGTATCTGGCATGCAGTAGGTGCTTAATAAATCCCTGTTGACTCATTGAAACAATTTCTGTTTTCAAAGAGTGCCCTGTTTGGCATGTGTGACATGATTCAAGCCTGTAAACACCCTTTTCCCTTGACCCACATGGGCATATGCACAGTCCTCCAGAGCTGCCTGGGGAGAGAGACCTTGAGTGGGTGCTCATTGTCATATGGCAGGCATCCCTCCTGTGTGGAGGATCATTGGAATTAAAAATACCTCCTCAAAGGTAAGTAGAGTCAGGGGAGCCAGTGGCAGGTGAGAGCTCTCTCCCCCAAGACATGAGTTCTACCTTGGAACAGCTGCCTCTATGACAAGATTAGACCCCAACAACTCCACCATTTTTGAGTCTTGTTCTGAGGGTTGAATGGCGCAGATAGATCATTTAGTAACAGTCACATGGGCTTAGGAAGCTCTGAGACCAGCCAGTCGACCAGCAAACATTAGGCATTTAATATGTGCCAGGCCGCATGCTAAGTGGCACAGTGGATAGAGCACCAGCCCTGGCATCAGATATGTTGGTGACTTCAGATCCAGACACTTCCTAGCTGTGTGACCCTGGGTAAGTCACTTCACCCTCAGCCTCGGTTTGATTCCTCGCATGTAAAATGAACTGGTGAAGTAAATGACAAACCCCTCCAGTATCTCTGCCAAGAAAACCCCAAATGGGTCATGAAGAATCAGACATAACTGAAATGTGCCAGGCTCCATGCCCAGACCAAGAAAGTCCAGAACATGGGCCATCCTCAAAGCACTCTTCTAAGGGAGGAGAAAATGTACAAATGGGAGGGGGTAAGAAAGGGGGCTTCCACCTTAGGACTCCTCAGGATTGGAGCAGCGATACAGGGGTCTCCTGGGTGGTCGGTCACCTACATGGTTTCCCCAAATGAGCACATTTGCCCAAAAGCAGAATGTTTGGAGTGTGAGTGGAATCGTGGCCAAAACCTGAAGTTGTTCACAGTCACCAAATGAAGGCTTAAGGAGTAATGAAATAAGAAGCCTGTGATCCCCAGTGTTTAAACAGTCCATAACCCCTGGCACAACAAACTATTGGTTTCTGGGTCAGGCTTCTACCTTCTTCCTTCTCTAATAAAAACTAGCTTCATCCTGGTGGTTTCTCATTTGAAGGTCAAATCCAGATGTTTTACATCCTGGGATTTTTTTGTTCTGGCCTTTGCTAGCTCTCTAAGAAGTTTCTTAACCACCGCTGGTCTGATGATCATCTTTTACCTTGGTGACCTCTGTTATGGGAAGGTCAGAGGGAAGGGATGGGGCTGGCCAGCTTTCCACTTGCCTTCCACCCCATCAGGATGCCAATCTCTGGCTGGGGAGGAGCAGGCTCCAGGCAGACAACCTGGATTATGGCAGAACCGGTGCCAGAGAAGAAAGCATCACTCTTGGTGTTGGTGCAGCTGCCACCTTCCAAGACAGCAAGTCACCTCATTGCCAAGGCAAAAAAAAAAAAAGGTTGAGAAGCTACACCAGGCAAGGTCTTGGAGTTAAAGGAGCATGCTAAAGTCTGGCAGGCTCAAGAGTTTGTTTTCTCAAAGGGCTCAAGAGAAAGTTGGAATGGATCAGAAAAGACTGATCCTGTTTGATTCATTTATTGATTCTATTTAGAGTTAAATGCTTTTGTCCTGCAGTGGCTTAAGTCACAGTTCTCTCACCCTGAAACTTGGTTCAGAACTTAGAAGGCTTGTAATGACTTAATTTTAGAAATCCAGTTCTCCTTCTAGTCACTGATCTATTCCTGCCTCAAGGAATTTAACTGACCTTCGGGGGCTGTGCACAAAAGCAGAAGAGTCAAGCCTGATATTGTCACACCCCCAGGGTGTCTTTCAGCGATGCCTGGTCTGCTCTCAGGCAATGAGTACTTCTTAGACCCATGCCATTTTCAGGCTTCCCCCTATTAGGTCATACCCTACACCTCGGGTAGTGTCTCCAAACGCATGGGGTCCTCCACCTTTTTCTGGCTTCCTTCTGTAGCTCCTGAAAACCTGTAAAATGGGTCTCTGGAATAAATAGAGGCAGCCAGTGACCCATTTATTGACAGGTAGCATGCCCCTGCCAAGCAATGTTATTTTGCACAGAGATTTGCCTTGATTTACACTTTGATTAAATTTCACACTTGACAGCTTTGCAAATATTCTCTCCCTTGGTCCTCACAACTGTACAAGGATGGTGCTTTAGCACATTACAAAGGAAGAAGCTAAGACAAGCAAAGGTTAAGTGACTTGCCCCGGGTCATATGGCCAGAGAGGCCAGATTTGAACTGAGACTTCCTGACGCCAGTTTGTAGCCAGACCTTAGCATAAAGAGCCTTCAATGCCAGACCTACCATCCATCTGTGGACCTGTACTGGGAGTCTTTTCAGTTTGACAGAACCTACTGAATCCTTCACTTTCCAGACGGAGCCTTTGAGAAACCTGGGGCATGTGTACAACCATGAGGTGTCAGAGGACGTTTGGGAAAGTCTGAGTGGCCTCCTTCTTCCTTACACGCTGGCTCTGGTCTTGCATCTGGATAAACAAGGAATTGAGAAAAACTGTGCCGTTGGAACGGGTTTCTCCCTTTCCACTGTTCTTTACCGCTCAGACTGATTCTCATTCAGTTTATGTTTAATATCATGAGTGATGTGTATATATACATATTTATGTGACTACACAAAATTACTGATGTGTCCCTCACTCTCAGACAGTGAGCCATCCCATAGAATAAAGTTTTTTTTTTAAAAAAAAGAGAGAGGGAAAAAAAGTGTAGTAAAACTCTTCAGCCCCTCCATCAGAGTGACTTTATATCCAGTACTACCCATCTGCAGTCCCCCATGTCTGCAAAGAGAGCAGAGAGTATTTCTCCCATTCAGTTTTTAGCAGGATGTGGAATTAGGGTCTAATGGAGAACACTCTCCAACCAGTCTCTGCATGTACTTCTTAGGAAAAGTCCGAAGTAGCAAGGTTGGAATTTTAGCAATGAGGAAACCAAATGAAAATTTTGAAATTTCTGCCTACACAGTCTGAAATGAACTTGGTAGCCACAGTCATGCATGAAAATGGAATTTCAATTCCACAATTATTAAGTGCTTGCTGTATGCCAATTGGGTGTTCAGGCAGGGCATACAAAGAAATGCATGGAAATCTCTTCCCTGAGGGAACCTACAGTCTACTGAGGTGGGGGATCAACCAACCAGCCTGTATTGAGCTTCTTACTGTGTGCAACGGTAAAAAGGTAAGGGGAGGAAGGGATCAGGAATAACTTTATGTGGGAGATGGAGCCTGAGCTGGGCTTTGGAAAAAAATAACCCATAATTCTGAGAGGCCAAGTGAAGGTGGGCATGAATTCCAGGCACGGGGCAGTGTGTGAAGTGGGTTATGGACTAACAGGCCAGTTTTATTAGGGCCGATGCAGGGGGATGGGAGAGACTGACTTATTTTGCTCCTTCCACCTAGGAGCTCACTCCACTTACCTGAATGTAAAGTTCATGCAGTTAATTGGTTGAATAGCCCAGTTGAAGAACCTTTTCTTATTGCTATCGGCTCCTTCCTGGGAGAAGGGCCCTTAATGAACTTTGACTTAACTGACCTCTATTACATAGAGTACCCTTGAACAGGAGCCTAGAAGAAGTCTCCACCAGCAGTGATCACAGGCTTGCTAATGAACTGAAAACTCCCCCGGTGTGATTTTGATGGATGCTGTTTGCTTTAACCACTGCAAAATCCACCGTCAAATGCCAGATGACAAGAGGTTCCTACTAAAACACTTTCTCAGAACCCCATCATGAAGCTCTTTTGAAAGAACGTCACACAGAGTGGGACTGAAACCACAGATGGTTCAACGTCCTGTGGACGAAGCTCTGTGGTTCTGAAAAGTTTGTGCCTTGGTTCCGAGCGGAAAGCAGAACCATCAGAGCCCTCCAGTAATTAAATGAACTAACAGAGGGGCCTGGAGGCACCAGGGATGGGGAGCCTATGGAAGAAGAAGCAATGGGGAGGCTTCTCATGCTTGGAAGAGGGAGACAAGACTTTCCCTTGCTGTCTTCCATGCGGGAAGGCTCTCCCTGCTTGTCCCTGCCTCTTGGTCCCAGCCAAGTCCCATCTTCTAGAAGAAGCCTTCTCCAAACCCCCTCGATCCTGGTGCCTTCCCTCAGACATTATCTGTAATGATCTTGCATATCCTGTTTGCACATAGCTGTTTGCCTGTTGTCCTCTCATTGGACTGTGAACTCCTTGATAGCAGGGACCGTTTTGTTTTGTTTCCCTTTGTACCCTCAGGGCTTAGTTGGATGCCTAGCACATAATAAACACTTAGTAAGTGCTGACTGACTGCCCAGGCTACCTCATGAGGCAGGGAGGTCCCCTCTCCAGAAGTCTTTAAGCTATAACAAGGACAGTTTGGATGTAGATGACTTCTGAAGTCCTTTGGTGATTCCTTTGTGGACAAAACACTACTGGTTACACTACCATAAAACTTGTACTTTTGAGTACTTTGGACAGCTTGTAGCTGATTCTCAAACCCATGGAGCTAAGACTGTGGATGATGATGGCTCAGGGATGGGATGTGTCCCCTGCTACAGACAAATGAGGCTACACTGCCCCCAAGTTGCCGCTCCCTGGGGTATCCAATTTCTAACATTTGATTTCTTTTGCATGGATAGCCACTAGGGACAATGGTCTAACCTTAATTTGTCTCTTCCTTGTCAAGGACCTCTGAGGAGGCTGAGATGAGCCAATTGAAAATTTTCGAAGCCCTGGGATCTGGCTCATTCTGAGGATGTGGTCTGCTTAGTACCCTCCAGCCAGAAGTTGGCAGACTCCTGAGTCCAAACCTAGCTCAGTGATGGGGCCACAATCTCTAGGGGTTCCTGCTCAATCCTCATCCATCCATCCCCTTTCTTACGCTTAGTTCACAGCTTCAGGTACCTCTGGCTTACTCCTGGTCTGTGCTGGAAAGCTTTTTTGCTCTGCACACCTGTGCCCCAGATTTTCTGATTTTACCCTTTCTTTAATACTCACAGGCTGTCTCTGCGTAGATTGGGCTAGGAAAAAAAAATCCTACTACATTTCTCCTTGGATTATCGATCATTATTGGATCTAGCGGTCTTTTTTTTTTCCTTGCTGAAATAGTTGTAAGAGATTTGGGCTGATCTGCTCATGTTCACCCTGGAAGTTGTAGGGATAGAATAAACAAGATTTGGTGGAGATGAGAAGGGAGAGTATTGGAGGCTGTGGGGAAAGCCAGGAAAACTGCCCAGAGCAGGGAGATGAGCTTCTTATCCAAGGGAGAGTGAGGAGACCAATGTCACTGGACCAAAGAGTATGTAGAGGTAAGCAAGGTAGGAGGGAAGAACAGGTAGGAGGAAGGCAGGTATATAGGGCTTTGGAAGCCAGGCAGGATTTTCTGTTTGGTCCTGGAAATGAGAGTCTGGAACTGATTAAATAAGGAAGTGACATGATTAAAGTTACCCTTAGGAAGATCACTTCCACAGCTGAGTGGAAGATGGATTGGAGTGGGGAGAGACTCAAGACAGGCAGGTGAAGAGAGTCTCCTCCACGGGGTGGCAGAGGCAGAGGAGAGAAGGGGGCATATTCAAAAGATGTTACAAGGGTACCATCAGCAATATTTGGCAACTTATGAATATGGGGTGTGAGAGAAAGTGAGGTATTGAGGATGAGGATGATGCCCAGGCTGTGAGCGTGGGGCATTAGGAAGGTGATGGTGCCCTCAATAGTAATGGGAAGCGAGAAAGGGAGAGTTTGGACAGGGCCGGGGTAAAGATTACACGTTCAATTTGGACACATTAAGTTCAAGAATGTCTGGAATATACAGTTCAAGGTGTCCAATAAGCAACTGGAGACATGTGAGAGTCACCAGGGTTGAAGTCCTTGGTGCCAATGAGGTCACCAAGGAAGGTTGTACTGGGGGAGAAGGGACAAGGGCCCAGGAGCTGCTTGCCGATTGATCGACTGATTGATTGATTGATGGGGAGCTGAGGAAATCACAGGGGCAAGGGGAGAGAGCGCTTGTAAATGGATAAGCAATAGGCTCTAGGCACGAGCAAAGGTGGGCGTCAAGAGGAGGGAGTCATGGCATCTTCAAAGGGCAGGTTTTCCTCACGCCTGGTGTGTGTGTGTGCTCACCCTGGGGTAGCACACTTCAGAGACCAGTGAGAATTATCACACAAGAGCTTGGAGAAACAAAGAAGGGGCAGCCTCCAAGATATAAAGAGTGGGTCCCCTCCTCCAGTATAGAAAGGGAAGGAGAAGTTGGGAGGAAGGGTCAGGGGGTTTTCGGTCTGACAAGTGCCATGCTGGCTGCTATCTATCTTCCAGTAACTTGGCTGCTCTGCTTTCTGGCTGCCCCCTGGCCCACCCAGCCAGAAAAACTCTTCCACATTCGGGACCACTCAGACATAGAGGAATCTGTCCTGCACCAAGCAGAGCCTGTCGCTGACCTCCATTCTGCTCAGGTAGGAGAAAGCACTGCCATGCCAGCTCCCACCACACACACACACACACACACACACACACACACACACACTCCTCGCCCTAGGACTATGGAAATTCTGCTTTCTATACAGGACTCTGGACATGATAACTTTACCCTTCACAAACTCTGTGATATACTCCTCCCAGGGACAGGCAGGCACAATCCTTCCATGCGATTTCATCCAACCATCATTCAGTCAGTCCACAAGCATTTATCAACCACATCCAATGCACCAAGAATGGATGGGTTTTGTTCCCTATGCTCTCTAGGGACAACATGCCTAGAGTGATGGAGGCCTTCCTTGGAATGTTTAGATTTGTTTTCCATTTATTTAAAAGGAAAAATTCCTTTTTATTTAAAAGAGTATAAAACAAAACTTTGCTGTCAAGAACCTCGTTGGGATTTAGGGTGGGGTGGAACCCTGACAAAATTTGTCCAGACAAGGGGAGAGTGGATGGGTCATGACTGGCATCTGTAGAGGGCTGAGTGCCCACATCGGTGAGACCACGGGCCCATCAGAATATCCAAGGGTTTCACACTTACTGATTCCTTGTGTTTTGGAGTAACAGACAGCGACAACCTTCAAACAATTCACCCTCCCCCAGATGCCCCACTTACCTATCCAGCCCCACCCTCCCCAGCTTGTGGTGCTGAAGCACTTTTAATCTGCAGCAGACTGAGCATGGCCCTGCCATGATCCACTTTCTCCCCATGAAATGTTATCTTTCAACTTGGATCCTATTTAACCGTATTTACTATTCTTTTGACTCTGCTTTCTTTGGTCTGTATCACTTGGACTAGAGGACAATATGACCCCAGAGCTAAAGCTGGGAGGGAACTGGGGACCATTCAGTTTAATGCCTTCATTTTACAGATGAGGAAACTGAGGCCTAAGGAGGGAAGGTGACATGTCTAATGTCACACAGAAAGTAAAGGTCACCAGTGGGATTTGAAACCTGGGTCTGTGACTCTAAAGCAGGGCTCACGGATTATAGTTCTCTGAATGATTCACATTTGAAGTAATTCCATTAAATGGATGTGCTGTCATGTGTTCCACCATCCCCTGGTTGATGGGCATTTCCTTTGTTTCTAGTTCCTTGTTATCACATAGAAGCCTATTATAAACATTTGGTATGACAAACCTTTTCTCACTGTTAGAATCATCTCTACGGTGGGATCTCTAAACCAATGAGTATGACCACTTCAAAAACTTTTGCATAATTACAATATTCTTTATTTTTTTTATTTTGAACTTAATCATCAATAAATATAAACATTTCAAGATATAAATAACAAGGTAGATGGTAAAAAAATTGTGAACTTATATTGTGTTCTGTTTTTTAAGAAGGTATTATATTTACACATATATATGTACAGGTATACACCTGCCTCAGACACTCACTAGATGTGTGACCCTGGGCAAGACAGGTAATCCCCTGTGCCTCAATTTCCTAGTCTGTAAATTGTGAGTCATAACATGCACATCACAGACTTGTTGTGAGGCTTATATATTTGAAAAGTACTTCTGCACATTTTAAAGCTATCTACAAAATCTAGGTACAATATATGTATACATATACATGTACACATATGCATATGTGTCTGTATACATGTGTGTGCACATACACCTTCTAATAAACTCCTGAGTCTTCCTTATTAGAATAGGGTCACCTTGAGATCAGAGGCTGTTTTTACACGTGCCCAACCACCCCCAGTGCCTCCACAAAAGAGCTCCCCTTGGTTGGTGTTCTTGTTCATTTCCACCATTATGATGTGGGTGCTGGTGCTGCCCAGCCCCATCTCCTTCATTCTTCCCACATGATTGGTTCCTTTCTGGATGACTGAGTCTATTTGAATCAATTCATGAACCAGTAGACATTAGCCCTTTCCAGCTTGCAAAGCATTGTCCTCACACAAACCCAGTGAGGCAGTTAGTGGGAATATGGACATCCACATTTAAATAAATGTGAGGAAACTGAAGAAGATGAAATGAGTTGGCCAAGGTCACACACACACACACAACTGATGGTCAATGGATCGATTTCATTAAAATTTTAAGTAAAAAACTCAGGAGGGAACATGGTCATCTTCAGATTTAAAGTGATTGACTCCAAAGCCCACGGTTGCCCTCTGAGGAGACCCGAGGGGCTGCCATCGGAAGCGGGATTAGGTTCATTCCCCTTGGCTCAGAAGGTGGGACTGAGCAAAGGTAGAATCGAAGGGGAAGACAGTTTGGCTCAATGGGAGGAATGGCACAGTCCAGGGGCAAAGGGTCTGGCCTTAAAGTTCCAACTCTGTTATTCAGTACATGAAGAATCTTGGCCAAGCTGCCTCTTCTCTCTTAGCTTTGGTTTCTTTATCTGTAAAATGAGGTCAGATTTCTACCTCCATCTGTCATTCCATCCTAAGCTGTCTAATAACTGGAGCTACCCAAAAGCAGACTGGCCTACAAATAAGGTAGTGGGTTCTCCATCACTAGAGGTCTTCAAACAAAGATGGTAATATCACCAGCCAGGAATGTTGTGGACATGGTATATAACTGATAAGGGAACTGGGAGGTCCTTCCCAGCTCTGCTGTTTTACTGGATTTTAAACTATAGCAAGAACAACTCTATATTAGCTGCTAGAAAGCAAGCAAGAAAGGATAATACAGAGGGGAAGGAAGGAAGGAAGGAAGGAAGGAAGGAAGGAAGGGAGGAAGGAAGGAAGGAAGGAAGGAAGGAAGGAAGGAAGGAAGGAAGAAAAGGGGGGAGGGAGGAAGGAAGGGAGGAAAGAAGAGAAAAAAAGAAGGAAGGAAGAAGGACAATGAAGGGAAGGAAGAAACCAAAGTGTTTTCCAAATACAAATATTCGCTATTGTGCTAAGTGATCGTTAGTACTGTAACTCAACTGGTTAAGTTCTTTTACCACCTGTTTCCTAGTCTTGACTGAGTTGAGTTCTTGAAGAATAAGACTTTTCCCAGCTGAGATGCAGTTCACTATCTTGTAAAACAAGACTAGCCTGTGCTCATCTTGTCTTTGCTGCCCATCACTACGCAGAGGAAGTGCCCTCCCCTCTCTGAGTTTCCACTCTCCCATTTGTAAAAGCAGGCTGAAGGAGAGGGATGGCCCTTCCAGTACCACCAGCATACTTAAGATATTTCCCAAAGGAGGCAGGCTGAGCATCAGGAATCACTTCCACTTAACAGTTATGTGTCCTGCAAAGGAATTACATCCAACAAATGTGTATTAAGCACCTTCTGTGTGTAGAATACTGTGCTAGGGATAACAAAAACAAAACCAGCCTCCTTCCCTGACTCAAAGAGCTTATGTTCTATATACAACTTAATGAATAAAAAACATTTATTATTAATAAAAAGTATAATGTGCCAGGCACTTTGATAGATACCAATCATGTACACAGAAAAATGAATATGAAGACTTGTATGGAGTGAGTTAAACCTTGAAGAAAAAAAGGAGTCTGAGAGTCCATGGCACATAGTAAGCTCTTAATAAATGCTTGCTGATTGAGAAGTAAAGAAGAATGCACTTCAGGCACTAGGAATACAGTTGCTGGAGCAAACGGTCCAAGGTAGGAGATGGGACATCAAGTGAGTTCAGTTTGGTTGAAATAGAATGTGGAAGGAGGAGTCATATGCAGGGAGGCTGGAAAGGTAGATGGGAGACAGATGGTGGCTCTGCCCTGCCCCCCTCCACAGGCTGAAGCCTTTGCCTCCAAAGATACCATGAATTCGTTTTCTGGGTGTTTTCCATATACCTATATCTGTACATGTGTCTCCTCAATAGAACATAAGCCCCTTGAGTGCAGGGACTGTTTTGCTCCCCCCAGGCTGGACCCACAGCAGGAGCCTCATAACTGATGGTAACCTGCTTGATCGATGAGCCCACAGACCCATGGTTTTAACCGTGGTAAAGGCCAAGCTGATACGTGATGCTGGAGTCATGTTTTTATTTTTATTTCAGTTGTTCTTATCCAAATATGGCTGGACAGAAAGGTCGAGTGGGGGGATGGCTTCCTCCTCTGATGTTTTGGTACCCAGCATTGATGACAAACCTCCTGCGGAGCTTAGAGATCTCCCCAGCATGAAGGAGGCAGCTTCCATGCCAAGGTCCAGAGGGAAACCCCTGGCAGTCCTTGGCGGAGACCCAGGCCTCATGAAGGCCATCGCAAAGTTCCAGTCCTTCAGTCAGTTACCAGTGACTGGACAGCTGGACGAAGCCACTCTGGCTGCGATGAACCAACCCCGATGTGGCATGCCTGACCGCCAGCCCATGCGGAAAGCGACCTCGCTGACGCTGGCTTCGGGCCCTGGCTTGGCTCAGAGACACAGGGTGCTTCTGAGCAACCCGCCCAGAGGAGGAAGCGCAAGCCCGAGTGCCAAAGTGCGTAAGAAACGATTCCTGCAAAGGCTCTCACGGCAAGAGCAGGAGCCGGGATCCCCACGTGCCCCTGGACGGAGAGCTTTCTCCAGGAAGCTGCTGAGGTGGAGGCTGGTCGGGGAGGGCTACAGCAGCCAGCTGTCGGAGGAGGAGCAGAGGTTCATCTTCAGGTTGGCTTTCCGGATGTGGAGCGAGGTTACCCCACTCACATTCAAAGAGGATCGCTTTTCTCCTGCAGCGCTCATCGACATCAAGCTGGGCTTTGGAAGGGGTGAGTACGGCAGTCGCTGAGCGAACACTGACCATCTCTGGCTTAACAGCACCTGTGTTCCCAACCTACCTCTGTCCTGCATTTCTTACCTCATGCCTCAGTTTCTTCATCTATAAAATGGGATGGGTTGTACCAGGTGGTCTCTGAGGACCATCTGAGGTTGAGCTCTGGGATCCACAGAGCCAGATCTATGGTCCTGGCCTGAGCTTCCTCATGTGTACAAGGCAGGGCTCCAGCGTTAGCTCTTTTATGTGGCCCCCTTTTTCATCAGCCCCCAGCCCCCAACACACACATATGCATGTACATACACTCGCAGTGGTTCATCTGAGCCGCCTCCACTGTCACCAGGAAGACACCTGGGCTGCAGCCGGGCATTTGATGGGAGCGGCCAAGAATTTGCCCACGCCTGGAACTTTGGAGACATTCACTTTGATGATGACGAGCACTTCACGTCCCCACCCAGTGACAACGGGATCAGTCTTCTCAAAGTAAGAGACTCGCCAGGACGTCAAAGAGCCTGAATGGGTTTATAATTTCTTTTGAGAAACTTATGCCTACTCTTCCCGCCCCCGCCCCCCCCCCATGAGTCCCTATTTCTTTTAGCTTTAATGAATAAGAGTTTTGTTATACACAGCAAACCACTGTCATTGAAGCAGTCTGACGCTTATCGATCGCCTATCACCAGAGAGGCCCAAGAACGTGCTGAAGGCGTCTGTTTTCCTCTCCTAGGTAGCAGTTCATGAAATTGGCCACGTCCTAGGCTTGCCTCACCTGGACAGGACGGGATCAATAATGCAGCCGAATTATATTCCCCAGGAGACTGGGTTTGAACTGGACTGGGCAGACAGGAAAACAATACAAAAACTGTACGGTAAGAAGGTGCCCCAGGGAAACTCTTCAAGTGTGAGCAGGGAGCTGCCCCACTCAGGAGATGCTACCTGGGGGTCCTGGGCTGGTCCTGCCCCGGGAGACGTGTGCCCAGAGGCATGGTGGGGAAATGAAGGAGGAGGCAACTAGAACGAGGCCAGGGGCTCTGGGATGGGCTCCTCCTCCGGGAGCCCTTGTTGCTGCACCTCTCTGGGATGCCAAGCCCAAGCCCTCAACCTTTGGAGGAGCCAAGATCGGACAGGGCGTTCCAGGTTCGATCCCCATCCTATGACTCTCAAACTCCTGCAGAAAGCCATTCCTTGAGTCCACGGCGCAGTACAGAGTCTGTTAAAGGGTTCCAGGTGGGAAGTTCTGACCGCGGTTACCTCTGTATTTTGCCTGGTTTTGTCTTGGGTTTGCTTTGTCATTTGTTTGATCTTGCCTCCACGCCCAGGGTTCCACTTTCATGGTGACCTCTGAATTTCCTTGAACCAATCGTAATTTCCTCTTATTCCATGACTCTCTGTCGCACACTCCTCCCAAATCTATTCCCCTCCATCCCTTAGCACTTTCCCAGGGATCTTCCCCGCTCTGGCTACACACTCCTCCGCGCCCCATCTCCGTCCTTCAACGAGGCTGTCCAACGTGCCATGATCCTTTACTCTCTATGCACCACCCTCCCACGCCCTTATCCTAAAACTGCTCGCTCCTTACCAGCCCCCAGTCCTGGATTGCTCCCACCCCCCACGTCCTCTGCACCTCCTCACAAGTCAGCGGTGGAGGCAACCACCGAGGGAGGGGGTCCGCTAAAATCCTGGGTTCTCAATCTCCTCGGGGCCTTCCCTGTGGCAGGGCCATCCCTTGCCTTCTCTCTCACTGGTAGTCCAGCCTATTGTCCACAACAACCACTCTGTAGCTTCTTTTCTCCCTCCAAGATCCGCCCCTCCCCAGCATCCTCTCCCGGCTCCCCCTTACCCCCACTCTCGCTGAGGACAGCGCCTCCTAATTTACCCAAAACAAACTCGAGGCCATTCGCCTTTCTGCTCCTCTTACACAGCCTCTGCACTGGTCCCTTCTACCCTGTCGGCTCTGAGGGAGAAGAGGTGTGGCCTTTGTCCTTGAGGCCAACCCTCCCTATCACCTTTGGCCCAATCCTCTTCTTTTTCTTTAAGAAAAAAACAAAAAAAAAGCCGAGCATTTATTTCGTCTCCACCCCTCCTCCCCTAGCCAAGGACAAACCTAGAGAAAAAGCTCTCCGAACTCGAGGGTCCGGGCCAAGTCCACGTCCTGGTCTCTGTTTTGAAGCCCTCCCCAGTGTCAGCAGATGGGCTGCGCTTCTCCTCCGTCCCCGGGGTCGGCTCGGTCCGCCGTAGAACTGTGCTGGCTCCGCTCGCTTCACTGTCCATCAGCCCCCTTGGGTCCTCTTGCTTTCCTCTGAAACCATCCCCTTGCATCGCTCCTTGTGGGGCAGAAATATTCCGTCACATCCATCCCCCAACCGACGGACACCTGCTTCATGTCTAGTGCTTTGCATCGCAAAATGTGCTGCTGTCCATAATTGGGGACATTTTAAAAGGGGCTCTTCCTCCTTCTCTGATCTCCTCGGGGGACAGACCTAGCAGTGGTGCAGGGTCAGAGGTTTTTTTGCAGTGTAGTAGCTTTGGGGACACAGTTCCAAACTACTCTCCAGGATGACTGGACAAGCTCATAGCTCCACCAATGAAAGTGCCCAAGCTGGCCCCTCTCCTGGCAGCCCCTCGACCTTGGCCTTTCCTCAGTCAACTTTTCCAGACTAATGGGTGTGAGCTGCAACGTCAGAGCTGTAGATGGATGGATACAGATAACAGAGGGATGGATAGAGGGAGCGATAGATGCATAAATGCTTGGAGAAAGGTATGGATGGAGATATAGATGGAGAGACATGATTAGAGATAAGAGGGAGAGATGGAGATATAGAAAGGACAGAGAAAGCAGGTAGATATGTAGGTAGATGGATGAATGGGATAGATGAATGGATGGATAATAGGATAGATGGATGGATGGATGGATAGATAGATGGGGAGATGGATGGATGGATTTACTGACCCCTCTATGGAACACAAGGCTCTTGAGAATAAAGACTGTTTCATTCTCTGTATGTGTACCCACATCGCCTATGCTGTGCTCAGCATATGGTAGCCAATATATACCAATTAGGAACACACCTGTCTAGGTACAAGCTCTCTTCCAACAGTTCTGTAAGGGAAGGGACTCTCCCTCTTGCCTTTGTGTAACCAGTGCTGAACCTGGCAGGTTCTCACACCCACTTGACAAATTCATGTGGATTATTCTGTATCAGGGTCATGTGAGGGACCGTTTGACGTGGCCTTCGACTGGATCCGCAAAGAGAAAACCAGGCACGGAGAGCTGATCGTGAGTTTTAGCACGTATTTCTTTCGCAGCAGCTGGTACTGGCTGTATGAAAATCGCCACAACAGGACCCGCTATGGGGATCCGATCCTCACCCCCACTGGATGGCATGGAATTCCCTCTCGTGACATCGACGCTTATGTCCATATATGGACGTGGAGAAGAGACGAACGTTACTTTTTCAAAGGTATGAGTTCCTTAGGGCTGGTTCCACTTCTCCCTTACCTGGTAATTCGATTCAGCCAGCATTTATGGACGGTGTTCCCAGTGCCTGGCTCCACCAAACCTTGGGAGAAGCCCATCCTGAAAGCTCAGGCTGTGGAAAGTGGAGTCGTCCTCTCCACCATGGTGGTAGATCAATAGTGTCTTAAGAAAGGAAAACCAACTACATTAATCTGATTTTATCCATAATTCCCAAAACCTGAAGAAACCATATTGCCTCAGCTTGATTTTCTATGAGCTTCTGTCTTGATCACACAGCCTGGGGTATTTTCCATCTAACTCCCCAGATCCTGTAATAGCTCCTGGCACATGGTGGGGAGTGGAGGGGGAAGTAGGAGCCTCTGTCCTGGTCAGAGTACCTCTCAGGGCTTATGGTCAGATTGGACCCCGCCTTCTAGGAAGGGCACTGACAATCTGAAGCATGTCCAGAGAAAGGCAAGCAAGGTAGAGAGAGGGCTCTGTGGGAGCTCTCGTGCTGAGCAAGCATCATGCAGCAACACTTGCCACACCTTGCATATAGTAGGCTCTTAATAAATGGTAGCCAAGTTCAATGAGAGATGACAGAAGTGCGGAGGGGCACATGTTAGCTGCAGTCTGTGCCAAAAGGGCTGCTGGGGATTGTTCTTCAGGGCTCTCGGGGCAGGGGCTGACCTTGGCTGGAGCCAAAGGTCTTCCTCACCATGAAAGGCTGTCCAGAAGACAGCCTGAAAAGGAGCGAGCTCTTCTTTGGCCTCTTTTGGTCACTCCAGGCTGGACTAGGCCTAGTACTGGAACTCTAGAAGTATTGACCAACAGAGTAGGGCCCCATAACTAGTAATATATAGCAGCAGAATGTGAGGTCCTCGAGGGCAGGCCTAACTCACTTTTTGTCTCTGAACCCCCAGCCCCAAGTACCATATCCAGTACACAGCAGGTGCTCAGAAAATGCTTTTTGGTTGGAAGTGCAAAACAAAAAAATAAGAAAAACAGGGCATTTCTAATCAGGAGCTCAAAGCAGAGAGTGATGTGTTTTGGAGAAATCTGGGAAGGCCTCAAAGAACACAGGCAAAGGGAAAGGGAGGGGACTTGGGGCTGAGGTTGGAAACAATACTTGGGGATGCCATGTTTCCAGCCCATGTCTGTCTTTCAGGAGAGCACAACAGATCCCATCAAATGCTCTGCTAGAACCTAGGAAAACCCGCAGCCTTCCCTTAGCAGGGTCTGAAAAGCTTTTTTTTGTGTTCACCAGCAGAACTTTATCTATTCTACAAGTCTTTGCCAAAAATCAAAGTTAAAACTTCTTGTCCTACAATGTGGAGACTGTTCTCGTCCCTTTCTAAACACTTGGGACATTTGCCCCGATCTAGGCTGTGACAGCTTTATTGGTCTCCAAGGTCAGACCACAGAGTGCCCCTCCAGAAGGCTGGCATCCTATCTACACTCATTCACGCCCCCAACCTCAGACTCTCAGCACAAGGAGGATGCACACCCAGAAGGAACCGGAGAGATAGTCTAGTCCATCCCACCATGGGGGAGCAAGGGGCCCCAAGGCCCTGTTTTTTCTCATCTGGAGTGGCCTGCAGTTAGAGGTCAGCGAGGATCCAACCACAGGGAGAAGGGAAGTCACAAACACAAAAAGGGGCACTTTTTATTGTTAGCCCAAATGAAAATCTTTTTATAAACTCACAGTCGCCCTCCCCCTTCACCCTAGCAGGAATGAGTAATTTGATTAAAAACAGCACACAGATGATATAGCCTCGGGACTGATGTTTTTACATGTTCAAGCCTCCCTTGGCTTGAAGTGATTCTTTGTGTTAAAAATCCCCAATGTACAACCATTTACACTGGCATCACTCAGAGAATCTCGATTACAGATGGATAGGCCTCGGTGGGGGCTGCTGCAATGCAGAATCGGATCTTAATAAACCTCTTAATCTGCTTGGACCACTTAGCATAAGCTTAATTAGGAAGTGTACTTAAGAATGCCCCACCTCCAAATGGTCATCCCTCCTTAACACAATTGTTCTCAGTAGTGTACCTTCCCCCTTCATGCAGTCAATTCTTGGAACACTGATGAACCTAAGATATTTTTGGAGCATGGTTTACGAGAAGTGCTGAACTGGGTGCTGGGAGACTTAGGCCATGGCCTGGCTTTGCTGCTAATAAGATTACACAAATAATAGGAATAATCCACGTCTGGGTGCTCGTTTTCCAGGGCTTGAAGGAGCCATGTTGTGGAACGGTCCTTACTTTGCTTCTGTCCCTCTGCCATTCTCAGGGAGTCACTACTGGCGGTATGATGGAGACAATGACCGGGCCTACACAAAAGATGAACAAGGGAGGAGCTATCCCCAGCTCATCTCAGAGGGCTTTCCTGGCATCCCGAGCCCCTTGGACACAGCCTTCTACGACCGGAGGACCCAACTCATTTATTTCTTCCAGGGGTCTTTGGTAAGTGGAAGGCCTCCTCCTGGGTGGTATGGCTAAAGCCATCTGCTTCTTGAGTGCCTGAGATGACCACTGTCTTGCCTCACTTTTCTTTGTGCCCTGCAGGTGTTTGCGTTTGATGTGGACCGACACCAAGTGGCTAATTCTTATCCAAAGAGGATGGTCGACACTTTCCCGCCAGTAGCTCCCCCAAACCATCCTTTCAGGGACATAGACTCTGCCTATTTCTCTTACGCGCATGGCGCCATTTTTTTTTTCAAAGGAAATGTGTACTGGAGAGTGGTGAATGACAAAGACCGCCAGCAGAACTCTTCCCTGGCTTTCAATATGCTGCTACCCAAGGAATCCATCTCACAGAAGTGGTTTGACATTTGTGACGTTCATCCTTCCACACTGAAGATGGAGGAGCAAGGTGCAGACAGAAATACCGGCTAGGAAATGCTCAGGTAGAGCAAAAGGGGTGTTTGTAGGAGCATGCTCAAGGGGCCCAGACACACCCAAAGGGAAAGGCTGGACCATACAATGGACAGTGGGAAGGGCAGGTCCCTGGGGCAAGGACAAGGTCTCTTCACCAAGGTGAAGAGAATGTTAGCACTGGAGGGATGGAAACTCATCTCACAACACAAATCCCATACGTGGTGATGTGCAGCTCTAGCTGAAGCTGGCACAAGGAGTCACAGCCCAACCCAGAATACCAAGGTGATATTTTGGTCCTTAATTCTCATCTGAACTTTTTTTATACCACAGGGGAATGCTGCACCCCAGGATTCTAGAATCTCAAGAGATGTTAGAGATCTTTAGTCAAAGATCCCTTCTTCCTTTTACAGAAAGAAACTGAAGTACAGGAAAGGGACACAGTGCTGGATGCGTTTGAAATCGGAGCCTTCTGACCAGACGCCAAAGCCCTTTCAGAACTCCACAGTACTATCCCCAACTTCCTGTCCTGAGTAGTTTTCCCAGCTCACTTCAGTGCACGAATTCTTTTTTTTTTTTTAGGATGGGGTGGCAACTTGGAGCAGAATGGGCTTAAACACAAGGATATCAAAGCATACCTTGGAGGCTGGGTAGCTGGGTTTTTGTTAACAACCACGACTGGGACATAAAAAGTCCATTTCTCATCTAAAAAAAAAACAAAAAACCAGAGCTAGTGTTTGATGTGTAATGACTTTGATGGAAAATTATCACTGAGAAGATAGGACATTCAAGGCCATAATACCAAACTGACACGATGCACTGGCCCCTGCAGAGGACCTTGTGTTGAAAGCACTTTTCCTCAGAACCACACTGGCAGATGCTCAGCACAATCATAGAGGCCAGAGTCCACTGACTGACTCACAGACCTCACCCTGAAGCCAGCTGGGATAGGCCAAGCTGGGCAGGCAACAAGATGAAGGCCCACTATCAATGCCATGTTTCTTCCTTGTCATTAAATGCCTCCTGACAATAACAAAAGCCAAGAACAGAATTTCTCCATTGGAGACCTGAGGCTTTCGGTCCTGGTTCTGGATGCTGAGGCAGATAGAGGATGGTTATGGTCTGGTAGGGAACAAGGCAGGATGGAGTCCCTGCCCTGCAACGTCTCAACTGGCAGGGTGAGCTTGGGAAAACACCCCCAACTCTCCAGGCTGGACCTGGGGACTTCTGGGGGCCTCCTTCCAGTCCCAACATTCTAAGTTCTTTGCTGTGATGTTCCGGGAGCTTTCTGCTCCCAGACTGGAACAAAAACCCTCATAGCAGAGACATGACAAATACGGAATGCCCAATATCTAGGGAAAGAAACGTTTTGTGTCTCCCAAGGTGTTTTCTTTTTTTGCTGTTTGCTATGCAGGGACAATTTGCAACTATAAATAAAGGGGGCACAAGGTAATTAATCTGTGCACATCTATGCCATTGATAAAAAAAATTAAGTAAGACAGTGAGGATCCCAATGCTCAAGAAGGGAGAGAGATGGTGGAGACAGAGGGATGTGTCTCCACTGCCTTCCCTCAAAGCTGAGGGACCCTGGGGCACCCACTGTGGGCCACCATTCTGAACCTCCATTTCGTAAGGGACATCCCTTCCAGACTCAGGGGAGGGAAGCCGACCCAACAATTAAGAACCTGTCTGGTCCCTGACCCAGTCTGCCAGGCTTCTGTAAGAACACTGCTGACATGGCCACCACAGCCAAGTGCTCAAGAACTGATGCAAAAAGTCTGAATTTGCTTGAAATTTTAAGTGTTCCAGTAAAGAAACAAATGGGGTGCCCAGGATGCCTCAGGCTTTCTATTGCCTTGACTAGAACTACTTTCTACTTAGATCAGCCCTAATGGGAAGGAGCTGAAAGGGAAAACACACTCCAAAAATGGATGCGTCTGTTCTTAATAAATAAATGTATTTATTTAAAATATCTTTCTTGCCTTTTATTCACAGTTTCAAGTTCAAAAAGAAAAGAGGGGTAATAGTATTTTCTTTCTTGATCAACTGCCATATTAAGTCAGAGTAGTGCTAAGACTTTTGGAGCATGAGATAATCAAGCCAATTGCCCAATAGCCAAATTGTGTTCGAAAACTCCTGTCTCGAAGCTAAAAAGGCACCTGTTTGTGCACGGTCATAACTGCGTGGGGGCAGAAAACGTGTCTGGGCTCTGTGGGCAGCTCCTGGGTGTCCTTCGAGAAAACGCTGCTAGGACTTGAGACTGGCCCACTTCTCTCTGCCGCTCATCAGGGCCCAAGATTTCCCCACTGTAGGAGAGCGTTTAGCCACAGCATCATGATGAATCTGTCCAGCATTTGGGAGTGCCAGACTAGGCACCCCCATCCCAGCACCTCAAGTGCTGGCCCCTCCCAACCACATCCGAGTCCCAACTGTCCTGAGACGACGACAAAGGTCTTTCCCCGTCCGTCCCCCACAGGCAGGACGCAGTGTTTCTCTCATTGTAAATTAACCTAAGCACCACACGGACGGACAGATGGACAGACAGCCCCAGCCCCCGTGGTTACAAGGCACTGATCACACTCTGCTGTCAGCTGGTTGGGCCAGTCAGGGGGGTGGTGGTGTGGCTTCACTGGCCTCCTTGCCAGCAGAGAGCTGGCCCATCAGGTGCAGGATCACATCAATTCTCTCTAGGAGGGTGGCATGCTGGTTTGCTGTGGCCCTCAGGAGCTGGGAGTACATCTGCTTGTTGGTCTTGAGTAGCCCCTCCTCATCCTCGCTGTGACTGCAGGGAAAAGGAAAAGCAGTCAGTAACGACAAGCACCTGCGCTCATGTCTACTCCAAGCCCCACACTCCAAGCCCCAGGCTGCCGCCTGCTTGGTATCTCTTCTGATCCCAGATTCACCAACATATTCTACTTCTTTTCAGGTCAACCCCTAAGTCAAATGAGCTCATTTTTTCTCTGGGCTGTAGACTAAGTCAATATTGGTGGTGGGAGGACTGTCCTGCCTGGTTTTAGCAGCTGGTGGCCAGCCAGTCTAACTTGATGTTGGCCTCCTGGGACTCAAGCCCAGATTTCCTAGGATCCTTCCTGGGATCCAGAATTGTCCTAAAGTTTAGGAGAGTTTCCCTGAGCTTTCCCAATTGCTTAAAGAAGGTCGATTTTCAGAAACCTGGGGCTGGCAAGCTAGGAATGTCCAGGTCTCTGCCCACCGGCCAGAATTCTGAAAAGAACCAGCCTTCCTCTACAGCCCCCGAGGTCTAGAACACAGGCCACCTGCCCAAGCAAACAGCAATGTGAGGAGTGGGGATGAGGGTGGGGCAGACACTAGACATCTAATGCCCAAATGCCCCCCAATTAGACTAGAACTTTCTACACATAGCAGCCAAGATGAGGATCTCTGGGAGGCTCATTAAGGGAAGTTGGAACGAACTTCGAAAGGCAAAAGAAAAGGCAGGGATGTGACAGAGCATTCCCCATCTGGGCCACGAGTGGGCATGGAACCACTTGGATTTCTGGTGCGTATGGCTGGTGTTTGTGACTGATGAGCAGCAGGTTGGGGACCTCAGAGATCACCTAGTTCCACTCTCTCCATCTCATAGTGATGTGCCCAAGGTCCTAAGTAGCTAGAGAGGAGTGATAGAGCTGGACAGTGACCTGGGACCTTGGCCCAGACTCCTCGTCATATCATGCTGCCACAAGAAAATGCCAAAGTTGGACTTTCAGTCTTACAGTTCATGTTAAACAAGAATATTCTCATGTGAAGGGGAAACAAACTTTTGATAGGTTAATTATGAAAACAGCACAAAAAACTAGAATGCAGGGAAGTAGCCAAAACTCTAAAGTCACTGGGTCATTCTGGCTGGCTGACCATGTAATTCCCTTGGCAGCTCACACCTCTACAAGAATCTGCTGTCACCAGTAAATGGGAATTGCCATACAAATAGGAACACCCTTCCAGCAACCTTGTCTGACCCTGAGGGCAGGGGGTTCCTCCAGGGCCCCTCTCTGCCTCCGATCATGCTTCTAACTTTTCATTTCAATAACTGCCTCTTCAGTGTGACTAATGGACATCAACACTTTCATTAAAATATGCAAAAGGATACTGTCTTCCAGCTGTTTTGGAGAAAATGAGCAACCGATGTTCTTAAAATTTTCCCCCTACCAATCTGACCAGGTCTCTTCAAGATAAAACCCATGGAATCTTGGTTCCTCCATGGAGACTTCTCCCATAAAGTTACTGCTTTGAAGGTCATCTGCATTTCTATGACAGCGTTTTGTTATAGCAACAAAGCCCAAAGCGTCTAGCAATCCCAAATCTGCTGAACACTGAGCATTAATACATGTTGCAAAGACAAATGCAATGCTATATAAGCCACCTGCCAGAAGAGACAGCATTTCAACAACAATGAGGGCAGTATCCACTTTCCTTGACTGACTTAGCTGCAAGTACCACAGAAATGTCTGAATTAACTGGCTAAAATGTGATAAGATGTCTTGCTCAGCAGAGCCCAGAGGCGAGCCTTGTGCGGGCTCACAAAAGCTGCCTGAGTCTGGTGGGATCCACGGTGATTGTTCCCTTCTCCTCAAGCCCCGCAGGGGCTCAGGAGCGACACATTTCCCTCTTGGATGAACAGAATTATAGACCAGTATTTCAACTGAATGTTAATAAAGAAAAATGTTCGCTAGAAACCAAGCTTCTCCCTGGCCAACACTCAGATAACACTTGAAATAACATGTAAATGCACTAATCGACCAAGTAAAAGGAACCTAAGAACAGTCTTGAGTTTACCTTGCAAACCTTGGACAAAATCAGCACAAATGTGCTGAATCAGAATTTCTGTGTCTGGCAGAGTACTGAAGCTGACCCTCAGCAACCTCAAAAAAAAAAAAGCTACCCCCCTCCCCCAACAGCGAGAAAAACTCCAAGACCCTCCAGGAGACTGCCCATGGACCGAGAAAACAAGACATGGTGCCTGACACCTGACTGGTAACCAAGTATCACAACACAGCCTGGGGCCATCTGCACATTCTCATACGCGCTGTTCACTACTGCTGCCACAGCCACCTTTAGATTCTGAAAGCACCAAGAGCAGGAGGGCCCACCTGTGCCCAGGGTCCCACCCCACGCTTCGCAACAGCACCCCTGCACCCAGACAGACACACCAGGAAGAATCTGAGCTCACGAACGACTGGACTGTATCTATGTCAGCCTGGACACGGAAAAAGGCCAGGTGCTGTGGGGTAATAAGTGCTGGGGATATCTGGTTCTAGATCCCACCTGTAACACCTGGGCACGTCATTTAACCACCGGAGTCTTCGTTTCCTCATCTGTAAAATGGGCATGAATCTGTTGCACCACCTCCACAGGGCTAGCGTGAGGCTCAAATGAACCAGCTGCGATCAAGGACTCTGCAAGCTTAAACCACTGCACCAGTTATCATTTCTATCACATGGGGATCAAAGGGCACTGCAGCAAAGCCTTTCCTCTTAATGAATGTGCTATAAGCCAACTGTCCTCTAGGGAGCAAGCATGTTAGATCTGGCTCCCAGACTTGTCTCTGAGACAACACCAGGGTCCAGGGATGGTTGGAAAAACCGCTTAAATCACTAGTAAACATTGAAGTCACTGCTCTCCATGAGGGTGACTCTGTGACCAGCCACGGCAGATCACAGCTCTATGGCTGCCTGCACTGACCAGCTGGCTCCTAGGGGAGGGGTTGGCTCAGCCCAAAGCAGACTCAGAGCCTGCAGGACAATGGGGAAATAGCTTCCTAAAAAGGTTTCCAGAAAGCCCATGCCCAATTCTGCGCCTGGGGACAGACACCCACATGCCTCCACTGACCTCACTTTCTTCTTGGCTGAGGACAGCAGCTTGATGGACTGCAACAGAAGGAAGGCCAGGCGAGACTCAAAGATGCTGAGCAGCTTCACAACCTCTTCTCGGGGGAGACTAGCAGCCGAGAGATCAGGGGCTGAGGCGCTTTCGTCACTCTTGCTCTACAAGGAAAGAGCCCCGCTCCTGTCAGCTCTAGATTCCTTCTGTGTACAGGAGAACCGTTCACAACCAAGTCTACATCTGGGGCCAGGGCCCAGGGCCAGGAAGGAAGCAGTGGCAACTCCCTGCATCTCTTGGGGGGCAGGGCCACTATGGTCATTAACTTCCTCTTCCCCCTGCCCTGCTGTCATTCCCTTGTCCCCTGCATCATTACTCTCAGGAGGGGAATTTCCGTCAAAGACAATGGGGACTCATTTCGCCACAGAGTCTGGCCAAACTAAAGAATTTTGGCGGAGAGACGTTGGGGAAGAACTCTGACTTTAGTGGTGAAAGGGACCAGATCACCACTTCTCTGAGAAGGGTCTTTGGAGAGCCTTGATATGAGATCATTTCATCAGAAAATCCTAAGATGTCCCTCACACAATGAGGGTGTAACAACTACTGATGGAAGGGGCTGGACCTTGAGGCCCAGAGAAAGACCCTAACCCATCTACCACACAGTCATCCCCAAGTCAGAAATGGTCCCCAGGGCTGCCCAAGCCAAGCTTGGGCCTTCTGGTTCAGAGACAATGGGCCTCTTTCCCCTAACTTCCTGTGGATCTTAGATCCCAGCGCTGTCTGGTCAAGGCTAAATTATTTTTTAAGGGGTCACTAAATGTGCCACAATGATACACTTCATTTAACTGCATTCAAAATAATGAAAATAACTTTCCCTATGCACCTGTGAAGGCATTAGGTGGTGGGGTGGATAGAGGACAAGCCCTGGAATCAAGAAGACTTGATCAAATTCAGCCTCAGGAACTTTCTAGCTGTGTGACCCTGGGCATAGCACTGAACCCTGTTTGCCTCAGTTTCCTCATCTGTAAAAAAGAGCTGAGAAGGAATGGCAAACTCCACTGGTGTCTCTGCCAAAAGAACCCAAAGTGGGGTCATCAGGGTTAGATATGATCCCAAATGACTGAGAATAACAACCCACCTAATGATGAGCTTTAGGATGCAGACCTGCAGAAGCAAAAGTCTATCTGGGCCCCACCAGACATGGCTGGTTTAGAAATTCTGATTTCACAAAATGTGATCTGGTATAAACTTTGATTTGACAAGACATATGTCACTAACATCTGCACAGCAAATGGTGAAAAAGAACAGTGGCTGGTGCAGAGCAGATGCTTTCCCATGCTTATTCATTAGAATTCCTTTTCTAGCATTTTCCTCCGTAGCTGGGAATTAATTTAATCCATAAAAAAACTGCAGCTCCTGAATGCGATCAGTCAGAAATCATATAAACAATGGGTACAATCATCACCATGAGGGACACCAGAGAAGTCAGATTTTAAAGGAAACTTTACTTTAGGATAAAGTAGGAGCTTGAAGGGCCCATTTGCATCTTATTATGAGATAAGCACCCTGCTATGTGCCTCAAAGATACAATCTGCCCACAAAGGAAGATTTATCTCCAATGTATAAATCTGTGCTTTCATTTTTAACTGATCAAATCATATCAGTTGTGTAATTATTTTTGTAAGGCATTTGTAACTTTGATCTAGGATTAAGGTTTTTTTTTTTTAAGGATTGTTTTCAAGAAGCTATTTAAATAAAATAAACTGCAAGTAAAATCCAACTGGGAGAACATGCTATTAAGCCAAAGTGGAAAAAAAAAACACTCTAAAGGCTTGAGGCCCTGGTGGTAGGAAGTAAGGGCTAGGATCTCTTCTCAAGGGGAGGGTCTGTCAGTCAGCATTCCAACAAGATGAGCAATGACCTAATTTCTTGGGAGGTGTCTTTTTTTTAAAGAGCAAACCCACTCATTTCTGTGGCAGAAAGGGCGCAGTCTGTCTGTCCTGGTTTACCACTGTGGCAGCTGAGCCCTGCCTCTTCTGCCTGGACCACCCTCTGTGCCTCCAAAGCAACACTGACCTGGTCACCCTCACCCGCAAGCTCCTTCCTCATCAGCTGGAATGCACGCTCAGTCTTCATCATTATATCCAGGGCACCAGACAAGGTCTTTAATTTTCCTGCACTGCTATTCTGACCTACAACATTAGACAAGTGTGTTACACAGTTTTTCTGGCTCAGGTAAGGAGAACATGACATATAGCCACTGAATGTATACGGTTAAACCTGATGGATCTGATTAGAGTCAAGATTGTGCCTAGAAATGCCCAGGAGGGAAGGTTTCAGGGAACCCTGGGCAAATCGAGGAAAGCAGAGCCAAGAAAACACTGTGAAGGGCAAAGAGCAGAGGAATGTGAGCTCTGGGCTCACCAAGAATGATCAAGGTTATAGAAAAGATGCAGGGAAACTCATTTGCACCCTTCCTTCCTTCACAGAGACTATTGCCACAGAATTGAGATCACCAAGTTAGGCAGGATTCAAAACTGTGGGCCTCCTCCATTAACCCACTTCCCAAGCACAGCACTGGCTTTCAGGCAGGAACTGATCCCGCAGGCTGCTGGTCTGGCCACACCAGGGGCATGGCACACCTCATCTATTACGCAACAGACGCTGCTCACAAGAGGGTCTGTCCTAAGTTGCTTTCACCGGGATGACACTTCTGTGCTATATCATCTTCACTCTCATCCAGTCTTCCTTTGGACCAATACATATGAAAATCACCCAGTCTTCATGAAGCCCCTACTAAGTGTCAGACTGACCCAGAATGTCCTCTTGCCTCACTCACAAACTCTACAGGAAACCTTTCTGCTTCCCCTTGCTACTGGTGCCTGGAGATCATTCTCTCAATGGTGGGTTCTAGGCCAGGGAGATACTGTCTAGTCCTTACACTGTAAACTGGTTCACTCATGTCTTTGTGTATCTTGTGCTCAGCACAGGCTCTGTTGTCTGAACTGAGCTTTGAAGCAAAGTAGATATTCTGAAAGGGAGATAAGGGAAGGCATACTAACCATAGGGCACACACTGTGCAAAAGAGGGAGGGCTACTCAGCACAGAGGACCAACCGCAAAGCAGGGAGGATGGGCCAGGGCCTTGAGGCCATGTCAAGAAGCCTGGATGAGGGAACCAGGCATGTTCAGGGAAAAGGAATGAAGCTTCTTAAATGGTCGGGACGAGGCTTCTTAAATGGTCAGGACCAGGAAAAATGGGTGGATGTCACAAAAAGGGCAAATGCAGATTGGATGTCAGGAACAATTCCGCTATTAAAAAAGAGTTCTCGACAGGCCTGCCGGGCTGTCCTGAAGGGCCTGTAGGGTGCCCCAACTCAGATATTTTCCCCTTTCAGAGGCTGGTGGCTAAGGTCCCTGGCACCCCTCTGATGCTGTGATTCACTGACCCAGAATCAGTGAAGGATCCCATAGATCAAAAAGGAGTGTGAAAACTTGAGGACAGGGACAGGGCCTTCCAGGAGGGGACAGTCAGCACCTTCTTCACAATCTAGTCTTCAGAGAGCTATACTCAGGCTCACTGTCAGTCTATATCATGAGGGGATCGGGCTCCCACCATTCCAGGGACCCTCACAACCCTAAAGCAGGTCCATGGGAATGAAATCAGTGGATCAAGAGGAGCTGAACTAGGTAGCTATTAAGAACACAGTAAAATCATTCTCTTTTTCTCTTCAAAAGTTCATCTATTTGCAGGAGCGCTAAGCTACACAACGTACATAAAGTTCACTAAACAATTCATGTGCCATAGTGATTGTGTCTGAAAACTAACTGTATTCCAAAGTGAAAGAAAGAAAAGTAACAACCTTATAGCCTGAGAAGTAATTCCTGGGAAGGGCTTGAGGCTGGAAAAGACCCCAGAGAGGCTGACTGTGATGTCCTCATTTCAGGAGGGTGTTACATCTTCTGCTCTGATGGCCAGGTGAAACAGTTTTTAACCACTTTCATTTGTATGGGTGGAGCACAGTCCAAGGGCCATATAAAGACTACCAGCAGAAGACTAGCCCTGATGACTGGAGGACTGTGAGAGCATCAAAAATAATCGCTTCATTTCAGAGAAGCAGGTAAAAAACAGACCTGAAGACAATGTAAAAATGGGCCTTCCTTTCACCCAAGGCCCACCCGGGGCTCCCTTGATGGAGACGGCCCACCCAGACTCACTTGCCATCTGGAATTCGGCAAAGGCCACCCTCTCGAGCTGTACCCTGAGCAGCTCACACGGAGCATCTCTGAGCAGTTGGAAGAGTTTCACAGCCTTGCCATAATGGAGATCAGCCAAGACTCGGTGCTGCTTACGGAGGTGCTCGTCCCCGACCTGAAACCAAAGAGGAAGTGGGGTGATCACCTGATGTGGACCCTGTAGGGAGGAGGTCACAAAGCCTGGGAAAGATGGGGATTCAGTCACCAATCAAATCAGAAACCATTTGAAGAGCTTTGTGTCCTTGGGGCCCATCTGCCCCTGGGTGGGGTGCTTCTGACTTCTCCATAGCCTGAGGGGTGCCTGGAGGGGTGGGTAAGACCGACCACAGGCCTGCTCTTCCAGCATCTCTGTGCTTAATGTTCTCTCCTCAAAGGCTTTCCCTACTTGTCACTCAGTTCTATTTAAATGTTATGAACAAAAAATTATTTTGGGAAAATATTAGAACTAGCTGGGATTCACTGCCCTAAATCAAGCTGGAAATAAAACCAATGAGGTCAGAGGCCTTAAGTTCACAAGTGACTTCAGAGCCACCTGGGCGGGCGGGTGTGTGGTTTCCAGTCCTAACCTTTAAGGCTGATTCATGGGAGGAAACCACACACAGAAAATTTTTCTTTGGAGACACTAAGAGAATGATGACAATTGACTGCAGACAAATTGTGGAAATGACCAACTATCCCAGACCTCACGACGAAAATGCACATTGGAAACAGAGGGCTTGCTCGGGTCCTGCACACCCACAAGGCATCCATAGGGCAAGCTCATCTTAGGGAGGTGAAGTCCTGTCCTTGAGGACACTGGCTTCTCCTGAGGCCTCAAAATAATTCCTAAAAAGGACCCAGAAGGGGCATGTTTTCTGTAAAAAGAAGGGAGGAGGAGGGAGGGAGGAGCTCCCAACCTTCCTCACACATTATGGCAATTCAATGAGATTGTGAAAAGAAACCATGAATCTGTTTCTGTGACCTCAAATAGACAATTACCCACATGTCACTTTCTCTACAACATAACACAACACAACATAACACAACACAATACGTGTAGGAATTGAGGAAAGAAGATGCCTGCCCCACTCCCCTCCCAGCTGACTACTGCCAGCAGGCCCACCTGGTTCCTCAGGCAGCTGTGGTACATGGATGCCAGCCGGTGATGGATCGTTGCAGCCCGGTACTGGCAGAGCGGCTGTCGTGCTGATGCTGTGTCTACATCACAGTATTTGAGAGATTTCATCATCGCTTCACTAACTTCCTTCTCAACCTATTAAAAAAATATCAGGATGAAGTGCTCAAACCTGCACAGAAAGGCTAAAGTGCCTTCATAATCACCCCACGTATCCCCTTGAGTGTTGGCTCACTTCTCCCTGGGTTTCCCCAAAGTCCTGCACTGGGCTGGGCCCTGCAGGATGCATGGGAGGAGCTTTGTAGCTGTATAGGCCGCACCCACCACAGAACACGGGAAGACCAAAAACACAAGCAGATGACCAGGGCAGAAGGGTCAGAGGATACCTACAGTGACCCCATCTGAGGGGGGACAATGAGGGGCCCTTGGTGGACGAGGGGGCTCAGGGTACTGGGGGAGGATTCAGGAGCTACCTGCTCCTGTGCTTTCCTGGACAGTGGGGCGTAGTCCTGCTGGAGGGTCGCCATGGTGAAGTAAGTGGTGGACAGCTCCCAATTGACTGAGTCCCACACTGCAGGGTGCACGTCTCTTGTGCCCAGGGATCGTAAAGCCTTCAAGTAGTAATCGATGGCCTGGGAGGAGGAACCAGTGGATCACACCTACTGCCCTTCTCAGAATAATGACTTTGGACAGTTGAAGAAAATGCTCAATTCAGAGAGCCCTCCACCCACTGAATGAGTTGCCTCGCACAGCCAGCATTTATCAGTCAGGACCTGAACTCTACAACAAAACCCAAGGGGTGAATGAGGACGTTAAGATTCCCATCTTTACAGTCACACAAGAGCCTGACGAGGGCAGAGGGCATCAGAATGCAACTGTGTTCTTGGTCCAATCAGAATGCATGTGGCCCTGGTGGGGAGGCTGTCCCTAAAACATCTCTCCAGGTGGACATGACCCATGACGGCCACCAGCCCTGTGTCTGCCGCCTCCCAGGAGAGGCTGTGCCTGCCTCCAAATGCTCCTCTTTGCAAATGATGTTGGACTCCCTGCAGGGATGCCAAAAAAGCTACCCTAATTTCCTCAGGGAAACCTGCTTCAATGTAAGAGGCAGATTTAACCACCCTCATAAGAGGGAAAACAAATCTTTCTTAGATCATAACCTGCAGCTGGAAACGCAGCTCATCCATTCACCAGCCTATTGGGGATGAATGCTGCACAGAGTGAGTGAGATGGGCTGAGAAATGAATAGGGATCACCCTGGGAAACCACCCCTAAGCAATCTCTCCCCACTCCCCACCACCTCCAAAGAACCAAGCCTCTTACACAGATAGCACGCCCTATATCATTATCTGACTATGACTCTCAGAAAAAGTAGAATTAAAAAAATTGGCAGAAGGGTACATCATGATTCTCACCAGGGCACCACCTGTCCCCAAGATAACCTGCATCCCAGTGGCATGACAGGTGAGGATGGCATGGACAATGGCATAGGAGATGGGCTGGTCATAGAGACTGAAGAGACAGGAGGAAGGCCTCTGGCAGGCCAGAGGAGATGCCAAGGCAAGAATGGTTAAGTAGGAGGCAGGACAAGATGGTGCGTGACAGGCCACAGGTGCAGGAGGTATCTGGGCAAGAACAGGCTCCTACTAAGCATCTGCTGTATTCTTGGCACTGGTGACAGAAGGACAAAAGTTTACTGTCCCTTTCTTGGAGGGGCCTGTAGCCCATCCATGCAGTCTTGGCAGTTAGGTGGCTGGGCTCTCCACAGAGTGATTCTCCTGCCACTGATGACCGGGGGCGGGGGCCCTCAGGTAGGGAAACTTCTGGGACACTGGGGCACAGAGACTGGACAGATGGCTCCACTGTTGACTGAGGCAGGCCGGGCCAGGGACTGACTTCTCAAAGAACAAATCCCACCCTCTACTACTTCAGTGACTGCGGCTTAGTCCCCATTGCACAGATGTGACTGAGATTCCTTTGCGACCTAAAACTCAGTCTCTGAAAACTGCTGTTGCCAAAAGTGTCACCATCTTGTGGTTTATCAGGTGAAGAGCTTTTGCCAGCCAAGACAAACCGATGGCCCATCCTTCAGGCGACCCATACTCCCCTTCCAGAACATGCACCAAATGGACACAAGCATGAAGAAGGATCACGCCCACTCCATAATGAACAACTGAATCCACTCACTAAGTCAGAAAGAACAAAAACCAATCTCTGAGAAAGTTATTGAACAAAAACTAGTCAAATTCTACTAAGCCACTGGCAGCTGTGGTCCTTAATGATCAAGTAGCGGCAGCCTGGGACCAAGGGTCAGCTGTTACCTTGTTGTAGTACAGTGCCTCTTCAGGAGAAAACTCCCGCCTTGCATCCTCACCGCCAGCTGCAATGGCGGCAGCACCATGGGCCTGGGCACAGATCCGCATGAGTCTGCCTGTATTGCAGAGTAACAGTGCAGCATTGGTGGCATCATCGATCGATTCAAAGTTGTGAATTCCCTTTTCAAAGCAAGAGAAGCTTTTCTTCCACAACTGCTGCTCTGCTGCTGACACACTTTTGCTCACTTAACAGGGGGAAAAAAAGTCATTTATTCCACAACTTGTCTCAGGACAAACTCACCCCATAAAGTTATTCTCTCTAAACCCCTAAGAGCCCAGGGCAAGGGTACTGGACTAGCACCAAATCACACCTGCATTTGGCCCTGAAATAGCCCCTTTCTCGGCATTTGTCCATTTCCCAAGAGCATTTTTCCAGAGGCCAGGAAACCAAGTAAATGGGGCCTGGTGACATCTCT
This sequence comes from Bettongia penicillata ogilbyi, assembly GCA_023548195.1. Lineage (NCBI taxonomy): Eukaryota > Metazoa > Chordata > Mammalia > Diprotodontia > Potoroidae > Bettongia > Bettongia penicillata. Next base: position 4,932,890 of record JAJHZJ010000324.1, on the reverse strand, counting down.
GCATTTCCAATCAATATTGCTAATTGTTTAAGAATATGGAGATGAGAAGGCAGGAAATCACTATCACTTACACCATCTGCCCCCAGCACTGTGAGCTCTGGCATACCCTCGCTGGGGGGCCCACAGGCCAATCCCTGCCCTGACTCTCAAACATCTGCAACTGAGTTAAAGAAATGGCTGGTGGGAGGAGGCTGGGTGGGTGGCTGCCCGAGTTGCAGACTCTCACAGGCTTCCCCTGAAGAGCAATAGTGTCTTTCTAACCCTCTCTGAGAAGATGCCATCACTAAGCCCCTGGCCTAGCGGAGAGGAAACGGGAGGTGAGAGAGAAGAAGCCCTTGCCTGCTCTCTCGGTCTGGATGGCAGCTGCCTGGTTCATGTAGAAGACGCCGATTTCGTTCCGAATGTTCCCCATTCTCTTCAGCACCTGGACATGGTGCTCTGGATTCTGGCTTTTTAAATCACTAAACAGCAAAATTTCATTAGCAGCTTCATAGCATTTGCAGCTAACTGCAAGTTGGCATTCTAAGTCTGTCGACAGGTCAGTTGCCCAAGCAAACCCTTTAAATAAAAAGAAGTGAGAGCAAATGTTATAAACTACTGGGAAACCCAACACTAGTTGGTCATACCTCGTGCTAGGGCTTCCACAACACAGAACCAGGAAGAAAGGTGGGGTGGACACACCCACAGACAGACACACTCACAATAAATCCCTTAGGTCATGAGTCTTAAAATATCACTATGAATTTTAACACACACATTTTCTTGGACCTGACCAAAGCTCCACTTCTCTCCATTTTACACTTGAGGACCAGCACCTAAGAAAGGGGCAGAAAAGGGCCTACTGTGTGCAGGGTACCATCAGGAAAAAGGTCAGTGCTAGAATCCCATCAAAGGTTTCTATTCCCAACACCCAGAAAACTCTCCTTTGTCCTGACTTTGGTCCCCAAAGAAACAGGGAAAAAGCTTTCTGTCAGCAGGAAGCAGGACCAGTTCTAGAGAGGAAGCATAATCTAACCTCTCCTGCATTAAAAGAAAGTTTTCAGGGAACCTTCCCCAGTTATGGTGGTGGAGAGAGACTTTTCCTTCAAATCAAAGCTGGCAGAAGCCAAAGCAGAGTGGAGAATGAAAAGCATGGGGTGGCCATGGATCACTTTCAGTACTCTGTGCCGACCCAGGAACAGTGGGCAGTGCCAGCAAGGCACTCCAGGACAGAGACAGAGTGTCCTGTGTGCCAGAGCCTGTGCCAAGGCCATTCCTGCCCTCATGGAGCTTACGTTGGAACAGGGAGATTCTGTGGATGGCCAGGAAGGGCTGCTTTGGTCTAGAAGTTGCAGACATGATGAGTGGACCCCAGGCCAGGTGACTGAGAACAAATATGCCCATAAATTGCCATGTCACAACTAAAGCAATGGAAATGCAGAGGACATTTTAGGAATCTTTGTCATGGGAGGGGACAAGCCTGTCTCAGGAGGGTTCTGCTCTCTCTTCTTTCTGGCGCGATATCATTGCGGGGGAGAGGGGGGAGCCAAGGGGTCACTGCATAGCCTCTCCATCATGTCAATTCCTCTGCTCCCACCCCACCCTTTTCATTTTATAAGGTTTGGAGAGTAAAGGAGGGGGCAGAGTACAATGAAAAATGAAAATGGTTTAAGAATGTAAGAAGCTTCCTAAACAGTCATTATGTAAATGATGCTTTTCCCAATACAAGCAAAACAGGATTTAAGGCATAAGGTAACATCTTCAATACTGTGGTGGTTTATTCATCAGAAGAGAGAAAGGCTAACAGTCTAAGCCACTAAGGGTTCAAGGTCATCAAATACCAGATGGAAAAGCACAAATAGGTGTAGCTGCGTGTCATTCACAAGTAATCATGTATTGATTTGTCACACTTAAGTACAGACTCTGCTGAATAAATCCTTATTATCTAATTCATGAGAGTCACTGGGCTTTAATAAATACTTGAACAGCACATGTTCAAACTGAGCTGAGCAAGCCCTGTGTTCATTAATAGCACACACTGTGGAGGAGGTACAGGAGAACACTCTCAGATGTTTTAGAGAGGGAATAAGTCTTAGAGAGAATGCTGCCTTCTACTTTCTTCCTCACGTTTGCATCTCCTTCCTGTCACATGTGGGTGACCTTTCATCACCTTTGGAGAGTTAGATAGCATCATCACCATGCCACATGCTACCAAGAAGGCTGGTTTGGGAAGGCCCTGGCAACTTGGTGCTCGGCCTGAATGAAACCATTATTTGCAGTTACAGAAGGTAGGAGGAGTCGCCTGCAGCAGCCTTTCTCCTCCATGCTCCCCCCAAAGCCCTCTGAAAGGCAATTGCTAACTGGCTTTCACTGAGTGCTATCCTCTCAGAGAGGAAGCTGTGACCAGTCTAGCAGGCAAAAAGGAGTTACATGGGAAAACCTTAGAGAAAAAAAGTAAAAAAGTAGAGAGACATGTTCTTGGTCTGAAGAATCATCTCATGAGATCCGGAGCAGCACCCACTACATGCTTAACAAATGTCTGCTGCTGTCTGTTCTTTGTTCTGGAAGAGGACTGCGAAATCAGGGAGGAGATATCATGATCTGCAAGAGGACTGTACTGGAGTGAGGCAGGGCTGTGCAGTCACCAACCTCACTTTTTCCTCTGGAGTTATTTGGGTCCAGTGGCCAGATATGGACCAGGATGACTGGAGACGGCCCCAGAGGTGGTAGGAGACCTTGGCCCTTTAAAACGTGACACCTTGCTCAGGTGTCAGTTTGTCTGAGGCAGTGCCCATTCAATAATTAAGGCTAGGTAAGAAATGAGGCAAAGAAAGGCCTCTTTGACCTAGTCAAAAACAAGTATTTCCTAAATACAACTCACTGAGGCCACTAGGGGTGCCACAGGGTACAGGCTGAGTCTGGACTCAGGAAGGCTGGAGTTCAAATTCAGCACTTACTAGCTGGGTGACCCTGGGCAAGTCACTTCACTTTGGCCTGCCTGAGTTTCTTCATTTGTCAAATGGAGATAACAAGACCATCTCCCAGGGCTGGTGAGCCCATGCCTGGAATGTAGTAGGTGTTGCTGAAAGGCCACCTCTCATCATCATCAATTAGGAAAGGTTTCTGACCGTCTTGGGGCAAGGGAAGGCGCCTCCTTCCTACAGCGAGCCCATCTAGGCCTTCCTGCCAGCAAGCCTGCCGCGGGCCTACCTTGGCAGCTGGACTCCCTGTGCAGGCTGTGCAGGATTTCCTGGTCCTCCTTAGTCTGGTAGTTAAACTCTTCCAGGTACGCGGCTCTGTTGTTGGCGTTCTGGGCGAGCATTAACTGGATATCACCACAAAGAGTCAAATACTGAGAAAGAAACAGGAGGACTTCAGAAAGCATGTGGGTGCAGAGGCAGCAATAAGTATCTACGTGGAAATCGGAGGAGGGAAAAGAAACAACAATTAATCGTCTTGCCGAGAGGCAAACAACCCTCCCCACCCACATGGGATCCTCTGCCTGGCGTGCACGCGGGGTGGGGACAGGGTGACCGCGCACATGCGTGCAGCCCCAAGCCTCTGCCAACGTGGGGAGGAGACAGATGGTCAAGAAGGGCCCTAGTGGGACTCGGCGCTCGAGCAGAGCCTGGATTCTAAGACATGGATGTGCGTTACAGGCACTGAACGCAGCCTGTGCAAAAGCATGGAAGTGGGAGGAGAATATCTTTTATGGAAAAAAAGCCAGAAGGCCACTCTGACTGGACATAGAGTCCATCCCAGGGAAGGAGGGATGTGAACTTGGGAAGGAAAGTTAGATGGGAACCAGGTGGCAAAGACAGCTGGGGCTGCCAAAGCTTCCTGCGGAGCAGATGACCTAGTCTGAATGTACAGCATGGCAGCCAGATTTGGGAGGGGAGAAGCTGCGGGCCAGAGGGCAGAGGATGAGGGCTTGACCCAAGGCTGCCTTTGGGAGAATGCCCAAAAAGGGATGGATGGAACAAGAGATATGGGGCAGGCAGAATCAATAGGTATTGTCAAGTGAATGGGAAAAGAGCCAAGTCAGGAAGGGGTGGGGGACTGTGAAAAGTGAGCTCATCTTGGCTGTGGTGAGTCTGGGCCAGGACCCTCTGACCTGGAAGACTCTGTCCATCCCTTAAGAGCTAATAAAACCAACTGGGAGGGGAAGACAGAAGGAGAGAGAGGGAGGTGAGAAGAGAAAGGGAAGGGGAGAGATGGGGGGAGAGAGAGAGAGAGAGACAGAGAGAGAGACGGAGAGAGAGAGAAAGGGAGAAGAGGACTCAGGATGGAGCACCAGGGAATATTCCTGGTAAAAGGGCCCCTGATGATGCTGGAGCAGAGGATGCCAAGAAAATCCCTAACATTCAGAGATATTAAATGCTTTGGAGGCTACCAAAAAGAAGGAAACCTGAGAAAGGGTCCCTGGGTTATCAATTTGAGATCCCTGGTAACTGAAGAAATCTGTTTCAGTTGAATGATGAGGTCAAAAGCCAGAGACTGCAAGGCAGCCAGGTGTACCACAGAGAGGGCCTGATTTGGAGCCAGGAAGGTCTGAGTTCAAATCCAGCCTCAGACCCTGACTAGCTGGGTGATGCTGGGTAGGTCAGTTTCCTCATCTGTAAAATGGGGATAACAACAGCCTGCAATCCCAGAGTTGTTGTGAGGATACAGAGAGACAAGTAAGATATTCTGCCAACAATAAAGGCTTTTATCAATGTTGGCTACGATTAGGATGAGAAGGGAGGGAGTTTGGAGAGAAACATGACTAAGGCTACTCAGGAAAGTTGGCTTTCCTGCACGAGTGGGAGACCTAAGCCCTTAGAAGGGAGAACCAAGCCAGCGTAGAGCCGACCAGGGCTGGGGTGTTGGCTGCAGAGAGAAGAGGCCAAAGGCTAGAACTCTGTGGTCATAGAGGGTAGGGAGGTCTGAGGGGAGGGACAGCCCCTACAGAGGAAGAGGGGAAGGGCAGGGGATTCTCTTTTCTCCTGCTCAGTTTCCTTCCCTGGGGCATCTCTGACCCTTCTCCCCAGGGGAGCTCTGGGCAGGCAGGGAGGAGCGAGAGTGTCCGTTCTTCAGTCCCTGCTCCCCACACACTAACGGTTTCTCGCCACCACTGCCCTACTTGAAGGCCCTCTTCTTTGCCCTCAGACACTTCTCTCTTAGCTCCCCCTGGGAAGGCCAGGGTTGCTTCTCTTTGTGGGGCTAAGCAGAGTCTGGCACACAGCAGGTGCTATGGGGATGTACCAACCAGGGAAGGACTGAAGTACCTAGTCCACTTTCCCTCCCACTCAGTCATCTCCCTTCCACCGCTTCTGTCCTGGAGGGCATTTGGAAATGGGTAGGAATGTGGCATACAAGGTTTATGACAAGGAACATCAGCCAGCAGCCGATGAGGATGAGTCCTTGCAAGAGGCTCTCCTAAACCTGGTGACCACAAGGCCCACTCAAGTTGAAACTCTGCTAGTGTAGCCTAGAAGACTTGAGGTCACTGGGTAGCCACACTCCAGGTTGATATGCTAGGCTTGGTTCCTTGGGGTGCAAGGGCAGAAGGGGATACAAGGGGGGAGGGGTCCTCAAGGCAAAGATTTCTTATGACTTGGGGCTGTCCCAGCTCATGGTCTTTAAACCTCAGTGGGACAGACACTGCTTTCGGTCACTCACCATGGCTCTGCAAGGCCAGCTTAATGTAGCGTAAGGCCCGTCCATACTTCCGGAGGCTCATGGCAGCATCTGACAGGACGTAGTAAGCCTTGGATGACTTGAGGATCAGTTGTAATTTCATTTTATGTTGCCAAGAACCTGGGGTCATTCCAGATTGAGTGGAGCAACGGCCTTCCTGGAGGGAGCCCACTAGGAAAGAGACAGGAAAGCACTGAGTCAGGCAGAAAAAAAAAGTCCCAGCCTGGGTTCTGGGTCCTCCAAACTGTCTAACCCTGGGTTTCTGAGTGAAGGCTGGGAGCAAGAACGTCCCCAGGGATCCATGAGCCCCAAAAAGGTTATGCAGAGAACCTGCTCTCAGCTTCCCCACTCCCACCAGCAAGGCCCTCCTCAGAGTCAGCACTGATAAGCACCTGATGTTGGAATTGAATTCAGAGTCAGGCCTTCAAGCACAGCACTCCACCCACTGGGCCATCTGGTTACACTGATAGAGAGCAGCCATGTCAAAGAGAGAGGCATCATGCAAAGATGCCTCAGGAACCACACAAAAAGGTCACTGGAAAATGTTTAAGAAAGTGAAAATATGAAAAAACATATAATCTAAGCCTGAGTGTGGCACCACTGGAGTTGTGGACAGGGAGCCAGGTCCAAAGACAGAAAGTCTTGGTTGAGTCCCATCCACAACCCCTCACTGACCATGGCACCTCATAGGGAAGCCCTCAGGGCTGGCATGAGCGGGTCAGCTCCTCGGAGGCAGGCCCTATGCCACCAGGTGCTGGGGACACAACTGCAATGAGCTGATGTGCCGTGGGCAATAGCCCACCCAGGCAGGGGCAGCATCCAAGGGAGTTTTGGTTTGCATGGCAGTGTATTTTCTCTGAGCAAGAGCCAGTAGAGATAGGGTACAACAGGGCAATGACAAGATGTCCATGGTACATGGCTACAGGAGATGCCAAGAGAGGTCTGAGACTGGACAGATGTCCTGGCTTCAGTCAGGACACCTCAATGCCAGGGTGGTGGCTCAGAACTGAGTAGAGAGGGGCCCCCAGGGAAGGGACCGATATGATTTGGGGAGGTTAGTGTATGGAAGATGGGGAGAAAGGGGCAGCAGCTGGCTGTATGAAGACAGTGGGCCAAATGGAGGAAAGAGACGAACTCTGAGCAAGACTTTCATGTGGAAGTGTTGTCCAAAGTTCTGGCTACAGAGGTGACATCTGGTTTTTTGCTTTATCTACATGATCTGCACCATTTCTTAGGAAGCCTAGTGAGCAATCAGGGCACCCCCTGCGGAGGATGGTGAAGGCCTCAAGATCACACCACAGTAGACTGAATAGAGGAAAACTCAGGGAAAATGAGCAGTCCTCAAGCTCTGTAAAGGCCTTGCTCCCAACCCCCTGGTCAGTCCTCAAAGCTGGATGGGCAGCCTTCAGTAGGAGTACAGACCCTTCCCTCCTTGGAGGGGTCAACTCTGCTGGGATTTCTTGTTAAACAGGGCCTGCCTCCTTGGTCCCAGACCCCTTCCAACTGAGACTCTCTGATTCCTAAATGACCTAATTAATGACCAGGCACGGACAGAAAGAGAAGGATGTCTGACAATGATGAATATGCAACTAGAGAGCTTTGCTGAAAGCTGAGGAGAGATCCCTGCTGTGTCAGGGTCCCACGGTGGCAGGAAGAACCTGGCTCCCTATCAGCATGGGGCTCATATTTGGAATGAGAAACTTTTCCCTTCCTTTTAAGGGACAGTCTTTTTTTAGCTTCTCAATAAAAGCCTTAACTGGGAGTTACAAGGGCAACTCCATTCCAAAGGTCTTACTTTTGCCTAAAAACAAGGCCATCTGTTTTTCCAGACACTCAGGACCACCACTGCTTGATTCATCTTCATATTTTAATGGGATTGGGGTGCTGGGGTCAGCAGCAGGAAGGTCACTTTCTTTTTTGATGCTGCTATCTACAGATTTTAAACCCTAAGAAAAAGAAAGAAAAGCACAGAGCATGAATTTAACTTGAAGGTCAACTCAGTATTAAATTTAAACAGTCTTGAGCCACTGAACTAGTAACTGCTGGTCTACACTAGCTGAACAAGATAGAGCTCCTGGACCACCTGAACATGCTGCTTCTGCTCAAGAACAATAATGAGCTTTACTAGAGCACTGACTGTATTTGTGGTCCTGTGCTCAGTACATTACAAACATTATTACCCTAGGAAGGAGGTGCTATTATGTTATCCCCATTTTACAGTTAAAGAAACTGAGGCAGACAGTAGTTCACTGACCAGTCCAGGGTCATATAGCTAGTAAATATCTACGGCTGTTTCTGAACTCAGGTCTTCCTGGCTTCAGACCTCACTTTCCATGTTACATCAGACAGTTGCCAACTCCTTCCACCCATTCCCGAGGCCTCCCAGACACTGCAGAAATGCACCACCCAACTAAAGGGGGCTGAACTGAGGAAGAATCAAAGTAAACTGACCTCCAGAACGTAGCTGAGCACAAGCCTACAGCGTTCCTCAGTGTCATGGCAGACAGGGAATGCACAGCTGGGCTACAAGAAGCAAATTGGTGAGTCACCTAAACATTCCCTGAACACAACCGCCCACCCCGCCTCACCTATTTCTCCTCCTGGGATCTCAAGGCATTCTCCAACAGGGTTGGGCATTTCAGAGCTAATTTGCTGAGTCGTCCCAGTCCAGACTAAGAGAGCACAAATGACCGAGGCTAATATGAAGGAGGTGCCAGCAGTCCCCAAGCAACCACGAGATATCCATAGGTGTCTGCCGCCCCACCCCCCAATTATGTGGCCAAGACCAGAACTCCTAAGTCATTCTATTTTAGTTAAGAATTCTTAATTAAACCTCCATTGTTGTCAAACTAACTGTTTTACTAATGGAATTCCTGGACGATACGAAGAGCTAAGATGCAACTTCTGAAACTGGAGATTTTAAAAGCTCAATTGAACAAACCTATGTGGTTGTCATTCTAACAGCAACTTCATAAAATTTTCAAGGAAACCAATCAGTGACAAGAATAACTTAAGCCTTCCCTTTTAACGTTAAGTTATCATTCAATTGTTAAGCACATCCCATAAATGAAGACACTTTATCAGGGTTAGAAGACAATCTTAAAAAGATTGAGAGCACATTAACAGAACTAATGGGTCAGTGCTGACCTGTTCTGTCTCTGTATCCAACCTTTCTATCAATGACTTGATAAAAAAGAAAGACAGAAAGAAGGCACGTTGGACTTCTTTCAGATAACATGAAGTTTGGAGAGATAACACACCCTGGAAGGCAAGAGTCCTGATCCAAAGAAGACCTCAGTAAACTAAGATGAGCCAAAGTAAATAAGAAAATAAAGTAATATTTAATAATAATATGGACAAAGAGATTTAAGTTCTAGACTGCAGAATGAAAAAACTGACCCAATTTCCCAATACAGGATGGAATCAATGCAGCCAAGGCCCCAGTAGTTCTTGTGAAAGGACATGGGGTTTTTAATCAATCATGAGGTCAATGTAGCCCAAAGTCCAGGCTGTATCCCAGCCTGAAAAAGAGGGAGGGAAGAGCTCTGTCTTATTCTGCTCTGGTCTAGCCACAAACCAGGATAAAACAGGCAAGGTGAATTGTTTGCCCCAGGGCAATCAGAATGGAGAGGAGGGAAAGAACACCAGCAAAACAAGTTAGGAAGGATTCCCTGGAGAAGAGATGACTTGGGGAACCAGTCAGCTACCTTCAAATTGAAATGTGATCACATAAACCTAACGGACAATGAGCTATTTAAAAATCAGAACAACTATGGAACCAGTTTTTTAAAAATGTTACCCAACCGCACTATATTAATCTGCCAATGGCTCACTCGGATTTGATGAATGGATTTGTATTTCTCGGGCACTGACAACTCTCCCACAGACTTGATCACAGCCACAGCTTTCTTGTCATCAGGGGGGTCAGAGGTTGAGCCGTAGGACCCGTTCTCATCACTGTCTGGCATCTCTTCCTCTTCCTCACTGTAGCTTTCATCTGAGTTCTCATTTAAAGGAGAATCTGAATTGTCTTCCTTTTTAGGTTCATCCAACTGAAATAGCTCAGAAAGCATGTAATTGGCCGAAGCAATAATCTTATTGAAAAAGAAACAAAAAAAATAGGTGTGAGTGACTAGCATGAAGTGAACCGCACGTGGAGGACACTAAGAAATCATCCTAGGAAGGTCTATTTCCAGAGTTGCTGTGGTTCAAAGTTATGAAGAAGCGCCTGCCTGCCCAGGAGTCCCATCCCACACACTGGCCCCTTGGGCTGATCAGAAGCCCCCCAGCTCAGAGGGGGATGACAAGGCTGAGACACAGGCCAAAGCCAGAAACTGGAAAAATATTACAGAAAGGAAAGCTCTGGAGGAAAACCATTCATAATATTGCACGCTAAGGACATAGCAACTCTTCAAAATCATTTCTTGTCACCAATAAAATGGAAGATGTTTAAAAATCCTCAAGAGACTGATGTCTATGCATCACAAAATGGGAAAGGCTCCTGTCTACAATGGCGCTAGAATATACCCATTGTCCATTTAAAGGTGAGGCTAAGTTATCATTGTCTGTATAAAGTGGAGATAATTCCTATACTACCTTGTCAATGGCTTGATGGTTTTATTTTTTCCCCTACTGAGGAAAGCACTTTGTAAAAAGCCCCATGCAGACGTGGTCTGCAAGTTCTGCCCTTAGTTCCTAAAGCACTTTCCTCACTGGGCCCCATTCAACTGAAAAGTCCCCAAAAGCAGAAGCTAGAATTTCTTTTTATAACAATCAAAAAGATTTAGTGAGAACCCAACCAGAAAAAAGGTCATTTCAGGCCAACGTTCTGGAAAGTGAATGATAAATGATGTTGTTCCTTGGAGGCTTGACCCTCCCTCTAATTTAACCTGCCCCTCTGGGCCCTTCTTTACAGACACGGAGTGGTTTCGGATAGGGCCTGGCAACAGGGTCTCGTCTGAACACCAAGAGAGGCCGGGTGACTGGCATGAAACCAGAGAATGAGAGAATGAAAGATAAAAACGGCCTGTTTTCCTTATCAGTGAACTGTGAGGCATTAAGATAGGAAGGTACCTTGTCACCTCTCCATCAATCTTAACCCTGGGCTCTCAAACATCCACAATCACATATGACCACGGTGAGAATCAGTGTGGACCGAGAATGTTTGGGGAATCCACGCCATCAAAATACTTTATCTCACATGTACTCACTTCCCCAAATACCTGAATGATTCACACTAACTGGGAGAAAGCATGTTGGACAATTTCCCAAAGGAAATTGGTGGCTCTGCCACCAAAGGACCATGACAGTTCCAAACCAAACAAAGGTCCCCATGTCCCCCTGTTCTCCCCATGCTGACTAAACGCAGACTCAGGAGGACTCTGGGTGATCACACAGCCCAGAGTTCTCAAGGCACAACTTTAAAGTATATATTAAATATCGTTTTACTTGAGGGTGTCTTCCCTTGTCCAGTAACTTCAGACAATTAAGAAGCAATGTTCTGATCGTTCCATAGTGTTTCTTATTTTGATTTTTCTTCATCATCATGTTGCAAGCAACCCTACAAAAAAGAACACCAGCACCCACACAGATGCTCTGGCAAAGACAACTCTGTGGACGCCTCCTCCACCCTTCATTCCACCCCACTCTGGCACAGCTCCTGCCCCCTGGGTGTCCTCTCCCTGGCAGAGATGCGCCCCACCCCTCCACTCACTTGTACAGGAGAATGGCCACAGGCACCGTGAAGGGGTTCTGGTATTTGTCCTCTGTTTCTTCACAAAGGGTGGTGAGGTCGTAGAGTTTGACGATGTCACTGCCGCTGGCTGAAAGGGAGACCCCAACACTTTGTAAGGCTCTGCCACCAAAGGACCATGACTGATCTGGTCTGAACCATCACAGAAACCAGTTTACCTTTAAACAGCCAGTAAGTGTGCCCTTCTTTGGTGCAGTTGGATTTCAGGAATGACAAAATGTTCTGTGCAATATCTTTTATCACTTTAGTAGAAAAATTGGAGTTCTCCAAATTGGGAATCTCTTCTGTCTTGATCATTTCATATTTCTATCAAGATATAGATGGACTAGATTTAGGAGAAAACCTTGGGAGCAGAAGACCTGAGCAGGTACAGCCTCTGAATAAGTCACAAGGGAAAACTACAGATCCCAGGGCCTCCCCAGGGGGGTACTGAAATAGTAGGGGCAAGAGGAAGCCACTGAGGAGTGTAGAGAAGAGGTGGAGAGAGATGCATCCTGGGTGGTGACTAACATGGCAGTAGATTCAAAGGATCTGATGGATGCTGAAGGACTGGAGCTCCAAAGCCATTATTAACAGTTCAATGTCCACATGAAATGAAGTCTGGGGGATCTATGTCTCTCTGCTTCCTCACAGCCAAGCATGGAGCATTGGCACCCAGTAGGCACTTAAATGCTTGCTGACTGGTTGAGGGATGCCTCAGGGAATCATCAGGGACCCAGGCACACTTCAAGTGCAGAGGACACAAAGCTAGAAGGGGTGGCTGAGACAGACAGACAGACAGACAGAGACACACACACACACACACACACACACACACACACACACACACACACACACACACACACACACACTCACTCACTCTCTCTCTCTCTCTCTAGCCAGGGGCTGAATGGAAGAAAAAAAGGCACTTCACAAGTACAAGATGCAGGGCAGCAAGGGCATAAAGTTGCCTGCCTGGAGAGGACCTGGAAGCTGCAGGGTATGCTGGCAGAGGGGTCAGGAGGAGCTAGGCTAAAAGATGACCTCAGAAGCTTCCTTGCTGTGTGATTTGGGGCAAAGCCTTCGCCTCAGTTTCCTCGCCTGTATAAAGGGAAGAATAACAGCCCCTCTGCCCAAGTTCTAGCCACAGAAAGCTTTTAGTAAGCCCCATGAACCAACGGCAACAAACCTAAGCTCTGACCTCAGAGCTTTCCTGAAAGCACTGGGTTGCTCCATTTCCCTGTCATTTTAAAATACAGCACCACTGCTAATTAAATATTCACAAACATTCCAGTTTCTACATTACTTTTATTCACGACACATTTTCTCTCCTCAAATATCACTAAAACCCCTCTCTACTTGGGATTCTATTCTAATAGGCAATGAAAAAATAGCTATTTACATTTTATCATACCTGTACAATTCCATTTACATGAAAACACATCACCAGCTCAGGTACATTGCATATCAAGTTGTCCAACCAATAATCAATTCCAGTTAGTACATTAATTGGCTTGTTGTTATCCCTGAAAATAGACAATTCCTGGATTAGCTGACTGAGTTGGCAAGAGCTGTCTCATGATGAATCGAATGCCATCTTCAACTGTCAAATAACAGTTTCTAGGGGAAATGCACATTTCTAGAAGCTTAGCAATGGGTCAGTTTGCAGTTAACATTAGAATGAAATATCACAGCAGAAAGCCAGTAAGGCCAAAACAAGCACCACATACGATCCAGGATGCCCCAGGCTGGTGTGATGGATGCCACAATCTACGACCTCACAAGTACATCCTCATTTGTCTGTGCCAGAATGCAAGTGGGCTGGGTCTGCACTATGGCTAAATATTCTCAGTTAACCAAGAAAAGTTCTCAAATAGTTACACAGGGAAGTCACTCTCAAATTAACAGCTAAACATTTCTACTTACTACCTACATCACCACAACCCTGAGATTTAGGTTCAAGACCAAGACCAAAAAAAAAGTTTTTTCTCCCTAGTGGCCAGTCCCCAAAACCCTCATGCTAAAAAAAGAGAGCTTAAAGGATTTTCAACATAGGTTGGAAACACTGGCTCTTTTTTTGCAGCAGCTTAAATCATGAAAATAACAAAACGAAAAGTGGCAGCTGTCATAATTCTCAGTGCCACAAAATAAGCATATTATAATGATCACAATAAAGACTGATCCATCTGCAGGCATGTAAGAGTTTCCAGAGTGGTTTGCCATACATGACACCATGACTGTCACAGGCTACGAGCCAGAGGCAGTCTGGTTACTCCTATTATCGAGTCTAGAAATGTGCTGGCTAATAAGCAGAGAAGACAGATTTCCTGGTGGTCCAGTGCATTTGCTATGATTTCATAACTTTCTCAAAGCAAATTTCACAATGATACTGGAAACTATATAGTAAAGGAAAAATGCACAAGGACAAGGACAAGAGAGGGACACAACTTTCAACTTACCTGAGGCGTAAGCTAACAGCAGGATACCGTCCTCCCCCAAAGATGGGCATGTTTGAGCCTACCAGCATGTGTATGTCCTCAAAGGTCCACAAGATATTCCGAACAAAGTCATTCTTAAGACCCTTTGTTTAAAAAAAAAAATTACTAAATTAGAAATTTTCACCTATTTGCACCACATTTTTCACCTATGATCCACAGAAAGATTATGAAAGAAAGATGAAGAAAAAAAGAACAAGGAAACTATACTATACAATCACAGTAATTTAAATATCACAGATGCTACAAAAAGCTATTTCTAGAAGTAATTGGACTTTTTTCCCTATTGATTCCAATTGAGATCAACTTTTAAATGATCAAGTAAATTGAGAATTAGGTCTTTGAGCTCAGATACCACAGAAAGCATACCTGACTGTTCTCACCGTCATTGAATAAAGTAGTCAGGTTTTGTTCTTTTGGGGCTGAGGCCACATGCCCCACTATATATGAGGGTTCAAGAGGCTCACTTCCCTGTGAAAAGTGCAAGGATAAGGAGTGATTCTGCTGTCATCACACAAAATCGCCTATTTTTCAGTATACTAAGCCAAACATTAAAAGTACATATCAGTACAATTCTCCAGTCTGTTAGGACCCCCAACATCCCCGTCACGGCATCTTTTTATCCCAGGGAGCTTACAGTAGCACTCCATCACCACAGCCGCAATGACTCACAGTGAAAATACCGATACGAAAACAATATTGGAACTTCCTCAAGTGAGGTTTACTGTCTTTCTAAAAACATCAAAAGCTCACTTTGAAGGTGATATTCTGCCCCAAAGGATGGATTCATACAAGGCAAGAGGCATGAGATATGGCAGGAGCCTGCTCACGCATTTGTGATCAGTTGCACTGAGTCCAGGATGAGGAAGAAACCTCTTGCTCCCAGGACAAATCTAGCTGCTGGCCTAACTCTTCTCACCCCAAAGATACTGGCACCATTTATTCAGACTGCTCTCAGATCCAGAGCTTGCTCAGTGTGTGCCCTCCTGAATGGGGGTCTTTGCAGCTGGGTGTCCATGTTCTAAGGAGGCTAGGTCTCCACCTCATGGCCTCCCCAACCCACTAGGGCTTCTTTCCCATTCTTTTTTTCTCTCTCTCTCTCCTTCTAGTAGCCACACTACAGAACTGAGTATGTTTAGTTACACTCTGTGTCCTACAGATAGGTCTGTAATTTGATCACAGAACCACAACCCCTGGATGACAGGCTCCAGGCTAGTCAATGAAGACTACTGAATACACACTGTAGTTGATCTGAAATCTGACTGCCCTAGCTTCTGGGTCCAGAGCTCCTATACATGGGAATAAAGAAGAAAACAGAAAAGGAAGTTTCCTTTCCTCCAGAATGCAGAGTCACCCCAGAACATTCTGAAAGGTGATTAAGTTTGTGTGGGGCACCTTCCCATTCCAGCCCCATCTTGCTGGCCCTTGCCCAGGACCCACGGGTGCCTCATGCTCCACTCACTACGGCAGGGGGCACATATCTGGCTTGGCTTCTTACCAACTGTCTAACCCACTGCCTCATCTCACAATGCCCAAGACCCAATTTGGTCAGTTTTCACATGACAGACAGCTCCTGAATGTTCCCAGAGTTCTTTGCATTTTGATGAAGGAATGCCTGGCTGATGAAATTTTTGGCAAAGCAGCACAATGATGACGACTCCTTTGACAGCAGGAGACGTTTTATGTGGCACAGAGCTGCGCTGCGCAGAGCAGGGCAACTGAGCTGGGGAGTCTTGCCTGCCATTTGCTCCCTCAAACTCTCCCTACCTTTCACAGCTTCTTCCTTTCTTGTATTTCTGAATCTCAAGCTTTATCTCAGTGGGAATGGGAACTTCACTGCTTACTTTTCTTAATTTTAGTTAAGAAATACAGGAATGATATTAAATGAAGCATGTCCTTAAATGCTTTTTATAATGCTTTTAAAAAAAATTCCATATTTTAAAAAACAACACTCTTGACTTAAGTTATACTTAATAGTATATTAGTACACGCATACAAGGTTCACCCTCTATTTAGAAAACTATAAAAACAAATTATGCTATGCTCCTGAGATTCTGAACTTATTACAATCATTCTTTTTTGGTCCAAAGGGACTAGTGCAGACCAGGACAGAGAATCTTCATGCCTTGATGATATCCAGGAAGCTTCCTCAAAGAGAGCTAGAAGCCCCTAGCACTGCTGGAACATTCAGAAGAATGCTTTTCCATATGTTTTTAGAAGGGTAATATGCCTAAATACCAGCCCATAATGTCACTGGACTAAATCGTAAGCTGGTTTAGAATTAATTAAGAATGTGGAAACCCTAACATGACTAGTCTTCTGTAATACTTCAGTTATTCAAAGGACACAGAATGGTCAAATGCTGTTAAATTTGTGATGAAACAAAAATCCCCACATTAATTCACCCAATTGTCTTGCCTTTATTCTTCTAAGTTTGCCAATCCTGTTGTCTGAAACTAAACAGAGTGCTTATAGGAGCACTCTCCTCTTTATTAAACAGGAATGGGAAAGGCCCAAGATGAGGAGGGGAAATGGGGAAGCCCCAAGCTGGAAAGGAAACACACAACGCTGTCCCAGAGTCCAAGTGTTCATCTTCTCTTGCCTCTGTCTAGGAAGGAGGTGAAATGAGTGCTTCAACTATTTCACTTGGGACCCTGTTCAGGCCGAGCAGGTCAGGCAAGTGCCAACTGTGTTCAGGGAGATGTAGCACTAAGCACCCCTACATGCTTAAAAGAGAATTCAAACAATCCACAGATGTACAACTGTATGAGTCCCATCAGTGACAATGAAATCAAGAAAATGTGGGGAATTTCTGTGAATTAATTCTGTCTGCAATTCTAATTTAGTCTCCATGGGAGCTCTGGAAACCCAACAACTTAGGGTAAGTGGACAAAAGGGTCCTTGTTCCTTTAATCCACAGTCCCAAGGAGAGCTGTCCATCTTTCCCTCTGACCCTTCAGTTTTCATCCCATTTATTTTCTACCACAAGTGAGCATTGTAGCATTGACCAACTGACCTGATTAGATGCACTTGGATCATCAGAAACAGAGGATGGCATCTCAAAAGGGGCAGGCCAGGAAGCCCCTTCAGTGTCATCATGTGTCTGATCTGGGCTGGGAGGGACTCCTCGCTCTGCCGCAGATGGGACAGGCTGAGCGGCACCATCGCCATTGATGCTGAAACACAAAGCCAGATACCTGAGTGCCACCATCCAAGAATGGTACCCAAGGTACCAAAAGGACCCCAACGCTCCCTGCTTATGGAGCTAAGCTGTCTGGCCAAGGAAAGGAAGCCTTTTGAGAATACACAGCCACAGCTAAAGTGCTCAAAAAGTTTTAAATAAAAGGTTTAAATAAATACAATGCCATCCCACCAGAGTCAAGATGCAGATTGTCTTAAACAACAGATTACTTATTTTTCCATGAAGCCCAAGATGTAGGAAGGATGAACCGTGAGGTGCCGAGTACCTGTAATATAAGAACTTGGAGAGAATTGCCTTCTGGTACCAATGCTCTTTGCTTTTCTTCTTTCGCTGCCACTTCTGGTCGATGAGCCGCTGGTAGAACTCCTTGAGCCACGTCCAATCTCCTGTCTGAATAATAGCAGAGGGCATTAAACATATCATAATGGCTCCCAGATCACTTCTCTAGAGAACAGGAAATGTCTGTTCTTAGATATTATTTAATAAACATGCCCTTACAGAAATACTGATAATTTTAACAAATGTTCTTTCTGAAGACAGTAATTTAGATAACTACAAACACTGAGAAAGACTGATGGACAGACAGACACACAGACACACACACAAAGAGCAGTCAATCGCTGGACAAAATGCCCAAAAGCAGCTGAGAAGACAGACTGCAGTCAGTATAGCCTGACACCCTACTGAAGCCAAAGGAGGGCAACAGATGGACACAACAGGAAACTGGTCGGGGTTTCTTATAGCGATCTGCTCTGGATTGTGTCAGGAAGCCTTTTCCAGCCCTGTTTATCCTGAATGTGGTAAGGTGGGTGTGAATGTGTCATCTATCTGTCCCACTGGGTTGTAAAGTCCCTGAGGGCAGGAATTGTCTTTTGCCTCCTTCTGTATCCTCAGCACTTAGCACAGAGCCTGGCACACAGTGGGTGCTTAATAAAATGTCGATCGATTGAATAGAGTCCTTTCATTAACCCAAATGACTCATCTCTGCTAAACTACGTCACACCATTATTCTTCCAGGGACACCATATGACTGGATCATAGAACAGAATGATGTCAGAAGAATTAGTTACAGAATGATCGAATTACCAAATTCACGAAGGACTTACTATGTGCAAAGCACCGTACTGGGGGCTAGAGAGTCAAACAGAAGATGACAATCATCTCTGGTTTCAAGGAGCTCCCATTCTGGGAGGGGGTGCCACACACAGGGCTGGTTTCACTTGGAGAGAGAGGCCCTATGGTCCTCAGGGTAGAGTAGCAAAACAGAGACCAGCAGTAGCAAAAACTGGCTACAACATGTTAACAATGACTTGCAAGTGAGAAGCAGGCTATCAGTCGGCCAATCTACTTTTAATTAGCACCAATTTATTAAATGCCAAGTTGTTGCTGTGTTCATCTTTTGCTGCCATCAGAGAAATGATGACATGACTTGCACTTGACTTTGTTTTGAGAGGGAGGGCTGTAAAAGGTCACCAGCCTCACTTCTCCTCCAGAGTCACCTGAATCCAATGACCAGATATTCATCAGGATGACTGGAGATGACCCAGGATGCACTGGGAGAGCTTGGCCCCTTTAGGCCAAGGTCTATGTAGGTTCTCACTTAGGGTGAGATAACGCCCAATCATTGAATAGTCCTGTTTAAGAATAATGGCACGATTTTCTCTGACAACAAAGGACGAACACAACCCTGTGAGTAGACACAGCTGGCTAAATGGGGACCAGCTAGCTGAGTAACTCAGTTCCTCCTCTCCTGTCTGCCTCCTGCACCCTCCCTGCTCCTCTCCAAAGGAAGGTAAATTTGGATGGCCAAAAGATGCCCAGTTGACTCTGGTTTTACTGGCCTCTTCCCTTCCCTATCCTGTCCTTTCCTAAAACCTACCACACTCTGATGCATGGACACCAATGGGCCCCTGCCTAAGGGTTCTTCTGGACCCTCCTGGCTTTAGAGTGATTATCAATAGTAACTGTTACTGTTTCCCTCCCAGCCTCACGTGTTCCTTTTTCTTTGCCTCATTAAAGGAGCTACTTCTTAAATGCCAGGTGCTGGGCTGAGAACTGGACAAATGAGGGAAAATATGAATTCCTGACTAAAGTAAAAAACGAAAATCAAGTGCCCAACGAATAGAGACAACTCTCTGTGAAGATTTAAGATCCAGCCCCCATCTTCATGAAGCTTCATTGAGTACAATAGTTTTCAAAGTGTGTCTGGAGGCCCACGATGCTGAGACTATTTTCACAATAATTCATTTAATTTAATATCAATATGCATAATTCCCCAAAACAAAAGATCTGAGGTCCTTAATTATAAAGGGTTCCTGAGACCAAAATTTTGGAGAATGAAGGAGATGGACTGGTCATGTAGCAAGAATGAAAACCAGTATACACAACAATGTGAATGTCATTCTTGTACTTCCAAGACATTAAAAGAGAAAGAAGGCTTCTGGGGCATTGGGTGGATACTCTATGAAGGACTCATAGAAAAGCAAAGGCAAGAATTACTCAAAATAAGGCATGGAGAGGTTATAATCTGCCTTGACAGCAATTATGCATCTTTCAAAGTACATTTTACTATATCAGAACATTAGACAATCAACACATTTTTTTCCCAATATTGCAACTAATACATCCTAATCAAAGGTTACATTTGAAAACACATTAATAAAGATCTTAACAAAGATTATGGCTGATTTTCCTATAATCATTTTACCTGGGATGATCTCATGAAGAGTTCCTGAATATCAAGATCATCCAGAAGAAGAGTCCTTCCAATGCGATGGACAGCCATGCTGACATGGGACTTACTATAGGGAATCTTTAGGAGCTTTTTGATGTTCTTGGAACAGAAAAACAGAACAAAAAACAATAATGTGGAAAGAAATTCTAATTGTCTTGGCTTTCATTTAGACTACAACAACCCAGTTGGGTTTCTTTATGTACAAATAAATAAGTACCTTCTATGAGCTTCTATAAGCTTTTCTATGAAAAGCTACACTTAAGACACCCAAGCTTTCAAAAACAGGATCAGAGAAATTATTATGTCATGCACCATGTGACATTTTCAAAAATGGTAAGAATTATGGGCCACAGAAACCCTAAATCCAGGCTCCATTCCCTTGTGCATTAAGGTCTCCCCACCCCTAATTCCCCTGCCCATAAGAACCAGACCAACTCCCAATCAACCAACTTTAAAGACTGACGTTGTCAAGGAGATAGCAATGGTGGGTACATACTTCCGAATCAGATACAACATCCACGTCATTTCCAACAGAGTCAATGAAGTCATATGCCATACCAAAGCTATTAGGGAGAAAGAAACCATGGATTAAAAAGGAGCATATAGTACCATGTAGAACAAAGCTTCTTAATTTGGTATTCATGAACCCTATAGGTAGATTTCAGGGTGCCATGAACTTGGGTCAGGAAAAATCTACACCTTTATTTTCATTGAGCTTTAATTAAAATATACCGTTTCCTTTCATTATAAATTTTAAAAAATTTATTCTTAAAAGACATCCTTAGGCTTCAGCAGACTGCCAAAGGGCTATCAAAGGGTTTCTTGATGCAAAAAACTTAAGAATCTTTGCTTTAAGAGACTTAGTTGAAGTGGAGTTTGAAATCACTAAAATTACTCAATTTAATATTTTTATTAAAAATTATATTACTATATTTTATTATTTATTATATTTCATTAAATATTAATTAATTAAAACTCATCAAATGATTTATCTGCAAAGCACTTAGCACAGTGCCTGGCACATAGTAATAGTTGAATAAGTGCTTGTTCCTTTTCTCTTAAATTCTAAAATCCACTTTGTGGACAAGGAAGCAACCAATAAAAGAGATTTCATTTTGGCGTAGGGGGAGAAAATAAACCAGAACACCAAAATGACATTTAGGGGCCTTTTTGCTACATCAGTGCAGAAGCCACTGAATAGTATATGGTGCACTTAACATCGATCCTGAGAGAATTCTAAGAGTAAGTGATTTTGTTATTTCATTATCCTGACTCATCAAGATACAAGATAAAAGTCTCACTTCTGAGACTTATGAGCTACATGACCTTGGGTAAGTCACTTAATTTCATAGCCTCTGTTCCCTCTCCATAACACAAGAGGCTTGGATTAAATCACCTCCTAGCCTGGAAAGGCTTTGCTGCTTTTTGGACACAGGAAACAGATGTCAGAAAACAAAGGTGAACATCTTAATTAGCGCATGTTTTTAACACTGTAAAAACATTGAGGACTTCAGAACCTTGAGAAATGTTCCCACTCTGCAATTTTAAGTACAGCCAAGGGATGTAAAGGATGTGATTCTAATAAATGACTCCATTTTAAAAAGTGGTATTGTACACAAGTGACTCACAGTCTAACATACTATAGGACCATACCCAGTAGCCACAATGAGTAACTTTTCTGGCTTAACTGAGGGGGTTGGGGGTGCCAGGTGTCAAAGCCCTCCCCGTGAAGGTACCAGCAGCCTGCCAAGGAAGAGGCTCACAGGATTTAGACCTATAAGGGACCTCAGAGATCATTTCTTTCCTAATCTAATTCTTTCTTTTTACCAATGAGGAAACTGAAGTCAAGAGGGTGAAGTAACTTGTTCAAGATGATGCCTGCAGCAGATGGCATCTGAACCCAAGCTCTAGGGCTCCAAAGCCAGCATAGTCTCTGTTCAAAGGAATGGCTCCCTGGACTCACTGATTCAATGAAAAGAGAAACAAACTTCTAGACAGGAATCATTCAAATAAATAAGGGCTATAAATGGTGGCTCTAAAATCAAGGAGTTGGGTTTGAATCCTTGCTCGGTGTTCTGAGTGACCTCTATGACTCTGTTTCTTCATCTATAAAATGAGAGGCTGGGCCAGGTGCTTTACACTTCCTTCAAATTCTCAACTCCGAGGGTTTTATGAACACAAAATAAACATGAAACACTGAAGCCATGGATTCAAATTCCCAACATGAGAGCTTTAGTTCCTAGAGGAGCCTTTCAGGCAGATCTACAAACCCCTGTCTTATAGCTTCAGCAAAGGGTAATAAGCTGATGAATGGTTCCACGTTCCTCAGCCTGGTTCAGCACCATGGGCGAAAGGACATCTACCAAGTAGTGGGGCTGCAGTCAGCATTGATCAATCACAGATCCTTCAAGGTACTGACAACAGGCTAAATACGTGGGAGTCTGGCGTGGAGACTACTGGGCAGCCATGCTGGGTAACAGAAAAGGCACAGGACTGAAAGCTAGAGCATCTGACCTCAACCCTTCCCATTTACTAACAGTATGACCTCGGCCAAATTACTTCATCTCTCTGGGCCTCAGCTGGGTCTTGTAAAAAGGGGGAGCTGGACCAGCAATCATTATAAAGAATCTTCCAGCTTTCAAATATCGATCCTGTCATTCCATGATCAGCAATTCCTTACGGAGGTAGAATTTCTAGCCAACACACTAACACGAATCTGTAAAGATGCCTAATGTCACTGTAAAGCATGTCACTCTGGATGCCTATGTCCATCCCACTCCCACCCATTTTAAGTCTACCTCTCCAAGTTTCCAAGTATTATACAAATATTAGCTCCTTGTATTCAACTATTCAATATGAGAGATTAGGTGTAAAAGGTTTACATTTATAGATAACCAATGGCTAAGAGTAAGAGGCGGCAGTAGGATTCTTAGCATCTCAGAAGAGCCAAGGTCTGCTCAAAAAGATTCACGCTCAGCATTATGAAGAATCATGTGGAAATTGAATAAATTAATGATAACCTGACACTTTCTGGACATTTTTAAAAAAAATCCAAAGATAGAGCATCATGTCTGCTTCCAGGCTGACTGTCATTATAGATACACTAAGTCCTAGCAAGAACAGACAGAGAGAAGGCAAAGTTCCAGGCATGTGGGACACTGGCTTACCTTGAGAAGGGTTTGCTCCTTTTACTGTTGCCCAGAATGGTGGTTCCTGCTGGGCCAAGTTTGGCACTTTCCCGTAGCCAGTTGGCAGGTGGAAGCTTGAGGTCTGTTTTCTCCTCGAGGCGGGCAAAGGCAGCACGTGGAGGGGCAGATGAATACTTCACCACAGCCCTACTCTTCACTTCATTGCCTCCCACAAGTAAC
Organism: Bettongia penicillata ogilbyi; assembly: GCA_023548195.1. Taxonomy (NCBI): domain Eukaryota; kingdom Metazoa; phylum Chordata; class Mammalia; order Diprotodontia; family Potoroidae; genus Bettongia; species Bettongia penicillata. Next base: position 4,909,702 of record JAJHZJ010000324.1, on the reverse strand, counting down.
ACTGATCCCTGTTTGGCAAAAGCATAGCACTCATATCTCTCTCAGCACTATATAAAAAAAGTTTGTTTTTTTATTAAAACAGATTATTTGATCAAAGTTACTAAAAGGAACCAAAAATTTTGTACCATTTTTTAGGGAAAAAAAATAATCACACCAGACTTTTATAAGGAATGGACTCATTCCACACAGCTTAACTGTACACTGTTTATTCCTGATTATAGAGAAACTTACATATATAGTGGCCCTTTTTGTCTGTGACTTTCAAAATAACATAAACTAGTCAATAATTATAACTTATGTTTTACTCTTTAACTTACAATTGACCTATCCACCATGTAAGCTACTTTTTGACTTGTCCTAAATAAAATGTGAGGGGGCAGCTTGGCAGCACAATGGATAGAGTGCTGGGTCTAGAGTCAGTAGACTCATCTTCCTGAGTTCAAATACAGCTTCAGACACTTACTAGCTGAGTGGCCCTGGGCACAGAAGAAATAAAATGTAGAAATAAGCCATAAAAAATTTACATAATCAAGGGATTTTGGTTAGTCATTTCTGTGGGTACTAAGTGGGAGAGGGGTAAGGGCTTAATGCCTAAGTTTAAGGAGGACCAGCAGGGGTACCCTTCCCTCCTTGCGCCTCTGCCATCCAGGCCCACATATGCCCTGCAAGCCCTGGCCCAGTCCCTAGCCTCAGGCCCCCTGGGTCTTGCACTTGCAGGCCCATCTATCTGTGCTGCTTATGAGCTATCTTTGAAGGGATTGTTCTCAATAAGAACACAAGCGTCACACTCACTCTTGGAAACTCACCATGTGGGGAGCCCTTGATAAATGCTCACTGCACTGCTATACTGGATTCCCTCCCTGCTGACCCTGCATCCCCTCCATGGTCAGACTCTTCTCAGAGGCTCAGCTAGTCTTAGACAAGATATGGCATGTTTCTACCTCACACAACCATTCCACGGTCATGACTACTATAATTCCTCCATCTCAACCATGGGCTTGCTTTCCTCCCTTTCCTATCTTGACTCCTCAGAGAAACCAGTGAATCTGACCTTGCTCTCTACTCTTCAGGTCTGGGACCTCTGGTCCTACTGCAGTTCCCCACCCTCCTGGTGCCTCTGCTCCCTCCTCAGGGGCCTCCTCCACCTTCTGTTCTCCCAGCGTTTCGGAGGTCAGTCTCTCCTGTACCTCGGCCTCACTAGCCCTCGCCTTCTTGGTGGCTTGAGTCAGGCCTGTCAAATGTCAGAACTCGGCCTCAACACTCCTAGGATCAAACAGAAATCCCCCTTCTGGCACATAAAGCTCTACACACCCTGACCTTTTCCATTTTCTCACCATTGGCTGCCTTCCACAAACTCTACAATCGAGAAACTTGGGCTTCCTTGCTGAACTCTGCACAACAGGATACCATCTCCTGACTCCCAATTTTGCACTGGCTGTTCCCTCATGCTCAGAATGCTTGCCAGCCCCACCCTAATTTTGTTTTAATCCCACCTACTGTAGGAGGCCCTTCTTGGGGTGTTTCCTTCCCCACTTTCCCCTAGGTCCACCTTCATAGACTATGCACTTTGTCTGTTTACATGATGTCCCTCTCCTTAGAGGTACCCTTTGAAGGCTGAAATAGTACTTTTTCCTTTTGTTTGTCCTTTCATCTGGAACAGGACCATAACCCCAGGAAGGGGATGCCATGGCTAACAAGTGGATTGGATTTAAGTGAGGCAGGGCTCTGCCAAGTCACCAGCCTCACTTTCTCCTCTGGAGCCAGAACGGATCAGGACCACTGGAGACTGGCTAGCATGCCATGGGAGACTTGGCCCATTCAAGCTAAGGTCCCTCCCAGGTCTCAGTTTGACTCCAACAACAGTGCAAGGCCTGCACCACGTCCTTGATAAGTGCCTTCTGACTAATTAACAAGGAAACGTCAAATCAGGCCAGTACTTGTGCAAAGGGTCCCTTAGGGTCCCATTAGGGCCAACTGTGGTAGTTCCGAGTCTTTCTATTTACAGGCATTTCTGTGTTCTCACCCTCTACCAGCCTTTAGTGGCTTCCCCCCATCCTAGGCCGGGGACTCGGGTCCAGCCCCCAGCGGTGACTGTAGGATTACTTTGTAACAAGGTGAAGTAGCAGCCCGGGCTGGGAGGCGGAGCGCTGGCGGCTCCCAGGAGGGCGCGCCCCCACCCTAGGTCTGCCCCCAATGCGGAGGTCCAGGAGTGACCAAGGATGCCAGCCCCCGTCGGGGTCCCAGCCCCCTTCGCTTAGATGCCCAAGGGCTCCAGAGCCCCGCCCGGGATCCGCACCCAGGTCCTCCAGAGCCGGATCCCGGTCGGATCGGCCCCGCAGACGTTAGGAAGAGAAAGGAGGTGCCCGCCCTGGGAGGCTTGCCCGGCCCCTCGCGGTTACCTGAGGCGCCGGCTCCTCGGCCGCCTCTCCCGGGAGGGAGCTCAGCCCGCTGGGCCCTGGCGGTGTCTCGGCGCCCGCCTCCCTGGGCTCCGCCATGGCGGCTCCGCCGCAGGCCAGGCCCCGGCCCGGCCCCGGCCTCCCTCCGGAATGGGCGGAAGGAGGGACCCTCCGCCGCCTGGGCAGCGACTCCCACTGCTCCTCCCGGACCACTTCCGCCCTGGCAGGAAGGAAGGAAGGACGGTCGCACGGGAGACGGAAGCGTCGCCATGCAAAATCTCGCGAGGGCAGGCCACCTTCCCCCGCCCCCCCGGGCATGCGCAGGCTCACCACCTCGGGCGCGAGGCGACGCTTCCACGCTGAACTGGCCTTGCGCATGCGCGTGCTCCCCCGAGGCAGACAAAGTCTCACGAGATTTACTGCTCCTCTCGTCGCCCTCCTCTTCTCCTCCCCTCCTCGCCGTCTGGGGGCGTGGCTAGGAACGCTGGCCCGGGAGCGCGGCTGCCGGCCTGAGCACGCGCAGTTTAAGGGGCTCGTTGTACCTGAGAGGGAGACTGAGGCCCAGGACGGCAGTCGGGCACTGCGCCGCGGAGCTGGGACCCCGTCTCGCGCTGGGCCGGGGCTGAAGATCCCGCCTGGACCCCCCCCCGGGAGCGGCCGCGGGTTTGGATGGAGGGGGCAGGACTGCGCTGTGCGAGGCTCTCCCTGAGCCAGGCTGCAGGGCGGCCCCTCCGTACGAACAGCCCGCGGGGGAGGGCCCCGAAGTAGCCCCCAAGCGGGCCTTGGGCCAGACCCAGCGTCCAGGCCCGGGGATCCAGCGGGAATTGGGTGTAAGGCCCCTGAACCCCGAGGTAACCCCGAGGCCTTCCTTTGGGCGGAACCCCCGCGGGGGAGGGGAGGGGCCGCCGAGCTGCCCGCTGGACCGGCCTGGTGGGTCCCGTTCGGCCGCTCAGAAAGGCCCGGAGACCGGAAACCGGCCAGAGGCTGTAGGCCAGCCCTCATCAGAGAGCCGGGGGCCGTAAAGCGCTCCCCGTCTGTCGGGTGTGAGGAGTGCGTGAGGCACGGGAATAAGTCCACAAGTCATCTCCGGGCACTGTGGGGTGTGGGCCGGGGCCGGGAGAAGGGGATTGGGGAAGATCTCCCGAGGGAGTCAAAAAGGAGGAGCGACCTTTATCTGCCAAGCCCCGGGCTCAGCACTGGAAGATAACCCACGGGACTGATCCATCGAGGGGTGGAGGATGGGCCCAGGGGTTTCTGGAGTTGGATCAGTAGCTCGGGGGGCAGTGCTCCAGCCCAGAGGACACACGGAGGGGCCACGGCTGGCCTGGAGGACCATAGGACATTGGCAGGTCGGACCTAAGTCCTGGTGGGCCTTCATCTCATCAGATGACCCGAGGGGGAAGGCATCCGTGGTGATGTACAAGTGGGCCAACATGGTGGTCCAGGGTTACAAGACCTCACCAGGCCCCTGTTAAACCAGAAAGCATAGGCAGTGGATGGCCAAGAAAGGGATATTTTGTGTCTCCTTGTCAAAGTTTAATTGATAACTTAAATGTGATGGAATTTAACACTTGCCTAGATCCCTACAGATGGTGTCACCCACAGGGAGCACTTTTATAGGGGAAAACCAGAACGGATGTGGGCATTGGTTGGGAGCAGCCTTTTTCCCCCCATTTGTTTCATAACTGGGACAGTGCATCTTTAAAGCTGCCTAGTTGACCTTATGCAAGGCACTTAATTTTTCTCTCCCTCAGTTTCCTCATCTGTAAAATGAGGGGGGTTGAATTCAATGGCCTCAGCCTTATTACTTCTAAATCTATGATCCTATGACATTCCCCAGTAGTCTGTGCCCTCCTCAGCTGGTTCTTGGGCTCCTTTAACTCTAAAAGCAATTTCATTAGTATCAATAACTCTTTAAGCTGGGAATGGGTTGAAAATGCTTTGCACACAAGAAAGCCTAAGAGCCTTTGATTGGGAAAGATGCTGATTTGGGGGGGGATCTCTTTCAAGTCCTCAGTAAGGGCCCTGCACCTTCCTTCAGAGAGGCTAATGGATCATTTTGCTAATCACACATCCACCATATGATCTACAGAGTGAATTAGGGGTGGGGGGGATTATCATCCCCCAGCACTGGGGCATAAGACTTTACAGTCACTGATTGACTCTTGTTCCCAAAATCTAATTCAAGAATTGTGTTTTCCACTGGCCTGGAGAGCACATGTTATCCCTTTTTCCTTCACATTCAACTCAACAGGGATTCCTGAGATGGAGTTAACTACAAGGAAAGGTCTGTCCAGACAGGTACTTCTGGGTGAATCCAGGAAGGGATTTCCTGTGGGCTATTTTTCACTTTTGCATTTACGTTCATTTTCTATAAGAATGGGAGAGCCAGCATGCACAGATGTGGTTATCCATCGGCATTCTCTTGCCCAGCAGTTACACTGCAAAATATCTAGAGCTCAGTTCTTTATCACAAATGATTGTGATCATTTGTATATCAACAAAAGGGCCAGTCTGTCCCGATTTCCTGGCATGCTTTCAGATTTCTGTATAAAGGACCCTTTACAAGGAGAAAATCCTCAAATTATCTGACATCCATGCATCTCCTTGTCATCATTCTGTTTTTGTGACAAGTCAGTCAGAAGGAAAGAGCCCCACTGAAAAAAAAGATTGGAAAAAAGCTACTTTTGGAAGGGGACCTCTGGCTATTTATCCACAAAATCAGTCCAATGAATTGAGTTGACCAGAGCTGTAACCAACCCAGGGCAAACAAGGCTTTGTTCAAAAAGCTGACATGTAGGAGAGTAGGAGCCTATTCTTTCACTGCATGGTGACACTATCCCATCAGGGCTGCAGGATACTACTGACTCCTTTGGAGCCCCTGGGAACCAGGATGCCCCTCCCGGCATAAGTGAGCCCATGATGTGACTGTCCCCCTGAGACTTATTTTGGGTGCCCTCAAACTCTTCTCTGTAGTGTGACCTCTCTCCCTGTGTACCTCCCTCTCCATCCATTATTACTCCATGTATAGTTTTGGCTAGTTAAGGCTCCAGGTGTGGGATCATGTGTATTCTTAGGCATTAAATTAATCTGAGATCCTCTGATCCTTGGACAAAACAATGCTAATATGATTTGCATGTTTTTTCCTGAAAGACTTGTTGATTTCTTGATTTATTCCATGGTAATGGAAACCATGTGCAAGAGTTGACCTTGGTAAAAACCTTCAGAAATCATTTGGTCTCCAGTCAGACAGGGGACGTGTCATTGACTGGACAGACAAATGCCAGTCCTACTTTAAAGAGTGCTTGGAGAAGATTCTAGAAAAGCCTTCCTCTTCTACCAGCCATTATAGTTTTCGAGGGCTTGGCAACTCTGCCGAGATCGTGGGGTTTGCTGCATGGGGTGTGACTTAAATGGAATGAGGAACTCTACTTAGCCCACTCTCACTCCCATCCAAAGAGCTCTATTTACCCTGGAGGAAGAGGGAAAACTACCGTGGTCACACTAGTGGGAATTAATTGATCCGATTAGCAAAGAGAAGAGTGGAGCCTGAGGGAACAGGGAAAGTGTAACGTAGCCCAGCCTTCCCGTGATGCTGCCAGGTTTGTTTGCAGGGAGGAGGGATGGAATTTCTGATTCACCCAGGCCCTCACTCCCTTCAGAGAGAGCAACTCACAGTGTAGAAATCTGGGTGTGGACCAGGCAGACAGCGCTCTTCAACTTTGCTTTTTCTTTTCTGGTGTTTTGGTTTGTTGTTGCTGTTGTTTTGCTTTTGGGTCAAGGAAGGTCCTTAGAGCGCCAAGTCAGGTGCCTGAGTATTAAGCCAGTAGTAATCTTCAGGAAGTTTCATGAAACATTCCTTATTTATTAAATCTGCAAAACTTGTATTTGGGGATAATTGTGATTTTTGCCTCTTCACCTGAGACTGAATAAGATCATTCCACATCGACTGCTTTGAGACTCTTTCCTGTATAGCACTGGGGGGAGTAAGGAGAGGGACAGAACTTATGGCTTCCCAGGGACCCCATTGGACAATTAAGGACTAGGGGCATGGATGGCATGTTAGGGCAAATTTTTCAAAATTTGGAAGTGTAGTGGAGAGGCTGACCCATGTTCAGACCCCCATTACAGTGAGAAACTATAGAAACCTGAGGAGTGACTGGTGCCAAGAAGCTGCAAGACATGCAACTATAACCTTAAAACAAGGAGGAGCCAACCCAGACTTGATCAGTTGGTCATATTGATGTTGTCATGGGAGTGGGGTGGGACGGCCGAATACCCATTTTCTAGCAGTACCAAGATATATGGAACAGTGTGTCGTAAGGTCTGTAGAGATACCTATGGAAAATTGGAAAGTTTTCCTGTTTATGGACTGGGTATGAGCTCATTTTTTTTGTTGGTAAAACCGTATACATTTGTATGCATTATGTCTCTACACGCATATATTTATAAGCATGTGTGTGTGTGTGTGTGTATATATATGTATATATATGCATTTATATAGAGACACACGTTTGTATACACACACATGCGCAAATCCCATGTTCTGTCAGGGTTGTTGAGGACCTTGTTGCCCAGAGCAAAGTGAATCAAAAATTGACATTTCCAGGGTTTCCCTGGATTTGGGCATGAGCCAAACAGATTTGATGAAGGACGTGGCTCAAATTGTAGCTGGGTTCTTGTGGAAAGATAGATGCTTCACCATGATGAGGGTTAGCAAAGGGCTAGCAAAGACCCCTTTGGATTCTTTGTTCTAGGGTTCAGGTTCTTATGAACTTCACCTAGAAGTTTCTTGTCACAGATTTCAAAGAAACCTAGTAGTTATCCCTTCTACATCACGGGAGTGGAGGGTGGAGGTGTGGGTTAGGGGTACAATGCCAAAAAAATCTGGAATATCCATGTAAAATTTTTTGGGCCTCCCTTCATACCAGAGAAGTTAGAAATTTTTTCTTTTTCTTTTATGGTGTTTACAACACCTTCTTGTAAAATGTGGTTTAAATATTTGGTCACAGGTTCTGTGTTGTCCGCGACCGTTTAATTTCTCGTGCTGACCTGTGATATATTAAAACCGCAATGGGGAAAGTCACAATATGGAAGGGATAAGTGTATAGAATAAGTAACTTAGCTCCCTACAGAATGAATTGGAGAAGTTTATGTAGATAATTATGAGAGCTAGAGAACCCAAGTGCTTACTGTGTGCCAGAGGGCTCCTAGATGGTACCATAGTTCATAGAGTGCCAAGCCTGGAGTAAGGAGGACCCGAGTTCAAATCCAGCCTCGTTTGCCTTGCTTTTCTCATCTATAAAATGAACTGGAGAAGGAAATGGCCAGCCCTTCCAATATCTGCCAAGAAAGCACCTAATGGAGTCTCGAAGAGTCGTCGAACATGACTGAGATGACTGAACAACAGATGTCCCAGGCATTGTACTAAGCCCTCAGGATATAGGCACGACCAGCCAGAATAGCAATGGCCTGCCAAGGGCTTCCACTCTGGTTTTCTTAATTTTTTTTTTTGTTTTTACATTGCATTTCATGTGCCTTAACTTCCTGTTATGTAACTCACCCCTGTACCTGGCAAGAGCCATACTTTGTAATAAAAATATTAGAAACTTACATTCTAAGGCAAGGAGGTGCCCTGTAAAGGGGAGCTAGAGCTAGATAGAGGATGTTACCAGACCATGTTACCATAGTGTGAAGAGGGACAGGTGGAAATATTGGAGTATTTAGAAATCACCCAAAAAGTAGCTTATTTTTTTAATCTAAAATTGTCACTTGAAAGATAAAGGAACTTTCCAATTGAAACTAACAACCTTCTTTTCTACCAAATGTGAGAAGTTTTAAAATAAAATCATAAGGAAAAGAAAATATCTAGATGAACGAAATCTTCCTTGTGGCTCCTGTGACACCTTGTGGTCCCCAGTGGCTCATCCAGTACAAGGTCATCTGTCCAAGAAGGAAAATCACACTGGGATTCTCCTTGCATAGATGCTTTTTTTTCTAATATGAATGTCTTTATTTTTGGAGGACTTTTATAAAAACATTTTTTGTTAACATTCTGTGTGCTTTGATTGACATTGACAATGATAGCTAACATTTGACATCTTCCAAAAAAATCAGTTTGGAGACAAAATACCCATAATAGGTGCAAAATAAATGAAAAATGGTCTTGAGTAAGGAGAAGGGATGGGACTGCCGTTCTAAGCTGTTTCAGGGGAGGGGTAGATATTACAGGTGTCAATTTTCTAAAGGCATGTCAATTATACAGTGATATTAAATGCTACTCCTCTAAACTGAGAAACAAAGCTTCGGAAATAGAGACACTGTTGGGTTTTCTTTTGGAACATCAAAAAGCCTAAATGAAAATTTTGTGTTTTTGTGTTCAGCCTGTAATTAAGCCCTGCCAATGATTATTGCTCTAGAATATAAAGGCTATCACGTTTTCACTGGGTGACTTCTCTTTTAATTAATGCTGAATTATGTTTCCTTTATTATCCTGTTTCCTTGTTTCCTATCATTCTCCAATTGTCTGCTTGAATGCTTTTTTTAAAAAAAATAAGACTAAGTGGGCAAATGATAACATATTTTGATTTTTGTTTGCCTTCTAATTTGCATTTTTATCTCTTTGGTGGATGTTATTGGTTTAATCATTTTATTTTTATAAGCAACAGTACCATTTCTGAATTTAGCTTGATAATTAAATCTGATGGTCAAACAGTTGAATTTAGAAAATATTCTCTGTTGTAAATTAGCCTTTGGTATTTCCAGCATGTCAGAAGGGCCCTTCTCTTCATTGTACATGGATGCTAAAATATAATTTTGTTGTTCTGAAATCTGGGCGTGCATAGTGATTTACTCCAGTAGATGGTGCAAATCGACTCCATTTCAGTGAGAAATGTAACTTGAAATCTTGATGGGAACATTTTCACTGCACAGCAGAATACTTCATTCCTTCTGCAAACCTTGATAACGGACTTTTTGTGTGCAAGGCTTTGAGTTGGGGTCCTGAAGCACACAAAGAACACAACCACCCTCTACCTACCTACTAGGGGCTCCCACTGTAGCAGGGAAGATGAGGCAGCTGGACAAACCACCTGTTTATACCTGCTAATGAACGTTCATTATTGGGAGACCTCCTCAGCCATGGGCTGCTGCCTTAGCATGATCCCCAGGGCCTCTGGAGAGTGGAACCATGGGCTCCCAACATCCATTTAAGGAGGGAGCTCAGCTCAAAGCATCTCATTTATCTTGGGGCTTCTCTTTTCACTGACAGCTTCCTCCCCACCTTGATTTCAAGCTCCTTTTTAGTGTTGTCTTAGATTGTAAGCTTTTTTGAGGTCTTTTAGAAATTTTTTTTATCTCTAATTTACCAAATAAAACAAGCACATAATAGGTGCTTAATAAATGCTAACTGACTCACTGATTGACTGACTAATGGGACCAGGTGCCACAGAGGTATAAATGAAGGGCTACAGGAATTTGGATAATGGATAGATAGATCATCAGTCAGGGAATATCAGGGAGAACTTCCCAGGAGAGGTGGCATTTGAGCAGGCTTTGGAAAAGACGAAGTTCTCCCCTCATCAGAGTGAGGGGGTGAAGGTAATCAGTGTGAGCTAAGACACGGAGGGAGAAAAGCCCAGGGCACGTGCCCAGGGTTGTGGGTGTAGGAATGCAAGTAGCTTGGGATAAAGTTCAGGTAGTTGAGGAGGCCTTGAAAACCAGGCAAAGGGGTCTGGACCTCGTGTCTGATGAGGTAAATGCTGTTGGTTTTTGAGTTGAGGAGTGATATTAGGAAGCTGAGGAGTAGCAGTGTTTGGGCCATGTTGGAACTGGGAGAGAACTGAGACAGGGAACCTGTGGGCAGGATGGAACAGAAATGGGAATTGGGGTGTTAGGGTCCGAGGTCTGTAGCTGAAGGGATCTTAGGGGTCACTGAGGCCAACCTCCTCATTTTACAAAAGAGGAAACTGAGGCCCAGATAGGTGAAGGGGCTTTCTCAGGGTTTTACAGCGACAAAATGCCAGAGGCAAAGTTTAAACCTATTTCTTTTGCCCTTTAGTCACTATGTGAGTGGTGAGGGTAATGGTTCTGGAAAGGAGGGAACCAACCGGTATAGCACTTTAAAATTTGCTAAGTACTTTATATAAATTACCTTATTGGAGCCTTATAACATTCCTGAGAAATAGGTATTACAGGCATTATTATTCCCGTTTAGATGAGGAAACATAGGCATTGCTAATAAGTGTCAGAGATAGAATTTTTTTTTTCAATTTTATTGTCAGATGCTCATTCTCCCCCTTCCACGCCCTCAGTTAAGAAAAGAAGTGGAATTTGAACCCAAGTTTCCATGTCTGACACATAGTAAATGCTCAATAAATGCTGGTTACCTGCCTCTGTCTGGAACTTGCCCTTGGTGTCTTCAAGGACTCTAGCTAAATGAATTAGGGTATAAAAACGGTTAAAGAAGTCAAAAGATGACCCTGGGTTTTGAGCTTGGGTGATGGTGGTTTTATTAATACAATCAAGGAAGTCAATAGGGAGAACTGAGAAAATACAATCAATGGTGGTCCCTTCCCTTACTTGCATTTCACCCAAATCTGTCTTATTCATGAGTTCTATCCTTGAGAGCCAAGAAATGCCTATTTTAGAGGATATCTAAACTTGTTTTAGTGATAAATCTTAAAAAAAAAATTTTAAAACATCTTAATTTAAAGTTTTGAGTTCCAAATTCTACCCCTCTCTCCCGGAAATGGTAAGCAATCTGATATAGATTATACATGTGCAATTATATAAAATATTTCCATATTAGTCATTTTGTACAAGAAGACTAGAATAAAAGAAAAAAATGAAAGAAAGTGAAAAACAGACTGCTTCAGTCTGTATTCAAACAATATTCATTCTTTCTCTGGAGGCTTCATCATTAATCCTTTGGGATTGTCTTAAATCATTGTATTACTGAGAATAACTAATTCACAGTTCTTCATTGAACAATATTGTTGTTACTGTGTACAGTATTCTCCTGGTTCTGTTCATTTCACTATGCATCAGTTCAGGTAAGTCTTTCCAGGTTTTTCTGAAATCATCCTGCTTGTCATTTCTTATAGCACAATAATATTTCATTACAATCCTATACCATGGCTTGTTTAGCCATTGCCCAACTGATGGGTATCCCTTCAATTTCCAACTCTTTAGCCACCACAAAGAGAACTACTATAAATATTTTTGTACAAATAGGTCCTTTCTCCCTTTTTTGGATGTCTGAGATATAAACCTAGCAGTGGTATTGCCGGATCAAAGGGTATGCACAGAACGATCAATCTTTGAAAAAAAATAACACATCTGAAATAAACATTGTCTCCCAGGAACAGTATCTATAGACAGCTTAGAGATTGAACAGGCTCTTAATATGAATATTCATCTTGATCACTAACTTCAAGAAAAAATGTGTGGATTAAGAATGGGCCAAAAGATACAAATCCCCATAAAGTCATTTCAGTTACAATTGTACAGTACTGATTAATTGGAAGGAACTCCATTCATTCATTCAATCCCAAGTGTTTATTACATGCAAGGCACTATGCTAGGTGGTGGGGATAAGAAGATAAAATGAAGGCCAATTCTGCCCTCAAATTGCTTATGTTCTACTGGGTCAGGGAAGAAATGTTTAACTCTTGGGTTGCCTATGTTGATCTGTGTATCAGGAAAACAGCAAAATGCAAAGAACATGGCAATACCCAAGAGGCAATGAAAGGGATGTTGTTCAGATCTTGTCTATGGGACACTGGGCTAATTGGAAAGTTTTGATCAGGATAACTGATATTCTGGAGAAAGCTTATGATGAAAAAAGACACTAAGCAGTTACAGAACAAGGTAGACTTCCTAACTTCAATTGTTTCTACAGAACTAGAGGTTCCATTGACCCAGAGGCTGGAAACTTGATGGTTTGGGTAACATACTATCTGAAAACAAGTGGAAATGAGCTATCAACTCTAGTGGTTAGTGGGTGACCCATGTCATAAGGAGCAAGAACAAATGCTCATCTGAAGTAGAATAGATGGATATATAGAGAGACGATCTATTCAGCATTAGGCAGGTTGAATCTGAAATGCTGGGTTATGTTTAGAGCTTGTCTGGAAGCATGAAATTCCATGAGGGTAGTGGTTGGGACTAGAGACGGTGACCTGATCAGAAGGAGTAAGAATGACACCATCATGGCAGTCATGGGAAGAAAGAACTTCAAGAAGGACATGGTTCAGGAGGAGTAAGATGGAGAAAAGGTCATAGGCTCCAGCCATCAATTAATCATATATAAGAATGAAGTCTCAGTAGAGCCGTAGAGGTGGTGCTCAGCTGCAGGAGGAGAGAATAATAAGGGAGAGACCATTGGATCCTGGATCCGGAGCTTTGAGGGCCTGTAGAAATCAGCTAGTGCCCGGGCCAACAATGGTATTAGTAGAAGAGGAAGCTGAGCCCAGGTCATCAGAACCCAATTCCAACATTCTTTCTGTTATACTTTTCTATCTCTTGGGTGTGTTAAGAAACTGGAGGAAGTAGGGGCTGACTACTTTTGGTGACCAAAGGAAAGACAGGTATAGGGTAGTTGTTTGAAAGGGTAATGGAGCAAAAGGAAAGGGGTTTGTTTGAAAAATTGTAGGATAGGGAAGAGGAACTTTTGTAGGTCAAAGGAAAGCAGTCAAAGGATGAAGAAATGTTCATGATGCACAGAAACCAAAGGCTAACTGATAAGAGTAAAGACAGTGGAAGGGATGGATTCTGGGGACAGGCAAAAGGGTTAGCCCTGGAAAGGAGGGACATGGCTTCTATGGAGCAGAAGGCATGAAGACTAGACATGATTTAAATGATATAGAGAATTCCCAATGAGGAAACTCCCTCAACCAATGAAGGGCAGCATTTACAATTTATAATCTTATTCAGTTTCCTAGAGCCATGGAAGGTTAAATTACTTGCTCTGGATCCTAAAGAAAGAGAAAAAAAGAAGAAAAATGATAGGTAAGGATACAGAAAAAAATTGAGATGCAGGGGCAGAAAGGTGGAAGCAGAGAGAACTCTAGTCAGGTGACTTCAAATTTCTCAGTAAAGTGAGAGGCAAGGTGGAAGTGAGGGGCCAGGGTTGGGTTGCCGGAAAATGTAAAAAGTGCAGCACAACTTTTGTGAGGAATCCTGCAAGAGGTCAGCTAGAGGTGAATTCAATGATTTCCAAAGGGCATCTAGGACCCAGCTGACAGTAGAGGGTGTTATACAGAACCAGCTTTCTCCAACCATGTTCAGAGTCCTAGGAGAATGGCAGTATGATCAGAGAAGTTGGATGGGAGAATTTGCCCAACTTGGGGACTGTCAAAACAGGTAAAGCAGAAGGTCTAGTGGGCCAGGAATTCTAGGAGGAAAATGAGAAGTTTAACCATAATATATCAGCTGGATAGGGAGGCAAGTGAGAGCAGGGGGAGTTGATGGACTGGAGGTTAGGGAAGGCTAGGAGGCAGCTTAACTCAGTGGTTAAAGTACAGGATTGGGAAGCAGTATGGCTCAGGAGATTAAGTACTGGACACAGAGTTAAGGACCTGGGTTCAAACTCCAAATCTACCACATACTCCCTAGGTGACCAGGTCATTTCTGTTTTGTGACCCTTTGCTTCCTCCTCAGTACAATGACAGGGATAGAGATGATTTCCAAGGTCCCTTCCAGGTCCAAATCTATGACCCTATAATTGAGGGTAGAAATGAGCACAAAGAAAATTGTGGGAGTGGGAAGGGTGGAAAGCTAAAGGGAGGTTGAGATCAGAGAGTGCAATGTCCCAAGTGGAACAGTTCCAGGTGGTGGTGAGGGCAAGGCGGGGGAGGGGGCTATGCTTATGGGCAGCCAATGTAGAATATGGTTGATGGTCTTTGGCAGAAAGGAGGGTGAGTAAGTATGAGGTCAGGGTGCTGGAAGGTTATTTCCATGTGTCAGCTCACATAATTATTCTACCTCATTTCCTCAGTAAGACCTATCCAACCACTAAATTCCTCATTTTTCTGCCATTTTTTTCTCCTCAGGGGCCATGTTTGTGGTGATCATATTTGTGGGAAGGGAGATGAGGGAAATGAGATGGAAATTATACAAAGAGGGGCTCACTGGAAATTACTACACATAAAGAAAAGCTATTTCCTTCTTTCTACACATCTTCCAGAAGAAAATAATTTGAACAAAATGATTGTCATGTCTGAAATAGTATAATTTTCATAAACGGTATTTAGGCTCAGGTGATGCACTTCTACAGGTTTTCTTCTTTGTTGAAAGGCTTGAGCTATATTAGGTTTCGTAAATATGAAAATTCAGTTTTGTGATCTCACCTGAGGCTGAGAAGCAAGTCTCTGCAATGAGAGCAACTTGACAGTGTCTTCAATCAATCAATGAGCATTTTTTTTAATAATTTATTTTTACTTTTTAATATTCACTTTCACAAGTTTTAAATTTTCTCTGCCTCCCTCCCACGCCTCCCCACCAAGGCAGCCTGCAATTCAATATAGTCTCTATATAGAATTCTTATTAAACATATTTTCACATTAGTTATGTTGTACAGGAGAATTAGAACGAATGAAAAGTCCCATTAGAAAGAAAAAACAAAATTGAACAAAAAAAAAAGAGAGCAAATAGTCTGCTTCAATCTGTGTTCGGAACCCATATTTCTTTCTCTGGATGTGAATGGTATTTTCTGTCATGAGTCTTTTAGAGTTGTCTTAGATTCTTGCATTGCTGAGAAGAACTAAGTTTATCAAAGTCAGTCATAGCACAGTGGTTACAAAGTCCTTCTGGTTCTGCTCCCTTTACTCAGCATCAATTCATGTAAGTCCAAGTTTTTCTGAGTTTTTCTGCTTCTCATTTCTTATAGCACAAAAATATTCCATTACTTCATATACTACAACTTGTTCAAGTCATTTTCCAGTTGATGGTCATCCCTTATATATCTAGTTCTTAGCCACCACAAAAAGAACTGCTATAAATATTTTTATACATGTGGGTCTTTTTCCCATTTTTATGATCTCTTTGGGATATGACTTTAGAAGTGGTATTGCTAGGTCAAAGGATATGCACAGTTTTATAGCCCTTTGGGCATAGTTCCAAATTGCTCTCCAGAATGGTTGGATCAGTTTATAACTCCAATAGCAGTGAATTGGTGTTCCAATTTTCCCACATCTTTTCCAGAATTTATAATTTTTCTGTTTTGTCATGTTAGCCAGTCTGATAGGTGTGATGTGGTGCTTAAGAATTGTTTTGATTTGCATTTCTCCAATCAATAGTGATTTAGAGTACTTTTTCATATGATTATAAATGGTTTTAATTTCTGTTTAAACTGGCTGTTCATATCCTTTGACCATTTATCAATTGGGAAATGACTTGTATTCTTATAAATTTGACTCAGTTCTGTATGTATTTTAGAAATGAGACCTTTATCACAGATACTGGTTGTAAAAATTCTTTCCCAACTTTCTGCTTCCCTCCTAATCTTGGTTGCACTGACTTTGTACAAAAAACTTTTCAATTTAATGTAATCAAAATTATCCATTGTGCATTTCATAATGTTCTCTATCTCTTGTTTGGTCATAAATTCCTCCATTCTCCATAAATATGACAGGTAAACTATTCCTTGCTCTTCTAGTTTGCTTATAGTATCAACCTTTATATCTAAATCATGGACCCATTTGGACTTTATTTTGGTATATGGTGTAAGATGTTAGCCTATGCCCAGTTTCTGCCATGCAGTTTTTCAGTTTTCCCACTATTTGACAAACACTGCTGGGAAAACTGGAAAAATCAGTGAACATTTCTTAAGCATCTACTGTGTAGTAAGCTCAGTGCTAAGCAGTGGAGATACAGAAAGTAGTGAAAAACTGTCCTTGCCCTCAGGGAGCTCACAATCCAATGGGGGAGGCAACCAAAAAACAAATATATGCAAACAAGCTACATGCAGAATAAATTGGAGATAGAAACCAGAGAGAAGGCACTTGAAAGAAGAGGGAAGAGTGAGTGGGATTTTAGTTGGGATTGAAGGAAGCCAGGGAAGGCAATACAGCACAGACAAGGAGGAGAAGCACTCCAAGCAGGGAGCACGGCCAGAGAGAATGCTCACAGATGAGAGAGAGCCAGAAGGCTGGTGTCACTGGATCCAAGAGTGTGTGTCAGGGGAGTAAGGTGTGAGAAGACTGGAAAGGTGGGAAGGGGCAGGTTATGAACGGCTTGGAACACTCACTAGAGAATTTTGTATCCCCCAGACAATCGGGAGCCACCGGAGCTGGTTGAGTAGGGGGTGACATGGTTAAACCTGGGTTTCAGGAATATCCCTTTAGTGGCAAGTGGAGAGTTATGTTCATCCTTCATTGCTGACGAAGACCATGCCATCAGAGAAATGATGACATGACTTGCACTTGACCTTGTTTTGAGTGAGGGAGGACTGTGCAGGTCACCAACTTCCCTTTCTCCTCCAGAGTCATCTGAATCCAGTGACCAGATATTCATCAGCATGACTGGAGATGACACAGGATGCACTGGGAGAGGTCTTCACTTAGGGTGAGGTAATGCCCAATCATTGAATAGGCCTGTTTAAGAATGATGGCATGATCTTTCCTTTTCCTTTCTCCTTTCCTTTCTCCTTTCCTTTCTCCTTTTCTTTCTCCTTTCCTTTCTCCTTTCCTTTCCTTTCTTTTTCCTTTCCTTTCCTTTCCTTTCCTTTCCTTTCCTTTCCTTTCCTTTCCTTTCCTTTCCTTTCCTTTCCTTTCCTTTCCTTTCCTTTCCTTTCCTTTCCTTTCCTTTCCTTTCCTTTCCTTTCCTTTTTCCTTTCCTTTCCTTTCCTTTCCTTTCCTTTCCTTTCCTTTCCTTTCCTTTCCCTTTCCTTTCCTTTCCTTTCCTTTTTCCTTTCCTTTCCTTTTTCCTCCCCTCTCCTTCCTTTCCTTCCCCTCCCCTCCCCTCCCCTTCCCTTCCCTTCCCTCCCCCCTCATCCCCCTCCCCTCCCCTTCTTCCCTTCCCTTCCCTTCTCTTCCCTTCACTTCCCTTTTGTTGAGTCTGCTGGTTTTCATTCTTGCTACATGACCAGCCTGTCTCCTTCATTCTCCAAAATTTTGGTCTCAGGAACTCTATTTTTTTAAAATTATGCTGGATTATGTGTATTGATATTAAATTAAATGTATTATTGTGAAAAGTCTCAGCCTCATGGGCCCCAGATGCACTTTGAAGATCATTGTCCTAGATGAAGCTCCATGAAGATGGGGACTAGATCTTAAATCTTCACAGAGAGGTCTCTCTGTTCAATGGGCACTTAATTTTGGTTTTTTGCTTTAGTCAGGAATACATTTTTCCTCATATGTCCAGTGCTCAGCGCAGCACTTGTCATTTAAAAAGTAGCTAGGGCATGGCCCCTTTATTGAGGCAAAGAAAAAGAAACACATCAGGCTGGGAGGGAAACAACAACAGTTACCACTGATAATCACTCTAAATTCAGGAGGGTCCAGAAGAACCCTTAGGCAGGGGCCTATTGGTATCTGAGCCTCAGAGTGTGGACAGGACAGACAAGTGGGGAGTGGATAGGAGGAGAAGGACCTGAGGCAGATAGACTCACCAGTCTCTGCCCAAGTGTCATGGGACTCCTTGGGTTCCTTTGATCTTATGGCACATCCCTTTTAAGTCATCTCTGGTTTGACTTCTCTTACCACAGTCAATAAACTGTATTGAATCACTCATTGTGTTCACTTAGGTCCTGTATTCAGGTCAATCCAACAGTCACTTTATAAGCTTCCAGGGCATTGGACTGGGGAGTGAGGGAGATACAAAATTGAGAGAGGTCAAAGCCTTTGACTTCTTGGCATTTAAAGTCTAGTATTGCAGATATAGTAGGATGTGTTTTTGTGTTAGTCCTACAAAAGCTGGAGGACATGGTCTCTTAAGCCACAGTTACTAAGACGGGCCCTGAAAAACCTAGTGGTCTGGATTAAGGGATTCAATAAGGCAGGACAGAGGCTGGCAATTTTGGGGCTAACCAAAATCAGGAGCAACATAGGAGCCTGGAAGTTGGATAATGAGCCCAGATAAATCAGGGGGCATCTGGTGCCAGAGCTAAATCGCCTATGTTGGGAACTCAGAAGCCACTTAAGCAGGAGCCATTTAACTTAACATTGCATAGTTAAAAAACAATTATGAGCCTGAAGATCAAGTGTAGGTATATGTGCACACACATACACACACACACACACACACACACACACACACACTTATTTGTGTCTAATGGTAGTCACCTCTGGGGTGAGGGTGGGGAGTGGGGTAAGAGGGAAGAAAAAAAGGAAAAAAATGTACATGATAAATTTATTACATTTTTAAAAAAAATAACAAGTTATACATAATGGATTTTCAGTTTCATTTGTATTTTTATTATAGTATAGACATGCTTGTTTTATTCCAAAAACTAAAAATTAAATAATTTTTAAGAAATAAATTCACCAAGATAGTGACACAGTTGTCCTACTTGCCTGGGTTCCCGAGTGACCTTCCTTCTCCTTTCCTCTCTGCCTTAATGAAATGTTTTAATGATGCTCTGGACTCTGTTTTCTTCTGTTTAGAGCACCACTATTACTAGACACCTGTACCCATCTCCCTCTGCCTCCTACCCTCAGAAAACCCTCTTGTAACAAGTATAGTCAAACAAAGCAAAGTCACCCATTGGCACCCATGGACATTTTATGTCTCATTCTGCACCTGTAGGCTTTTATCTTTCTGCCCAGGGTTTGGAGGTCAGCACCTCCAGTGGTCTTCCATAGCTGCTGTCCTTTATGGTATTGTCTTATTATATAGACTCTCAAGTCTGCTCCTTTCATTCTGCATCCATTCCTGTGCATCTTCCCAGGTTTCTCTGAATTCATCCCTTTTGTCATTTCCTACCACACAATAATACTGCATTATCTTCACATATGATAATTCACTCAGCTACTCTGAAGTTGATGTGAATCCACTTTATTTTCAGGTTTTTGCTGCAGTAAAAGATCCTGCTTATAGACGTCTTTCTATGCCTCTTGTCTTTGACTTCTTTGGAGCTGCTAGGTCATAGCTGAGTAATTTTGGAGACAGAGCTCTGAACTACTTTCTAACATCAGTTTTTCATTGCTTGTAGGGGTAGGAACTCGGAGCTAGATGTTAGCAGCCCTGGACCTTGTATACTTGTCTTCCTAAGGCCTGGGTTTGAATCTGGGCTCTGCTACTGAATGTGTGACCCTGAAAAATCTCTTTCCCCTATTCTCACCAGTAAAGTGAAGAGGTTTACGCTAGGTGATCCCAGTGCTCCAGCTGGGAACCCCTGGAAACTCAAGTGTTTCTAGTGGGAGGCAAAGGCTGCTGCAGCTGGCTAAGGATCAACTTGGCTGCTCCTCTGTGGTAGGGGAAGAGAACTAGGATTATACACATGTTCTTACAGCCCATATTGAAAACAACTCCCCAAGTCAAATATAAATCCCCATTTGGGTTTACCTGTACTGTTTCTCCCCCATTAGGATGGATGATGAAAAATTGACTTGCTCGTCCTGGGTTTATTTTAAGATGATCACAGTAATGCCAGTTACAATCTGTGGTGTGTAGAAAGGACCAGCATGCACTTCATAGGCCTTTTCCCCACATTGTGCACTTCCATGATTATTCTCTGGCTTGTGGCAAGAGCCAAACTCAGACAAGTAGGTTATGGCTCATGGATTTCTTCACAAGATGTTTCCTGTGTCATCTCCTGCCTCCATGACTTTGCACAAGTGACCCCCAGGCTTGGAATGAACTGTCTCTTCACCACTGGGCTGCAGTCCCTCAAAGCCCAGTTAGGGGCCACCTTCCACTTTCCAACTAGCTATTAACAGGCTCTCACTGTGAAAATTACTGTTTTTGCTTTGCATATACTGTGTGTGTGTGCGCGCTAGAGGTGGTAGCAGAATGACTACAGGTCTGGCCTTCTGGGGCCAGTTGCTACCTCTGACCCACATAAACTGGTTCAATGACCCTGGCAAATAATTGACCCCTCTGTGTGCCAGGAAACTCTGCAAGGCCAGAGTAGAGAATGGACTTATCTGTATTGGTGAGGGAATTGTTCAGACTCCGGACCAAACATTTATAAATGAAATAAGTACTCAGTAAGCCTTGGTGGAACGTAATTGAATTCTTAGGTCAAGCTGAAGTTAGCTGCCCAAGGCAAAATCAGAAAACTGCGTTTTGCCTCCAGAAGCCTCTTTCTCTGCTATTCAGAGCCTTCCCCAGGAGAGCCACATGAGGGCTTCTGCTGGAAGGTGGAAAGCCATCTCTCTCTTCTCTCCTTTCTCTCCTTCCTTCCCTCCTTCTTCCCTTTTCTTCCTTCCTTCTTTCTCCCTTTCTTCTTTTTCCTTGTTCTTTCTTTTCTTCTTCCTCTTTCTTTTTTCCTTCCTTGGTTCTTTCTACCATCTTTCTCTTCATGCCTTCCTTTCTTCTTTCTCTTCCTTTCTCCTCCTTCCATATTATTGCTGTTTATAGCACTTTCAAATGCCAGATATATGGTTTCAAATTGTAGAAATTAGCAAGAATATCCCTGGAGTATTAGGAGTATATGTTCCAGACACCATGCTAAGTGCTTAACAAATATTATCTCATTTCATAATGGGGATGAGGAAGCCATGGTTTCAGTAGCAATGGGAAGCCAAGGCTAATTTACTCGTAATTGACTGACATTGTGATTGTCTGCCCATTTCTTTTAGGTTGGATTTCTCTGCCTTCTTTGACTAGTTTGCTTCTAGGCATCTGACAGCAATGCTGTGTGTGTGTGTGTGTGTGTGTGTGTGTGTGTGTGTGTGTGTGTGTGTGTGTGTGTGTGTGTGTGTGTGTGAAGAAAGAGGAAAACAATTGATCCTCCATTAACCCACCTGGGCAAACTGAAGTTGGGTGAGAAAATGCACTTGGATAAAAGATAACTCTTACAATAATGAATCTTAAAACACCAAAGGCCAGGTACAGCAGATTTGTGCAAAGAGCCCCACCTAATTCAATTCCAGGTGTATTAGGTTGTGAAAAATGGGAATCTTGTGGGTACTTGTGGAGGATGGGGAACTTAGATGGTTTCTGGGTTTCAAGCCCATTCAGGGATTTTCCTCCAAAGAAGACCTTTGTGTGTTCTAAATCTAGTCTTTAGCAAAGGGAGGTTGCTGAAGACCACGGATGGACATGATAATTGTCTCTCAGATATCTCAGGACTGTCATGAGACATATTCTGTCCATTGATCCAGAGGCAGAATGAGAAACTGGATATGAACAGGAACAATTAGATTTGACACCAGGAACAAGTAGCTAAACATTGAGGCTCTCCCTTAGTGGAATGGCCAGCCTCAGAGGGAGAGGGGCCCCCTCCCTGGGGGCTGACTGTGCTGGGCACTCTTGGGCAGTGATGGTCTGGACTCTGAGTCACTTGTCACTGAGATTCTGTGATTCTGAACCGTATCAAAGGAAAAATGTGTTAAATAAACCATTTAAAGTTGTTGTCAAAGCAATTGCAAATGAAGCATAATTTAGATGTTAAGAAAAGGAATTTGGCTTGAGAACATTGTGGTCCAGTGCCGATTTCTCAGGATGAGAGATGCTGAGCAGCTTCACATGTGCTCCAGTGGAATGGCAGAGCTCTTCCTTGATCTGATTCACATCTGTGATCACCGTGATCACCAGGCCATTCAAAGATTATTAACTTGAAATCTCACGATTCCTTCAGGGCAAGGGCAAAAGCTGAGCAAAAGAACTACTCATTTAGATGTAACATAGCATTTAAATAGAGAAAAATTTTTAAAAGTCACTTGAGTGAAGGAAAGCATGTAATGACTGTATCTTTCATGAACAGATGACTGAGGTAAGGATGTCATGTGAAATCTTACAATGCCATGAATATTACAGAAAGGACCTTTATAGTAAAACACAATGCACAGGTTCAAGTCTGGAGAATCTGCCCTATAAGGAAGGGAGGCAAAGTCTTAATGACTTACTGCTGAAATGTTTAGCAGCTGTTGAGGTCATCTCAATGAATGGAATGAATGAATGAAAAAGCGTTTATCAAGTGCCTACTATGTGCCAAGACCTGGGCGGGCAAATGTGAAAGGGAGGCAATCTCTGCTCTCCAGGACCTACCCTTTAAAAAGGGGGAGATAGCACTTAGAAGGTAAGTGGAGGTCATGCTCTGGAGAGTCGTGGCAATGGGCAATTGAGCCATAGGGCAGAAGCACAAGAAGCATTGATTTAATTCTGGTGCCTAGAGCAAGAGGTAGAAAGTAGAGCTGAGTATGGATGTTGCAGAAGGGAAGGAGGCTAAATGGTTTGGGAAGATACCTGGATTAGATGTGAAGCCTGGTCTGGGATCACCCAGGGCAGAGTTGGGGTGGGTGCTGAGAAGGGAGGATGTCTGGTCCAAAGGTCTGGGTTGGGGGGATGGGGCAATGGCTGAGTAGATGCCAAGGTGTCTGAGTGGATGTTTGTGGATAAGATACCAAGTGGAAGAAGAAGTGGAAGAAAGAAGAGTTCATCAGTCATCTTGTCCAGTCATCATCACATCCAAGAAATTGGACTTCATGATGTTCTGTCCTTTGGGGCCTCTATGAACATCTTCCCTAACTGTGCTGTGCTTAGCTTTGTCTGGTAAGGTGTTCTGGATACAGAAAGGATGAAGCTGGGATTTTTCTAGGACAGGAGGTCTTGATAGTGTGTACTTGACAGTGTGTCAACTGCCCATAGCCCAGGGTTCCACAGCTAGTAACTGTCACAGACATAACTGGACTCCAAATGGGCTCTCCCCCTCTAAGACCCAGTACTTCTCTGACAAGGTATCCAAATCATCAAATTGGAATGAGTAGCTGGATAAAATCATATTTTTCCTCTGCTTCAGAGTAATTGCTATCTTCAAATCACTCTACTACCATTTTAGAGAAGTCTGTTATATAAATAATAGGATAATTCTTTGCTTCCAAATCTCTGAGCTAACTATACCATGAAG
The DNA here is from genome assembly GCA_023548195.1 of Bettongia penicillata ogilbyi. Taxonomy (NCBI): domain Eukaryota; kingdom Metazoa; phylum Chordata; class Mammalia; order Diprotodontia; family Potoroidae; genus Bettongia; species Bettongia penicillata. The sequence goes on along the minus strand of JAJHZJ010000324.1, from coordinate 4,886,293 downwards.
TCCCTCCCCAAGTATTTTAGCATTCATAGTAATGATGATGATGAGAAATGGCTAACTGTTAGATTTTAAAGACTGTTTTTTCAATGGTGATTACTCATACTTTGACGTGGTTAGGAAGAATGTTGAGAATGCCCTGAGAGAGTCATGGGACCAGAAGTCTGGCTCTGGCTTTGCCACCAACTTCTCACATGACTTTTTCACCTCCCTGGTCTTGAGTTCCCTCATCTGTAAAATGAGGTTTGATTAGATGGTTTCTGAGTCCTCATCCTACTTGAAAACCTATGATTCTCATAAGAAGTTTAGGTCTTGTTAGTCTCTATTAATTCCTGGGAAAAATACGCCTAATCACACAGTTGGAATTTCAGAGTTGGAAGGAAGCCCAGAGGCTGTCATCTAACTTCTACCTGAGCATAAATACGATTTTGCCAACAAGGGATCATCTAGACCTTCTCTGAAGGAACATGGCTGACTCACTTTGAGATTCTACTGCACCTTCCCCAACAATTCGAAACCTTGCCTCAAGAGAGGTGGGCAGGGAGGAGGCAGATGAGAGGAGGGGGTGGGGAACTTAACTCTAGTCCAACCTTGGATAACTTCCCATTTTAACTGATTGTTCTCACTAAAGAGGAGGCAGCTACCAAAGAGGATAGAAGGCCATGACCTTGATTCATGCCCTGTCCTGCCACTGGGCTTCCGTGACTCAAAAAGAGTGAGGTGGATGATTTGTGCAGCTCTGCCTCATTTGATCCAATTCACCAGAAAGTCAAGACATCACCATGGTATCATTGGTCGTCTTCAAAAACGAAGGAAGAACAACCTCCACAACCTCTTATACATCCTAGATTTGTGACTTCAGACAAGTCACCTAACCTCAGGCGCAGCCAGCCCACTTAGACTACAGTTATTGATGAGTTATTTGCAATGGAAGAGTGATTATTCAGCTGCATAATTAATTGAGACATTAGGTCTTCTATTACTCAACTGAAGAGAGAATCTGGAGTTTTAGAATTCAAGAATCATTTGCTGGTGGCCCGAAGAGTATCTCACAAAGGAGAGGTCAGCTCACTTCCCATCACAAGCTGCTCAATCAAGGTTTAAAATTATAGTTTCCAGTCAAAAGACTATTCTCAGGATCCTCTTGGTCTCTCTTGGATTGATTCCCATCCCCTTACAAGCCAAATCCGAGAGAGAGAGAGAGAGAGAGAGAGAGAGAGAGAGAGAGAGAGAGAGAGAGAGAGAGAGAGAGAGAGAGAGAGAGAGAGAAAGGGGAGAGAAAGAAAAAGAGAGAAGGAGAGGAAGAGAGAGAAATAGAGACATAAATACAGAGAGAGCTCTGGTGGAGAAGAATTCAATTCAACAAGGACTTACTATGTGCCAGACACTGGGGAAAGACAAACATGAAAACGGTCTCTAACCTCATGGAATTTACTACATTATCATCTTGTTAGAAACACACTTGACATACAAAAAGGTATCAAGGAAAATTTATTAGATTATTTAAATTATATATAAATATAATTTATATATATTTAAATTATATATAAATATAATACATACATATATATATTAGAAAATTTATTAGAGCAGAGTTCGGAGAAATTGAATGCTTTGGCCAAAGTGGACCCCACCCTGTTTTCAGGAGGAGGGAGTGCCTTGCATATTCATTCCCCCTGAATGAACCAGTAGCTCCCAAGTAAGGCTACAAGAAGACTGCAGTTCATTCAGACTAATGCAAGCCCTTTATACTCTTCTAACTTTTGGACTATCCTGCCACACTATCCATTGGCCATGTTCTCCTCTCTGATAGGCTTTCCCTCAAACAGCATGTCAAGCCTGCACACAAGTTTCTGACCTTTAATCTGACCATGCTAGGTCACAACTCTGATCACTTTAGGCTGGAGTTTTAACCTGTGGAAGCAGAACTCCTTTCTTGTTTCCTATAATCTTCATTGTCAACAACCTTTATATCCAGAGCATTTTCAGTTTTACAAAGCACTTTACAGATATTATTTCATTTGTTCCTCACAATAACCCTGTGAGATAGGTGCTGTTATCCCCATTTCACTGACCTGTTGGGGAAGTGCCAACCTCATGGAAGGCACCCTCACCGGCTGTCAGACCCACTAGACTTGTTTTCTGCCAGCTGATTTCATCCCTCTGGCCATCCTTCTTATGGACTTCTCCCCTAGCGGGTGGTTGTCAGAGCTACTTCTACTGTTATGAAAAGGGAAGGGAGTACCTAGCTATGACACCTAGGCTAGAAACTCTTGCAGCTGACTGTCCAGGAACTGTCTGCACTAACCTGGATTTAATGGGCAGAAGAGGCTTGTGTAGCACACAGTTCCATAAACAGTCCCACCTGGGCACTATAAGAGGAGCTGGGGTCATAAAGGTAGAAACAGATCAGCCAGAGGGGCAGTGTTCTGGAGCCTGAAGGGACCTTGGTGGTCCCTTAGGGCAACCTGGGCGTTTTGCTTATGGCCGCCCAGAGAGGGGCTTGTTCCAAGTCCCACAGGAAGTAAGGAGCAAATCTGGGAGAGGGGATAGCCATACCCTCTGTCTCAACCTCGCCCTGTTCTTCCTTGGCCTCAGGCAGCTTATTTTCTGGTGGACCAGGAGGGAGTAACTTCAATAGGAAGAGAAGTATGTTCCTCCGCATCCACGTCTTCAACTTTCAGGGTCAACTAAGTAGCTAAAATTTATTATATCATCCTCATCTTCATCATCATTAACATTTATTTCTGAGTCTTTTCAGTTTTATAAAGCAGACTTACCTACGACTGGAATTCATAGGGTATATGTATTTCCCATTCAAGTAAGGTCACATTCAGTATCTTTTCCCAGGTGCCTTTTAAAAGCTGGGTCTGTGGGGCAAAATTGCCCTGGAACATTAATAAAGGACCGAAGCCAGAGCAAACGAGATGGTGTTTGTATCTGTATGCCCCATTAACTCAATCAATGAACCTTGGTTCCCTCTTGAGGTAGAGAAACCAGAGCCTGCAGCCATCACCCAAACTGGCTCCATTTTTTATGGCTCCTTTTAAAAATTTTTTATTATTATCTTTGTAACAAGGCCATTTTATTAGCCCACAGTTTACTGCCAACTTGATGAAATCTGCATCATGTTTTATAGTGCACAATCAGTGTATAAAATAGTTTTTAAAGGTCCAAAGACTTCTCTTTTGCTTACAGACCCTCTCCTCTGCCTTTCTCCGTGGTGCCAGAGCCGAACCCTCTGTCACTGCCTCAAACACGACTAATTTTCTCTTCAGCAACAAATGTTGTGTTTTAAGGAGCTGAAGACTTGAGTTATATTTTCCATTCCTATGGGCTTCGTTTTCAAACAGACTTACAATTACGACTTTTATGTTCTCCTTAAGAGGATTACTCAATTCATACCATGGAGGAACAAAGGGGAGCCACCTGTCATCTCAGGAGTGTTAAAAGAACACCAGAAAGTCACCAAAGAAAGACCTCCTGGAAAACACAACAGATACTCCACACTGGGACCAAAAAGGGAAATCCCAAGAAAGAGAAAGGGGGGGAGATAAACGGAACTCTTGCTGCTGTCTGTCCTCAGAATTCCACCACAAAGGTGATGCAAGGGGACTCCCAAAATTTATCATTTGGTTGGAGTAGAACTGAATGTATGTATTGATTTAACTAATACAATTTTATTATGCATATTATATTTGTTATATATTTATATGTCATTATGTATAACATGGCATTATATAATATGATACACATATAATGTATAATATAAACAATATGTTATATATATTATTGTTGTATATTATATGACATTAATATAGAACCTATTATATTAATATAGCATCCATATAAAACATTACATCAATATTGTACATTATATTGCAATACACTATAATAAATATCTTATGTTTATAATTTATATATTCATACATTTATATTATTTATAGATTATATAGAATGTATTATATGGAATAAATATTTAGATACTATATATTATCTATATATTTGCATTTTGCATGATATACATATGGTTATATATTACATATAACATCATATTATAAATAATATATTGTTATATATTTATTTTATAGGTATAGTCGAGAGATGAGTATCTTTCCATTTATTTAAACCTTTATTTCTGTAAACAGAATGGTGGCTCTGTTAACATAAATTTTGTGTGACTGTTGGTAAGTTTCAACATAAGTACAAAATGCATGTGATATCTGAGAGCTAACCAGATCTACTTATCATTTATAGAAGTGCTGATAATTCTCATGGATTTATTTTGTCACCAGCTACTTTACTGAAACTATTCATCATCTCAATTAGTTAACTGGCAATTCTCTGGAATTTCTCAACTCCATCTGCCAACAGGGATCATTTTGGTCTTAATTTTGCCCATGTTTATGTAAGGAATAGGATCTTTCCCTTTCTTCCCTTTCAATGAGTTAGAATCACTGAACCCAGAATATAATCCTAAAGTGAGGTAAGTTTTCTTACAACTTCATTGTAGTCACCTACACCCCAGTTCTGCTCTCACAGATGTAGTCACACATGCTTGGTTTTGAAATATTTAAATAAGATTCTTTACTCCCAAATACCTTTTTAAGGTAGAATCTCCTCTTTGGGTCAAAAATGGATCTGGACTGATTGGCTGGAAAAGTGTGCTGGACAGATCTCTAGGAGCCGTGGGAATTACAGCAATCTCCTAATTCATCATCACCCAAAGTCATTCCATATCTCTGAAATACCCTTTTCTAAGTACAATCTCCTGTCCTTCCAGCTTTCCCAGTGCCCCACCCTGAAAATCTGCTTATCCTCACCCCTTCTTTTATCCCCTGTTCTCTTAGTCACCCCCATTCTGATCTCACTGCCCCCTTCTAAAACTTGACCATAGAGCTCACCAGTTCAATAGGACACTTTCTTTTAGCCTTGAATGCTTTTTTTCCAATGTCCATGGGCTGGTCATTTCCTTCCCGACTCCTGAACTCCGACTCCTGTTAATGCTCTATCTTGGGTCACCCTACCATCTACCTCCTCCCTTCCTCTCCTCTCCCCCCAGCCACTGAATACTCCTACAGAAAGTCATTGAACCATGGCCGACTGGGGTCATTCAACATTTCTATTGGTTCACCTCAGTTCTGCTCTCACTGGTGTACAGAAACCCACTGAGTCTTCTCTGATCCTCTATCATCCTCCCCAAAGCAGCTGTTCCCAACCTTCTCTTTTCTCTTTGAGCTCCCAGCTCCCGTCTTTGTCTCAGTAGATGACCTCACTTGCTAGGGCACTCTCCTTCAGGGGAGAGAGGGACAGCATAAATCCCAGGTTTAGGAATTGGAGCCAAAAGTGGAGGAAAAACCAGACCCCTGAGAGAGAATTATTCTGGAGGAGTAGTGGAGGAAGGGGTCATTTTCTCCACCTTTGCTTGTCTTGACTATGACATCAGAGAGTTGGCTGTGTCTGCCTCACTTAGATGTATTCAAAGTGTGAGCCTCCTCTTCCCAGTGTCTTTGTGGAAAGAGTGGGGTGGGGCTGGGAAGAAGGCTTTGCTCCCACTGTTCTTACTCTACTATCTTAACAACTAAATGCCTTTGCCAAAAGTTAGTGAAATCTACTAGGTGGTTGTTAATGGTGGTAAGATTGTAGGAGCAATAGTATTAGAAATATGTTGTTCAGTCGTTTTTCAACTGTGTCCAACTCTTTGTGACTCCATCTTGGACTTTCTTGGTAAAGACACCAGAGTGGTTTGTCATTTCCTTCTCCAGCTCATTTTACAGATGAGGAAACTGAGGCAAACAGGGTCACACAGAAAATAAGTGTCTGAAGTCAGATTCGAACCCAAGAAGATGAGTCTTCCTGACTTCAGACTCTTTGCTCTACTACACTACACAGCTGCCTGAAGTATAACCCCATGGGAAAACCAGCACTGACATCCAACTTTCTTCCTTAGCTATGTTACCATGCATGAGCTACTCAAACCTCTAACCTTGTCTCCTCACATGTAAAATAGGGATAACAATACCTGTAAAACCTGCCCCACAAGATATGAGACCAAAATGAGGTAATGAATGGAATGTCCTCCGCCAGCTTTAAAGCCCTGAACAAACACCATTGGAGCACCCGTGGACTCAAGGGCAGATGGAGAGGGTTGAAATCTTGACTATGGGGAGAAAGGCTGCTGCCTCTTCCCCTGTGCTGGGACAAAGCAGGAAAACTTGGGTAAAGGTCTTGAGAAGTTTGAGAGAGAAAATGGGGTTCTTCACTTGGATGACTTTCCTATTCTCAGTGCCCTAGCAAGTGATGTCATCTACTGAGACAAAGACGGGAGCTGGGAGCTCAAAGAGAAAAGAGAAGGTTGGGAACAGCGGCTTTGGGGAGGATGATGGAGGATCAGAGATGACTCAGTGTGTTTCTGTACACCAGTGAGAGCAGAACTGAGGTGAACCAATAGAAATGTTGAATGACCCCAGTCGGCCATGGTTCAATGACTTTCTGTAGGAGTATTCAGTGGCTGGGGGGAGAGGAGAGGAAGGGAGGAGGTAGATAGATGGTAGGGTGACCCAAGATAGAGCATTAACAGGAGTCGGAGTTCAGGAGTCGGGAAGGAAATGACCAGCCCATGGACATTGGAAAAAAGCATTCAAGGCTAAAAGAAAGTGTCCTATTGAACTGGTGAGCTCTATGGTCAAGTTTTAGAAGGGGGCAGTGAGATCAGAATGGGGGTGACTAAGAGAACAGGGGATAAAAGAAGGGGTGAGGATAAGCAGATTTTCAGGGTGGGGCACTGGGAAAGCTGGAAGGACAGGGGATTGTACTTAGAAAGGGGTATTTCAGAGATATGGAATGACTTTGGTTTTAAGGTGAGATCGAGGGCATACAAGTCAGGGGGCTGATGACCTGGGAAGCCAGGACATCAAAGGCACATTCATACCTGAACATTGCCAATCCCAAGTCTAAAGGCACCTGTGAGAAGGAGAATGACCTGGAAGCCAGTAGTGGATTATAGCAGATAAAAGAACTGTGGTAGATTGGAAAGGATATAGGCATACAGTCAGGGGACCTGGATTTATATCCAAGCTCTACCAGCTATGTGACCTTGGGCAAGTCACTTACGTTTCCTTACCTGTAGAAAAGGAAGCAGGATTTGGAATGAGTTTTTGATCCCACCATCTGGACTGAGTCAGGACCAAGCCACATGCAGTAAACCTTGTAGTATGTGTGTCTGGGAATGCAGAGGTCGGGGGGAGGGGTACCCATGGAATGGGAACAGGGGTGATTTTCCCAAACCTGTTTGTGCTGGGAGATCCACCAGTAACAGGGAGGCAAGGGGTGAGGTATCTTCAGAAGCCCAGGCTTCTAGTATGTCTGGAAGATGGCGGAAATATGCGAGGGAGAGGGTAAGCATGAAGACACCAGAGGAGAACTCCAGGGAAGTGGAGAGTCTGGAGGATAAGAAGGAACAAGGGAGAAATGGGGCTGAGCAGGATACCAGTGGATGGGGCCAGGACTCAGGCTTAGATGGGCATGCTTCAGCTGTGCTGTTGCCTGGTGACTGTCCAGTCCTGCCCAGGCAGGCAGAACCTGGCCCTTTCCCACTCACCTAGGGAACCCTTGATTACAGACAAACATCAGGGAACACTGAGAGCTCAGCACTCATTCTGCTGTGTCCTCCTTCCATGACAGCCTGGGGTTCTAACTTCCATAGAGGCCCAAGAGTCTGAACCAGAACCTAGAGCAAAACAAGAGATGTAGGAAGAGAACAGACTCCCTAATCCTCAGACTTCATGGAGCAGCCTGAGCCAATGGAGCCAATTAGTCTAACTGAAACCTTCCGGGGCACTCCGGGCTCACGAGCCTGTCCAGCTACCTGGGTCTCACCAGCCTGTCCAGTCATTCTGGTCTCACCAGCTTCTTCAACAACCCCACGCTCACAAAACTGTCCAGCCATGTCGGTCTCACCAGCCTGTTCAACCACCCCAGGCTCACGAGCCCGTCCAGCCACGCCAGTCTCACCAGCCTGTTCAGCTACCCCACAAGAGCCACGAGCCTCTCCAGCTACCCTGGGCTCACCAGCCTCTCCAGCCACCCTGCGCTCACGAGCCTCTCCAGCTACCCTGGGCTCACCAGCCTCTCCAGACACCCCGGTCTCACCAGCTTTTTCAGCCACCTCAGCTGCCCAAGCCCCTCCGACTTTCCCTTCCTCATCTTTGCTGTATTCACACGTCTCCAGGATCATTGCCTCCAGGAAACAGAGGGCAGGGATATGGGTAAGAAAGCTTGGCTGAACCTAGATATGTTTTCTCTCGGAAGCCTAGGGTTCTGGTGAAAACCAAGAGCAGAGTCCAGCCCAATCCATTCCCAGGAAGATTTCTGAAGGGTCTTCTCTGTGCCTGATCCCATCTGAGCAGGTCCCCTCCTACAAGCTCACCCTGATCCTCTTTCATGTACTCTTAAGTCAGAGAGAGAGGGTCAGCTGGGGTAGGAGGAGCTTCAAGGTCAAAGGCAGGGTACCTCAGTGACCTTGCATGTGGAAATCTCTCTGGTATGTAGCAAGGTCACTGGCTTTCCCCATCTCTTCCTCTCATTTTCACATTGAGGATAATCTTTAATATTTCAGTCATGCTGTGATTGAATGACTGCAGCAAAAACTGCACTGCCAACGAGTTAAAAAGCCATATTTCACGGCTATCATATCTAACAGAAGGGTTTATTTCACAGCTATCATGTTATAGCCATTAAATATATTTTTAAAGGAGTGAAATGAAAACGCCAGTAATTTTTTTTTAAACAGCAATTTAATCCATGGAATCACAGAATACAAATGAACCCAAGTAGGGATTGTCACTTAGCTAGCAGGGGCGTCGCTGCTGCTGCTGTGCTGGTAGAAGAAGGTAGGTCCTTTCTGTGGATCGTTCTAGAGCTGATGGCAGCGCCTGTCTGCTCAGGAGTCTGGAGGTGGGAAATGGGACACACTGAAGGCAGAGCCCGACCTGGAACCAGGAGGGAGGGGAAAGACTGAGGCTCCTGTTCCAGTGCTGGCTGATGATACTTAGCATGGCCCAATCCTTTCCTCACCCATTAGATGAGAAAGTCAGACTTGATTTGTGATAGATACTGCAAAGCCCTTCTGCCATGACCATCCCTAGGAATTTTTGCACCTGGAACAAAAACCACAGATTGAGTCCTGGGTTGTTGGCAGGGGAAGGGTAGGGTGGGGGAGGAGACATTGATTCTCTCTGGAAACTGCCTACCTTTCCACTCCAATATCCATCTAGAGGAAGCAAGCCATAGGGTAACTCCTGGTCTTCACTGATAGATTGATTGCATAAGTGTTTGCTAAATCACCTCCACAGGCATCAAGTTTTTAAAAACAAGAACACAATGACTTTTAGGACCCCATTTTCTCTTGGGAGACTGAGGGGTGGGGAGACAATAGATAAGTGCACAGATAAGTCAATTCAAAGTAATTGTGGGGTACTAAGTGTGTGTGTGTGTGTGTGTGTGAGTGTGTGAAGGGGGGGGTGGAGTTAGACCTTGTAGGAGGAGTCATTTGAGCTAAACCTTCAAGGAAGCCAGGGATTTTGTGAGGTAGAACTGAAGAAGGTGCACTTTCCAGGGATGTGGATGTGGAAAGCTTGGACAAAGGCTTGGAGATAAGAGGCCCTGTGGGCTGGAGGATAGAGTGTATGAGAGAAAAATTCACAGTAAACCTGGAAATGTGGGCTATAGGCAGGCTGTGAAATGGTTTAAACATCAAAAGACTTAATTTTGACTGGGAGAGTGGCCAGGCCAAGCCCGTGTTTGGGGCAGCTGTGTACAAAGGAGGAATTCCAAAGAGAAACCAGTCTGAGCCAAGGGTGGCTATGTGAGTGGAGAGAAGGGTATGTCCATGAGGCCTATTGTGGAGGTGGGATTGACAAGATGGCAGCTGATTGGAAAGATCCGGAGTGAGAAGGTGCTGAGATTGTGAGCCAGGGTGACTGGAGGGATGGAGAGGGCAATGAGGAAGATGGGGCTTGCTATCTGCGATGCTATGATTGACGTGCCAGTTTTCTGGAAGAGATAGAAAGGCAGGAGATGGAGGGAATAGAGGCCCTGGCCTTGGATAGGAGACAGGTCCAAGAGGAAAAGAGGGAATGGTCGGGGATGATGTCAAGGGTCTTTGGGATGGAGAGAGAGGGGGGAGGAGGAAGCCCTGGGCAGATGGAGGACAGTGACCTCCCGGATCTCTGTGGAGTGCCTGCTTCTCTTCACAACTCGGAAATCATGCGGACGTTCTTCCATCTTGGCCTTTCAGCATTGTTGGTCTCATACTGTCTGACCACAAGGACACAGCTTCCACATGGAATCAGAAACATTTCAGTTTGCTTCAAGAAGCTTTTATAAAGTATGTATTGGTGATGTTGGTGTTGCAATTGTATTGTTTCAGTTGTGACCCCATCTGGGATTGTTTGGAAAAAAATATTGGAATAGTTTGTCATTTCCTTCTCCAGTTCATTTTGCAGATGAGGAAACTGAGGCAAACAGGGTGAAGTGACTTGCCCTGGGTTACACAGCTAGTAAGTGTCTGAGGTTGAATTTGAACTTAGGAAGATGAGTCTAACTCCAGGCCTGGTGCTCTAGTGGCTGAAGTACCACCGAGCTGCCCTATTAAGTTGGTACTGTGTGCCAAACCCTATAGGGAAGCAAAAATGAACCATTCCCTGCTCTCAGGCAGCTCATATTCTACTAGGTGCTATGGGGGCCTACACAAAATATGAATGAATGGGCTCCAGAGTGGCAAGGAGTGGGCAGGTGGGGTGGCCAGTTACACAAATAGCTGTTGTCCAACATCATAGATCCTTATAATTTCAAACTGTAGGTGGTTGCCATGATGTGCCAAGAAAATCCCAAATGTATTTTGGTCACTTTCCAGAGGAAACTCGAAGCTGGGGTAATAGATCTGATCAGGCTGGTTCTGATCCAAACCTGTCATGTTTTCCAGTTTCCTCACCTTGGCCTGATTGAAAAAACCCCCGAGTCCACCACCACTGCCATGATGAAGCAGCCTTTCCTCCCAGAGAGTAAGCGGAAGGTGGAGGAGCGGCTGCCTTCACGCTACCAGCTCCGCCAGCAGGTGAGTTACCTGCACAGCTGGGGCTAGAAATGTGGGAGACTGGGATTAGGCCATGTAATGCCAAGAGCCTGGCCTCAACTCCCGCCCTCAACACTTAGAGAACTGTGTACCTGGAGGCCAATCACTTCCTCTACCTTCGCCTCAGCTTCCTCATCTGTGAAATGGAATGTCAACCCCTATAATAGCTCCCTCACTGCATTTTTGTGAAGATCAACTGAGTTAATATGTGAAAAGTGCCAAGTGCAATTAAATGAACTACATGATCATAGGACTGTAGCATCCCAACTCTAGAAGGGACTTCAGAAGTCATTACTTCCAATCCCTCCATGCTACAGATGGGGAAACTGATGCCCAGGAGGGGTAGTGATTTAGCAAGGTCACACAGCTAGTGACCATCAGAGACTGAATTAGATACAGTCACAGACTTTGTGCATTGCACACCGAGTTTGGAAGAGATGTTCTTTCCATTTCCTTCAAGCGAGCCATTTGAGGGAAGATTTTCCCAATGTCTATAAGGCTGAGTGAAAAAAATGAGTTTGTGTTTTAAAGTCCTGTGCTTAGTGCAAGTCAACTCTTGCCTCACTTTTCCTGGCTCCTTTCCTTTATTATTACTCCACTTGGTTCACTAGTTTTCCTTTTCCATCAATGGAATGTCATAGCCCACCTGAATTCTGACACGTCCCTTTCTCTCATCCCTTTCTTTTCCAGCAATCCAGCAGAAACTGCTTCCCATTTTCAATGCATGATAACAGGCATGGCTTGGAATTCTGTGGCCATGGTCTGGATGAAGTGAGTATTCGCTTTCGTGCCCTGGGGAGATAGCACGCCCCTCCCTCCCCCAATGGAACATCTACCTGAAAAGTGGAACAAGTTTGAAATCCAAATAGTATTAAAAGCCAGTGTAAAAAATAGCTCTGAAAAGCATGAGATCTTTGATATTCACTTTGATGGACACTTGCTAAAGTTGCCAGCTTTGGGGCTATACTTGGCAACTCTCTCATCCTGCAGCTTCTGTAAGATGCTTCCACAATGTTCCATCAGAAGGTGGACATTGGGATGTGGCCCAATGGATCCTTTCTTGCATATACTCACTGCCTTTTATTCTTACCTCCTAAATCACCAGGCTAAGGTGGTCTCTGCCTGAACATGACTGATTGAGATCTGACTAAAGGATCCTTGTTTTACATAGGCAGGATATCTCCCGAAAGACAGGGAGATATTTTCTGCTTGTCCTTTCATTCTTGCTTGGTTTTTGGGGGAGAACCTGGTAGTCCCTGAAATTAGCCCTTTGGCCATTAAGTGATATAAATCAGAGAAAACATCATGGCGTTTCAATACAAGGCTTGGCTTCCAGTCCTGGGTCTGCTCCTTTTTAGCTGTGTGTGACTGTGGGCATGGACTTAAATTCTCTTAGCCCCAGGTTTTTCTTTTCTGTAAAATGAAGGGATGGGACTTCTCATCTTCACCAAAGTCCCTTCTGACTCTAACTTCTATGTTCTTTTCCATACACAATCCAAAGTGGGATGGGAGAGACATCTTAGGTATAAGCAGGAGGCTGGAAAATAACCAGAACTCAGAAAGGTTTGGGAATAAGTAGCTTGAGTAGAAGAGAAACCTCCTGATCTTGACCTTGTTTCTTGCCTGTCTTTTCCTTCTCCATCACCAGTGTCTAGGGCGTAAGAAGCTGGACCAGGTGCAGCTACACTTCCAGTCTACCAATTTCAATCGCTGGGCAAGTGGTTATGTGCCCACCCTAGATGATAACATAAGCACTTACCAGGCATCGTACGTGGCCAAGCCAAGAGCAAGAGGCCCATTATTTCCACTCTACCCAAAACACCATTCTGACAGGTGGGATGCTTCTTTTACATGGAGAGGGAGATCCCTCTAATGAGAGGGTGCTGGGAGCCTTGCACATTTTCCAGCAAACTATATCCTCAGGATATTTTTCTCATCCTTTTATATAAGGGTGTGATAAAAGAAGGTCCTTTTCATTTAGTACCACTTTTAAAACACAAACTTAGAACTTGAATGTGGACATGAGAGAGACTTTCTTTCATGATAATAGTTTTGGTGTATAAGTTTCTTTAAATAGCAAAATGTTCATAGAAATGATTACACTGGGAATAGAACCCCCCCCTCCCCATTTATTACAATATTGCTATATTCATTTGTAGATTTTTAAAAATAATATTCAGGAAAAGAGAAAAAAACTTAATTATGTATTTCTGCATTATAATCCAAATTATATGAGTAAAATATGTTGATAAATAAAAAAATTCATTGTGAGAACTCATCAATAAATTTTGCATTATGTCAATGCAAGAAGTATGAGGTTTGTCATCTTTTACAACTGCTTACCGCTGGAGTCCTGTGGTCTCTGCCATAGTTGTACCCGAAAGAACAAGGAATGGTTTGGAAAGTTTCAGGAATGGTGATATCTGTTACTAACCTTGTGACGCAGTTAGTTCTGCTGTTAATGAGGCCTGAAGGAAGAGGGGAGAGTCTTTTACTTTCCTCATCTGTGGCATCTGTGGCAAACCTGTAGGGATACCCGGATTCCTGGAATCTTTTGGTCTTGGTCTCAGTGCACCACAAAACAGAACCCCTCAAATAGCTAGTTTTACTTTAGAAAGAGGTATTTCGTGTGTCTCATCAGTATCCATTCTATATTGGAATTCTCGGTTCAATAAGTAATTCACTGTTTATCAAAAATGTCACCTATGTAATGCAAGTTACCAACGACTTTAAAGATATAAAACATACTCATTTCTAGAAGGATTACAATTGATTAAAATGTATTCCTGTCCTGTCCTATAACTGGAACCTTCCTGTTTGGCAAAAACCACGGATTTCCCGACTCTGACTGAGAGCATGACCAAACCTCTTCTCAGCCCTGGGGGAGAGGAAGAATGAGAACAAAGGAAAAGGAGAAGAAAGACCATGAGGAGGAAGTAGGGGAAAGGAAAGAGTATAGATGCCAAGTATAAAGGACCCTCTCTGCTCACAAAGCAGCAGCAGAGGAGTGTGTGGGAGTAAAATGGGGAAAGCCCCTGGGGCAGTGCCTTTGTCTAAGGGAGACAGGTCAAGGTCAAAGGGCTTCTCTATTTATAGAAGCCTTATCCAAGTCTTCTAGTCAAACTTTAGGAGGGATACCTCCTATCTCCAGTGAGGGCTTATTTATGTGAGAAGGTGCCAGCGAGGAGATGGTTTGCAAAAGGGGAAGGCTGATCCCCATCAAATGAACAGAAATCCACTTTTCCAGTCCAGTCCACATGATGTCTCAGGGACCATATCATAGAACCAGCCTTGCCTTGTCTATGATAGAAAACCACCCCCACAACCTATTTGGGAACTAGGTGGAGGTAGAGGACATTATTCAAAGGACTACAAGGCGTCAGCTATGCAACATGATCTCGAGGGCTGAGGACAGTGGCATATATCAGCCTAGATGTCACTCACCTGCTTCCCCTGTTCCTAGCCCCCCATGCCACTCCAAGTCACCACTTCTCTTCCTGACCCACTCTGCCCCCCATAATAGTACTAAGAGAATGCAGAACACCCAGTTCAGATCCTTTATCTGACCAAGTGTGACCAGAAGCCTCTCTGAGCCCATCAGTGCCTGCCTGTGGGGACACGTATCACTTCATACGGGGAGCACAGAGGCCCAGACTCTGCGGACAATTTAAATTGAACAAACATGAAGCACCTGCTTTGTGCCAGGCACTCTGCTATGTGATGGGAATATACTAGTCTCATTCCATTCAGGGTTCTATACCTTCCCGGATTCTGATGCACTCACTTGTCCATATCATTCGCTGGAAGCCCAGAGCTGGAAGTGGAAATTATGATGCGCGGAGCAAATTCGATTTGGTGAGTGAGGGCAGGGTGGGAGGAGAGGTACACGTAAAGGAAAGTTTGCCCTGTCCAGGTAGAGCTATAATGTGTGATGACCGGGAAGAGGCCAAGGGGCAGAGGAAGAATTAGTGGATCTGAAGGACAGGACCCTTCTGGCCCCACATAGAATGAGGTTGGAGAAGGAGAAACTTTTTTTTAATGAGTTGAGTCCCAGTTTAGAAGGCACAGCCCAAAGGGGCAGAGAGTCTTGGGGAAGAGAGCTAAACTTGAAATCAAGATCTGAATTAACTCTTACTTGAGACATTTAATAGCTATATGAACCTGTTCGGATCACCTCTCTGTGCCTCAGTTTCCTTATTTGTAAAATGAGGATCACAGTATCTACTTTGGTTGTGAGACTTGACTGAGGTAGTATCTGTGAAGCACATTACAAACCTTATATAAATTTAAGATTGACTATTATTGGTATTATTATTTTGTTATTAATTATTTTATCATTCATTTGTTTTTATTAATTCAACACCATAGTACAAGATGCCCTTCCCACGTGAAGCTCATCACCTCTAGTCTCATCAAAAGCCACTAAGGAAAATTAAAATTGTGTGGCATTATTTAATAACCAGTATCTCTCTGTCATCCATCCTCTTCCTCAGTTTGATAGACCTCCCCCACCCTTTTGGAAGGGCAGGAAGTTTCTGAAGGATGTGATGGAGTAAGGCGATCACTCTCAGCCCGCACTGATCAACCTTGTCAGGGATGACTCACGTCCTTGCTTTACCTCGTCAAAATTAGGGGTGACTTGGTCTATAAAGGGGAGACCAAACCAGAAAAGAAGCTGACTGAAGTGGCTTTTGTTTTTCTAGTCAAGATTGCTAAAGGCAACTGGGTCTCACAAAGCATTAGCATTCCTGAGGTGTCAGAGAGGGGAGCCATCAGCCCCAGGGGGAAGGTCTCCCCACTTTCCCTAGCTACGACTAAGCCTTTCACCTAAGGATTAGTCCTGCATCCTACCCCCAACAATGGAGCAATGGAGAGGAGCTGAGAACTATTAGCCCACCTCCTCATTAAAGTGACCACCAATTGGGATTGCCTTGCTTTTTGCCAGTGGATGACCAAATGACATATTGCCGGGCCAATCAGAAGGAAGACACACCGAGGTTTAAAAAGTCTCATTGGCCCTCGCTCCCCTCTACATCTGCCACTCTGCCTGGTTTTAATTCCTTGCAACAAGACATTCTCTGGTCTCTCCCTGCCCCACCCCTTGCTTTGCTGACTCCTCTTATCTCCATGAGTTGTAAGCTCCATGAAGGGAGGGACTTTTTATTAGTCACATCCTCAGTGCTTAGCATATAGTAGGTGTTTAATAAATGCTCATGGGATTGGATTATTGGATTGGATATATTATTGTATTAATTATTACATTATTACTGGAGGAGTAGGATGATCTTGACTCCCAACCTACCCCCTCACACCTTTGAGAAAATAGTTTGTGGTTAGATGATGGGGAAGCTAGAGAAGCAAGACCGAAGTGGGAAGGAGAGAACGTGAGTAGGTGATCTCTGGATGGCTTAAGAGCTCTGCTGTATGAGACTCAAAGAGGAATCAGGGCAGGCAGGCTCAGAGACTGTATGCTGAGCATTGCTTCCATACCTTACCCAGAGAGAGCAGGGCAGAAGACATGGAATTCCCTTCTCTTCTCCCCATTCCTATTTGTCCACCCAAGAGAAAGTTAATCTTCCTGGCATTATCCATTCCCTTCCTGTTTGTTCCCTACCTTCCCCTTTAAATATTGCTTTAGTTCCTAAAGCTTCTAGTCTGGGATAAAACCAAGATATTTGCACTCTTGTACTTAGGTACTTAGTGCTTAGGATTCTTGATGGAAGCAAGAGAGAGAAAGATGGTGGAGAATCCAGAGAGGAGAGGCCTCTTGTCCAGCTGAGTAAGAGCCTGTGTTCATCCCTTGTTGCCAAAGAAGACCATACCATCAGAGAAATAGAAATAATGACATGACTTGCACTTGACTTTGTTTTGAGTGAGGGAGGGCTGTGCAAGGTCACCAGCCTTACCTCTCCTCCAGAGCCACCTGAATCCAGTGACCAGATATTCCTCAGGATGACTGGAGATGACCCAGGATGAGGCAATTGGGGTTAAGTGACTTGCCCAAGGTCGCACAGCTAGTGAGTGTCAAGTGTCTGAGATGAGATTTGAACTCAAGTTCTCCTGACTCCTGCACTGGTGCTCTATCTACTACACCACCTAGCTGCCCCTAAGTAAGCCTTTGAGTTTGGAGATGGTAGGGCAAAGTGGGATGTTTGGCACCCAGCACATGGCAAATGTTGACAGTCTTTTAGAGGAGGGACTGCTTCACTCATTGTGCTTGTACAGTCCCCAGCATGGAGCCTGGCACATACTGGGTGCTTAATGAATATATGTTGATTAATTCTGGAATTTATCGGATTAAAGGTGGAATGGAAATCATTGTCTTGGAAAAGGCATGAGAATACCTTGCATTCATTCTATATTCAGCAGATAGTCTCTACCTGCTGTGGAATGGACACTGGGGGAAATACACTGTGTAGGTAAAACTGTTTCTCATGGTTCTTGTAGTTTAGTAAGTAGAGAATACATAAGCATAGATAGCTATAATACATAATGTCACATGATAACTATGGAAAAAGTACTCTTGAGACCTGAGACCCAATTGGACCAGAAATGGAAAAAATAATGCCAGGGAATGATCCTGATCTGGGTATGGCAAGACATCAGCTCAGCTTGCACAGTCTCTGGAGGGTACAAGATCCTTTCCATGGAGGTCTCTGCCTCCTTACCCCAGTGGTCCAGTAGAGAAAACCCTGTCCCAGCTCACACCAAACTAAATGTCTTGCCCTATTCACCTTCAGTTGATGTTAGTTCGAGGTTTGAACAAATGAAGAAATAACTTGACTGTAAAAAAGAATCAAAGATAAATGTTTCAAATCATTTCTGTGAAAGTGTTTGTAGATTTGTTCTATTTTAATTAATTGGACTTCACACCCATGACATTCTTGAGACCCTTAAATATTGAAGAGACCCAGGGCAATTGTAATGAGTTTTCTTTCAGCTATCCCAAGAAACTACAGTTCATTTTTTTAAATATCACTCTTTTCCTGGGGATGCTGCCTGCCTGCCAATCTTTGAGGACCATGAACTCAGAAGAATCAGAATGGTGTGGAACTCAAAGGCCAATGGCAAACGTGAGGCTGGTCTTAAGTAGTCTATGGGATGTTCCCAGCAATGACTTGTACATGAAAATTGACATTGGTCAAACCGGCTGGCTGGCTGCTTTCATTTTACTGCCTCTGCACCCCTGCCGAAGTAGTTCCCCTTGGACAGATAGCACTTTCTTCTCACCTCTACCTTACAGACTGTACCTCCTGTCAAAGCCAAGTTCTGAAGATATCCCTTCTTCCGATCACTTCTACTCATGCTCTCTCCATCTTGAAACTATTAGGTATGGGGAGGAGAAAGTGAGGCTGGTGACTTTGCACAGCCCTCATTTAAACCCAATTCACTTGCAAGTCATGGCATCACCTTCCTAATGTTATGAAGAACAAACAACAAATTGGATACAGTCTTTGTACCTATTTATTTATGTACTATTTTATTTCCTCATGCTGTGCATAGGATCATAGACTTGGAGCTGGGGCGAGGGGAAACTTAGAGGTCACCTAGTCCAATCCGCTCATTTTACAGGTAAGGAAGCCAATGGTCCAAAGAGGGCTAAATGACTTGTTCAAGGTCACTCAGGAAGTCAGTGGCAAAGTTTATATTTGAATCCAGGTCCCAAGACTACAAATCCAGAAGGTTGTGATTTTTTTCTCCCAACTAAACTATGTGAATGTAGACTCGTAGAAGATAAAAACGGCTTTCTGTCTTTGTATCCCCAGTACCTCACATTTTGCCTGGTATGTGGTAAGCACTTAATAAATATTTATTGAGTTGAATTAATATAAAGATTGGGACTGGAAAAGTTGATGGGTCAGTCATATAGAAAAGATGATCAGATGGACGCTCTAGTGCCCTTTTAGTGTCCATGAAGTAGTAACACCTCCCTCTTCACCACTACCCCTCCAGGAGAAAATGCACATACATATAGGCACATACACACACACACACATATACACACACACACCAGACAGTAGGTCTCCTGGGCATTGGGTAGATCCTTCATGGAGGACTAAAAAAGGACATGGGCAAGAATGACTTGAGAGAAGAGGACCTGGAGCAGCTGTGAATTGAACTGAAGGAGGGAATGCCCCATCACTAAGATCACCAATCCAATGGAATAAGGAAGCTTTCTTTCTAGGACATAACTAGAAAGTAGAAGTTAGTGACTAGCTGGCATGGATGCATCCATGCCTATTACAATTTCTATTTGTGCTGATCACTTCAAAATTGCTTCAGACCTTCCGGTTAAAGTGACATAGGGCTGCCCTGGTCTGATGGCTCCTTCTACTCAAAAGGTCATGCTCGCTTCAATTTTGATTGTTCTAATTTATTGCAAAGGTCACATTGTACTCACTCTTTGCTTTTTAAGTAAGTTTTGCAAAAAGCTTTTAACAGAATTGATTCCAACCTGAGGACAGTGGTCTAGGAAGGAAGCAGATTTGCAGAGATTGAGGACTGGCTACAAATCAACATGGCAGAAAGGACCAAAAACAACTTTGCCACATTTTCATATTTGTAATTTTTTATCATCTGACTCTGTAGATCTCCAGAGACCCTACCTGTAGTCACCCCCTCCCCTGCCCCAATTCTAGGGGAGTTAATCCTCTCAGACCTGGGTCTCTCCTTAAATGGATGTCATAGACCTCACCTGGATCCCAATTTGAACTACCCAGACCACCATCCTGTTAGGACATCAGAGCCTGGCTATTGTGGGTGTCTTATCAACCTGCCTGGACACTCTACTCATGTGCTCAGGAAATAATAATCTTTATTGCTATAAAAACATGACAATCAACCCTTATGAATACTCTCAGAATGCCTATGGTTTCCCCAGAAGACCCTGCACCCTTCTTCAGGACTTGATGTACTTTCCCTTCTGTTCACACTCTGGGTCAGGAGGAGGAGTGAACATGTGCCTTGTTCCTTGCTGCCATTCCCTTCCCCCTCCTCTTTTCAAGATTAGCATCCCTGTCCTGCCAACCATGAGTGCTTATATCCTCTGTCTTTGTCTCAGACTCTCTCTCTCTCTGTCTCTCTCTCTCTGTCTCTCTCTCTCTCTCTCTCTCTCTCTCTCTCTCTCTCTCTCTCTCTCTCTCTCTCTCTCTCTCTCACCTTGCTCCATTCTTGTAGTGATCTCAACAGCAACCATGAATCCAATGATCTTCTCTATGCAGATGGAGTCTGTATCAATGCATCCATCCCTAGTCTTTCTCCTGAACTCTAGAAGTGCATCACTGTCTCTTGGACATTTATAACAGATGTCTCACGGCATGTTGGATTCACCAAACCTAAAACAGAATTCACCTTCACCCCTAAATTCAGCTGGCCTCTGAACATCCTTATTCCTGTAGAGGGCACCACCACCCTTCCAGAAATCAGAGTTCACAATCTCAGGGAAACCTGGCTCCTTATTCTCATATGCTTCAACTAATCCATTCAGTCACCAAATCTTGTGTATTCTACCTCCTCCTTATCTCTTGCATTCATCTCCTTCTCTCTCCTCAGCCCATAGTCCCTGTTATTCAGGCTCTCATCACCCCTTGGCCAGACCATTGCCACAGTCTCCAAATATTTTCCATGCAGCCAATATCTTCTGTCTCTTAAATTTATGCCCCTGCACAGAGTCCAAATTAAGATTCCTAGAGGTTGGGTCTGGCCAAGGAATTCTTCTTTGTAAGGTTCTGCTGATGGTCTCAGTTGTTAATAATGCCCTTCTCTTCTTGAAACCTTTTTGCATATTACTTGTATTTACTCACAGTGGAATTCTGTATTCCACCCCACCCCCGCCCAAGAAAGTTTATTGACTCCTTATTGTCCTGGTATAAAATACAAACTCTCCTGTTTGCATTTAAATCCTTTCATGGTCCAGCTGTCATAACTAAATATTATTCTGCCCTATACATGTTATATTTTGGTCAAACTGGCTTACTGACTGGTCGCCATACACAGTGGGCCACTCCCCACTTTCAGGTCTTTACATAGACCATCCCCTCTGGTTGAAATGTTCTCCTTCCTTGTCCCCCCAGCCTTCTTCCAGGCTTGGTTCAAGTGCCACCTGCCTCAAGAGTCCTTTCTTGATTTCCCATTATTAGTGTCTCTCCTTCCCACACTCTTATCACTGTATTTATTTTGATGCAGCTTATCCTTACTTACATTCAAACCCTTCATTTCTTTGAGGTAGAAGGTAAGCTCCCTGTGGCAGAGATTGTTCTGCTTTGCATTCCCTCACGGGTAGCACAGTGATCGGGTCATAGTAGACATTTAATAAAAGCTTGCCCAAGATTTGTCTCTCTGGCTGATGTCCCAGGCAGAGAAGACACCACCCATCTCTTCATTATGCATTTGTGTGTGAAGACCCAAGCACCAGGGAGAGCTCCCAGTGGGAGATCTTAGTGTGGGGGAGGAAGAACAAACAGATGCCCAAAACGAACCAGTGAGCCCAGGCTCTCCATATGCTCTGGGGAGTTCAAGGGAGTCTGGGTGCTGTTATGGTAACACCCTCAGCAAACACAATCTCTCTCTTCCTCTGAGTCATTGCCTTCTTGGAGAAGGGGCTGATGCTGGAAATGCAGGGGCCTCAGTTTCTGGTGCCTGGTCCAAGGAGTCCTCTGTAGCTGGCATTGGTGAAGTCATGGATGATTTCTCTGGGCACCTTCAGGTTGGCCCCCAGCCACCTCATGCAGGGACATTGGAGCCCCTGGCTGGCAAGCTCACTCTGGTCCAATGTCTCCACCAGGAGATGCAGCATTGGAAGTGTGAAATGTTATGCATTTTCTTTATGTGTACCTATCAAAACAAACGAAAACAGCTCATTTGGTGCAGAGTGTTTAAGTAAACACATAACAGAGACACCAAAATAATCCCCCAAATATTAAAAAACAAATCAACCCCCTGTCAGTGTGACTCACTGGATAAATGCTGTAAAGACTAGTGTAATCCACTCACTTGACTATGGGGCTGTGATTGTGAACTGACTTGGTATCACCCAGGGTTTCTTGATAAGAAACATTAAAATGGTAACCAAGAACAACTGACTTGGGAATTAGGAGACTTTTCTGGAGTCCCTTCTCTGATATTCACTTGTTGAGTAACCCTGAACAAGTGACTTTGCCCTTTTTTGGCCTGTTTCCACATCTTCAAAATGGGGTTAAGAAAACATGCCATCTGGTTTCATGAAATTGTTGCAAAGAAAGTATTTTGTTGACCTGCCAGCCCTTTGAGATTGGTATTGTCATTTCTGCCCCCTCCCTGAAAAAAATATTTACAAATTTGTTATTTCCTACTTATATAAGTTTTATACATGTTCTTAGAACACTCAGCAACTTGGACCTCAATGACTCTGCCATATAAATATTGTCCAACTGTATAGGCAAGAGAGTTGTAATCGTAATTCCCAGAAAAGTAGCCAAATAGATTAATCTTCCAAGTGAGCAGGAACCTAATCATTTTTTTCTTTTATATTTATTTATTTAACTTTTTTACATTCATTTTTGCAAAATTTTGGGTTCCAAATTTTCTCCCCATTTGTTCCCTCCCCCCATCACAATACACTGAGCATTCTAATTGCCCCTATCACCAATCTGCCCTCTCTTCTATCATCCCTCCCTTCCCTTGTCCCCATCTTCTCTTTTGTCCTGTAGGACCAGATAACTTGCCATTCTCCATTACCTGTATTTTTTATTTCCTAGTAGCAAGAACAATACTTGACAGTTGTTCCTAAAACTTTGAGTTCCTACTTCTCCCTATCCCTCCCTCCCCACCCATTACCTTTGGGAAGGCAGGTAATTCAACATAGGCCATATCTATGTAGTTTTGCAAATGACTTCCATAATACTCATGTTGTGTAAGACTAACTATATTTCCCTCCATCCTATCCTGCCCCCCATTGCTTCTATTCTCTCTTTTGATCCTGTCCCTCCCCAAGAGTGTTGATTTCAAATTGCTCCCTCCTCCCATTGCCCTCCCTTCCATCATCCCCCCACCCTGCTTATCCCCTTCTCCCCCATTTTCCTGTATTGTAAGATAGGTTTTCATCCCAAAATGAGTGTGCATTTTATTCCTTCCTTTAGTCGAATGTGATGAGAGTAAACTTCGTGTTTTTGTCTCAGCTCTCCTCTTTTTCCCTCCACTAAAAAGTCTCTTGCCTGCCTCTTCTATGAGAGATAATTTGCCCCATTCCATTTCACCCTCTCTCCTCCCAATACATTTCTCTCTCAATGCTTCATTGTTTTAAAATATGATCCCATCCTATTCAATTCACTCTATGCTCTCTCTCTCTCTGTGTGCATATGTGTGTGCATGTGTGTGTGAGTTCATGTGTGTGTGTAATCCCACCAACTACCCAGATACTGAAAAGTCTCAAGAGTTACATATGTTGTCTTTCCATGTAGGAATGTAAACAGTTCAACTTTAGTAAGTCCCTTATGACTTCTCTTTGCTGTTTACCTTTTCATGCTTCTCTTCATTCTTGTGCTTTCAAGTCAAATTTTCTTTTCATCTCTGGTCTTTTCATCAAGAATGCTTGAAAGTCCTCTGTTTCATTGAAAGACCATATTTTCCCCTGAAGTATTATACTCAGTTTTGCTGGGTAGGTGATTCTTGGTTTGAGTCCTAGTTCCTTTGACTTCTGGAATATCCTATTCTAGGCACTTCTGTCCCTTAATGTAGAAGCTGCTAGATCTTGTGTTATCTTGATTGTATTTCCACAATACTTGAATTGTTTCTTTCTAGCTGCTTGCAATATTTTCTCCTTGACCAGGGAACTCTGGAATTTGGCCACAATGTTCCTAGGAGTTTCTCTTTTTGGATCTCTTTCAAGTGGTGATCAGTGGATTCCTTGAATACTTATTTTGTCCTCTGGTTCTAGAATATCCTTGATAATTTCATGAAAGATGATGTCTAGGCTCTTTTTTTGATCATGGTTTTCAGGTAGTCCCATAATTTTTAAGTTGTCTCTCCTGGATCTCTTTTCCAGGTCAGTTGTTTTTCCAATAAGGTATTTCACATTATGTTACATTTTTTCATTCTTTTGGTTTTGTTTTGTGATTTCTTGGTTTCTCAGAAAGTTATTAGCCTCCGTCTGTTCCATTCTAATTTTGTAAGAACTATTTTCTTCAGTGAGCTTTTGAACCATCTTTTCCATTTGACTTATTCTGCTTTTTTTTTTCCAAAAACAATTTAATAAAAAAAGTGAAGATTCCTGAAAAAACTGGGGAAAGCCAAAAGCATACTGTGTGTCTTATTCTGCTTTTTAAAGCATTCTTCTCCTCATTGGCTTTCTGAACCTCTTTTGCCAATTGAGTTAGCCTATTTTTCAAGGTGTCATTTTCTTCAGCATTTTTTTGGGTCTCCTTTAGCAAGGTGTTGACCCATTTTTCATGCTTTTCTTGCATCTCTCTCATTTCTCTTCCCAGTTTTTCTTCCACCTCTCTAACTTGATTTTCAAAATCCTTTTTGAGCTCTTCTATGGTCTGAGCCCATTGAATATTTATTTTGGATGTTTGGGATACAAAAGCCTTGACTTCTGTTTCCCTGATGGTAAGCATTGTTCTTCCTCATCTGAAAGGAAAGGAGGAAATATCTGTTCACCAAGAAAGTAACCTTCTATGGTCTTATTTTTGTTCCCTTTTCTGGGCATTTTCCCAGACAGTTACTTGACTTCTGAGATTCCTTTCCACATCCACCTTACCTCCAGATCCACCCAGCTAGTGCTTGGGGTCTGAGATTCAAATGCTGCTTCCCAGCCTCAGGGCTTTCAGTGAGGGCAGGGCTGCTATTCAGTGTGAGATTAAGTTCAGCTGGTTGGGTGGGGGCAGGGCCATCTCACAGGGCTCAGTTCTTTCAGGGGGTTTATGCAGAGACCTTAAATAATGGATCCAAACCCCTGCTTGCTTTGGGAGCCCCTGTCTGCTGCTGCCTCCTCTGCTGCCTCCCGAGGGGGCCTGAGTTATGGGGACACCCCGCTCCCCTCTTGGTGAGCCAAACAGGCTCTCTCACTAACCTCTGCTATCTGTGGGTAGATGGACCTGTGTGGCCACTGGAGATTCTGTCCCTGAAGCCTGCTCAGATCTGATCCTCTCGGTGCCATGAAGCCAAGGCAGGGTTAGGCTCTTCTCTGGGTCCTGTGCATGATGGATCTTTGGTGTCAGTTTTTCAGGGCTCTCTGGAACAGAAATCTCCTCCACTCTGTTGTTGTGCAGCTTCTGCTGCTCCAGAATTCATTAGGAGCTCCTCTTTACAGGTATTTTATGAGCTATGGGTTAGGAATTAGCATATGTGTATGTTTCTACTCCTCTTGGCTCTTTCCCCCGAACCTAATCATTTTTTAAAGGCAATTCTTCTCTTGAGCTCAAATAGACTTACTATCTCTAGTGTGGTTGGACATATCATTGCAAAAGCTAACAATGGGACGAGATATTGAATGTCTAGCTAACAGCTTAAACCAGAAAGAGAAAGATCACCATAATTCTGAAGGACTTTGTATGGAAAAAGAACTAGCTTTATCATGTTGGGCCCCAAAGATTAGAACTGGAAGCAATGAGGTCAAATTTTGGGGAAAACGATTGAGATTGAGTTCAAAAAATCTTCTTAATGATGAGACTCGTGTAGACAGAAGAATAAGGTGTCTCAGGAAGGAGCAGCTCCCCCTAGATCAGGGATTCTTCAAGTTCTTTATGTCATGGACCCTTTAAGCAGTCTGCTGATGCCTGTGGACCCTTTCTCAGAATCATCAGAACAAAGCTTCCTCTTGCTGTGTTAGAGTCAGTCAACAGGCATTTATTAAGTACCTGGGCTATATGCTCGGAATAATCTTTGCATAAAATAGAACATATGGGATTACAAAGGAATCCAAGTAAATTGAAGTTGTAAATTGTAGTTATTAAATTTTTTTTTAAAGTTCATGGACCCCAAGTTAAGAACTCCTGCATAGGTGGGAATCTTGAAGCAAAAGCCGGATAAAGATAAATTGTTGGTGGTGCTTGAGGGTGGAATTTCCTCCCAAATTTATTAATTTGTTTTCAACAATCACTTCCATAAATTCCAAATTTTCTCCCCCTCCCTCCCCAAGATGGCATGCAATCTTATGTGAATTCCACCCATGCACTCCTATTAAACATAGTTTCACATTAGTCATGTTGCAAAGAAGAATTAAAATTAATGGGAGAAAACATGAGAAAAACAAAACACAATGAAGGAGAAAATAGTCTGCTCATTCTATGTTCTGACTGCATAGTTCTTTATCTGGATGTGGATGGCATTTTGCTTCAAGAGTCCTTTGGGAATGTTTTGGGTCCCTGTATTACTGTGAAGGGCTAAGTCTATCAAAAACAGTCCTTGCACATTGTGGCTGTTACTTTGTATAATGTTCTCCTGGCACTGCTCACTTCAGTCAGCATCAGTTCATATAGGTCTTTCTAGGTTTTTCTGAAGTCCACTTGTTGGTCAGTTCTTATACCACAACAGTATTCCACTACATTTATATACCACAACTTGTTCAGCCATTCCTCAACTAATGGGTATCCTCTCAATTTTCAGTTCTTGGCCACAGCAAAAAGAGCTGCTATAAATATTTTTGAACATGTGGGTTCTTTTCCCATTTTTATGATCTCTTTGGGATACAGACCTAGAAGTTATATTACTGGGTAAAAGGGCATGCACAATTTTATAGCCCTTTAGGCAGAGTTCCAAATTGCTCTCCAGAATGGTTGGATCAGTTCACAGCTCCACCAATAATGAATTAGTGTTTCAACTCTCCCACATCTTCTCCAACATTTACCATTTTCCCAATCTGAGTGTGATGTGGTACCTCAGAGTTGTTTTGATTTGTGTTTTTCTAATCAATAGTGATTTAGAGCATTTTTTTATATGACTATAAATGGCTTTGATTTCTTCCTCTGAGAACTGCCTGTTCATATCCTTTGACCACTTATCAATTGGGGTATGGTTTGTATTCTTGTAAATTTGATTCAGTTCTCTCTATGAGGGTTCATTAACTGTGACTAGAAGTGGATGCTGGTCCAAAACACACCATGAAGTTTAGCTGTCTTTCAGGGGACTTATGATTGAGAGAGGTCTTAGGCTAAAATTGCATTAGGAATGACTCCCATGCCTGGTGAGTTTCCAATAGAGTTGTCATGGGGATTCCAAAGGAGAAACAAGAATGTTGATCTAAGCTAGCTTCTTAGGGAGAGATAGTGTTCTCTTTGGCAGCCTTCATCATCATTTCTACTTTACAGTTAGTAAGACTGTAGACAAACCACCTTACCCTTCTGCCTCCTCATCTGTAAGATGAGGGTGATGAGATACCTGTGCATCTGCCTCTCAGAGTTGTTGGGGGCTCAGTTGAAATCATGTGTGTGAAATTGTGTCAACTTTAGAGCTCTACAAGTGTCCATGCTGATTCCCCCAGGGAAGGACTCAGATGCTTGGAAGGACTATAGAGCAACTTCTCAATGGAGTGTCTAGCAAAATCAGACCGCCTGGCTTCAACCTCAGCACCAAAGTCAGAGGTGAACAGGAGACATCCCTTCATCAGACTGTGAACTCCATAAGGTCATGGATTGCATTTTGTTCAATCTTTGTGTATACACATACATCCTAATATGTCCCATCCTCAGCATATTAATTTTTTAAGGTGAAATTTGTCATAATGACATAGCCTCTTGAGGGGAAAAGACTGGATTGGAAAGGAGAAAACCTAGATTCAAAACTTGGTTTTCCACTTCATCTTTGCATGAGCTTAGGTAAGTCACTTCCTCTATAAAATGTGTGTGTTGCGGGGTGGGGTGAAGAGGTGTGTAGAGTCAATGGCTTCTCAGGTCCCTGCCTGCTCTCACTCTGGGGTCCAATGATTCCCTCAAATCCTATAAATATTCAAAAATATAATGAGTCAGATGGGGCTCAGGACATGGAACAACCCAGATTCTCGGCTCTCTTGAATATACATTTAAACAGAGAAATGTGAAAGCCCGGGGCGACTTTCTCTCCCCTCATTAAGTCATACAGTATTATTTCAGGCTCCTCAAGCTGAGGGTCTGCAGTTCTCTTGGATTTGCAGACCAGCTCTCATCCTGCAGATTTACAAGTCCCCCGTAGCCTCCCTTCCCTTTAGTGACCGGATAGGGATAAATCCTTCTCTCCTGATGCTTTCTTCCTCCTTAACATTTGAACCTCAAAAATAAAGGCCCTCATTGCCCTAGGAATAGGGGTGGGCCTCCTGGAAGCTTCCCTCAGCGTGAATTAATGACCCCCATAAAACACTGTCTTGCCTTATTGCTTAATTAATCAGGGACCAGCCGGCCCCAGGACACTTGGACTGCCTTTGGTTTAAACTGTGCCTTCTCTCCATTGCCGACAACCCAGGTAGAGTTGAATCCATTTATGGGAAAGTCCAAAGCTAATAAAGAAAAAGTTTAATTTCCTGATTCCCTGAAGTCTCTGGGGCTTCAAAACAACTCACTGATGCTTCTAAGAGCAGTATTTTTTTTTTTAAAGATCATGCAAATAGCTCATTCTATCCTATTTCATTGTTCTTGAAAGTTAACCAGTAAAATGTTTTTTGAAAGCACATATAAATACTATTTCTTAGAGAGGAGCAAAGGTCATCTTGAAGTACCTGACACAGATTTGGAAGGCTTGGATTCAAAGCCCAGCAGGGACATTTCCTGGGCAGTCACCACCTTTGTTTCCTCATCTATAAAGTGAAGTTAAAATACTTTGGGTTCACACTTCAAAGGAATATTGTGAGAATCAACGAAAGTAATGCTTTGAAGAGCTCTTTGCAGACATCAAGATGGGATGTAAATATTAGTACCACCACTTTTATTGTTACTAAATACCAAACATCTCTGAAAACTCTAACATGTTCCTTACATCTCTCAAAGGGGCTGTCTTATTTCTATCTGGATGCTTGGAGCCACATAGACCCAGCCCAAAGAACCAAAACCAAAATAGCCACTTTGCTCATTTGCTCATTTATTTTGACTTGTTCACTTTAAGTGGTTCCCATACAGGTAAAGTGGAGAGGTGGAGTGATTTTTTCAGATAATTTAAGCCCTCTATTAAGAAAACCACTAGAAGTTTCACTGGGCTGTCTACATCAGTCAGATCTGATGTTTGAGAATATTCTACTTGACTAGTATAGATACAACTTGGTGGAATTTAGATTCAGTGGAGCAGAGCTATCCTTGATGTTTCATTTCTGGCTGCCTGAATGAATGAGTAAATGGGTGGATGGATGGATGGATAGATGAGTGAAACATGGTCCATGAGTTGAGCCAATCAGCATGATCTTTGCTTTGAGTGTGGGGATCAGTGATTGAAACTGTCCAGGATGATAGAGGAGGGATAACCCATTTGGAGAGCTAATCCACTGGAGAAGGAAATGGCAAACTACTCAACTATCTTTGCCAAGAAAATCCCATGGATAGTATGGTCAACAGGTCACAAAGAATTGGAAATGACTGAACAAGAACTTGTTTGGCAGCAAGTGATGAGTAGAAGGTCTAGACACACATTCTGTGGTATTGCATGAAGATTCAGACTTAGAAGAGGGTCTCAAAAACAAAACAAAACCCCAAACTTTATTTCAACAGATGTTAGAAACACTTTCTAGCTGGTCTTACTGAAGTGTACCACAAGAGGGCAGGTGTAGACGCTCTGTACATCCAAGGAATCTATCCAAACTGCTCCTTTGGATAGTTTGTGATCATATTTTGCAGACAGATCCCAGTCTCGTGTCAAAATCTCTTCACTTGGATCCTGTTTTTCGTCCCATATTCTTCAAGTTCCCAGTTACTCTCTGACCTTTAACTGAATGCACATTTCAGCAACAATAATCCCATTATCCAATCAGCCCTTATATCCTTCTGCATACAGTAGGAGCTACTCCTCAAGTCTGAGTTAATTTAATTGTCCCTCATGTTGCTATTTATCATAAAAACCTATTTCAGGGACACACCCTGAGTTTTATTACTAAGAATGCCATGCTGCTGTTTAAAATGCCAGTGGGCTCAATGCCCCAGCCCCTTCCATCATTACCCAAGTGTTCCTCTGCTGCTCATTGAATCCCATTTGTTTTAGAATGGGATTAAAGAATGTTTCATTATTTCATGATGACCGAGGTAAAATTGCATTAAGAAAAAAAGAAGACATTCTGTATCTTTTTCTGTTATCTCAGAATATTCTCATCATATTTTGTGTCATTAGAGGTTCTGAGGTGGAGGGAACTTGAGAGATTCACCGGTCTAGCCCCTCATTTTACAAATGAGGACACTGAGGACCAGAGACGGCAGGTGGCTTGGTCAGAGCAGCACAGGCAGGAAGAAGAGGTAGGCTCCTACCCCAGCTGCCCACCTCAGACCTGCTAAACCGTTCATTCAGGCTTCAGGATCAGCTGGTTTGTTAGTGTGTAATCTCAAGTTCTCGGAACTGTTCCCAGAGAGACACAGACACACTCTTCTTAAAATGGGGTTTACACAACTTTGCTCAATCTTCTCAAAATGTTTCCAGTAAAAAATAGAGAGGAAGGCAGTATGTTGTGGCGACTGCCATGCTGGGCTTACAGTTGAGAGGAATCAATTCAAGACCTGCTGTCAAGTATATAGCAGCTGGGAGATGTCCCCTGCCCTCTCAGATTCTGGCCTCTCTCTAGGATTTGACTTCTTAAAGGTGATCTGCCTAGGTGGAAGGACTTCACACAATGGGAGTTCCCCACTGTGATGAAATCACAGATCCTTTGGTTCAGTTTAGTGCTACAAGAATTTATTAGGTGTCTACTGTTTTCCAAGTACTGAGTGAGCCACTGAGGATGAAAGGATCATAGGTGGAGAGCTGAGAGGGACCACAGATCCAATCCAGATCCCTCATTTCACCCATGAGGAAATGAAGGCCAGGAAGGCCTATGATTATATGATCATAGGATCACAAATTTAGAGCTGGGAGGAACTTTGAGGCTACCTGGTCAAGTGCCTTAATTTTATATAAGAAATCGAGGTTTAGAGAGCCATGATGTTAGATCACAGGACTGTGGATTTAGAACTGCAAGGGTCTTCAGAGGTCATTTGGTCCAATACCCTCATTTCACAGAGGAAGAAACTGGGACCCAGGAAGGGGAAGGGACTTCTCCCGAAGTTACATCAATAGCAAGTCCTCTGGATCTAGTTCTCTTTCCACCGGACAAAAATTACCCAACAACCACACCACAACAAGCACAACAATGCAACCGAGGCCTAAAGAGCTTAAACAATTTACCTCTAGATAGCAGATTTGGCTCTCTTTTTTTTGCTACCATTCCCCTCCTCCTCCTCCTCTTCCACCTCCTCCATCCTTTAAAGAGTCTACACCATAAAAATATTAATATCTTATCTCTCATGGTACCTTGCACACTTTGTGGGTTTCATTTCCATGCCTCCCTTGTCTTGGCCTTCTGGTCAACCTTTTCAAGGCCTTGACTACCATCTTGCCCTTGCCCACTTTAAGACCTGATCACTCCTTCAACATGCCTCCTGTGTCCAGTGCACTGAGTCAGTCTCCTATGAACTTACTTTTTCTGAATTACGTTGTACCAACTTGGTTGTTTTATCATTCCATTTAAAGATAAGTTGAGTTTCCAGTATCTTTATGATGATATCTCATCACATCCATGTACCACAACTTGTTTTGCCACTCAGTGAGCATTTATCTTGTTTCTAATACCCCCTTACCACAAAAAAGTGCTGTAATGAATATTGTGGTGTTTGTGGAGGAAACTTTCTGACTTCAGCATCCTCAGGGGAATATGTCTAATAGTGTGATCTCTGGATCAGTCAGTCAGTCAACAGCCAATCAATTAAGTATTTATTAAGTTCTTACCATGTATGGTATGGTTGTAAACTGGGGAAATACCAGTACAAACAGAAAGACAATTCTTGCCCTTAAGGAGTTTATATTTTAATGGGGGAAGAGAATATATAAAAGGGAACTGAAAAGCAGCTGAGGAAGCATTTTGAGGTTGGGAGTAGGGTGGGCATGATAATGAAAGTCTAAAGAGAAGTTTAGAGAGGAAAGAAATGGTGGAGGGAGATCCTTAAATGGAGGTTTTGAAAGAGCTGGTGGAGGATGCTTCCAAGGTGTGAATTCCAGGGTTGCAAGAAGCTTTCAGGATGAAGGGATTTCTAGGTCTTGGTAGAGAAAGTCTGGAAATGAGCCTGAAGAGGAATGAGGATCAAAGCCTATAAGGTTCTTTGATGAATTTTAACCCTTCCCTCCATACTGATTCCATCCCCTAAGCCCACAATTCTGCTCATGTCTTTCTGGCCCCTTTTTTTTTGCCCGGATTTTTTTAATCCATTACTGTCATATCATTATCCTAGAAAAGAATTACTTTTTCTGCTCTCTCTCTCTGTCTTTCTGTCCCTCGGAAATCAGGGTTAAGTGATTTGCCCACATAGCTAGTAAGTATCTGAGGCCACATTTGAATTCAAGGTCCTCCTGACTCCAGGACTGATGTACCACCTAGCTGCCACACCACTGTCTCTTAAAGCAGTCATCCTAATTCTTCTTCATGGCCAAACTACTAGAAAAAATAGTCTAGACTTGATCTATATCTGCTCCTTAAGTTCCTGTGATCCCATCAGCCCAATGAGGCTACTTTATCATTCTCATTCTCATCAATGACCTTATGACTAATTCCAGTGACCATTTTTTCCCACAATTTTCACCTTGACCTCTCTTTAGACTAACCTCTCATTCTCCTGATGTTTATCTTTAACAAATGTAACTTATTGATAGTTAGGATTATATATATAGTATATGGTGTGAGAGGCCTCTCTAATCCCATTTGTTGTCATGCTGCTATATAATTTTCCCAGCAGTTTTTTTTTTTTTATCAAATATTGATTTACTTCCCCAGAGTTTTGTGGTGCTGGACTGATCAGAAGCTTGTCTACGCCTTTATTGCCAATTCTGGTTTATGGTCCTCTGTACCATAAATTAGTTCTTAACCAAAAAAAAAACCACCAGATAATTTTTGATAACTTTTCAATGTAATTTGAGATTGTGTAAGACAAGTTCCCCCACTTCCTTTCCTTCACAACTCCACTGGGCATTATTATCCACTTTGTTCACTGTTATAAATGTTTAAAATGACTTTACTAACCCACTGGATTTTTTTTATTGGTATTGCATTTAATCGTTGAATTAATTTACACCTCACTGCCATCTTTGCTATACTGCCTTGACCTAGCTATGAACATTGGGTGTCTCTAATTATATATTACTTCCTTTACTTCTATTAGTTTTATATTTAACTATTATATGTCTTAGTATGTTAATTATGAAGTATTTGAATAGATTTTGTCATCAATGCAATTAAATTCAACAAGGATCTCAAGCACTTACTCTGTGTATAACATATGTGATCTTTTTTCTTCCTATCCTCTCCAACTGGTTTCTGCTACTGATTTATAGGAAAGCTGGTGATTTTTTGTGAGTTTATCTTCTGTCTCACTTTGTTGCTGCAATCATTTATTATATTGATTCATTTTTCCCATGGAGCCTTCTGGGTTCTCTAAATATACCACTATGCCATTTATAGGTAAAAATGCTTTAGCCTTCTTTTTGTTTAAGCAGATTCCTTTAATTTCTCTTTCTTGGTTTATTGATATAGCTGGCATTTCTGAAACTATGTTTCATAGCAGTGCTATGACTAGGAATTCTTGGGCTGTGGGCAGAATCAGTTGAGTGTTGTATATGTGTATGTATGTGTTAACATGTGCAAGTGTTAACTTGAAAATCAAACCCCAGCCAGACTTACTCTTGAGCAGAAAATATAAAATAATATGTTAATATAAATTAAAACAGCCCACAATTTAATTCCCTAATTAAAGCCTGGAAAAAGCTGTTAGGGTCAACAGCTTTCCCATCCCACCCCTTACTCTAAATCCCAGTTTTCTTTTCTCCAGGTTAAATATCTCCAATTTTATATATAATCAATTCAATATATTTTTATTTAATATTCAACTTTATTCAATATTCAATATATTTTTCTTCTGATATTTTTACCTCTATTTCTTTTAATCCAGAATATATATTTTATAGTTTGAGAATTCTATTGTGGTTTGTTTATATCTTTGAATGACTGACTGAATGAATGAAAAATATTTATTAAGAGCTTGCTGTCTGCCAAGCATTGCTGAGAGCTGGGAATTACAAATACAAAGAGTGAAAGTCACAACTCTCAGTGAACTCATTCATATAAGAGAAGACAACTTATAAAAAAAGATGTGGTCAAGGAGAGGTGTCTGAGGCTGAAAAGTTACAGGGATGATGAGGGGAATTGTAGAACAATCAAGGGATCGTTGCATATGAGTTATTTTGAATCATTTACATTTTTCTTGAGTATTTCTTATTCTTTTACTTCTTTGGGGCATTTCATTTCCATATTTCACAGGCATTATTTAGGCACTTATTATAGTCAAGACACTGTGTGTGCCACTGGGAATTGAGATAAAAACGAAAGCAGCTCCTGCCCTCAAGGAGCTAATGCCTACTGGGAGGATGTAGAATGTGTCCAGATTGATAATGCAATAATATGGAAGAGGGAGAAAGCGCTAACAGCTGGGAAAGGAAGACCCTGGGGTAGGCAGCACCAGAACTGAGCCTTAAAGTAATGGAAGGGTTCTGAGAAAGGGGAAGTTGAGGGGGTGGAGCAAACATGGAGGTGGGAGGTAGAAGGCTGAGGCTGAAGTCTGCCATTGGGCTGAGGTTACCTTGTGGGCTGGCTGAGGGATCATGGGGAGCTTGTTCGTGGGAGTTCTGAGAAGAGCATCACTCTGGCGGGTTTTGGATGGCAGTACGGAGAAGGGAGTTTCCTTGTGAGTTCTTCCTGTTCTTCACCCCCTTTCTCTTGGTACATACTTCTCCCTTGACTTCTGACCCAGCACTTTCATGATTGTCTCCACCACCATCCCCTCCCTAACCTGCTCTTTCTCTCTCCCCTTTGTTTGCTCCTCTATGTTCTGGTCCAGCCTCTCTCCCTTCAACCTATCCATTTCCGTAACTCCATGATCATTTTTATATAGATGACTCTGAAATTTAGGATTCTACTCCCAATCTCCCCAGCTCCAGGGCTATATTTTCAAGTGCCTGCTGGAGTCTAGAACCTCAAATGCAGCATGTCTAAAACTGAACACCTCAAACCTGCCCTTCCCTCTAACTTTTATGTTTCTCTGAACAGCTAGGTGACTCAGGGAATTAAGTGTGGCACTTGGAGTCAGGAAGATTCAAGTTCAAAACCTTCTCTAGACCCTTATTAATTATGTGACCCTGGGCAAGTCATTTAGTCTCACTCAGCTTCAGTTTCCTCATCTGTAAAATGGGAATAATAGTAACACCCAGCTCCCAGAGTTGTGAGAATCAAATGACTTAATACACATAAAATACTTCTCACATGTAGTACTTAAGAATAAAACTAATTGAACAGAAATGAAGGAAGTAGTAATAAAGATCTATCCAATGTTCATGGTTAGGTCAAGGCAATAGAGCAAAGATGGCAGCAAGGCATCAATTAAATTCAAAGATTAACTGCAAAATCCAATGGGCTAGCATATACTACGCAATATATGAATGTTGGTCATTATAATGCCACTTCCAACCATTCAAGCTTGAAATCAGAGTCAAATTTGACTTTTCCTTCACCTACTCCACCCTTCTCATATCCAGTCTATACAGGAATCCTGCCAGTCCTGCTAGGCTTTCAGTTTCTCTTAGCTCTGTTTTGGCTTTTCCACCCTCACTACCAATCTTAGCTGAGATCCTTGTCTATTCTTGCTTGGGCTGTTTGACCTCCTAACTGATCTTTTTGTCACTAATTCTCTCTCTGTCACTCTCTGTCTCTGTCTCTCTCTCTCTCTCTCTCACTCTCTTTCTCTCTCTCTCTCTCACAGTTCACCCTTCATGAACTTCCAAATGATTATTTCTAATACAGAAAGATAGAGTTTATACCACACACACATTCATTCATTCATTTATATAGCACCTAATAAGTGCCAGTTACTATGCTAAGGTCTGAAGATAGAAAAAGAGCCAAAAGACAGTCCCTCTCCTCAAGGAGTTTGTGGTCTTATGAGGGAGATAACAAGCAAACAAATATATACATACAGGATAATTACAAATATATACATACATACAAACAAATATGTACATACAGGATGAACAAATATATACATACAGGAGATAATGAACAGAGGGAAGCTACTAGAATTAAGAAGGGCTGGGGAAGACTTCCCATAAAAGGTGGGATTTTAGTTGGGATTTGAAAGTAGGGAAATCAGTATGTCAGAGCAGAGTGGGACAATATTCCAAGCGCAGAGGACAGGTAGAGAAAATATTGGGTGCTGAGAGATACAGTGTAGAAATTGCAGATTCTGGGACTCTGCAACTTAACTCCAATCTCCTTTTCTGTCTTATATCCTGCTGAATTTTCTTCCATGAACCTTTATTTTGTATTTTTAGATTTCCCCCTGAAATAGCAAATGTTTCGACGTTGTTTACATGGTTCCATAGATCCAAGTCTTGAGCAAAATTAGACCAAACAAACTTAAAAGAAATACCAGCTGAAAACAAAAAAAAGTCAATCTAATTCCAACTATGTTAATTGTCCTTCCATTTACTGCCATCAGATACATTATTACTGACACTCCAAAGGTCTAGCCTCAGTTGATGAACATTTTTGCCCGTGTGGGGTGGTGTTCACAAGATGATACCTTGGAAAAGCCAATCTGGCAAGGATGCCTTAAAAAAGGTTTCCCTGACAAACCCCAAATGATTTTGACTAAAGACAATGGAAAGAGTCATTGGGTTTATTTCTGTCATGTGTCATAGTGTGTGACATACTGTTTTGGAAATTACTTTTTAAAAAAAAATGTTATCAATTTCATCTCTAGTCCATTTGGCCACATGCACATTTATGAACCATATCTTCCCCCCTCCCCACCCCTGCCCCATAGCATTCCTCCAGAATAGATGTTTTCTTTACATTTTTGTTCTGCACCAGAAAGACAGAATATTTATGAAAAGCATTTGGAAAATTCAAGGCTAGTGAAGTTGTCCATCCAATTTTTCTGCTGGCTTTGTAAACACAGTAACTAACGCTGGGCTGTATAACAAATGGCCATCACTTCCAAACTAATTTTGCTTTGTTTCTGTTGCAGGATCTTTGACACATTTTGTGCCATCGTGACTGGAAGTAATACCTGTGACCCTAATAAAGAGGCTGCATTTGATCATGAAGCTCTGCCCTAGGATATGAATGATTATTTCTGACTCTACAGCCTTCTTTGTTCAACGTTTATGGATTAAGATCTTTACAACATCAGCCATGAGGATGAAATATAAAATGACAGATGAAATTAAAGACATGCTTACAGAGAAACTTTGTTAATAGCCTTTTTTTCCTGCCTGACTTTAAATATGCCTTAAATATATTAACAGTCCAATAGTTTATTGATCAGCAAAGCTGGAGTATTTAATGGTGAGCTGACTGGGACTGGAGAGCTCATACTTGCCTTTAGATTATAAGGTGGTTAATTTGATAACCATCCAGGACACACTTGCATCCCAGGCTGACAGGACTGCTTGCTGAAGGAATGCAGAGACTCGAGAATCAGGAAATCTGGCTTTTGTTTCAGTGGCAAGACGCCCAAAGTTCATGTTGTATAACACAGAGTGGCTCATATTTTTAATCTCTTTTCCTCCAGTGTTCTACTCCTATCAGAAATGGGACTGGAGTAACTTACAGAGGGCAATTGGGGCTTTGGCCCAGGGTGCCAACATGGCAGAGGAGACTTCCTGGGAAGGGAGGGAGTTGATTCTTCCTCCCTGTGGCAACTGCCATCCCTGGTCTCGTTTTGTTGTCCTTGACTGACTGGTTCAGTCAGATTGTGTGAATCCTGTGTCCTGTCTTTGTTAACCAGTTCTCTCATTAAACAAACTTTACTCATTGTTGCTTTGGTACTCTGGTACACAGAGCTTTGAGCCTAGAGTTAAGAAGATCTGAGTTCAAATCCAGTTTCAGATATTTACTAGTTCGGTGACCCTGAGCAAGTTACTTAACCTCCGTGTGCCTTAATTTTCTCTTGTAAAATGGGGATAATACCAGTACCTACTTCCTAGGGTTGTTGTGAGAATCAGATGAGAGAATAACATGCTTAGAGGAGAGTAGGTGCTACATAAATGTTAACTTTTATTATCACCTATTGGGAGTCACCTTTCTCTCTAGGGCTTTTAGAGGAAGCCCATTCCCTCTCCATGCCTGCCTGCCCCTGCTTCTAGGTGTCCTGGATGTCACTGGCCTCCTTCTCACTCTTCACACTCAGGTCAATTCACCTCGGGACCAACAGTTCCTTGTTATAGCTCTGAAGATGGCATCCAATGGAAGAAATGCTATTTGTCCGACTTCCCTCAGCAAACACTTACTAAAGACTGGTTAGGATATGGAGACTAAAAAGAAGCAGACCCTGTTCTGAGGGAGCTTACAGTCTCTTGGGGCTGGGGTGGGAGATAACCTATATACAATACTAAGTTCAGACTACATACAAGATAACTTAACAACTTAGATTTTTAGAAACTTGAAGGTCAAATGTACAGGACTTGAGTCTGAGTTCCAGCTCTGATACTTGCTATGTGTGAACTTGTCCAAGGTATTTGCCCTCTTTGGGCCCCAGTTTTGCTTCTGTAAAATGGGCAGATTGGTTTAAATGATCCTTAAAGCCCCCTTCCCACTCTGGCTGCTTCTGATTGCATTCAGTGAAAGACATTAATCCATGGTGAGGGAAGAAGGGAAGAGGAGGATGGAGGAGGTTGGCTGCCTCCACTGATGCTGGAGAAGCTTTGATCCTGCCAGCCTTCTTCTTAGTGGCTACACTTTCCTACTCCTCTTCCCCACTTCCTTCCCTCTTACCCAAATTCCACATCTTGCAAACAGTATGTTGGGAGGTGAGGGAAGCCTGAGCAGGGGGTGAATAGGGTTGGACCTCACTGGGGAGAGGCAAAATCTTTTTCCTTCCCAAATAGCTCTGTGTGAGCACTAGAATTGATGTGAAACTACATTTTTCCATATTCAAATGTAAAATATTCTATATTTCTTTCTCTCTTTCCTCCTTCCTTTCTTTCTTCCTTCCTTCCTTCCTTCCTTCCTTCCTTCCTTCCTTCCTTCCTTCCTTTCTGCCAACATTAATTGTGTCCCTACTATGTGCAGGACACTGTGCTAGAAATTAAGGACGATACAAAGAGGGATCTCACAGAGTCTCTTGTGCCCCATGAGTTTGCCTCAGTGATGTAAGGGCAAAGTAGATTCCCATTAAATCCCCAGGATGATACAAACAAAACACCTTGGTAGCTCAGAGGTAAGAGAGAAAATTTGAGACTGGAGTATAGAAAGGAGGCTACATGGAGGAGGTGGCTTTGGAGCTGAAACATTGGGGAAGGCATTCCAGGTGCCGAATGGGCAAGAGTTTATGGTTCGTCCAGCTTGGCCAGAGCAGAAAGTTCATGTGATAAGATGATGAACCCTGGTATGGTTTTGGAATGTTGGGGCTCCTCTGTGTGCCTCCAGATGCCACTGAATATGTGCATATCAGGGGACATTATCTATGGCTGTGTGAGCACCCCCAAGGCAAGGCCTGGGACCTCTCTAGACTTGGAATCTCCTCTAGCCCATGCACAGTGCCCTTAATGCAGTCACTATTCAATAAAGATTTGTCACTGCTTTCCCCCTTGCATTGGAAGGTTCTAACCTAGTGCTCACACAAGACACAGATTCATCCAGACATGGGATGGGGACTCCCACTTAGTTCAGGGGGCCCTGGTTTTGTTGCTCTTTTTTTCTTTGAAGGGAACTGGATCCAGGAGAGGACTGGCCCAAATACCAGCCCAGTGGGTACCCAGTGGAAAAGCAGTCTTCATTGTGGGAGAGGGGAGGCATAATGCCAGTAACATCGGCAGCAGAAGCTGACATTAGGAACTGATGTTTACACAGCCCTTTAAGGCTTATAAAACCCTTTAGTCACATCTTATGTTAGGCACTCAACAGTCCTATGGGGTCACGATTACAGGTTTTATTGCCTTTATTTTACAGAAAAAAGAACTGCGCTTTAGAGAGATGAGGTGATCTGCCCAGGGCTGCCTAGCTAATGACTGACAGAGGTGGCTTTTGTACATCGGTCTCACCGATTGAAGGTCCAACACCCTACTCAATATGCCACACGATATTGGACAGACTGTGAACATATTTCATCAAAATAATTTATGCCCAAAACATCCTCAAAAAACTCTTTTAAAATCCCTGGGCAAACACTTTACAATATAGGATGTGTTGTTTTTTTTTTTTTTTAAATTTAAATCATTGATCCACTTGGAATTTACAGTTGTACAAAGTGTGAGATATGGATTTAATCCCAGTTTTGCCATGCTGCTGTTCAATTTTCCCAACAGAGTTTATCGACTAACGGTCCCCTTACCCAAGGTTTTTTGATCCTGAATTTGTCAAAGTAGTCTATTGTCTGCCTTTGGTTTTCATCTTGCATTTTCTCTTCCTATGCCATTGATTTGTGTGTGTGTGTGTGTGTGTGTGTGTGTGTGTGTGTGTGTGTATGTTTTATCCACTCCCACTAGTTTTTGATAATTATCTCTTTATAGTATGATCTGAGATTTGGTGACAAGTCCTTCACAATGTAACACCTCCAAAGATGATGCCCAGAAGAGGAAAGAACTTGAAATGATTTTTTCCTCCTGTCCTTCAAAATACCGTCAGAGGTCACTTTGAACTATCTAAAGCTTGTCCCATCTGAACTCATAAAGGAGGGCCTAGAATCAGTAAAGGAGGGTTTTTTCTCCCTCCCACTTTGAAAACTACCAGGGTTTAGCATCCATTCATGGGTGTACCTCAGGCCTGATCAGGCAGTGGGCCCCAACTCCTCTTTGCTGCCAACCCACCCATCACTTTTCATCTTGTCCACAAGGACAGCATGAAAGACTTTATCAGATGCTTGGCTGAAATCCAGGTCACTATTTCTGTGGCATCTCATGGTTGACAGGTCTAGTGAGTGCCTTTGAGGCACAATATCAGAGACTACCATGGTCTAGTAGGAAGAGTGATGGTGCCAGAGTCTTAGGGACTGGGTTAGAATCCTGACTCAGCATTAAGAGCTGCAGAACTGTGGACAGATGACATGACCTTTCTTTCTTTTTTTTTTTATTTAACTTTTTACATTCATTTTCACAAAATTTTGGGTTCCAAATTTTCTCCCCTTTTCTCCCCTCCCCCCACCCCAATACCCCGAGCAATCTAATTTTCCCTATCTCCAATCTGCCCTCTCTTCTGTCATCCCTCCCTTCTCTCGTCTCCATCTTCTCTTTTCTCCTGTAGGGCCAGATGACTTTCTATTCCTCATTAACTGTATGTCTTCTTTCCTAGTAGCAACACAATACTAAACAGTTATTCCTAAAACTTTGAGTTCCAAATTCTCCCCATCCCTTCCTCCCCACCCATTCCCTTTGGGAAGGCAGGCAATTCAATATAGGCCATATCTGTGTAGTTTTGCAAATGACTTCCCTGATAGTCGTGTTGTGTAAGACTAACTGAATTACCCTCCATCCTATTCTGCCCCTCATTGTTTCTCTTCTGTCTTTTGATCCTGTCCCTCCCCAGGTGTTGACTTCAAATTGCTCCCTCCTCCCTTTGCCCTCCCTTCCACCAACCCCCCCCTTGCTTATCTCCTTCTCCCCCACTATCCTATACTGTAAGATAGGTTTTCATACCAAAATGAGTGTGCATTTTATTCCTTCCTTTAGTCAAATGTGATGAGGGTAAACTTCTTGTTTTTTTTTTCTCAGCTCTCCTCTTTTTCCCTCCACTAAAAAGTCTCCTACTTGCCTCTTAAATGACATATAATTACCCCATTCCATTTCACCCTTTTTCCTCCCACTACATTTCTCTCTGACCATTTACCTTAATTTCTTTTAAGATATGGTCCCATCCTATTCAATTCAATCTGTGCTCTCTGTCTCTGTATGTGTGCATGTGTGTATGTGTGTGTGCGTGCATGCATGTACATGTGTGTGTATGGACCCACCAACTACCCAGATACTGAAAAGTTTTAAGAGTTACAAATATTTTCTTTCCAGGTAGGAATGTAAACAGTTCACTTTGGTAAGGCCCTTAAGACTTCTCTTTGCTGTTTACTTTTTCATGCTTCTTCTCATTCTTGTGTTTGAAAGTCAAATTTTCTTTTCAGCTCTGGTCTTTTCATCAAGAATGCTTGAAAGTCTTCTGTTTCATTGAAAGACCATATTTTCCCCTGAAGTATTATACTCAGTTTAGCTGGGTAGGTGATTCTTGGTTTGAGTCCTAGTTCCTTTGACTTCTGGAATATCCTATTCCACGCCCTTCGATCTCTTAATGTAGAAGCTGCTAGATCTTGAGTTATCCTGATTGTATTTCCACAGTACTGAAATTGTTTCTTTCTAGCTGCTTGCAAGATTTTCTCCTTGAGCTGGGAGTTCTGGAATTTGGCCACAATGTTCCTAGGAGTTTCTCTTTTTGGATCTCTTTCAGGTGGTGATCGATGGATTCTTTCAATACTTATTTTGCCCTCTGGTTCTAGAATGTCAGGGCAGTTTTCCTTGATAATTTCATGGAAGATGATGTCTAGGCTCTTTTTTTGATCA
This sequence comes from Bettongia penicillata ogilbyi, assembly GCA_023548195.1. NCBI lineage: Eukaryota > Metazoa > Chordata > Mammalia > Diprotodontia > Potoroidae > Bettongia > Bettongia penicillata. The sequence goes on along the minus strand of JAJHZJ010000324.1, from coordinate 4,843,413 downwards.
TGACTTTCAGGTAGTCCCATAATTTTTAAATTGTCTCTCCTGGATCTATTTTCCAGGTCAGTTGTTTTTCCCATGAGATATTTCACATTCTCTTCCATTTTTTCATTCTTTTGGTTTTGTTTTGTGATTTCTTGGTTTCTCAGAAAGTCATTAGCCTCCATCTGTTCCATTCTAATTTTTAAAGAACTATGTTCTTCAGTGAGCTTTTGAACCTCTTTTTCCATTTGGCTCATTCTGCTTTTGAAAGCATTCTTCTCCTCATTGGCTTTTTGAACCTCTTTTGCCAATTGAGTGAGCCTATTTATCAAGGTGTTATTTTCCTCAACATTTTTTTGGGTCTCCTTTACCAAGGTATTGACCTGTTTTTCATACTTTTCTTGCATCTCTCTCATTTCTCTTCCCAGTTTTTCCTCCACCTGTCTAACTTGCTTTTCAAAATCCTTTTTGAACTCTTCCAAGGCCTGAGCCTACCCGACATCCCCCTGGGATGTCTGGGGTACCGAGGCCCCGCCCTCCACGTCTTTCCCTGACGGCAAGAATATGTCCTCGTCATCGTCAGATCCAAAAGTCGGGATCATTTGCATTTGTTGGAAAAAACTCTCTATAGTCTTATTTTTCTTCCCTTTTCTAGTCATTTTCCCAGCCAGTTACTTGACTTCTGAGATTCCTGTCCACCCCCGCCTAGATCTGCCCAGCTAGTGCTTGGGGTCTGAGATTCAAATGGGCTTTCCGTGGCAGGCGTTGCTGCTAATCAATGTGAGCTTTAGTTCTGGTGCTGGGGTGGGGGCAGGGCCGCCTCCCAGGCTCAGCTCCCTCAGGTGGTTTATGCAGAGACTTTCAGTAATGAAGATCCTGCCTGCTGCTGGGGGAGTCCCGGGCCTCCCCCGCCTCTGCCTCCACCACTTCCTGCCCCCCCGTCTCTGCCGCCGCCTCTTCCTCCTGAGGGGGCCCGAGTCACAGAGACACCCCGCTCCCCTCTTCCAGCCCAACTGTCTCTCTCACTGACCTGTAGCTTCTGTGGGCGGAGGGACCTTCCAGGCCGCCGGAGCTTCTGTCCCTGAAGCCTGCTTGGATCAGCTTCTCTGGGGCTGCGGCCAGGGCAGCGTTGGGGTAGGGTCCACTTTCCGGGGCGTGACAGACCCTGGGGACGGCTCTCCAGGGCTCTCTGGAACGGAAATCTCTTCCACTCTGTTTCTGCACACCTTTCAGTGATCCAGAACTTATGGGGATCTCTTTTTACATTAATTCTATGGGCTGTCAGTCCGGAGCGCGTAAACATGCGTCTTTCTACTCCGCCATCTTGGCTCCGCCCCTGTCTGATTCTTTCTTGACAGTTTCTTCCTCTGTAAAATAAGACTAAAAATTCCTGGAATAACTGCTTCCAGGATCGTTGTGAGTTTTGAGTGTTATAATAAATGTAAAAAAGTGCTTTACACACTTGAGCTAACACATAAATAGCAGCTTGGATGATTGTTTTTTGTGGCTGTTAGGCTCATTATTTATCTCTTGTCTTTCCATAGACGTTGCCTCCCCAAAGGTTTTAACCTTTGATCCTTTTCTCTTCTGGTATCCTGACCAGAGCTGTCTAGTTCCTTAAAAAGAAAAAAACCCCAACAAAATCTAAACCTAGATTCCTTGAGCTTAGTGGGAGTCCCCACCCCATGAGTGCTGGGGAGATGCAAAGTTTGGAGAAGCATTAGTCACTGACTTGGTGGTGTTCACCCTGCTAGGGTGAGAGATCCGAGGAGAGGGAATGCAGTCAGTATGGTGGGGTAGAGGAAGATTGGAGAGGATGCTCTTTAGAGCCCAAGATCCCAAACAGGAAATGGGTTTAATGTAGCAAAAACAAGTCCATTTCATTGCGACCACGATGGTCATCATCATATGTACCCAGCACACAGTAGGTACTTAATATATGTTTGTTGAGTGCCTGACTGATCATTTCAAATCAAGGCCTCACTTTTTTCTATCTGCAGAAACAAGAGCTTATTGGACTTTGCTATGAAAAGGATGCCTAAACGAGCGATGGGTGCATAGAATGGAAGCTCTTTGAAAGCAGGGATGTTTGGTTTTTGTATGTCCATCTTCGGTATCAGGGCTTGGCACTTAGTAGATTCTTCATCAGTGGTGTTGACTGACTGAGAGCAGGGATTGTTTCATTGGCCTTGTACTCTCAGCAATAGAACTTGCTGAGTTGAATGTTGAATTGAATCCTGTCTGTGCTGCTTGCTAACTAACTCTGAGTTCTGGACCTCTCTAAAAGGAGGGTGTAGGACTAGGTGACACCCCAGAAGTTCCAGTCTCCTAAGCTAGCAGCTCCAAGTTGATTCTTGGGCCACAAAATCCTTGCCAGGTTTGACCATGTGATCCACTCCACTCAATAAATCCCAGGCTGATCAGAGTCAGGGGTTGAATTAAGCAAACACTTTTAAGGCTTCATAAGGTGAGGTTAAAGGTGATAAACACTGCTATAAGGATGAGCTGAGGACCCATAGATCACATAGGAAATCCAGCCCCACAGTACTATAAAATGATCACTAAGACGAATGGATGAAGCAGTCTTCTATGGAAGCCAGAATGAGTGTCTGGGCAGAGTCGGGGATGAGGGCAAACCAGTGAGGTAGAGTGAGGACACAGCTAATGTGAACCATTTTCCCACACAAGAGAGCAGGCTCAGTCTGTCCCCTATCTTTCCCAGCTCAGGCTAAGTGTAGACAGACTAGGGGAGGGTCTAAAGTCAGCCTGGATTTCCCTGGAATATTGAGCCTGTGCAGAGTCCCTAACCAGTCACTACCCATGTTTTGAAGGAAAACGGTTATTAAACTGATTTGTAGCAGCCAGAGAAATGGCTGGAGGGAGGGGGAGAACTTAGGAGACCTTGGTACTAGTTTGGGCTTTGGAGCTAACCAGTTCTGTGTCTGTGGCATGGGAAGGTACCAAGCCTTGGGGACATTTGTTTCCTCTTCTGTAAAATGAATGGGGGCAGACAGTGTGATCTCCAAGAGTCACGGCAGCTCTAGAGCCTACAATGTCAGAGCTTGAAGGAACCTCAGAGGGATTCTTTCTAGAATGCCTCTGGTCAGGTGGCCACTCAAGCTCCACTTGAAGATGATGCTCCATCTTACTGAGTCAGCTGGGTATGGTAGAAAGGGACCAGCTTGACTGGAGTCCTGGGTTTGATACTCACACCCTGTGCCACACTAGGCAAAACATCTAACTAGCACAGACAGAGGGGATGGAGGGGAACCTTTGAGGGAAGAAGCTGGGGAAACTGAGAAAAGCCCTGCAGGAGGTGGTCCTTGGCCCAGTCTGAAAGGAAGGCAGAGGAAGGGAAGAAGAGGGGTGCAGCCAATGCAAAGGACCAAAGATAAGTGATGGAGGGCCCTGGGAGAGACCTGAAAGGGCGAGAAAATCGGAAAGGTCGAAGGGGACAGGCTGGGAAAAGCTCAAAATAACCCCCCCAAAGGGCTTTTCCTCACTCCTGGAGGTAGTAGGGAGTCCTGGGATTTATTGAGTGGGGAAGATCACATGGTTGGACATGCACTTTAGGAAAAACTGAGCGGAGGCTTTGGGGAGAGCCTGGGTTCAGGCAAGATCGGGGGTAGGGGGGAAGTCGGCTTGAAGGTTGTCCAGGCCGCCTCCTCGAACACCTTCATTCATCCACAAAAGGAGCAGTTGCATCTCCCTTGGCCACAGTCCATGAGTCGTTGACTGTCAAGTGTGATAAGAAAATAGAATCCCAGGGCTGAGAGTGGGAAGCACCTTCATGAACCCCAAGTCCACCTGAAGGAAGGCCACTAGGCTGGACTGATGGAGTCGTTTATGTAGCCTCTGGGGTTTTAGTTCAAAGTGATGCATCCCAAGACCATTTCTGTCAGTCTCATGGAAAACTATGAGGCTAATGAGGTATTGAGAATGAATTATGATAGGTGAATTTATGGAGGGCTTTAAACTTTGCAAAATGTTGAGCTAACACATAAGTAGCAGCTTGGATGATTGTTTTTGTGGCTGTTCTGATCTGATCTCACTTGAGCCTCACCAGAACCTTGTGAGGGAGGGCTCTCATTACTCCCATCTTATATGAGGATACTGAGGGTGGCAAGTGACTTGTCCAAGCTGTGTAAATCGTCAGTCTCCATCTTGAAGATAAGGCAGAGGACATCTAGGCTAATGCCCTCATTTTACAGGTGAGGACAGCCAGGCAACAAGCATTTATTCACCATTTACTGTATGCCAGGCACAGGTGCTAAGCACCAGGGATATGAATACAACTCCTAAGGACCTTTCATTCGAACAGGGGAAGATAATACACAGAAGGGAGCTGAAAGCATGATTGGGGTGGGAGGGTAAAGGGGGTGGGGAGGGGTATAAATCTAGGGAGTCAGAAGCAGAAGTAGGGAGACCAAATGTTGACTGACCTGGACTTGGCCCCAAAATAGAGGTTCCAGGAGTAACTCCGGAGGTGAGACTTCTAGGGTGAGAAGGTCTCAGGAACTGAGGAATGTGTGTGTGTGTGTGTGTGTGTGTGTGTGTGTGTGTGTGTGTGTGTGTGTGTGTAATAAACATTTATATAGTGCCTACTATGTGCCAATCACTGTGCCAAGTACATTTTTACAAGTGTCTCGTTTGTTTTTCACATTCACCTGTGAGGTAGGTGCTATTATTCTCCCCATTATACAGTTGAGGAAACTGAGGCAATTAGAGGTTAAGCGACTTGCTCAGGTTCACAGAACTTGCACATGTCCCAAGTCTTCCTGTACCCAGACCCAGAGCTGTATCCTTGGAGAAGCCCAGAGCACCTGAGGCAGAGCTGGGATGGCAGCCCAACATGGTGGGCCTGGGACAACTCTAAGAGAGCTCAGGTCCCTGCCTGCAGCACTGTGCTTAATTAATGGTTGATTAGAAATGCTACACTCTCTTAGCTCACCCCCTTACCATGGTGTTCTAAAGCTTCACAGGACAGAGCAGGTATTACCTTGCAGCAATTTTAAACCCAAGAATTTTCTAAGTAATTTGGAGGAAATGATGCATTTTGAAGGGTGAATTGGGTTGGGCTTTGGAACTTTTCCAGCTGTTTCTCCTCCCCCCCCCTTTTTTTTTTTAAAGATAAAAGGGTTTTTGCAGAATCTCTTGGTCAGCTCTGAGGTCTGACTACCTACTCTCAGTAGCGGAAGTTCAAGGAGTCTCTAGGATGCTCATCTGCCTAGATCCTCTCCTTGGCTCAGAAAATCAGCAAGGCAGACAGAGGAGGGAACAGAACATTTACGTCACCGTACTGCCAGACCTGCCTTTCTTGTCCCCGGGGACCCTTCAAAAACTGACATTGGCTGGGACTCAGGATATATCGTGTCTGTCCATAGGACAGAAAATGGTGGTAGCCAAGTTCTGCACTAAAGCCCAGAGAATCTGGGACTGTAAGATTCAAACCTTTGAGATCACCTTCTGTAGGGGTTGGGGGGCTTCCCCAAGACTCTTAGGTATTAAAGGCATGTTCTCTGTCTCTTTCTGTCTCTGTCTATCTCTTTGTCTCTGTCTCTGCCTTTCTCTCTGTTTTTGTCCTTTTCTACTCTCCTTTCTCTCTTTACCTCTGTCTCCCTGTCTCTCTCCTCACCCCTTTAATATTGCTTCATATTTATTTGTAAAGATTTTCTTTTTTTGTATGTGAATGTGTCATTTCCTTCCAGAAGAATGTAAACTCCTTCAAGGCAGGGACTTTTCCATTTTTGCACACAGTGCCTATCACATCATAGGGGCTCATAAAACTTGTTGAATTGACTCCAACATTGAAGCAGGAGAGAGGAGAGCTCATTCTTTGCCCCTCCACATAGACATATTCCATTAGCTGCATGACTCTGGGCATGTCACAACCTCTCTTGGCCATCAAGCATCCATCTGAAGGCATGTGGTTAGAGCAGAGAGTAGCAATGTCACTGGATCAATAGCTTTCGAGGTAGGAGGGACGTTATAGGTCCTGTATCCGAGGCCCCTTCTAGTGCTAGGTGCTGATTCTTCGGCTTCTTTTTCCATCTCACTTGCCGTATGCCTGCAGTGGACTTAATCTACTTCATTTTGTTGTCAAGGATCAAGATACGATAAAAATGAACCATTGTCACAAGGCTCCTAGGAAGCCAGATTCATGGCATTGCACAATCTCAGTCAGAAAGGACCTCAGAGGCTTTTAGTGGAGCCTGTACCTGAATAAGAATCCCACCTAGAACATGGAAAGTGGTCATCTAGCCTTGCCATTTGGTAGTGCAGTTCTTGGCCTGGAGTCAGGAAACCGCAGACATTTATTAGCTGTGTGACCCAGGGCAAGTCACTTAACCCTGTTTGCCTCACTTCCTATAAAAATGAGCTGAAGAAGGAAATGGCAAACCACTCTGGTGTCTCTGCCGAGAAAACCCCAAATAGGGTCAGGAAGAGGTAGGCGACTGAAAACGACTGAAAGACAATGACCCTGAGCAGGTCAGTTAACCTCTATTTGCCTCATTTTCTTCAAATGTGAAAAGGAAATAATAACAGCACTTATGTTTCAGGCATTTGTAGTTGGTGCTATGTAAACGCTTATTTCCTTACTCCTTTCCCCTCTCAGATGGAAGCTCTTCAGTGAAGAGGGAATTCACCACTCACCAGGGCAACCCACTTTTGTCAGCATCAGGCCCCACCCCCAACTAGACTGTAAACACAAAGGATGATTCCATTCTTGTATTTTTATCTGCAGCCTTGTAGTTGAGTGGTTGGCACATAGTAGGCGCTTAATGCTTGCTGATTGATTGACTGGATGACATTAACATCTCTGACAAACAAAAGCATTCAGTCCTTCCTGACACCATTCCGTTCACTTGCTTTGTGCAGTAGCTTCAAAACACCATCAACAAAAATAGTGTCAGATAAACGAAACTGCCTGCTGAGGTCAGATAATATTGCAAAGGGGACCCTACTGGGAGAGTTTACTCAAGGAATATGGAAACATCACCATCCTTTTTACTCATTGTTCTGTGCTGGTCAAGTTGGAAATAAAACATTGCGTCTTAGAATCCCTGGCTTGTCTGCTCCATGAGACCCGTCCTGATTCCCTCCAATACTGAATCAGATTCCTTGGGCATATGATGTACAGGGTTGACATTTACTGATCAGTGCCCTCTCTCCCACAGAGGTCGGGGAGATTTCCTTTGTCTTTCTCTCCCTAGTGCCTAGAGTGCCTGACATACAGCCAGTGTTTAATAAGTGTTGTTGAACTGAATTACCTACTGAATAATTTCTATTACAAAGACATTTTGGCAATATGCTAAAGCTATTCCAGACTTCACCAAGTTTTTCTCTCTTACCTTCCAACACATTCAGGGTAGTCTTTTCTTTGGTTAGCAGTACCTGTTAAAGTCACAATTTTATAGCATTCAGTAGAACTGGGTGAAGAATGCAGTCATCCTATTGTTTGCCAAATCTGGAAGCTAAGTTTGCCCCTGTTCTATCCCACCACCCGGTAAAATATAAGCTGCCAGAGAGCAGGGGATGTTTTCTTTTTCTCTTTGCATCCCCAGTGCCATGTACGTCCTTGGAATTTAACAAATACTTGTTGAACTGAGTGAAATTAAGAGAAACAAAGTTCATACGGAGACAACTCCTTTGTATGATTCAAAGGCTGTTACAAAAAAAATGGATAATATGCTTGAAGTATATGACTAATGAGAATATATATAGCCCTTTGGAGACAGCACCAGTATATAATTATTGTGAAGATTTCACAGACACATAAATATAACGATTTCGGCTAAGTAAATTGCTAGCTACCAATGAAATCAATGTAGCCCCTTCAGAATTAGAAATCATTTGGATTGGTAGGTGGTGGTAAATGATTCACCTTCACAGTTATCTCTGGAACAGTGATAGAGAAGCCAGCCTGCTAGCTGGGTTGCATTTACATCATTCTTCATATCCTGTGGAGTTTATCAGAAGATCTCTGGTCCCTGCTGATTCCCAACCCCATATTTTGATAAGCTTCAGCCCAGCATGACTCAATGGTGGGTTGGAGGAGCTAATATTGTTTACCACAGTTGGCATCCTCCCCATAATATTTTTCCAAGAAACACTGATGTGTTTAAAGGTCAGGTTGATACTGATTTGATGGCATAATATGAATTCATCTTTCTAGGGGGAAAATGGTGTACATGTCTTGGGATAAAGGTTAAACTGTTTTTGGTGCACAGAATAGGTCAAAGATATGAGACTTTAATACACAAAGCATAATTATGAGTTATGGACAGCTAGATGAATGCAGGCTAGGTTTGCATAGTGAAGTCTTCAATCTCACTGCAGCCTTAAGGTTATTTGATGTACTTTATTTGAGGAAAATTTTGCCCCAGATGAAAAGCTTGGTTAGGAAAAGTTTGCTATATCCTCAGTTTGATGGATGGGTATCTACTGTTATGACAGTCACGATTTGAGGGAGAGTAAGGACTGACACATCTCTTGTCCAAACAACATGGAGTCCAGAGTTGAGAACTACCACCTGTGAATTTGTGGTTTCGGTAAAGTAGAAAGAAAGCTTCTCCTGGTCCTAGATGTTGATAGGGAAAAATCAGGCCTTGGAGTAGAGGGGTTTAATCTCACCTGACTCTGCAGCTGAGTGACCATGGATAAGTCATTTAACCATCCTGAGACTCAGGGTTTGTAAAGCCTGTCTTACAGCACTTGGATGCCACAAGAGAGCTTGTATCTGAAGGAGCATATCAAAGCCACTGAGAGATGGTGGTGTAGCGGGTAGAGAATATGAGTCCTATATTTAGCACATGCTGGCTCTATGACCCTGGGCAAGCCATCCATCAGTGCCCTAGAACTCTGTAAGACTTTAAATTACAGGTGAATGAATGAATGAAAAAGCATTTATCAAAGTACTTACTGTGCACTAAGTGATAGGAATAAAAAACTCAAGGTAAAGACAATCCCTGACGGCAGGGAGCTTACTCTCTAATACAGAAGACAATACATAGAGAGGAATGTGATCAGGGAGAGATAATTGGATTTGGAAAATTGGACCCAATGTGGGGAGTGGAGCTTTGAGGGGCTGATGAAATGATCGAGGTTCCAGAATTAGAAAGGGGGTAGATTTGAAGGGGATATAGTACAGGCTCTGATGAGAAGTTTTTGAGGGAATGCAGAGAAGCCTGTGCCACCATGGCAATCACCAGTCATCATGGTTGGTGGGCATTGGGAGTATCCCATACAGGTTCATGTCTTCTCCTCCAACAACCACAGCCAAGTAATGGTGCATTTGTATTGTCTCTGCGTTCTGTTTCAATGTGCCCCCTTTCTTCATCCTTGGGAGTGCAAAAGCTTATGGTTGGGGCTCACGGCATGCCACAGAAAGGCATTGACTCTCTGCCGTTCAGCTCCTCATCCCTGAGCTGGGTGAGGGTTAAGTCATGCAAGGGGATAGTGTAGTGGAGAGCCCAGGGCCTGGGGTTGGATGCTGTCTGGTCACTTTCTGGCCATGGCCACAGACAAATTTCATAATTGCCCTTAGATTTCTCACCAGTGAAATGGGAATGATTTCTGCTATCATAAACCTTAACATGCCATCAAAATGTGAGTAATGGTTTTAGAGAAATGGGCTTCCCTCTGGGTCTGGCACTTTGCACAATGCCTGGCACATAGTAGGCACTTAGTAAATGCTTTATCCTGACTGACTGATTTACCATAATTAAAAGTAGAATGCCTCCTGAGACAGTCTCTTGGGGTGCAAGGTTTACTTTCTGAGGCAGATGGAACGCAGCTGCTTTGGACAGAGAGGAGGGAGTCAGGCCAGCAGTGCTAAAAGCATTAGACCATTATTACCCCTTACACAAGGGGTTAATAATAGTAACAATCACCATAGTATTTGACATCTGTGTGAGCTATGGCGCCCACATGTCAGATATGTGTGTGGGTTGTATAAATTTATAAATATGGGGCAAGCATGGCATGGAGTCTGCCCACCCATCAGAGAGTTGGAGAAGGGCCATACTTGTGCCATGACCATGGTAGCTGTGGGAGGGGGTGGCAAGGAACAGGCAAGGTTTGGGATGGCTGAGTCAAAGCACACTCTCCTCCAGTTCTCACGAGGGCTGTGGGGTAGGATTGTATTTCTGGTCTAGAGTAAGTAGTCTGAAGGAAAGCTATTTCCCCAATGCTCTTCAAGGAGAGGCTAGCCTTTGCACACACCAGCTTATGCTTCCCACCAAACATGTTACACAAAAGACTGTCACAAATAGAGAATAACGAGTAAGCCCATTTACCCAAAGAAAAGCACAAGCAGGGATTGGAGGAGCCCTACAGATTAAAATATGCCAGAAAATACTCAAGATTAAATAGGCTCTCCTGCTGAGAGCAAGATCAGATCTCAGCTCATGCAAAGAGAGAGAGAACAATCTTAGGGAGAGCTTCTCTCTCAGACGTCTCTAGAATTTGAGACATTGGAAGTAAGAGGACATGGCCAGGGCTTGCTTCCAGGCATGGCCCTGGCTTAGTGGGCGGTTGTCCCCCATTCAAAGCCCATCTCTCTTCATTGCTTCCTGGGAACTCCTTTCTTCATGCATCCCTTCTGAAGCCGCCTCCTGTAAATTCCTTACACAGAGATGTAGCTTGACACCGGACATTCTTCCTGTTGTCAGGGGCCGCATATCCCTCCATGTCCTACCAGCACACCAAACCCCTCAGGCTTGAGTGGGAGCCAGATTACATTTGTGGCACATGTTATCTCAACTCCCACTCTCACTGATAAGTTAGTCCTCAGATCTTGTCCTCTCAGGGATCTAAGGGAAGGGATTAGAGAGGGGGGGCATATCTTTCTGGTCTTATGACTTATGAACTCCTGACAATTTCCCCTGTATTTTCCCCTGTGATTATGTGGATTATTATTTGGTTGGCCAGACTCAACTGGCTTTTAGAAAGGGGTCCCCCAAAATTTGTGACACACTCCAGCACATATAAAGTCCAGAGGAAAGTGGGCTCTTGCTTAGAAAGTCCATATTGCCAAGAAGCAAGTCACAACTCCTACCAATCCTTTTGCTGGCATCCTTAGATGGCCCTCCTAGGTCTGGTTCAGCTTCTTCTGGTTTTTTTGTGTGAATCTGCATCCTGTGTATTTTTGTCTCCAGATGCAGACATGACACAGGATGGTGATGGGAAGATGGGATGGCCCAAATCCTCAGATCTTTCAGAGGTCACTCTCTAGGCAAGTGGAGTGGAACAGAGGTCATCACAGTGTAACCCCAACCAGCCACTCCAACCAGGCAGTTGGCTAGACCTGCCCTCTTTGTTCACCACTTACTTAAATCTCCCTGGCTCCAAACTAGCTTCTTTTATGCAAGCCAATTGGAAGAGACTTCCTGTCAACATCACTACAGTTCGCCCAATGGATGTCAAGGACTTTTTGGTACTTAGTCTGGAGTTCTTGATTAATTGGGATGTGTTCTCACCTAGTTAAGGTGTCAGGTTATGGCATTTTATACTTTAAGTGGGGTAATTGTCTATTCTAGTTCTATAGCACTTTAAAGAAATAAAGGACTGATTTCACATGGTCTTTTCTATTCCAAGATACTGGTAGCTTGTAGGTGAGTAGGTGAGAAGATATTTTTAAGTTCTGTGCTGGGACAGAAAAAGGGCCCCCATGCTCAATAGAGGCATTTTGTTTGTTTGTTTCTATAGAATTTAAACTTGGGACTAGGAACCCTGGGATTTTAGTGGAAGTTTTCAGGGAAAAGATTTGGACCCTGACAAAGGGATCAGAGAGCAAAAGTTGGCATTTGGTGACACCGGATTGAGTATAAAGACAGGGCATAATTCTTGCAGCAGATTTTTTGCTCATAGGATCTCAGATCGAGAGAGGGACCTTACAGAGACCATGCTTAGGGACCTTCACACTCCTCTGGTTATCAATCCAGGGCCTATCACCAACTCCCTGCTGCTGTTTGTATGGGCAGGTTTACAGGGAAGCAGCTAGAGGACAAGGAGACACTGAAGGTAAATGAGAAAGTGGGGATGGTAGAAGGGCAATTGTGGGAGAAGACAGGATGGAATGGGGTCATTTGTGCAGGAGGAAATGTTGTCCTTGTCAGGGAGAGGGTCTCCTCATCTTCTGAGACTGGAGTAAAGGAGGAGGCAGGGCAGAGAGTGCTGGAGTGATAGGAGATGAGGAAGAGGCAGGGAAGAGGGTGAATGGCCTACGTTTTTCTGTAAAATCAATTTTTCAGTAAAACTGGCAAGGGTCTGTAACGCCAATTATGGAAGCATATCTGAGGGCTGCTTCTGTGAATAATTGTAAGAGTCTAATCTCAAGGTATAGTGAACACTCTGTTTATTCAGAACTAAACCTTATAACATAACAATTTACATGTATCATTGTATCTCCAAAATACAATCAGAGAGGTCTCAGGTCAGGGTCTTCCCTAGCACAACACATCCTTAAGGGGTAGCAGAAAATATCACACCATCCTCCCCTGGATCACAATAAGTTACAATCCCTCAGTCCAAACAGAGTGCCCAAGTAAAGTCCCTTCACTTTGACTTGAGGCTGACTTCCAAGCCCTGTGACTGACCACTCCTGGCTTCTGCCTGGGCAGCTCTCCTCCTGCTCCTTGTCTCAACTTGTCAGGGAAGGGACTGCTCCACTTCAGGCTATTCCTACTCCTGCCTGAATCCAGGCACAGCAGGCTCCAGGGGCTCCAGTCCCCAACTTCTTTATCTGGAAAAACAAGGCTTAACAGGACAGTAACAACATTTACACACATTACCAGCACCACCATCTCAAGTCTCTTTCCAAACCCAGAGGCTCTGTGGTGACAGCTTTTAAAAGGGGCTTAGGCTAAGCCTGCTTTCCATAGGCAAATCCCTGCCCTATAGTTGACTTTGGTTTGAGTGAGGGAAGGCTGTGCAAGGTCACCAACCACGCTTTCTTCTCCATCTGGGTCCAGTGGCCTGATATTCATCAGGACGGCTGGAGATGGCCCAGGATGCAACGTGAGACCTTGGCTCTTTTGGGCTAAGGTCTTATAGCATTCTCACTTTGAGCGAGACACACCCATTCAACAAATAGCCTTCTTTAAGTAGTTACTCAAGGGATGGCTCCTTTAATAAAAAAAAAAAAAAATTAAAGTGAGGGAGTAGACCCTCAGAGTTCCTGGGTAAAAGAGAAACAATTACTATTCAGTATTTAAAGTCAACTGGAAGTCAAGTCATCATCTTGATGTCATAGTCCTCTTGAAGAATGAAGGACAAGCACAACCCTGCCACACAGCTCAATTCACTTTCAAAGGCGGGAGGCTCCTTCATCGAGTCTCAGCAGAGGCTGCTCCCAGTTCTCCCAATGCTTCAACTCTCAAAGCTCAATGTTCATCTCCTTCAGATGGGTTCACATGGAGAGGGGGGTGCTTTAAACAATGGCTACCCAGGTCTTCTTCTGGGACATCAAGAGTTCTTCCCTCAAGTGAGCCCCAAGGAGTTATCAAACTTGCAGTTTACATAGGTTTTTCTTGGCATCTGATTGGCTGAGCATGAAACTCAACGTCTGATAGGCTTAGTGTCCCAAGGCATGAAAGCTGGTACCTCAGCGCTCAAGGTGTCACAGTTGTGGATTACCAGGCATTAATCCTTCAGATGTTTACAATTTAATCTGAGATTGGGAAACTGAATTAAAAAAAAAAAGACAGCAAAAATCCCAGCTTGCTTGATGTAACAGGGTCCTAGCTCAGAGGGTGAGGGGAGGTTTAAGGAGAAATTAGGTTTAGAAGGGCTGAGGGATAGGATGTTAATTAGGAAGGTATAAAAAGATTGTCTAGCAGCAGTGGGGGCCCACGTGAGGCCCACTGGTTCTCTGAGTCCATTGGCAGAAGGAATTCTTGGTTGAAGAAACTCTCTGCCCAAGAGGGAGGGCAACTTTTCTGCAGGGCTTACAGAGTTGCCCAGAGTCCTGAAAGATTACATGATGAATCAGATTCACATGGCCAGGATGTCTCAGGTGGGACTTTGAAGCAAACTTTCTAGGCACTACACCACTAATTCCAAATTGGCTGATTGATGAATTTTAGATTTCTGAAAGATTGTAGATCATCTAGGGGCAAACCCACCACCAACAAGAATTCATTAAGCACCTTCTGTGTGCCTGGCATTGTGCTAAGTGCTGGGTCAATCTTCTCATTTTCACAATGGAACCTAAAATGGTCAAGAGGATAAGTTCACATTGCCAGTTAGTGAGTGACCAAGGGGTACACGTTCAGATCAACCTGTCTTCAAAATGTTTATTAAGAACCTTGACCCTTAAACTCCACAGTCTCCAAGATCATGGAAATTAGTGCTCCTGGAAGTCTCCTTCAAGGACATGGAGAGTGGACATTCTTGGGACTCTGCTCCCATGAGCATGCCCTTGAGAAGCAGCAGGATCAGCATTCCCCCTGACAAAGGTGGGGAGGGTCAGGAAGATTTCCACAGCCCTGTCCATGAAGATGTGGGTGGGGGCAGAGAATACAGTTGAATCTCTTAGAGACCATTCAGACAATTCTTGTTCTGACAATGACACCTCAAGGTCACTGACAGATGCCAACCCTGATTCTGCCCAAGGAGAAGGCATCATGGACCACTGCCACTTGGCAGGTCCCTGCTGGCCTCTGGGCTTCCATCTATGAAATCATGGCAGTGATTAGCCAACAGAAGTAGTTATCATCGTTCTAAAGCATTCTTGAAACCAAGCAGCAAACCCGTAAGTACCATGGAGGGACATAAGTAATTATTTTGCTGGAAACAAGTGTAATAATTCACATGTCAAGGCTAATGCCTGGCTAATATCCCCCAGCAGGGAAGAACAATTAGCAAATTCATGAATTATCCTCTGTCTATACTTCAAACAAACAAGCTAATTGTTTCTTTAGCTAACAAATTGTGTTTAGATTATAGGCCATAAGTGGGACATTAATAAATAAAACTGTGCTTAGAGTGAGAAGCAGTAGAAGGGTAGAGAACACACAGCAACATAGGGGATAAATGCCTGGCTTTGGTGTTGGGGAAACCGAGGTTCCTGGTCTGCCTCTGAGAAGGCCAGGAAACCTCTCACTGCCCCAGACTACAACCTCCAGAGAATTTCTTGATCATTGTGGGTGGAGGAGTGCTACACCTGGTGTCTGGAATCCATCCATCCTCCCACCATTCTAATACCAGGAGGTTTCAGCTCCGCAGCAGGGAGTCAGAACCAGTCAACACAGACACAAAAGGCAAGGGATAAGAGGCTAGTGTTTGACGTTTGTAAATGAAGTCCAATGTTGGATGCTCCCTTAGAGACCATTCTATGCCATCCTTTCCCACAGGAAATTTTCTAAAAAGTCAGGGGCTCTTGGAATCTCATTAGCTTCATTTGTGCCAAGCTTCATCCTGTCCAAAGACAAGAATGCCACAGTGCGTTTAGGAATTGGCCCAGTTGGGCTTTCTTTCTTTGGACAACAAGCTTTAGTTATGATCTCATCTGAGAGGAAAGACAGCATGGCGTGGATCAGAGGTGTCAAACTCAATGAGAAAGGGGACCGTTGAACCACACTCAAGGATCCTTGTGGGGTGCATATTGACTTAGAAAACCACAGAGTAACATTATCTTTCTTCTACTGTATTTTTATTTATTTTGTTCAATCGTTCCCACTATTTTTTAATCCGGTTCAGGCAGCACCAGAGAGTATGACCTGCAGGGCCATGTTTGACTTCTTTGGTGTCTCTAGTGAGGGACCTGGAGTCAGGAAGACCTGGATTTTTCTTTCACTTCTGACACTCATTATCTGTGCGACTGTGGAAGGACTTTCATCACTTTACATTTGTCAATTCTTGAAATAAGTCATACTATCCTAGGTGTAGAGATGAAGGTCCTAAGAGGTTCTTCATTTTATAGATGAGGGAAATAGAGGACCATGCCCATGGCCACACAGGTCCAGGAGTGTCTAGATGATCCATCAGTAATAGAGATAATCCCCATCACCTGGACTTTGGAGGTCTCTTGTCTAATCCCTTCATTTTACAAAGAGGAAACGCTTGACCATGGATGCACTGGTGAGTAGATAACAGAGGATTTGAAAGCAGGTCTTCCCCTACTCAATGGATCACAGCTTGTTCAGTATTACATTATATACAGTATTATTTCACCTGTGAAACACCAAAGGTTTGTTTTCTTCCTTTCTCATAGGCAAACGTACCTTGGGAACTCAAGCAGGTGCATGCCAGATCAGAGTGCATTCGTTTTTGTTTTTTTTTGCCCTTCTACGACTGGGAAACTAAAAGTAGAAGTCCTTAAGTCACTGGCTGCTCAGACTCAGGCTAGCTCTGTCAGCCCAGAAATGGGGGTGTCATCGTGCCCAGGAGCTGAGCTGAGTCCTGGCACAATGAGTCACACAAGTGGGACATGCTGTTGACCAGACACATCTCCTGCTATCTTTGGTCAGCTCCCTAATGCATCTGCTACTTTCTCCTAGGAGGACTGGATCCAGCCAAAATACATCTCTCTGTGGAAGTCCCTTGTTCTCTTACTTAGCCTCAATCCCATGTTTCTGACCAAAGACATAGGAGGAGGGGCATCCTGGGATGACCATGGGATAATGGGATCTTAGAGATAAGGGTCCCATCCATTGTGCTCATTTTATAGCTAAAGAAACAAGAGAGACAAAAAGTCCTTTGTCCAAAGAAGCTGATTCTCCAGCAATAGGTCAACATTTATTCTCCTACTGTGTTCTAAGCACTGCTCTATACAAAGAGAAAAAAGACAATTCTTATTTTTGCTGTTGAAACATTTTCAGCCACTTCTGAGTCTTCATGATCCCATTTGATGTTTTCTTGGCAAAGACACTGGAGCAGTTTGCCATTCCTTCTCCAGTTCATTTTAAAGATGAGGAAACTGGTTAAATGACTTGCCAAGGGTCACACATCTAATAAGTGTCTAAGGCCAGATTTAAATCCATCTTCCTGACTGATAGGCCTAGTGCTCTATCCACTGAGTCACCTAGCTCTTACATGTTCCAGAGATGTAAGATCCAAGTCACCTGAGTAGACAATGTCTTTGTAAGTGCCTCAGGTACCTGCTGGAGTCCTAAACTTCCTTTAGGGACCCTCTGAAATCCTCCCTCCAACTAAGTCCCAAAGCCTGCCATGAGAGTCTCCTCTCTCCCCTTGTCTCCCCTAGATAGAATATTGGGGGTTCCAACCCTTTGTATCACTGTTCCTCTTCCTTTGGTCCTCTGTTATTAAAGAGACCATTGGCAGACATCCAGAAAAGCAGCAGTGGAAGGAAGTTCCCAAGGGCTAAGTTTTAGTCTGATAGCAGGGACCAGAATTTCCCTAATAATCAGAGCTCTCCAGAAACAAAATGGATCCCCTTGGAGGTCATGGGTCTACAAGCAGGTCTACAAGGACTGCTTGCTGGGGCTGAGGTGGAGGGGGAAGAGATTCTTGTTCTGGCCCAGGAGACCCCTTTGGTCTCCAACATTCTTGGATCCTGTCACCCATTCGTGGGTGACAGAGGTCATCTGGGTGAAGGTATTGGACATGTTTAGCTTATGGAGAAGAAGACTCAGGGAGAGTATGACAGTTGTCTTTCAAGGACTTGAAAGGCTGTTATATAGAAGGATTAAATTTGTCCTGTCATTTAACTGCACTGTGTCTTAGTTTCCTCATTTGTAAAATGGCCATAATAATAGCACTACCTCACAGATCTGTTGTGAGGATCGAATGAGTTTAACATATGTAAAGCACTTTACAAACCTTTGTGCCCTATATAAATACTGTTATCATTATTGTGATTAATGATATAATTAATGAAGTGATTAATAATTTAATTAATAATGTGATCCTAAGAACTCTCCCAAGCATACTCCAGTTACTTGGATTGAATTCTATGGCCTCTGATGAATTTTCTGTGTCCTAAAAGCCATTAAGATAGGAATGGAATCCAGTATTATTGATCTGTAAATATGTTCATATAGATAGGTAAATATATAGATACAGAGAGAGAATGTGGAAAATTCAAAGAGATGTGGGAAGACTTGTATGAACTGCTGCAAAGACAAGTCTACCCAGGAGAGGAAGGACATGGGGAAGCACCTACAGGATAAACACAGTAGACTTCTGATCTTGGATCATTTCCATCAATTGTGACTTCTAAGGGCTGATGCTGAAAGATGCCTCCAGCCTTTTGGTAGAGAGGTGGTAGCCTACCAGTGTACAGTGAGGCAGGCACTTGTCAGGCACAAGAAACAGCTCATTTGTTTCACTGAAATGTACTTTATTGGAGGGAAGGATTCTGTTGGTAGTAGAAGTGGAGGGTAGGGAGTCATTGGGAAGCAACAACAACATGAAGAAAAAGCCTTAGTAAAGTTTAAAAAGAAAAAATGTGACAATCTATTTTTCATATTCAATGTAGGCAATGAATGAAAACAAAACTAATGACTTCCCACTAGGTACAAAGGTCAGGTAAGACTTCAAATTTATTGGAAGGGGAAGTTGACTGAGCTGTTGAAAAGGATTTATTTCCAGTTTTTCCTGGATTGTTATCTCAAGATGAAAGATGTGAAATTTACATTTTCAACAATTCTGACAAACTCTTTTTACCTGAAAGGCATTAATTAGTGTAATGGAGTAAGGAGGGGTTAGTTCAAACAAAGAAAATAGAATTGTGAACAACACCCTAATTAGTGGATTTCCTCCCTGGTTGTCTCAGCTTGGGGGACTTTTATCCTAATATGGAGACCTGTAATATTCCAGGACTCCAATGAGTGTGTGATTCTGAATTGCCTCTAATGACTCAGATAACAACCCCTCTATTATTATAACAAGCCCATCCTGCCCATCTCCTCTTTGTCCACCTCATCTAAATGTAAATGTCATCAAATCAGAACATGGAAATTGGAAAGGGCAAATGTAGAACTGGAGAGCTATGTATATATTCAAACATTCTTGGTCTTATCTATGGTGGTTCCTTCTGTGGATGCAGGTTGTGACCACTCAACACTTATGTGGGTGATTCACAGGCTACCATGGCCAAAGGAACTGACCACAGCTTGGCCAGCCTTCTGGTGAGGAAGCTTTCAGAACTTAGTTGGTCATTGGACAAGAGGTGGGCTCCTCCAAATCTGCCCAGTCAGATCTGCTGCTCCACTAGCCATATGGCCTCCAAGTAACCAGGCTTGACTCTATGCTAAGATGTCAACATGTTGGTGGAAGACTGAGTCCTAAAAAACAAAATCTCATCCTAAAGTTTTGATGTGATCAATGAACATGGGCTTTCTGTTCACCTGAGTGTTGGTTAGAGTTTCTGGAGAGAATAGAGGAGTATCATCCCCATATTTATTATAGTCTTTGGACTGTTTTCCTTTTACCTGCTGCCATCTTCTGCTGTAGAGATTTTGGCTCTTATCTTTTTGGCCATTACTACTTGCCCTTCTATCTTTCCTACTGTAACTCAAGTGGGTGGGAGGAGGTCCCCAAGTATAATCAACAATGCCATGTGTTGGCACGAGTTATGTACAGCACGAGTAATAGTTTCCTGAGAAATGATGATGATGATGATGATGATGATGATGTGGGTATGGTCTTCCTGAAGAGGTCTGATTGGGAATGGGGTTTTGTACTAGAAATCCTTCCTGCCCCAGGGACAAAGATGGCAGTGGCTCCAAGACTTAGAAACTCCAATGCTCCAAACTGCCCAGAGCTCACTAAGGAGAAGCTTTTTCTATACAGGTTTGTATTTGCCTCAGTAGTTTTTCTAAATAGTTTAGATTCTCACCTTTTCTCCCTTTTCTCCTCTCTTTTTGTCCCCTTTCCTCCATTCTCACCCCCTTCTTTTCCCTAAATGATTTCAACAACATATCTCACACATGTAATCAAATAAACATCCTTAGTGGCATCTATTTCTTCATCCATTTTCAGTGAATAATAGAAAATTTTGGTTTCTCAATGAATTGATCATAAAGGTCACAGACATGTAGCCACTTCTTCTTCCCACTGTATTTCCCGCAAGTAGATGGAGTCATTTGAAGCTACTTTGGATATGATTTGCCAAGCAGCTTTCTGACCGTATTAATAGCTTCAGGTCACACCAATATTTCTCCTATTGAGTGAGGTTTTTTCCATTCAGTCATACTGTAAGTAGCCTCATAAAGTATAAGCAATCCTTTTGATCTCACAGACATGGTTTTTGAAAAAAAATTGCTTTTTTGCTCATTAATAGCATCTAATTTTCTCTGGAAAAATTCTCTTGCTTTGCCAGTATATTCTACATGTATGTTTTCAAGATGTCATTTCAATTTATTATATTTCATACTATCCAAAGCTAAAGAATTGATATAAAGCAATCAGAGCAGTCTTTCAATTTCTTCAGTACCAGTGTGAATCCTGGGGATATATATGGTTGATTGGATTTTCTGGATTTGGGCTTTCAGCTCTGGGTTTCTATATTTCTGCCTCTTAAACTGTCTATAGTGTCTTTGTTTGTACCAGTTTCTTCTGCTCTGGTGGATTTTCTTCTTAGACCAGTGATATCCTTCAGGAAAGAATTTCAGTTCCAAAAAATCTGAAAGAACAATAAATTTAACAGAATTAAATTTAAATGTAATTTTGGAAATGCAAAAACAATTATCTATAACCATCTTGGAGTTATTTTAGTTTTATAAGTTGAAGTTTCTTTTTTGAAAAAAGAACACAGCTTATTGTATTATACCAAATGAATAACTGAGAAATATAACTGATATTATAGTATTTTTACCTTTCACATGAAAATTGTTTAACCTCAAGTTTATACATGCCATATTCAAATACATAGAGTAGCTCAATGATTCAATTTATACAACTCATGTGTGTCATGAGACTACCTGACTGGCTGGCAACTGACTATGATGGTGGTAGATCACACCCACATCAAAGCTTGACATAGATACCTTCACATTTGACCTCTGATTCTACTTTTAAATCATCACCGACTGGCAGTTCCAGGAAGCTTAAGTAATTTTATATTCACATTTGTCTCATTTTTATTATTTTTTATTTTTCCTTTTTAAAATTTAGTTATACTATGGGTGTTGCTATATAGCAGCAAGACATGTAATAAGGCAGTCTCTGAAGAATTAAAAATGATTTTCAGTCAGAGGTCAGTGGAGAGGAATATGGTGGTTATGAGCAGGTGACAACATGGGATCAAGAAGGAATCCTCAAGAGAATATCACATGGTGATCACATGGTGGACCCAGGGGATGACAGGTCAGACATAGAGGAAGGCCTTCAGCATGTTGGGCAGACCCCCTTGTGATGACATTTTGGGAGAACGTGAAAGAGAGTCACCTGGGATAGTTTACTACCTTCACCCCTGAAGGAAAATTCCCAATTCAAAGGAATCTCAGATCCATTTGATTACTGGAGGTTTCCTTGAAAAAAGTGGACATGTTTGTGCAGCAGCTGTATTTGCAAGAGTTAGTATTTTGGCTCTTACTTCACAACCTACCTTACTAAGGATCACACCCCACTTCTTCCACACCCAATATTTGGAAACACTTTAGGTTGAAACTTTTTTGCTTATTTCTGTCACTAGAATCCATGCACAATGCCTGGCACAAGATAAGCCATTAATGAATTCTCATTGACTTGAACTGAACTGAACCCTCATACCACTCAACTCCCTCCATTTTGTGGATGAGGAAATCAAGGTCCAGAGTAATGGACATTAATCTAGTGTAAACTACACATGGAATTTACCAGAAATGAGTAAGAGACTGATTGGGAGCAGAGTCAGATCTTTTATCCTAGGCACCAGTATCACCTCAAATATTTGAGTCTGGTTGAAGGTGAAAGGGTGGTCAAGGTAAGTCAGTACTCCTCTGCACTTGAAGTATAGCACCCCCTGTTGAATGGTTACAGTGTTGTTTGATCAAACAACCTTTTGAGATAGATCACCCTTCCCATGAAGCTGTTCTACTGAACTTTCATTTGAGTCTTCCAAAGGGTCATCGAGGGAAGTAAAGGCCTCTACAGGTCCTGCCCTGTTATAAATGCTTTAGGAGTACAGATGTAACAGATATTATATCTAAAACTTCAGGGACTAACTCAATTAAGTTAAGAACAGTTCTTCCTGTTGGAAGAGGGAAGAGCCTTAGGAATGTAAGCCAGGATTACACAGTTATGAATTTTTCACCTTTTGTATTTCTTGAAGACAGCTAGGGTGAAGCTATGATCTTCATTGGGGGAGGGCTAGCCTCTAGTTGGTGAAATTCCAGATCCTTGGATTAAATGCCTTTGATTGAGGTAGAAATGTGGCTATCTTCTCAGTAGAGAAAATTATTTGCTGCTTTCTGTTTTATTCCTAATGTCCAGGAAGCCCACTAGGAACATATTTCTAAGACAATTTTGTTCTCATAAATCCTAAAGGTAGAATCTTGCTTCTTCTTTTGCTGACAAATGTATCCATCACAGGATTCACTCTATGAGCATTTCAAAGATTTCCCTTGGTTATGACTCCTCAGGGCCAAGGACACCAAGTAAAAACATACTATATGCAAAGATATTAAAAATGGAAAATGTAGCAGGAAGTCCCCAAGGTTCTTTCATTGATGTGTTTCTTATGAGTCCATTCATTCATGGTGAAGGAGGAAGAGCCTTGGGAATGTGAGCCAGGATGCTGTGTTATAGCTCTAACCATCGTCCACTGGCTTGAGTGAGTCCCTTCTCTGCTCTGGGTCTCAATGACCTCTTTTGTAATATGGGAACATTTGGTTAGATGACCTCAGAGGTCCCATCTGACTCTGAATCTATGATTCCATGAATGGGCAGTCAGGTAACAAGCATTTATTAAGCACTTTCTATGTACCAGGTACCTTGCTAAGGGCTAGAGTTACAAAGAGAGGCAAAAACAATCCTTGCCCTCAAGGAGCTCATATGAGTTAATTCTTGATGGAAGCCAGGGATGCTCAGAAGAAAGGGAGATGAGGGAGAGCATTCCAGGCATGGTGAAGGCACTGAGATAAACAGATCATGAGGAGGAAGAATAAATCATAGGAAGACTGGGAGGGTAGGAAAGGGCTGATATGGAGGGTTTTTCATACTAAACAGAACTTTATTTTCAATCTTGAAGGTAAAATAGGTAGCCACTAGAGTTTATTGAGTGGGAGTGGGAGGAAGGTCATGGTCAGACTTATGCCTTAAGAAAATCACTTTGGCACTCAAGTGGAGATTAAAGAGATATGAGGTAGGGGAACCAATTAGAAAATTATTACAACAGGCATGAAAATGAGAAGAACCTGAACTAAGGTGGTGGCTGTATAAGGGGAGGGAAGAGAAGGTGTGGAGATGGCCTTGATGGAGCATAGTCACAGAGTAGAAATGGGTGAGGAAGAGGTCAGAGTTAGAGATGACTCCAGAGTTGTGAACCAGAATAACCAGCAGAAGTCTGGTGCCTTCCACAGGAAGAGTAGTGGGCTTTCAGAGATAGACGATGAGTTCCATTTTGGGTATGTTGGGTTTGAATTTCAGATGTTCATGTGAAATATCCTTGGAGATGGCCTCTGGACAGTTGGTGATGCAAGACTGAGCACAGGAGAGATCAGGGCTGCTTAGAGATGAACGGTGGAGCTGGTGAGATCAGTGGAAGAGAAGACAAAAGATCTCAGGGCAGATGCCTGGGGGCAACATGACAAATGAGCGGTAGTCACAAAGACTATGTGACAATTTGGGCATTCCCTTACTCCCCTTATAAAAGTCAGATAAAACACTTAAAGTGATTGAAAGCTTGTCTAGTCCCTTTCTTCTCTTCTTCCCTTGTGATAAGCTGCTTGTAAATCACTCGAATATCCCACCTTACAGAAAGGAGAAAGCCCAGCAAAGCCTCTGCCCCATGCTGGTGATCATGGTTACAATTAGATGACTACCAGTTAATTACCTCTGAGCTAGCCTTGTTCTGCTGGGGAGTCTGCTGGACAATCCAGAGACATAGAATGAGAATTATTTTAATTGGAAACCCAATGAAAAGCATCAGATAAAGGTGAAGACATCGTAGAGAGAGCAAATATGTTCTTTTGAAACTCCTACCATGTCAGCCCAGTAGGATCCCAGTGTTCACACACTTCCTTTCTCTGGGGTGACGTGAGTTCTCATTCTCTCACCTGCGGCAATCTACACATAATGGTAGTGATTAACTCCAGCTCAAAAGGCAGCTGGTTATTAAATAACCCCTAGGTCTTTCTCCAACACAATAGATGACAGGAAAAAAGTAATGCTCTCCTGCAAAAAATCAAGGAGAAAATGGTTATCTCTTTAGTTTGGTCAATTTATCGCCAAAAGTATTTACTGGCTGAACAATCATAAATGAATCAACTTGCTCCTCTGGGTCTTACTTTAGTCCTGTGTAAAATGGGAATTCAATTCAATATCGAGGTCGAGGGACCAATGCAAGGTTATTGCCACAGGTATTACAAGTCAATGTAACTCAAGAAGCATGTACTGTACAACGTACCAAGTTCTGAGCTAGGTGCTGGGATACAAAGACAAGAAGGAAACAGCCCCTAGTCTATGGTAGCTTCAATTCTGTCAGAGCTCAGGCAACAAAATGTACACAAAGAAGTCGTTCAAAGTCTATAGAAATGAATTTGTGTGTGAGGGAGAACACGATCAACTAGGCTCCTGGAGTCAGGGAGAACTGTGAACTTCAGTCACACACAGTGTTTTTCAAAAAGAAATATCTATGTGTACATACACACACATACAATCCCTCACCACATATATGTTTAACAAAGCGATCACAGATTGCTCCATGTCCCTTTCTACATCATCCCTGCCTTCCTTTAATGCACATTAAAAATACTTTATTGATGTTCTTCTTTAAAAATACCAGGCAGGAGGTAGGCACCAAGCATCTACTATATACCACCTACTATATACCAGGCACTGTGCTAAATGCTGGAGACACAAAGAAAGGGGGGAATAGTACCTACCCTCGAGGAGCTCAGACTCCAATGTAGGAAGTGGCAGGGATTCCAAAAGGGGAAGATGAAGAAAGTTGACATTGCAGGCATGGGGATAGCTGTGTAGGACACATTGGCTTTCGTTCTCAAAGAGGACAGTGATATCAGGCAGTTGATGCCATGACTTACAAATGAGTTGGGTTTAAGGGAGGGAGAGATGTGCAAAGCTACCAGCCTCCCTCTCTCCTCCAGAGCCATCTGGGTCCAGGGGCCAGATCCACACCAGGATGACTGGAGATGGCCCTGGATGCAGTGGGAGACCTTGGCTATTAAGCTAAGGTCTTTCCCAGGTCTCAGTTTGATTGAGGAACTGGTCAGTTGGATCCCCAGCGGGGCAGCTCCTGCTACTCTCAGGTCATTGTTTGTCCTTTCTTTTCAAAGAGGGATATGGAATGTGTGGGGACAGCAAAATGTAGCTGGAGCATGGGTGGGGGAGGGAGGTGAAGAAAGAGGAAAAGGAGATGAATTTGAAAAGATAGGATCGAGTCAGACTGTGGAAGGCTCTTAATATCAAACATTTGAGGGGAATCAATCCTATAGGTGAAGGGAAACTGATGCTATTTAAGCAGGAATACCCTGTGTTTAGAAATATCCACTAGGAATATTCACTGGCAAATTTGTGGACATCCAGGTAGAGGTATTCAGAAGGCAGCTTGAGATGCTCACCTGGAGCTTAGCCAAGAGATAAAGACTGGAGAAGTAAATTTGTAAGTCATCACCATCCAGATAATAGTAGAAGCCACTGAAGTTGATGACACACCCACAGCCACATTCACACCCACATCCACCCACCCATCCATCCACACACCCACACCCACACACACACACACACACACACACACACACACCTACACACACACACACACACACACAGACACACTCACAGAGACATCCCTTCCAACACTTCCTTGTTCCCTCCCTCCCTCTCTTCCTTCCTTCCTTCCTTCCTTCCTTCCTTCCTTCCTTCCTTCCTTCCTTCCTTCCTTCCTTCCTTCCTTCCTTCCTTCCTTCCTTCCTTCTCCCTACATTCCATTTTCTTTTTTATTGTGAATTCTATGCTCATCAGTGATTACAAACATTTCAAACTATGAAGAACAGGGGAGGCTGTACTAGAAACTGTAACCTTCAGTCACATGTGGTAATTTTAAAAAAGCAAATATATGTATACATATAAACAGAGACAGAGAAACAGAGACAGACTCAGAGAGAGGGAGGGAGGGAGAAAAGAGAGGGAGACAGACACACCCAGGGCAGAGTCGCTGGGTCTAGGTTATAGAAAAGAATGTTTTGTGGACATTAAATCACCATCAGAATGTGATGCTGCTTTATCATCCAGGTCTGGTCTCCTGAGGCCCAGATATAATCAGGGAAAGGCACAATGCTCAGTGATTAAACTTGTTTCCTCTGAATTCAGCCCCAGAAGAAGGACCCATTGGTGGAATGCTAAATAATAAATGAGAAGACCCAAGTAAACAAAAGGACAAGATTGATGAAGACCACTGAATG